>OX411310.1:48439450-49121874 GCA_948150685.1 Rhaphigaster nebulosa | reverse complement strand
ATTAATTATTTATACGTATAAGAACACATATGTATAAGATATAAATATAAGATAGGAATCTGATTTTCTTATTTCTATATCTAATCACCTTTAATTCTAATTTAGTGAGTTTTATTTTTTCAATGAATACAATCAGCAACTAAGAAATCTAAGATATCAGAAAATTACTTAAATCAAATATTATCTACCACATATACCTCTGGATATTTTAGTATGTAGTTTTTTGCAGCTAGGCTTCCAACAGAACCCCTTTTTAATAAAAAAAGCACATATTCTGTCATCATCTGTAGGAATATAATTGCCTGGAATGACTGAATCTTCACGAAAACCATTCAACACACTATCATCATAAACTTCATTTGTTTCTTTATCCATAGTAGGACCTTAAACAGAAAATTTTTCATAAACATAAATAGAGAGTAGGTAATAGTAGGCGCATATGTACTATTCACTTAGAACAATAGTAAATAACTAAATTCACAATTAGTTCTTTATCATTAAAAATTCTAAAAAATAGATAAATATATACACAGACATATGAGGCGATCGATGGAAGAAGGGCAAATCTGTCATAGCACCATAATTTAATTTTTAATTTAAAGGCTGGTATAATATTATTGATATACATCCATTGTTATATATATATATATATATATATATATATATATATATATATATATATATATATATATATATATATATATATATAATATATATAATAATAAATAATAATATAATAATATAATAATATAAAAAATAATAATAATAATAATTATATATATATATATATAATAATAATAATAATAATATATATATATATATATATATATATATATATATATATATATATATATATATATATATATATATATATATATATATATATATATATTATATATTTTATATATTATTATTATAATATATAAATATACATTTTATATAAATATAAAATATATAATATTATTATATATTTTATATATTATTATTATTATTTATTATTATATTGTTATTTATTATTATATATATATATATATATATATATATATATATATATATATATATATATATATATAATAATAAATAATAATATAATAATAAATAATAATAATAATATATAAAATAATAATATAAAAAATAATAATAATAATAATAATATATATATATATATATATATATATGATAGACAATATAATCATAAATAAATTTTTTGTTTGATATACAGAATTTTTTTTTTTTGTAAAAAAATTCAAGATTCCTAAAAAAAGTTCGATATATAGAGATTTTCGATATATGGAAGTTTGACTGTGTGTGTGTGTGTGTGTGTGTGTGTGTGCGTGTGTGCGTGCGTGTGTGTGTGTGTGTGTGTGTGTGTGTGTGTGTGTGTGTGTGTGTGTGTCGAATGAAGAAAAAAATGTGACAAAGCAGATTCACCCTTCTTGCAAGGAGCATCTCATATGACCTGGCAGTTAAATCTGTATAATTAAAAATAAAAATGATGGGCTGTAATTTTACTTCACTACCGTTTTTTTAATTATTTCACTCATATCCTCTATGAACAAATCCATATAATGAACACTTTTCAGCTCCACCATACAATGTACCTGATGATGGCATGTACAGTTGAAACATACAGTTGAAACATAGTGAAATAACTAAATTTTAAAATATGTTGGTGAAGTAAAATTACAGCCCATTATTTTTATTTTTAATTGAATTGGATTTCTTTATCCAAATCACAAGAAAAATGAATTACATCTGTATTTAAGTTCTAAACAGGAGTAATATAACAAAATATTATTTTTCTACTATATCAGGAATACAGTAAGCGTTCTCGATTAATTAATATATGCTGGTGTTTATTTTTTTTTTTTGCTTATAATTTAAAGATTTTCAAAACTTTCAAAGACTTTTTTATTCTTTAGGAATCTACTATTACAGCCAACCACCATCTAAAATATATTTAATTTTTATTTCAAAATAGGGAATATACATTTCAAAAGTTTAAGATAGGAATATCAAAATTTCCTAACCAGACACAGTGAATAAATAAAAACTTAGTAATGGATATAAAACAAAATTTATATGTCTTTTTACAAGACACATTAGCAATTTAGTCAACTCTACCTAACTGGAATAACTACTTAATAAGGAAATTTTTCATAATGTGCGATAATTTGTTTCGCAAGTCATAAAAATTAAGAACTACTCCTTAACCACAGAGCTACCATGAAACAAAAAATTATTACAAAATGGATTAATATCCTTTAAATAACAGGAATTATAATAGGGGAAGGTTTCTTTCTGCTTCAGCCAGGACCCCAAGATCTAAATGCCTACAAAAAAATTATGATTTAATAAACTGACGGTTAAAGTTTAAAATTCATGGAGTGCATAACTGTATTGTGTTATACTAAAATGCAGAACAAAACTGTTAATCATGGAGGTACAAAAACTGGCTGTTTTAAAAGGATTAAAATCAACATTTACCTTAATAAATCCTTACAATATATATTTAATTTATATATTCCCCCATACCTAATTTTTATTAAACATGAATATAAATTCACAATTAATTACTTTAAAAAAAAAAAAGATTTTCCTTCAAAGTGGAGTGGACTGTAATAATTTTAATATAAACTTTTTATACTATTTATAATACAATTTTTTACCTGCAGGTATCATTACATTTTCAATACTTCTGAATGGAACTATTCCGTTGGAAGAATAAACATCCGAAAAATTCAAGTTAGGAGATGATTTATCAACTACAAATGAATTATTATCAGACTTGAGAGAAACTGTTGTACTTGGTGTTCCTGTCATATCAGCATTCATTAAATGTGCTAATCTATTCCTGGGTTTATCCTTAGGAGAATTTTCTTCTAATGAAATATTTTTCATAGACCTAGAAGCATCAACTAGTGCTTCAGGTGAAGGATGGTTTTTGTCTCTATATTGTTCTGAGCTAGAAGGCACTGAACTACTTTGTGCAATATTTGAAACACCAAGGAAGGGATCTAGGGCTTCATCCGAAAAATAATCAAGAACATGGTCATGATCAAAAGGTAAATTTTTCAATTCCGGCAAGAGGCGAGAGGTGATCCATTTACTTATATTTGTTTCCACTTCCAAAGCTTCATTAAATGCATGCATTTCCACAACAAATAATGGTGGAAGGGCCTGTATTTCTTCTACAATTCTGACAGTTAAACGACATTCTCTCAGTGTATTTTGCAAAAGCTGACCTAAATCTTCATTCCACTTATTTTCCAACTTTTTGTCCTAAAAATAAATAAATAAAATAAATAGATGAGACCTTGAGAATCTATGTACACATGAAAAAGTTAATCACAGAACTATCAATAAAAAAAAAAAGAAGGAAAATCTAGTATAATGGGAAGTAAGGACAATATTTTCACGTCTTTTCATCTAGGTTAGGAAAATATTAATCGCACCATGGGGTGGACAAAACATTTTTGACAAAACCTTGTCCATGCAGGTCCAAAGATCATGTAAAGAAATGAAAAAAATAAGTTCACTGAGATTAGAACTTCGTGTTTAGAAAAATAACACCCTAAAAATCAGAATAAAATAAGTTTGCAAGTTCAGATACATTACAAACAGTATAGCCTAAAAAAAGGGAATTTACCAAAGAATCATTTCACTAAACCTAGCTTTGTACATATGAGGTGCTCCATACAAGAAGGATCCCCTTTGATTTTTTAAATTGACAGCTCGTATAATATACCATGCATAAATGATACATAAAATATGACCTATTGTATATTTATGAACCATATATACCTATATATAAAGAATACCAGTTTATTTATATATATATATATATATATATATATATATATATATATATATATATAAATAAACTGGTATTACTGGTATATACATAAGTATATATGTATATATATATATATATATATATATATATATATATATATATATGTGTGTATATATTATGAGCCGTCAAATAAAGAATTGTTGACATGGCGGATTCGCACTTCTTGTATGCAATGACACATTCATCGCCTGAGTAGGGAAAAGTGAAAGATGAAAACAGCTGGTGTCATTTGCTAGGAGATAGAACAACTGGATTTCTGAAACCGATGAAGGATGGCAATACCTTCTGGTCTTTTAGAAAAGGAATCGATTTTGTTCAATGTTGAGGTTTTGAACAATATATAAGGGCTATTGATCAACTGTTAACTGGATTGCAAATCTTCATATCACCTCTCTCTTTAAATAAATGATCATCAGCTAATAACAACTTCTAATTTTTCATATTTATTTATTTATTTATCAGAAAAATATATTTAGTTAATAAAAGCAGACTCCTCTGTGTATTTATTATGCACATTATTGTAATTCAAAGGGATCATAGTTCTCTCTTATTTTTTTTTATTCACTCAATTAGAAGCAGGCCCTAAGTTTATTATTTATTCCATTACTTGTCCATAGTCGACAGTTGTAAAACTGAACTAATTACCTGTCACAAACATAGTAATAAAATATTAAAAACATTCTGCTTGAAGAGAGGGTAAACATCGCCCATGGATTTTCGGTTGAATTATTAAAATACATAATGTGCCACAACAAATAAAGGTACTTACACATTAACCCATCAACCAAATGTTCTATTGTTATGGATTGCAGCCCATACTATAATTTTTTTAATAATGTTCTGTGTTTTGTGTAATGCGGTACAGACCTCTTAGCCCATCGAATAATAAATTGGCGAAGAGTTTGAAAAATTTGTGTTTCCTTTACATAAACAACTATATTTAAATTATGGTTATGCCCCAACCTCAACTGATAAGGATCCATTAGGGGTTAATTTATCTTTTGGCCAAGCGGAAATAAATAGTTGTGATCTAATTAAAGCAGTAATAACTTCAATAACCACTAATGATCCCAATGAATACAGATTTTTAATGCTACCACATAACTCGCATAAATACGTATCAGGTTAAAAACCACAATAATAAAACATATAGTCGACAGAATAATAAGTAAGTACCCAAATAAATTACATATTCGTAAAAGTTGGTTAACAAAAAAGCAGCTATGATAAAAAGAGTAGACTATATACCTTTGTCAAACAACACTGTATAGAATAAGCATGAACTTCACACAAGTCTCTAGTGATTTCAAAACAAGCATCTAATTTTATAATTTTTACATTGTATCTGTCCACATTAATAACCTTAATCCTAAATTGAAAACAAAGAAATGCATTAACATTTTATTATTTAATATATATAAATGTAAATTTATAAATTTAATTTAACATATATGTATACCTACAGGAATAATGTAGGTATTTATTAAATAATAATTAATTAAACTAGTTATTAACTTGTCATGTTAAGTGCATTTTAAAATAAAATCATACTAACCATGAATTTATTTATTTAAAAACAACACAAATATATATATATATATATATATATATATATATATATATATATATATATATATATAACGATGCCATATAAGTATGGGTAAATTCCAATTAAAATTTCGGTGTGTTTAAAATAAGGGTTTGAAATATACGTATATTGGCTTTTTTTAAATTTTGCGCATCTATACAGCTCTACCAAATTAGCTGGTAGGTTCAAATGAGCTGAAATTCGGTATGTATTGTTCTAGTCAGAACGATACCATAATAAATAGAATAAAATAGACAGATGCACTGGGCCGAATATCGGTGGTGAGGGACGGGAGTGCATTTCTATCTTAATTTTTTATTTTAGTGAACATTTGGCCTTATTGGCGGAGCTCTGCTGCTCACGATTTTTTTTGTTTGGGATTGTTTTAAATATATATATATATATATGAATGGTGTGCATCATTTGTATGTTATCACTGGTCATGGACAAGTGATAATGTACTGTTGTAAGTTAGTGTAATAATTACCTGTAGGTTTAAAAGGCTTCAGACGGATTGAAGTGTTTTTGTCTCTTGAAAAATTTTGTTTTACTGGTATACTGTCGAATTTTTATGCTGGTCTAAGTTAAACGTTTTTTCAACTTTAATTTATAATTTATTAATGTGAATTATTTTATTATTATCATTATTCATATTTTCTCCGGAATAAAATAGACTATTACACTGGATCGAAGATCGGTGGTGAGGGACGGGAGTGCATTTCTATCTTAATTTTTTATTTTAGTGAACATTTGGCCTTATTGGCGGAGCTCTGCTGCTCACGATTTTTTTTTGTTTTGGATTGTTTTAAATATATATATATATATATATATATATATATATATATATATATATATATATATATATATATATAAAATAAAAAATTAAGATAGAAATGCACTCCCGTCTCTCACCACCGATATTCGGCCCAGTGCATCTGTCTATTTTATTCTATTTATTATGGTATCGTTCTGACTAGAACAATACATACCAAATTTCAGCTCATTTGAACCTACCAGCTAATTTGGTAGAGCTGTATAGATGCGCAAAATTTAAAAAAAGCCAATATACATATATTTCAAACCCTTATTTTAAACACACCGAAATTTTAATTGGAATTTACTCATACTTATATGGCACCGTTCTGCCTGAAAGAAAACCCTACATATCGAATTTCAGCTAATTTGAACCAAAGAGGGCCGCTTGAAGTGCTGAAATGTAGCAGGAAAAAAAAAAAATATATATATATACTAGACATCGCCAAAACTTCCGTAATCATACTCTAGGGGTTATGAAAAGGATAGAAAATGCACTCCTGTCTCTCACCACCGATCTTCGATCCAGTGTAATAGTCTATTTTATTCCGGGGAAAATATGACTAATGATAATACTAAAATAATTCACATTAATAAATTATAAATTAAAGTTGAAAAAACGTTTAACTTAGACCAGCATAAAAATTCGACAGTATACCAGTAAAACAAAATTTTTCAAGAGACAAAAACACTTCAATCCCTCTGAAGCCTTTTAAACCTACAGGTAATTATTACACTAACTTACAACAGAACATTATCACTTGTCCATGACCAGTGATAACGTACAAATGATGCACACCATTCAATCCGGAACCTTGTTGTTGAGATGCAAAACCTTAATTTTAATTAAAAAGAGACACGAGATTTTTTCAGGTATGCTGTTGAATTACCTAGACCAGGGTTCGGCAACCTGCAGCTCCGGAGCTGCATGCGGCTCTTTTAGAAAATTTTATGACTCTGAATATTAAATATTTCAGTAAAAGACCATTCCAAATTTTAGATACGATTTTTTTAAGGCATTTGATCGCTCTACACATAATATTCAAAGTGCCACAGAATAAGATAAAATAGGCACTTCTATGTTTTTTTTTCAATATAAATTTGGCTCTTTGTCACCAAAAGGTTGCCGACCCCGTACCTAGACCTAAACTTATAGTATAGTTGAGACTCGACTCTAGATTTATATTTCCAAATAAACCAATCACACGATGCAAGTGGCATGTGAAAACTTCATAGGTGAACAGTTCAGATCATCTATCAAAATAAAGGTATGCATGTTTTACAGCTCCCCTTAACGCCCATGTAAACATTAGTGCAATTTATTTCTAAGGAAGAGAAAAGAGGAATTTATTTTGAATGAAATCACATGGCACGACAATGGAAAATAGAAAAAGAGCAAATTGCAAAGTAACATTATTCAAGAGCATAAAACTAACGTTTTCCAAATTAAGAAAACATCCATCCTCTTTATATTTACCTGGTATTGCAAACTTCAATAATTACAGCTCTAAATAGAATTTTTTTATCACAACAACAGATGAAATCACCAACTTTTGGGTTATGCACATTTTTAAGCAAGCCAATGGAATGCCTTAGTCTAAAAAATAACATAATTTTTAATTAAAACATTATAAGATGGAGGAATAGATGTAAGATAGAGCATTTTTATTTACTCACTCAAGAATTTTATATAAACTATCAATATCTGTTGAAGGATTAAAGGTAAGCCAAACAGACCATGGAGAATTTCCATCAAGATAAAACATTTCTAGCATTTCTTTTTTATTTGAATGCCACTGAATTGTAGGCTTGAGAAGAGTAGATATGTTATTTACGTTTCTACTTAAACTTCCATTTGCTTCTTCAACAGATTTGCATGTGGATACAAGAACATTTATTGCTGCAGACAAACCTTCATAATCTAACTTTGATTCCTTTATCTAAAAAATTTACATACATAAATAATAATCTATATACACATATATGGTTAGATCAAAATATTGTCCATTATAAACTAAGAGAACAGCCTGTCATTTAAGTACAAGATACTTAGTTAACTATATTCCTTAGCATGAAAAGAGTTAACAGCAGAATTATATAATTATTACAAATCACTAGTGTTCTGTTTAACATAAGATAATCTCCAAGATGAATAGCACTAGGAACTGATATCCATCAAAATAAAGCATATACATATGATTCGTCCTTACATTAATAATATAAACATTATTTATAAATTTAATACTGATTAAATAGGAAATTTATGATAAAAATTTAATCAGAACTGTTAAATATAACAAAAGGAAAATATTGCTTTTTTAAATTATACTAAATATAAGATCAGAGAACAGAACACTTTGATCAAGGATTATTATACTTCTATTGGATGCAAGCAGTAATTTTGTATATATCTGATGTTTAAACTTATAAATGAATAAGAAATTAGGCCAACCTTAGAAAGTTACTCTTACCTCAGATAAGATGCAGTCAATAGGAGGGAGCAAATCTTCCAAACATTTTATTTCTTCCTTGATAAAATCTTTAATTGTTTCTAATTGCTTATACAAATCCATATTTTGAATTTTTTTGCCAAAACATATATCTAAACAATATGCAAGTGCTAATTCTTAGTATCCGCTAAAGCATTAAGTCTTAACATCAATATCCTCAATCGCGTTTAGGAAGGTATTATAAATGATAAACAGTATTCTGTAAATACTAGCTAAAAAAAAAAAAAAAACCTATCTTGACAAAATCCAAATTTAGTTTTAACCGGGTTCACTAAGCACAAAGAAGTAACAAGTTAAGAAATAGCAAGTGGAGATGAAGTTACTTGAATCGACATGACTGTTTACATAAAACCATCTTAATTTTGAATTAATATTTTTATGATTAATTGTTTTCCAAAAATGAATTAAAACTCAAAGCAAATTTAAAGTAAGTTTAAAATAACAAGAAAACATTTTAATCATTCCCTAATACCTCAACTTATTGTAATATCATTAAATCATTGAATAATGTAAAATTTCTAGTTTATTCAATTTAATAAAAATCGTATTTAATATGATTTTTATTTGCGAAAGATTCTATTAATGCTCATGTCCACTCAGGGCCGGATCTAGAGGGCGGCTAAGGGGGGGGGGGAGGAATTCGAGCGAATTTTATTTTAATATTTATTTATGCACAACTTTAATTAATACAAAAGAACAAAGCTCAAACTTACAGACGCACGGCTTTGTATTGAAAATCTTCCAATTGTATCCTCTCAATTCTAATAATAATAATTATCCTAGATCTAAATTAATGTAAGACAAATGCAATATTCCACATTTGAAATGGAAGACACGAGACAATGAGACAACTATTAGACAATGTTGAGCTTTGTTTTGTAATATGGACGTCTCAGAAGGCGAGGTTTCTAGTTGTTCTCTTCGAGTTTCTTCCACCCGATTTATTATGGAGTGAGCTACAGGGAAAACGTTGTTATTTATTGAAGATTTTCACGTGTCACTTTGTGGGAAGTGACTAATCGCAAATATAAAATAGTATTAAAATTTTTTTTTTTTGAAGAGCTGGCCCAAAAATATAAAGTGTTCGTAGTTATGATATAAATCCAACCATAACAAAGACCCTTCGCAAAAATGTCACGCATCCACCAACGTCTCTTTCTCCTCTTTTCAACCCATAATTATAACTGGGCAATCAACGATCCCAATAAGACCAGCCATATACACGAGGAACTTATAAATATAACTTATCGTAGGAACTTATAGTTATAACAAATTTTGATTTAGTTTTTGCAAATCCGGTATCAGATTCAAGTTCCTCACATTAAAAAACGTTACAGAACATTTTATTCCGTTTATGACAAAAGTGGTGTCCTAATTGATAAATGGAAGTTGACTTAAAGGCCAAAGCAGACGAATCGGCTGGTAGCAATGTAGAAAACCTTAACAAGGAAGAATTTCTTTTTGAAATAGATAGTTTCATACACCATGCGCTGGCAATAGAGAGAGGATTTAGGAGCTGAGACCCAAAAAGTGCCCGATTTCAAGGAATTGCATCACCCACATTAAGTTTGATTTATAACAATAAACTGTAAGAGGTGTTTGCCGACCTTACTACAGCCTTATGGATATTCCTTACGATTCCATTTTCTGTTTCTTCTGGAGAAAGGAGTTTCAGCAAGCTGAAACTGATTATAAGCTATTTTAGAAGCACGATTGCTAACAAAGGTTAACAAATCCGAGTATAAACGAGCTGCTTCCATAAACTATGATATCGTAAACATTTTTGCAGCAAAAAAAAACATAGAAAAGTGAAATTTAAATGTAATTATATGTACATGTTCATCATTTTAATATTTTATTATTTTTTTTTTTGTATTTTTTTTTTGTTTATTTAGACCTTAACTCAGTGAGTAAAATGCGTTAATGATGTGATATTTATTTCTAAAAATATTACTTAAAATACACTTATAAAATAGTTAATTTTTTTATTGGGGAGGGGAGATGAAAGAAGGGACTTGTACTTTATTTTGAAATAGAGCCCTGATTATAAAGTTGTGCCCTATATTCTTCTCCTCTCCATTTTGTAATATGGTCTTGGAGATACTGTTGAGTTTTTCTAACACGTCCACTTCGTCTGAGTTGTGTTTGGAATGGGAGCTCGGATGAGTCATTATGTCAGGTTCCAGCATCCTGGTATAGATCTGATAGGAGTTGAGGCTCTGATAACAGTCGGGAGAGTGGTTCACTTGCGGGATCTCGGATGCAGCGTGGTTCATTTGAGGAAGTTGATCTCCACCTTGTTCTACGGCTGGAGCCAAGTGACGTGTAGAAACCGCCAACTCTCTGGTAGTCTGAATTGAGAGTTGTCTGCATTGGCTTCAATCAGGCCCACTTCTTCAAACAGCGGGTCACACTTTTTGTATTGTTGGAATTTCCTAAGGAGCACCGGTCCCGGAGTTGAGTAGCCATGCAGAGAGCGATGCATCGTTTGTTGGTCTTCTATGATGAAGGAACATGCGTTCATGTGGAGCGGTATTTTTAGCTGTATATAGTAATGGCCCTATGCTGTGTTGTGTATCATTAACGAAGAGCTCCCATTGTTTGCTTTATAGCCCGTGAGACTTCAAGACCAATGTGATCGTATTCCAAATCACACCTTCATACCGTTCGCATTGATAATTTCCGTGCGGGTTCTTGGAAGTAGTCCAGTTCGTTGCGACTCCTCGAATATGTAAGAATAGTTTGAGTTCTTGTGACATGAGGTATGGTCCCTGATCTGAGTGGGTGTGTCCTAGGAGTCCAAAAATTGAGAATAAACTTGTCAAATGTTTTATGATGATAGCAGCTGATATTCAGAGCATGGGAATGTAAATTGAAAACGACTGAATTCATCAATTAATGTCAAAATGTAATGGTTATTACTAGATGAAGGGAGAAGTCCCTTAAAATACAAATTTAAAAGTTCCCAAGGAGAGGTAGATATAATCAGATGTGTTTTTGGTATATTTTTGATGACCAAATGACAAATGACAGTCGCGAGAGCAGTAATGAAGACATCACTTTGTGATACATCCAGTCTTCGATATCGGCATAGGTTTTTCTCCGAGAGGATCGAGCTCTTATCTGTTTATGAGTCTACCATATCTAAATATTTATAACATAATAATAATTTTAGAAAATGTAATTAAATTTATGTCGCTTTTAAGGTTTTTATTATAATAAATAAAAGATTAAATGAAAAATAGTTCCTTATTTGTTTCATTTTATGTAGTATAATCAAATAACCTGCCAGCCGTAGAGAATAGGTGTTACGTCTAGATTGGTACTTAATCAGGAAAACAACATACAGTAAATTCCGGTTATAAAGATATTCAGGGGACCTAGAAAATTACATCGCTATATCGGAACCAAACTATTAAACTTAAATATGAGCTTGATAGTGAAAATAGATAAAAATGTTTTACAATGATCATAACCTGAAAGAGTAATTTATTTGCTTTTCTCTGCAGAATCGGGCATTAGATCGGGAAATTTCGGCTTCTTTGAACCTTAAACCATTTAAGATGTGCTTCTTCTAGATCTTGATGTTAGCTGCTTCCAAATTTTTTTTCGAAGTCTTTTTCAAACATCTCTGTTTTGTATCTGGATTTCCAGATTGCCGATATCGTAGACTGGGAAATTCGAAGTTCCGAGGTTTTGATTGTCCCTCCTTTCCCAATCCGATTTATGATTTTAACTTTTTCTTCAATAGAAAAGGCACAACGTTTGTTCGAAGTCATTTTTAATGCACTTTTTACACTGTCCGATCCCTACAGAGCCAAAGGAAAAGCTGACTTAAAACTAAGGAATTATGCATTAGAAGAGAAGAACGGAGTTCGATGAAAATTCGGTAAGGGGAAAATGGAATTAAACTCATTTCCTTTTGGAAAAGGATTAATTTATCGTGCTTGCAAAGAGTAAACAAGAACCGTGTTTAAAGCCCTTTTTTATAATATTCGTATTTTTCATCCGACAAAAATTTTGTGCCCAATTATGTGAGTACATAAGCAAATATATCGTTATAGCCGGAATGAAAAACAACTTTTTCTTAAGTTTTAGATCGTCATACCCAGAATATCGTTATTGTAATAACCCTATATCCGGTTTTATTTATTCATGTTTAAATAGCAAACCAAACTAGATACGGGTTTTAGATCATTATATCCAGAAAATCGTTACATCAGGAATCGTTATAATCGGATTTTATTGTACTTATAACATTATTTATTGAAGAAACGATACACTTTGTTATCTTGATTATAGTGAACTGAAAATACTAAGAAGGTAACACAAAAGAAGGACCCGAGAGTCGATCACTAATAATCGATACTACAATAGAGACGACAATAGGCATTTGTTTTATAGTCTCTAGACTACCTTAGAGAATATTTTATCTTAACCGGACACTTAGCATAAAAGATTTTATACGTTCTCTTTCCTGTCAGTCTCATAGCTCTTTGGTTCCCGCGTTTTTATTTATAATCTGATTTATATAAATAGTAAACGAAATATATGTTGTATAGATTACTCTATCATTCGATTTTTAGTTTAAATTAATACTATAAATATGGAAACAGATTTAGTATCTATTATAAAAGAAGTTATTAGAGACTCTGCAGTAAAAGTTTCAATTAGAAAAGTTCCCTCTTATATTGCATGCTTTGTGCAAGAAGATCGTGATGTAATATTAATTCATAAAATGGTAATTACTTCTTATTTTCATGCTAAATTTCCTTTTTGATTTGCTGTCTTCACCTTTAGAAACTAAATTGAAATGCTTATAGAGTTCAAAAGTAAAGGAGGTACAACACATTCATGAATGCTATGGCAGTGACATTTCAGGTATAATATTCTTGATGAAATTATGAATTAATTGAATTGTTTTAATATATATTCTCCAAATTTATGTTTCGGTTATAGATGCTGATATAACTGGCCAACCTTTAGAAGCTCCATACTCAGATGTAGATGATGATACCTTCGGGTTATTTAACACATTTGGTGATGTGTTTATTGAACAAAATGAAGAAGATGATCATTTGGCCTTACCTCTGTGTGATGCAAGGTTCATTTCCTTTTTCATTCACCATTATTACTTATTGTTGATTATTAAGGATTATGTTGTTATTTTTTCCTAGGTCAATTTTGAGTCATTTTCGACTTAATGTGAATTCCACACTACCTATATGGATACTGACTGATGGTAGTGACTTTAAAAAAACTGTCTTATTATCGAGTGAAAGTGATGGTGAATTTATCTCTAGAAGTTGGGCCTGGGACCATGGTTGCTCATCTGATATAACTCTTGATTCATTATTAGCGAAGCATGTTCAGTTTTCTAATAAACCATTACATCAGGTTTATTTCTAATTTTTTCTATTACCTTGGTATTTATGATGTATTTCTATATTATCATTATGTATTCAGGCTGTTATTAATATTTGATTGGTATAAATCATAATACGAAGTTTGATTTTATTGTTTCATAGAGAAAATCCTAATTGTAAATAATGATACATTTTATTGTTGTTTTAGTAATATTAAATTTATCATAAAATTCTTTAGTAGCCAAAGTAATAAATAAGTGGTGATTGGCAGCCGATCAATTTTTTTTTTAATCTCTGACACTATTTGAGAGGAACAGGACACTGGTTGGACCATATTAACTTATGGATTAGAAACCTGGACTACTAAGATGAAAGGAACTTATCAGGAACTCTGTTCCTTTTGTGATTGGCCGAATACAATTGAGAGCATATAAATATTCCATTTATTGGTGAAGAGTTAGCCGAATACAATTGAATCCTTTGATAGGCCATATTGCGAGCATATAAATATTCCATTTATGGGTGAAGAGTTAGCCGAATACAATTGAATCCTTTGATAGGCCATATTGCGAGCATATAAATATTCCATTTATGGATGAAGAGTTAGCCGAATATAATTGAATCCTTTGATAGGCCATATTGCGAGCATATAAATAATCCATTTATGGGTGAAGATGAGTGTGAAGGTCGAAACTGAGGTAAATGGACTGTATGCAAAATGATGCCAAAAAGTTCCTCGGTGATTGTTTTCGATTGGTGCACCATAAGAGAGGCCATTAGATAGTGGTGAAAGTTGTTAGAGTAGGCCCAGATTCCAATAAATATACTTGGAATTACCTTCATTATTTCAAACAGCTTATTTTAATTTTTTTTAATATTCTCTTCATACCTTTGAAACTTGTTTAGATATAGGCAATTTTTTCAAGCAACTTTAGGCAAATTATTTAGCCTTTTTGTCATATAATGCTACAGTTATAAATTTTTTCTTTGCTATATATAAGGTCTAATTTGATGGTTTCATAATAGAAAAAAACTGTTTCATTGGTAATGGAGCTACTTTGTAATATGTAATGCAGTTTAAAATCTATTATATAATTGTCTTTTTCAATATCATTTAACTATTAGATCAATAAATATTTAGGCCACCTGTCACGTGAAATGTTCTTACGATGTTTGTAAAGTATTAACTGAAGATTCCTCATCGATTCAGTCATCTACTACTCTCTATGCTTCATGGACTAAATTAAGTTTAGAGCCTCCTCTTCTTCATAGATCTACTGAAATAAAACTTGTAAGTGCAAATTTTATTAAAATACTAATTAAGGTTTCAATAGTAAAATAAAGTTTCAATAGTTCTTCAGCACATAGAACAGAAATTAGAGATCCAGCTCCTAATTTGCGATTTGTTTTTTAACTTGATTTTTTGACAGAAAGCCTGAGCAACTTACTTTTTTGATTCAAATAATCAGAGGAAATATTGAATATTTCCATCTTTTAGATGGATTCATGAACATTATTATTTATTAATAAATGACGATTCTCAACAAGCTAATTATTCGCTGCCTTTAGTGTATCTTATTGTAATATGCCCACTTGCTCTAAAGAAACACTTTGGCCTCTGGATTCATAAAATAGGTTGTGACAAACAAAACATCTACAGTGTTGAGAGTAAAATTTAATCAAAGCACATTCTGCATATATTAGAATGCCATGTATATGACAATATAAGGTTGAAAGGACTGTGAGATAATTAATTTTAGAGAATAATTGGAAAAATATATTGATCACACCCTCTGAGGTGCAGCTGTGGCAAAATGGGAAAGTACATGTTGAGGTTTATAATGTACCTCTTTTTATGCCCTTTATCCCCATACTTCTACAGACTGGTTGCATCACCATTCCTGTTTGAGCGAAATGGAGAAGGTCAGTGAAGGCTCCCTTCAGTATACCTTTTAGCCACATTCTTATATACTGTCTTCCCTTGATCAGCATTGTTTTGAAGTCTGCAAGCCTGCTGAACATATTTATTTGTATTGTTCCTATTTTGTTGTTTTTCATGATTCTAACTTTCATCCTATTAAAAATTCACTTTAAAAAATAATATCTCAAGAACATCCAGAATTTGAATAAACTATTGATGAAATGTTTTATATTTTAAAAAAATTTCATATCTAGGTTTAGAGATACAGCTTTAAATGTAGTATCCCGATGATTAACTTCTGTTGCTGATTTTTGTGTAACAATTTTATTTTCCACCTTATTTTCTATAATTCTTTATAAACTTAATCAGCATTTAATCATCTGAATCGACTTAAATATATAACATTGTAGGTAATCTATACTCTTTCAGTTATTTGTTTATGTTTATTTAATTCTGTCTACTTATGGCTTAAAGTATTAAATTTCATTTTTATAAACTTCTTTCTCAATTTTGAGGTGAAAAAAAGTAGAAAAGAAAAATGTTAAATAGAAAAAAAAATATTCAAGTTTCTAACTGGTTTTATAGAATGATAAATTTGAATACAAATAATCTAATTTGTTTTCCTTCTTTAGTTTGTAATGCTTATAAGATTGTTGCACATATATTAATTTAAGGAATGCTTTTTTAGTAAAAGAACTTTAAACCCAAAAACTTTGAAGAAATTTCTATTTTAATGATTTTTGTTTTTCATTAATTGTGGAACTACTTTTTTTCCAGCATACTCGTGTTAGAATTGGCCATGGTAGAAAGGGATTACTTTTTATTTGGAGACAGATATCTTTGTTAAGTGAATATATAGACCTCTTGTCGAAGTTGGCATCTGATAACCTGTATGCAGTTCCTGTTTTGAATTTACCATCAAGCAGAAGTGTTTTGGTATTATATTTATGGTATTTGCATTAAATTTAGTAATTTTGATTAGGAAATCATGTATTATTCATTTTCAATATTTGTTCCAACATTTGTTGGAGTTAGTAATTCTGTCAATGCTACAGTTAAACAGCTAAAAATTCTCTTAGTTGTATAATAAAAATGGGTGACGAGGTTGGTATTATTATTAATTCATTGTATGAATATCTCTATTTAAAACCTGCAAAAACATGTGTTCCATTGAAACTAAGAAATTGTTATGCTTCTTTTAAAGAATCAAGACTGTAGTGCGATGTACACTGATGCTTCAAAATGTGGGATCGCAGCAGTAGGCTGTACGATAGTAATAGAAAACAAAGACCTTTTTTAAGTTACCTGGAGCTTGTTTCAATTTTCTGGGAGAAGCAACTGCCATCAAGAAAACTTTTTTATACTATGAAGCAACTAACCATCAAAAGTCTGTTATTGTCACTGACTCCATGAGTGTACTACTTGCTATTAAGAAATGAAAGCCTAAACTCGTCTCCATATTGGAAATTTTAAACCTAATGTGGTAATTTGGCAAAAAATGTAACAATATAACTTTGATTTATGCTCCATCCCATTGGGATATAGGAATAAATGGAAAAGCAGATGTCACATCTTAGTTTTCTCTAAGAAGTTACTGTGACCAAGTAAAAACCATTGATAATGTACCAAGAGAAGATCGTCTCGACTGATATTACATTATAAACTATTATATTTTATAGATATTGTGACAAATATTCAATACTGTCTCAATATTTGGTCTGAATGAAAACTTGTTGAAACAAAAAATGAATACGAAAATTCATGTGGTAGATTCTTTTAAATCTACCACAATTTTGTAGAATAGAGCTGCCTCCTTAATGCTGCATACCCCTCAATTATTGAATTCAACTCACATTCAAATAATCCTTATGTAGGACTTTGTAAACAGCTTCCCAGGTTTCTGGTATAATGTGAGCAAGGGGTGAGGACAAATTATTGTAGAAAACGAGGTATTCATAGCTTCTTTCAGTAGCCAAGAATTTGTGTTGCAATGAGTTTTCTGGAGGACGAAGGAATGGCTTGCCTCATAACTATCTTATGATAAGTATCTTCTTTGGAGATAAAAGGATTGACCAATGCAAGAAGATGAATATAAATATCGTGATCCATTATCAAATAAGTATGGTCACTTTATACTCTAACCCTTTATACTCTATCATTGATCATCATCAATGAGAATAGTTTGATATTTCCCAACTTTTTAGTGTTAACATGTTCTTGAAGAATTTATTAGACCAGGGCTCTCCAAACTTCGGCAAGGCTTGTGGGCCAAATTTGGTCCATGAAGACCCTCGATCTGACCCTCCATAGTTTCTTTAATTATATTGGAAAATTTGGAATGCAAGTAAATCATACAAAGTAATAAATTATTTTATTTTTCAGCCAATTAAGAAGTACAATAACTGATATACATAATTAAACAACATTTTAACTGTAATTAATGATATGATTATGTTGAAATGATGAGATAGCTAGACCAAGGTCTTGGCCCGCAGGACTCAGTGGTGGCCCTTAGGTTAAAAAGTTTGGAAATCCCTGTATTGCACAAAGGCTTGTTGGTACATACAACAAGAGAGATACCTTAAATTATACCCTCATCTTATATCAATTGTTTGTACTTCTTCAAGGGTTTATTATCTTTTCTTCTTGCCATATAAAGGTAATTTTCCCACTATACTTTAGGTATACAGCCTTAATTCTATTATCACCTGTAGCCTTATTATTTTTTAAGACCTCTCCAAGTTATAATGTATAAAAATTTGTAATGTATTTGCAGGATTGTTTAGGCACTGCTGCTGATGTATCGACACTTCATTCTCGCATTCACAAAGTTTTGAAAGAACCTATTAAAGGATTTAATTCTATTAATAGTGATAAGAAATTGGAGCAAGTTATTGAACAGTATTCTTTGAAGGATAAACCTGGAACTGATCTCACCGATCGCTTATGGTTGCTTTTTATTGGTAAGAAAAATATCCTCTATTTTATCATATTTTATATAGATTATTTTATTTTTTTATTTAATATGAACTGCTATACAAAATTATTACATCACCCTAATATTTTCAAAATTAAAAATTCCTCCATTGATTGTTTTTATTCATTTGTTTATTATATTTGAAGTATGTGGAATATTTTTGAGATTAAAAAAATGAATTGAAAAAAATAAGCATTTCATCAATTAAAATTAATAGAAAACACTGTAAATTATAGAGCATCTTTAAAGATACCTAAAGTTCTACTCTTTTTTTGATAAAAGTTTGTAGTATCAGGTATAGAAGAAATCAGAAAATCTTATAGCCAGGTCGAATACAGGATACTCATTTTAGGAGAAGGTTTGAGTGTGAACTACAAAAGTGTAGGACATTCTAAGAAGCAGCTACCTTCAAAAATTGCGGTATTTTATTCATACTCTCTATAATGTTCTCTCATTTTTCGTTCTGTGTTCAATATTTTGAAGACTACTAACCATGCGAAAAACATTATGAATAGATTTTTAAAAGGAAATTAAATTTGCTAAAATTTGAGCCTTAAAGAGCTCTTAACATTTATTAGTTCGGGAGATGTTTTTCAATATAACCCATTTTTTAAAAAAAATGAGAAATCACAGTTTTGTGAATTTATTTTGGAAATTGGAAACTGCTCTTTCTGCAGAGATAATCATTATAAACCACTTTATGATGTATTTAACTGTAGTTGGGTTGACAGAATTAGATATTAAGAATGAAGGCGTATATGAAATAATGTAAAATTACATATCTTCATGTCCATATACCTACCTACCCCATCTATGGAAGTGAGAGCTGGGTCCCGTTGGACAAGCACTGGAGTAGGGCTACCTCGGCAGAGATGAAATACCTCCGGAGAATGGCAGGCAAAACAAGGAGGGACAGAGTTAGTAATGAGAGAATAAGCGGAGACCTGGGAATGACTGCACTGAGGGAAACAGTGGAGAGACGACAGCTGGGATGGTTTGGTCATCTGTGCAGAATGGATAAGGACCGGGACCCAAAGAAATTCTTTGAAGTCAGGCATACCGGATGCCGCCCTCGAGGAAGATCTAGATTGCAATGGATGGACCACATCTCAGGGATTGGTGGAAGGAAGGGAAGTTCAATAAATGTAATGAAAGCGCTGGCTGGAGATCGAGAAGCTTGGCAGTCTTGGATCGGGGCACCTCCACGCTGAAAGGCACTAAAGGAGGAAGATAAAGAAGAAGAGAAGAATGAAGGCGTTAATTGGCGCGGTTTTGTTAAATGCGGGCGTGAGAGGATGCCGTGAACCAACTATATTCGAGAAAGCTGGCAACAGGCCATCTGCAATGTTACCAGCTCTCTCTCCCCCACTCCTACAGCCTCTCAGTATGAATAGCAATAGTCAATAGTTGGCCACTTTCGATTGTATCGATAATTAAGTAAGTTTTCGCTACTGCCTGCAGGAGTAATAGACGATTTCATCGGCAATTTTATTTTATTACTTAACTTCTCCTTTATTTTCTTCTCCTTTATTACTTAACTTCTCCTTAACTTCTTCAATTATTTAGTTACTTTAAATGCTATGTACACTTCGTCACAATAACTAATTTTTGTTTGATGAATATAAGAGTTGGATACATTCTGGAAAATTCATGGTATAGGTGCTAAGAAGTAAATAGATATACAATTAAATTTTTTTTTTACTGGAAAATAAATAAGCATTAAAACAAATAATTATACCTTAAAATATATTTTTCAATTAGTCTTATCAATAAACTAACTGTGCCCTGCAGTTTTACCTGCTTTAAATTTGCATTGATCCAAAAAATACAATATTCTATTTGCTGTCATTAGTTGCAGACATTTTCATGGAACAGGTCCAAAATAATAATTTTTTATAAATAGCAATAAAGCACCATTTTATTTATTTACAAAATATCGCTTTCAAACAGTAATTTCACACTAATTAAAATGCTCATGTAGTAAACTTGGTTCCATAGGTATGAAGTCATTCAACGGTATGTACGCAAGTTGCTTACTTTTTCTCTTAGCAATTTATTTATGATTACTACTCCCTTCCTATGGGTCATAGGGTGATGTTATTAAAGCCTTCCTCAATGCGCGATCTATCTAACGCAAAAAGAATTTTTTATTTTAATCGACAAGTACAGGTTTAAAAATATTTTTAAGAAAGCAATTTGAGATTAATTTGTCTCTATGAAGGAGGGATACACACTAGAGTATGTAATATTGAACAATAATCGATCACTAATTTTCTTGATGATTGAAATTATCAAAGTTAAGTGCTCAAGAGGTTAGAAGAAAAGTTGTGCACAGAGCGGCAACAGCGTGTGTATCTAAAGCGGCCTACACACATGGAAATATCAGTTCACTAACAAGGTTCGGTGAACCAAGTTTCCATGTGTGTAGAACTGACGAACAATGGTTTGTAAGGTTTTCCTTTGTTTTTATAGTGTGTAGAGAGCCACGAACCAATGCTCCCATGAGTGTATGCTGCTTAATTTTGTGAATCCCACTATAGTTCTAATTTGAGTGGAACTATTAGCCATATGGATGTCTATTACCACTCAAATTAGAGTTGATTAAATGCACCTTAATGTAGTTTATAATGATTATCATTGTAGGAAGAGCAGTTTCCAAGATATTTGGCAAAATAAATTCACAAATAATGATTTTTTGTTTTTGGAAAAAAAAAAAATTTTTTGTGTAAAACATTTTCTCGAAAACGAATAAACGTAAAGAGGTCTATTATCACTTAAATTAGAGCTAGTTAAATGCATCATAAAGTAGTTTATAATGATCGTCTTTGTAGGAAGAGTGGCTTTAATGTTATTTTCCAAAATAAATTCACAAAACAGTGATTTCTTATTTTTTGAAAAAACATTAACTCCGGAACTAGTTAACGTAAAGAGCTCTATCAGGGCTCAAATTTTAGCAAATTTAATTTACTTTAAATTAGGTATTCATAATGTTTATCACGTGGTAAGTAGTCTTCGGAATATTGAGCACAGAATGAAAATTGAGTATAAATTTTAATATTTTTCTTTTATAAAATAAAGATTTTTGAAGGTAGCGGCTTTGGAATGGCAGACAAGGCTTATTTTACTTACAATGTCCTACACTTTTGTAATTCACATTCAAACCTTCTAATATGCACCTTATTTTGGCCCTGATTCTAGGGCTATTAATAGTGTTGGCCCCCCGGGTACCCGATCATTATCTGGTGCTCGGCTTATTTTTGATACTCGACATTGATCCGGTTCCTGGTTTTACAAGTGGTAACAGGCTAATACCTGGACTCGACTAATCTTTTATAAATAAATTTTCCGAATAACCACTAATTTATAACATAATATATATAAAAAACCGGGTATTGTTTTTTTTAGTAAATTAAAAATTCGGTTCTTTTTTAAATTAAATTTTTGTAATAATGAATTTACCACTAAAGTTGTAAAATATTGGAACCCACCTTGAATCGAGAGTGATGCATTTCTTCTGGTCATATTTACAGATTTCTATGATCTCCAACTTATCCAGTCAATGAAGTAGGATATCGTTTATTACGACCCTAAAGTAAGCTGATCATATTTTTTTTACTGAAATTTAGAAACGCTTTTAAATATCCCCTTCACCCCTCCCACACCATACTCATAATAATCCGGGAGCCGAGGCCAAAAAACTTGTCTGATTTCAAGAAAGAACAAAGAACTTGTCATCTAGGCCGAAAGTACTCTCATAATAGACTGGAAATATGAATGTCTAACCCCCTGAACCTCCCTGATTGGATGTAATCAAATTTTATCAGTCAACGAATTCGTCATTTTCATCACTTTTTCAGATTTTTTCAACAACTCGCTTTCAATATTTCTTCTTCTTCTTTTCTTGGCACTACAACCCGCTAGCGAGTAATGGCTTCCGCCAACAGCAACCGCCAGGTGTCCCTATTTTTTGCTGCCACCATCCAGTCTCTTACTCCAAACTTCTTTGCATCGGTGTCCACATAGTCCCTCCATCACAACTTGGGTCTTCCGACGCATCGTCCACCATGAAGGATCTCAGTCAGAAGTTTCCTTGGTATCATATCATCTCCCATTCTGGCAACATGGCCTGCCCATCTGAGTCGGGCTGCTTTTATAAATTTAACAATATCAGGGGCATCAAACTTCTTGTAGATATCCTGGTTCTTCCTCCGTTTCCATTCTCCATCTACAAGTACTGGACCACAAATTCCTCTTAATATCCTGCGTTCCAATACCAGAAGATCGTTTTCCACAGCCTTTGTTGTTGTCCATGTCTCAGATCCATAAGTCAGAACCAGTCGGTTGAGAGTCTTATACAGGATGAACTTGGTACGCTAGGTTTCTAAGTGACTTTTCAAGTGCTGTTTCAATCCATAGTAACAACGGTTAGCCATCAAAATCCTTTTCCTTACCTCTACCTCCATCCGGTTATCGCTGGTTATCTGCGAACCTAGGTAAGAGAATTCTTGAACCTGCTCAAACTTGTAGTGGCCAAAATCTACTCTATCACGATCCTGCCGAGGGATCTCCTGGGTTACCATGTATTTTGTTTTTTCCTCATTGACAATCAAACCCAGATTTCTTGCTGCAGCATCCAGTTTCAAGAAGGATTCAGTAACCGCCTGCCGAGAATGTCCAATTATGTCAATGTCGTCAGCTTTCAATACATTTTATGTAAATCTTTGATATAAATAATTTTAAAGTACATAAAATTTCCTGTGTTTTATTTGTAATATTTTTAAAATTCGGAACAGCTGTTGAGTTGCAGGACTGTAAAAATCTGTGAAATGTCAAGAAATGCAAAAAGTTGGATATTCAGTGGTTTCTCCTTACTAACTATTTTTTAGTACCAAATGCGTAGTAGTAACCAATCTTGTAGGGGATTAAATTTCCCACAATATCCATACAAAATATTTGTAATTACTTTCAACAAACGCCAAGAAATATTGAAATAACAATTTCCCTTTCTCTAAAATTGTTATTTCAATATTACTTGGCTTTAAAAATATTACTTTTTTTTAAAATTATTTATTCTTTTGAATTTTACATTATAAAATACAATATACATTACAAATAAGAATAGTCTACATCATAAAATAATATATTATGAGATCATATCAAAATCACAAAATGTTATACACAAATCACAAAAATATTGTTTGACATAAATTCCCAATTTCAGTTATGTAATTTTTATTTACCCTCCACTTTTACGCCTCCCCTCCAATGGTGCCCGGGGTGGACCACGCCTCTCGCCCTCGCCTTGGCACACCACTGTATGTTGCCAACATTTTGTTGGCTGGTCTGTACTTGTTTTTATAATGGATTGGGTTATAAGATATAATAGTTATTCTTGTAGTTGGAGTTTTTATTTTTAATTAAATTATTTTGTATAGTATTAAATATTTATGTAACAATAATTTATTATTCATTTTGTAAATAAATTTCACTGGGTACCCTAGCATTTGAATGGCCTTATTACTTGGTATGCACTGTGTGAAATATGTTATGCTATTACTTATCAATTACTGACCCTTCATTAATAGCAATTGCTCAGATTTTTAAAAAATTTAATTATGAATCATATGAATAAATAACTTCTTTAGAATGTGACATAAGCTATGCTATTATCTATTATATTATATTATATACTCGTACATGATCTTATACCGCTATTATTAAAAATTAATAAATGTTTTAGAGTGTTCTACATACCAAGAATTATCAGGGTGTATAAAAGAACTTTTTATCGAATTAAATAAGAAAAATGGACCAGTTCCATTTGTAAGTATAAATAAATATATTTAAATAATGGTTTATTTATTCTAATTTGGTATACTTCAAAATTTAACTACTAAATTATGGTTATTATAGAGAGTGGTATTTTTTTAATATTACATTAGTTATAATAACACGATCATGCCATAACCTTGAGGTTGGTTTCTGGAGGAAGAAAATCTATGTAGATCAAAATCAGTGAAATTTTTTAAGTGCATAATTTAATATAAGTCGTATTAATGATGTGGAATGTTATTTATTATAATCAGCAGAAAGCAACTTGTAAGAAATAATACATAGGCAGAAAATATATGTTGATGTTGTAGCATGTTTTGCCACCTTTTTACTTCCTTGTACGAAGTAAAGGAGGTATTGTAATCGCAAAAATTTTCGGTTTTCAGATTTCGACGGAAATGTCCATTTTGACCATCCCTGAATCCATTTTGACTAATTTCGTCGTGGCATCTGTATGTACGTACGTTCGTGGCGTCTGTAGTAGGTACGTTCGTATTTCGCATAACTCAAAAATGGTTAGCTGTAGAAAGTTGTAATTTTGTATTTAGGATTGTCATAAAATCTTGTTGTGAACTTTTTGGTCACTACTTGATTACCGGAAGTAGTACTTTACTTGAAGGTCATAATTGATTTCCATCAAAAATTATATTAAAATACTATACAAAACTTCTCAAATTTAGTATTTATAATTTATATATTAATTTAAATAACATACTAGATTTTGGTCTAAATTGGAAAACCGGAAGGGGTACTTTACTTGAAGGTCATAATAAGCTTACATCAAAAATTATATTTAAATTAAATACATAAATCATATGTTTCCGTAATGAAGTTACAAACGAAATTTGGTTTCCAATCCAATTAAAGATTTTTATTACTTGTTTTAAGTGTTAAAATTGAGTGTAAAATATTGGTTTTCCTCCCCATTTGTGAGCTACACCATGAGAATAAGATATTAGTTAAGTGGGTTTTTCCGCTTAATATATCGAAATTGTTGATTTCTAATGCTTTATCCAGTGATATTGACAGTTTTATTGTTGTCATGGATCATGAAGAAATATCTTGGAAACTAGTTATCTACTGAAGGAAAACGACATATAATAACGGAATGAGACCTCCAGTGACAAGACTGTGTTTTTGTGTGTGTCAATAGATGGATGTCGGGACGCTGAGTGTCGTTTTTACTGTAATCTTCGGAAACTAGTAACCAAATTCAGTATCACTTTTTGAGCCACGGATTTATAATTTAATAGGCGTACAAGGAAGTCATGTGTTGCCTACATCAGATATTTTTTAAAATAAATTGTAGTTACTGATTCTTTTTAAATTCCTCAATTTAATGTTGTTCTGTTTTTAAAAAAAATTCATTATAGATTTATTATTCTTGTAATGCATCTACTACTATACTTTCTAAGGTCTTGTTTATTTTATTGTTTGTTTATGTAATATATGAATAAAAATATAGTATAGTCAATATCATCGCCACCAAGTTAAAGTAACAAATCTAAAAAATAACTTTTTTCAAAATCCTTAGTTTTATTAATTTACTAGAAGCATATTTTCAAAATGAAATCTTATAAATCTAGAGCTATGAGGAATTAAAAACGCCCAGAGATCTCAAAATAATTTGCAATGGGGAAGTTAAAAATAAAATTCTTTTTCTCCTGATAATTGGCTACATTCACGTTTTTAAGTTCAATCTGGTGGCGACAATATTGTTGCCACCATGTTTAAGTTTTGTGGCCTAAAAAACTTTTGAGTTTGGTGATTCCTCAGACTGTATTACCTTTGCTGGTAAGTGTTATTGTTATCAAAGTTTGTCTGGTAATGACACAATTAGATAATGCAGCATGTTTATGTTGATCTGTTAAGCATGAGGTATCATTTCATTTCATTCCACTGATTTATTAGTCAAGATCTATTTCAATCTCATTTTATCACTGATATTTTTATAGTCATATACTTTTGATCTTTCAGTTAAATTCATCAAACATATCTCGCCTTGGAAATTTTCTGCAGCGAGAAGGAGGTATCCACGATCCTCTTGAATGCTTAGTAGAGATTGGATTGGAAAAGTTGAAGAAAGAAATGTTATTGATATTCTCAAAGGCACAAATTGCTGCTGCATATAATCTAAATCTCCCTAACCTTCCTAAGTATTTGTTTATTCAATATGTAATTCATTTCTTTATAATTATTATATTTTTTGTTTCAAATGTTTGTTGTTCCTAATGTTCCTTATGCCTAAAAAGATCTGTTTAAAACAAAAAGTGGCAAGGATATTAATAAATCTTTTATCATTTAAAGATTTTCAGTTAGTACATTCAAAACTATTTTAATTAATGTTAAGCCAATACCAAAATGATCATCTTCCACTGAACATATTTTCTAGATTCTCTTCCACGAAAATAAAATAAAATTGTGATAATCACAAACCTGTTATGTCGTCTCAGGAAGTTATCTATACCACCAAAATTATTTTAGGATATCTGGAATTGGTTTAGAATTTACATTTACTAATAGTCATATTTAATATAGTCTATAGTCGATTCAGAATGAATTCCACTTTGCACTGCCGCTCTTTCTTAAAATAAGCTTGGCATGAGTGCTTTAGTATCATCACTGTCTATTCTACTTACAAATGTTTGATTTGGCCAACCCTAAATATTGTAAATCCAGAAAAAAATATATTATATTTTGTTACAGGTTCCCATATGCTCAAGTTTTTTTTTATTAAATATACATTCTCACATAATAGACAATTAATGTTGTATGTTGATGTTTTCAGTTTCAGTGAAGTTTCCAGTTCAGACTGGTTGCCTTTTACAAAAAAGTGGCATACTTGGTTATGTCAAGTCCATTGCGCTGTAGAAATCCTATGCAATATTCAAGAAGCTTTAGCTCTGCTGAATAATGGTATGTTGTCTATTGCAGCTAATGTACTGAAAGTATACACGGGAAAAGAGTCACCAGTTCAAAGTTATTCTGGTATAATTGAAAATCCAGTAATGGAAATAAATACATTAATTCCTGTCAAGAATATGGAAAAATATGTAACAAACAAGTAAGACATAGAAATTATGACTAATATTACATTTTATTTATACTGAGCAGCTTTTAATAATGGATATCAGTTAAAAAAAAATAATTTTTTAAATATAAAGTTTATGTTTTGTTAGTTTATTTATAATTAAATGGGTTGGAAAATATTTATTTAAGCAAGTATGTAAAAGTATACATTAAAACAGAAGCTTTTTATTAACAAAATTTTATAACAGTAAATTTTTTTTCTTGTTTTTTAAATATTGTAGAACTATTTTTAATATTTTAATATACTTTATGAAATGAAGCTCAAGATTAAGAATGAATAAAGAGAATATTAAGAAATGAATCCCTCCTTACTGTTACAATAATGCTCTAATATCTTGTTACATGCATGATTCCGGTTATGTCAATATTTTTTAACCTAATCTTAAAAAGGATCCATATTCACAAAAAATTATAAATTATTCTGAATACTATTCGATTCTAGCCCTGAACCAATGAAAGTTATTTTTTTATAACAATAAAGTATATTGAAGCAAATATATTATTGTTTCACTCAATTATTATTTGAATAATTTTTTTTTTTAGGTTTCCAGAAGAATGGGTGTTGACCCTCACAACTTCTACTGATATTCAGAAGTTCCAGAGTGTTTTCTACAGGACTATGAAGAATCCATTCCCATGTTTCGATAGTGATTTAATTGATGATGATTGTGATACCCCATCTACGACATTTTCTCGTTGGTTTGAATTTCATTCTATATCTGAAATGTTTTGCACTTAGTTTTATTGTTTATTTATAAACCTTAAAATTTTATTGTAAATCAATTTTAATATATAGTTACATATAATATATGATTAATTATGCGATATATTGTTTATGTAAATAATTTACTTCTAGTTTATTTTCTCTTAACATATGAATCACATTAAATATAAAAACTTAATTTTAAGTATCTGTTATATGTTTGTTAAAAACTTTAATCACACATTGTAGCTCTGATTTTTGAACATTTTATTTATAATAGGTGCTCTGAAATTGTTAACTTTTTATTGTATAGTGCATTGCAATTGTTAACTTTTTATTGTCTTGTGCATTGCAATTGTATTTTGAAATTTGAAATGTAATTCTTTTATCTATAAAAATGAATATTTGCCTTTCACCTGGTTATATCTAGTTATTTATCATGAATAATTGGTTTATTAATTGAGTTATGCTTATTATTGTTAATAGTATTGTCAATTTAATTTCCTTTTCTCTTACTTGTTATGACTTTTTTACATTTAACTTAATTTAAAGTGAAAATGTAAGTTAAAACCTTTTCAGATTTACTGTCTAACTATTGAATACCTAATTAGGGATTGATAAATTATTTGATACTTCTATAAATTTGTTTTATTGAAAACTTGTTTCGAATGTTATACATTCAACGTCAGTTCTTAAAACACACAAAAAAAAAAAATCAAAAATAAGCAACTCAAAATATAGTTAGGTATTATTATAGATATTAAAAAAGATGTAATATAAATCAGTATTATAAAACATTAATTATGAATTATGAATTTAATTAAGACAAGAAATCAAATACATGTTAGTATTCACCAAGGTTTAAATGGATTATATCAAACAGAAAAATTTGTACTGGTTTCTTCTCGCATTGAACTAACAATGAACTAAAGGTTGGTAGGACTCACCGGCATTACTGGAAAAACCCAGACTCTTACACCGTTTACCTATAAACCATCCTACCTACCTTTCGTTTATTGTTAGTTCAATGCGAGAAGAAACCAGTACAAACTTTTCTGTTTGATATAATCCATTTAAACCTTGGTGAGTACCAACATGTATTTGATTTCTTGTCTTAATTAAATTCATAATTCATTAAAGTTTTATAATACTGATTTATATTACATCTAATTTAATATTTATAATAATACCAAACTATATTTTGAATTGCTTATTTTTGAATTTTTTGTGTTTTTAGAACTGAGGATGAATGTATAACATTCGAAACTAGTTTTCAATAAAGCAAATTTATAGAAGTGGCAAATAATTTATCAATCCCTAATTAGATTGATCCTTCTATACCATCATGCGGATGTTAACTGATATTGAATTCCTATTAACAACCTTTTCTTCTTACAATTATTATATCATATTAATTTATTTCTTTGGCCAAAATTATTCAGGGTGTGCTAGTTAAATATTTTTTATTTTATAGATTCTTTTAATTTTGATGAGCTAATTATTTTCCAATCAAAAGCTAGCATTTATGGTATTGTTGAATTAATTTCAGGATATCTAGCATTTGATTTTTATTTAGACTGCTTTGATGTTATTGAATAAATAAAATGCTTTTAAAAGTATACTCGCAAGAATATTTACTTTAAAAAAACAAAAAAAATTCTGCAATCCTATTCCAAATTTTTAGTGACTTCGGACCCATTTGAACTTTTCTCTGCTTAGTAAGTGATTTAGGTATCGTTATTTACAGAAGTATATCAAATCCTGCAGTGGTAATAGAATGAAAAAATTATTTGTTATTATTTATAGATTTTTTTTTGAATATTCAAAGTAGTTATCTTACAAATTTATTGTTAATAATATTTATGTCATTAATTATTTTTAGTGTGTACATTCGTATTTTGTAGGATCTCTCTTTATCTAAAATAACATGTTTTTCTTCAGGCATTCAGAATATGATTTGTGATAGAAAGTTAATGAAAATTACTTTCCAATAGATAGTTCTGTTTTTCAATTATTGTTACAGTATACTATTTATTAGCACTGTTTTTTTCTTTTTATAATGTTATGAGTGTATATAATATTCTAATATTTACGAACACCTTTCTGGCAGATAATTACCTTTCATGAAATGAAAAAGATTTAGGTAGAGGGGTTGAACATGATCCTATTAAAGGAAGCCATGTAGTAGATAGGGTTCCACCTCCAGAGAAAGTTACCTAACCCAGTCTTCTTCTGTGAAAAACAATGGTAATAATGCACAATTTTAACATATCACTTTCTCCTTTGATTTTTGTTTTATTTTTTTAAACCTATTTCATATTTATTTAACATATATCAAATCTATTAATATTTAGTGATTTTAATTTTACATCAAGTAACGTTTAAAATTCAATCAGAATTTTTTTATTACTTTAAATTGCATTTATATTTTTGCATATTTTATAAATTTATTTCTATATAGCATTTATATAATTTAAGGTATCTTATATACATAAATCCATTAGCATCCTTGCGAAAATATATGTTCATCACTCTGAGATTATTAATTTAATTATAGTTTACATAAATGTTTCAAAGCATGGTTCATTAATTTTATTTTTTTTAAATCAGAAAAATTGAATTAATAATACTAATGCTATTATATTATGATATTGTTAATATAATGAATAATATTTTTAATATTAAAATTATATTTAGATCCTTTGATAATGAATCAAAATTGATTTATTTTGCTTGAGTCTTTACTTTAGTATTTTTGATTTAAAAAATTGATATATACTTCTTAATTGAATGTGATTTATTCTAAAATAAATAAATAAAAGACCTTACTAATTAACTTATTACTTAGGTTTAGTTAAAAAAAGATTTATCATTTAAAATTTGTACTCACCATGCCATGCACTAATGACTGGGTTTGTGTATTGAAAAAATATATTGTTATTAAATTATTAGATTTAATAATTTAGAAGTTAGTATAATATAATAGTGTTAATTCCTTAAAACAATATTAGATCTGGCTGTAAACGTGAGAATATCTAGTTCTGTAGTAATTAAGTCCCCTTATTAGTAGTGTTAAAGGTCAGAGCTGGTATCTTTTACAGTATTTCATTCAAGATTTACCTTCCTAATAGTAAACAATATCTTTTTAAATAACAAACAAATTTTTTGTTAATTTAACAATATGTTTGTTAAATATTTTAAAAATACACTATTAATATAATATATATTTTTTGTTTGTTCCTAAATAATGGAGAAAATATTTGTTAAACATTTTTAATAATTTAAATATCTAAATAATTCAAAATTAATTTACTAATGTTCCTATTGAATTGAAAAAAGCTTTGAGAATTTAAATTTTATGGCAAGTTGGTTCAACAAGTAGTTGCATCAAAACAGAATGGGATTTTTTTTAAAACAGGGAATGAAAATAACAATTATTTTTAATGTTGCTAGTTATTTTTGAGAATCTTTCTTGGGTCAACTATCCATTTCTAGTGGTCAACAGTATTTAAATTATATTTAGAAAGAATAAATAATTAACAGGTTTTCATTTGAAAAATAATTATTGTTGCATTACCAATTTTTCCTGATCATAAACAAAAATATTTCATTTTATTTTTATATATGATAAATATAATTATTAATTTCATTGAAACTTTGTGAATTTAGGAAAGCACTTTTTTTTATCAAAGAATTATAATTTCTTCCAAGAAATTTGAATAATCTTTATTTTTTAAATCAGTTATATCTCTTAGCTAATAACAGTTATTGAAAAAGTATTTTTTTTTTTAAACAATTATTAATTTTTCAATCTAGAATTAACAATTATATGCCAATAAAAATCCCCAAATAAAATTAGATAAAAATTAAATCTATTACCCAATTCCTACTTATCCATATAAAAATAATGGTCAATTTAAATTGAAATTGTTAATAGCCACCAGGTGTTAAATGTTTAGTTTTATTTACTTTATGCTCTGCTTGATTTTTTTTTTTTTAGTTATTGTTTGTCAGCTTCGCTACCAACCTCTATGTTTATATCATGATTATATGTAAGCAATAGTAATGAAACTATATCTATAGATAAGAATTTATTGTAACTACAACTTATAGAGGTTCTTGATTTTAGTACTTGGTAACAAAGTTCTGTTTTTGAGCCAACAATTACGCAAGGAAGTGATATTATAATTCACATCTTTTTTCCCCAGGCCATCAGATTGTCAAATCTCCTCTCTACAGGGGATAACTAGAAAACTTCAGGGGCTGATTCTAGTTTTACAAAAACAGTCCCTATTAACCATCATCTGATTTTTAACGGTTTCATGGGAAATTAACTTTAATGTGGTTTTTTTTACATTGAAATCCTTCTATCTTCCAAAAATGATCATCAATGGAATCTGATGATACCATTATATACATATAATAAAAATTGTGTAAAAAAAAAAAAAAAAAAAAGGAGGCTTTTTACAATAAATGTTCAATGTGTCCACCCTCATCTCTGATGACTAAGATCTACGCATGAAATTTACAGCACAGCGCAGATCTGCTCAATTCAGCAACTTCCATGGATGCGTCAATCCATAAGTTCTTGTATCATCAGATTTTGTGAAAGATCATTTTCGGACGGGAAAGAAAAAAAACATTGACGTTTAATTTCCTACAAAACTGTTCAAAATCTGATAATGGTTAGTTGGGACTTTTTTGTCACAATTAAGGTGTGGAATTGGCCTCTGAAGTTACCTGGCTTTTTATCTGGTACGCCCTGTATAGAATCTGGGTGTGCCCCAAGAGGAATCAATTCCTATTGACCAGATGCAATATATGATTATTATAATGTAATGCATGCTTAAAACAATAACATATGCCTTTGCGACTCAAGTTCCATTTTTGTTTAAAATATTCTACCAGGCAATCTGCTAGCCATTACTTCACCAACAGGTTTAAGTAAAAAATGTTATAAATTGACCGTACTCCTAAGCAAGCTTCTCCCACTTAAAAATATTATGATTGAGGAAACAACATTAAGATATTTTTTAATGATTAACAGCTTTTACTGATTGATGGTCTACAGATTCTAATAGAACATTACTTAAACGGCGTGCTGTGTAACTAAACTTGAAATTTTTTTGGCAAGAAGCCTAGAGTGTGGCTCTGTTGACCTTATTACCATATTGGATAATGAGGATTATGAGTATGATGTACCGAATTCAGACATGCTTCCACATTCACGTCACCTGCCTGATTTTTCCCTTTAACACATTAGAGGACCAGTTTTTTCCTTGAAAGAGGTAAATGTAGGAAGTCACTTGACTATAGTGTTGACCCAGTGCTATTAGAACAGAAAATGAATTTTACCGTTTTAGCCAACTTGTACCTGGAGCTATGAGCTGAAGAGTTCAATGCCTTACCTACGTAGCTATCCAACTCCCTTAACAATATTTATAAACTATTGAAAAATTAATAAACAAGTGGATTAATCGACATAGATGACATAATTTATGCAACAATATTAAATAATCAAATTTGGAATTTACTTACGTTGTTTAAATATCTAATTTTTAGCTCACAATTTTTAAACCCTGAAGTCAAGAAGAAAATCTTCTGTGAAGATTGAATCAGTAATAGATGACAGAATTCATAGATAGGTGGAGTAGATATGAATTACTAGTTAACATTAAATTGTTTAAAGATTATTTAACTTTTGTAATTTCTGTTAAACTATTACATTCTGATTTTAATTTTATTGGAAGATTATTTTCTGATATTTTTAAGAAAGGAGTGGGAACTATTATTATCAATGATGGGCAGTGGTTTATGGTAGCTGTTGCTAAATAACTTAATCATAAATATAATAGTATTGCCATATTATTATTAATAAATTGCTATAATTATTAGTGATCTAGGACTTCCATTATGTAATTCATTTGTCTTATCACTCACATTTTATTTCCATTTTTTGACATTTCAGAGTTATCCCCATCATCAGACATACAATTTTTCTTGAATTAATATTTATGGATATTATTTATAGTGAGTGATAAACAAATAGATCATATAATGGAAGTCCTAGTTCACTACTGATTAATGAAATTCTTGAAGATTTCTCTCTGAATAGTAATTAAAAGCTATAATTATCATTTTTCTAGAAATTAGAATGTTTCCTCCATGCTGGTTATACGATAATGCTCCTAAGTATTTTTGTGATGCTTTGGATTGCTTATTCTTCAGCTACAATCTGCCAATTTGATGCACAATGTACCTGCACTTCTTCATATCCTAATTGGGGCCAAGTTCAGTGCCACAATGCTCTAGTCCATCTTTCTCCATTCAACACAACTAAACTATTTACCTTATCTTTAATCAATAATAGATTGGATTATCTCCCACCCAGACTTCTTCAAGGAACAGGTGGGTGCACTTTATTCTTTTAAAAATCTTTTATTAATTAATTATTTATGGAAATTATGATTTTCAGGTCTTTATAAACTAATACTGGAAAATAATCCAATCTATTCCTTACACGAAGAAAGTCTTGCAGGATTGGAAAGATCATTATGGGAACTGCATATTGTTGATTGCAAGCTTTCCAGTATTCCGGGAAACGCAGTGAGGCATCTCTACAGATTAAAAACTTTAAATCTTGAAGGTTAGAGAAATTTTAATTGTTATCCATTTTATTATAATGTTACTAGGTTGTTACAAAAGTCCTTATGCATGAACAAAACCCTTTATTCCAACTCTCATAATTAATCCTATAAGAATGTTTTTGTTCTTACTATTTATGTCAATGTTTACTTTGACTAATCCTTTAATTCCTCGTGACTTGAGTTGGCTTTATAGGGTCATTTACATTTTTAATACGCACTTGCAATGCCAGAAGAAAATTCGTGATTCTTGGTCTTTTGAAATTTCAACAGGTATTTCAACAATGGGAATATGAGCCATATGGAATATGGTGAAACTTTTGAGGCATTTTTCATTTTGAGCTTGTTTCTGATGGTCGGACAGTAGACTCAAAACTTTACTGTGAAAAATTATCGGAATTGCAAGGAGTAAACGTTCTGTCTCATCCTGCATATAGCCCAGATATTGAACTATCAGATTATGGTTTGTTTAGATCAATGGCTCGTTTTTCAAAAGGTCAGATTTTGATAATACAATGACCTAAAAATTGGATGTGAAGAGTTCTTTGCCTCAAAATCAAAGGAATTGAAAACAATGGACTTTACTTTGAAGAGTTGTATTCAATAATGTTTCATATGTACAATCTGAAACAAAGCTATACTAATGTAAAAGGACTTTTATAACAACCTAGTATTACACTTGTTCCATTGTATTTACTAGTATTTATTGAAGAAATTGTTGCAGTAGTACTTATTTTTATTAATTTTTGTTAAAATATCATGTACATAAATACATAAATCTGAAATTATTGGAAAATCATATTTAATTATTTTTTTCTACACTTTTGAATACCTCCTTATTCAAACACACTGAACATTCATAAGACCCTATGAATGGGTATTACGAATGTTTAGTGTGTTTTAATGAGATGTATTCAAAAGTGTAGAAAAAAACTTTAAACATGATTTTCCTACAATTTTAAATGTTGAGTTGTATCTGTATTCTACGTCAGGTGCCTTATGTTTCTTTAGAAACATAATAGCCATGATATTGCAGCAGACTGTTGATTACTTGTTTTAGGTACTCACGAAAATTTATTCAAAACTTAGTATTAAAAGTTATTTTCATCACAAACATAATTCAATTCTTTGAAGTAAAAAATGCATTACCTATTATTAAGTAGTAAAAGATATAAATTTATTTATATTTTTTAATTAAGAATTATTCATGTTTTTCTTTTCAGGCAATGAAATATCCAATATAAATATTGAGCAATTACGAGGTGTCTCTGCATCCTTACAAACATTGATACTTTCTAACAACAAACTTACTGTCTTACCTTCAGGAATATTTTCTGGTTTACAGTCACTTGAAGTCTTAGATTTAAGAGGCAACTCAATTTCCTCATTAGATCCTGCAGTATTTACGCCAGCCCCACCCAAATTGAGAGAGCTCAATTTAGCAGATAATTTATTTGATAACATCCCCTATAAGCAATTGGCAAATATAAGGTTTCTATAACTACCTATAAATTTACATCAAACAAATTGCACAGTTGTACAAATTATGAAATATATATTTAGAAATTTAATATTTTTTTAATGTTTTTTTTTTTAGATCATTACATGTTCTTAATTTAAATCATAACCATATTAGTAAAGTTGACCAAGGGATAACTGGAATAAAACTAAATTTGGATTCACTCTATCTGGAATACAATGAAATAACAGAATTAGGTTCAAATGCAATGGCTAACTTTGATGTTGCCAATAAAACCTCATTCAAAGCTAACCCTTTAAAAATTATTGAGGTACATTTGTGAGACATTATTTATTAGACATAGTTCAGGATGATTAAAAATTCCTATTTTCTAACATTTAAACTTTATTTTTTTAGGATAATGCATTTCTAGGATGCAAAATTCAGGATTTGGATCTTTCTCAGTGCCAACTTCAAGATATTGACCCTGAAGCCTTCAATGGTCTTGAAAATACTTTACAGAGTTTAGATCTTTCTGATAATAACTTGGCAAATGTTTCATATTTTTCCTTTAATGTATGTGATGTATCTTCAAATATTTTTTTAATTATTTGTTATTAAGCATGATTGAATTGCTTCTTTATTAGAAGGGATTTAGTCACCTCTTGGCCAAAATTGATTTATGTAAATTCTTAATATTCCAAGTAATGCACATTATTTTAATGCCCAAGTTAAAAATCTATCTTTGTGTACATCTTTTCTTGCTTTGGATAGAGCAACTTAATTGCTTGAGAAAACAATTTTATTAGATCTATTTAGTTTTTATTGTTATTCCAGGGAATAATCAGGATTTTACTTAGCACGACAAGGTTGCATAAAGCTATTCATTTAAAATTTACAATTTAATTTTTTCTTTACATTAATTTAACATATTTAATTTTTTGACTTTTTATTATTTATTTATTTAATCAGAGATTTATGGCTCTTCAAAAACTCCATTTGGATGATACACATTTTCATGAAGTCGAGTGGTTGCTAAAGCCTGAATCACCATTTGAAGGAATGCACTTATCAAGCCTTGTTATTAATGGGAAGCAAAAGAGACAAATCAATTTGAACAAATTACCCAAGTAAATATTTATATATTTATTTATTTTTATTAATTTTTTCATCATCAAAAATTAAGTCTATATAAATACTATATAGGCTAGCTCGTCTCCAGAATTTGGTTATAATCAATTCTCAACTAGGAGGTCTTTCAGTAAATGACTTAAAATCATTTTCAATCGAACTTGAAACATTCATTGCTCATGAGAGTGGTATTACATCCCTTCAACCAAATATCTTTCTTGAAACTAGAGGCATTAAGACCTTGGATCTAACTGACAACAAAATTGAAAAGATTGATCCTCTAGCATTTATGGAGGTAAATTTTACTATGAATTGATGTAAAGACTAAATAAAAAAATAACAATAAATATAATAAACTATAGTAATGTGATTATGCATTTGTATTTATTTATAAAATGTTAATTTCTTTTTAGTTAGGTCATTCTTTGGAAACATTGGTATTAATGCATTGTTTCTCCAGCGGAGTATCAGCTTTACCAACAGGGTTATTTAAACCACTCAGTTCTCTTAAAGTACTTAAACTTAACCACAATCATCTGTCAAAGTTACCAAATGATCTAAGTTATCTTTCAAATGTTCAAATTCTTCATGCCCACGATAACAAAATCGAAAGTATTAACAAAAATTTATTTAAGGTAGTTTTTTTTTTGTTGTTTATGGTTTTGATTTGAATGAAAATATGAACAATAATGGATTGAATTTTTTTTTCTAGGGTAGTTCCCATTATCAATTAATGGAAATTAACTTGTCATTCAACAAGATTTCTAAAATACTTATTGGCACTTTCTCTGATCTTGATAATCTGATGGATATAAATCTTGGCGACAATGACATTGTTAATATTGATGGTGGAGCTTTTGCTAACTTGATAGATCTTACTACGCTTTCTCTCCGCGGAAATAAACTGGCATCCCTAAATACAGAAACATTCCAAAATTTACCATGTCTTGCTTACTTGGACTTGGCATTTAACTCGCTCAGTTCATTTAACTTTGCCAGTCTTGATCAGGTATTCTTAATTTTTTCTGAAAAGCATAGAAGCAGTTTTGCATTTAATTTAGTTGGATTTTTTAATTTATCTAACTGAATAATCAGAATTTTATAACAAAAACTCAGGTTGATAAGCTTTATTCACTTTAAATGTATATATTATTTTAGGTTGGCACTTTATCATCATTAACAGTTAATGTTAGCTATAACATGATTAAATTATTGACACCAAATGCCACTTATATTAATGGTCGTGATAATGTTTATACTTCTATAAAGGTAAGAGCCTAAACAATAATTTTATAATGTTTTCATTCTCATCTTCAGGATCTACTTTCTATCGTATTGTAATTTGCAGATATTAGATTTCTCTCATAACAATATTACATTTATTGATAAAAATTACCTACTGCCTGTTCAACATACGCTGACACATTTGTATTTATCCTACAATTCATTGGAAAATGCCTCGAGAGACTTTTTACCAGAAATGCATCTTTTACAGCTGCTTGATCTTAGCTACAATTCTCTTACGGAAATTGAATTCGATGCATTAAGGAGTGCACGCACTTTACAGGTCAGACTATTTTGAATTAACATGATTTTTACAACTTTATACATTATATATTACTGCTTGATGAAAATTATGTATGAACTTATTTTTGATAGATTTTTTTATTTCTATTGTATTACAAAATGGAAATTAAAGACTTTATTCTATATATAATTCTATAAATTTTCGTGTTGTGGAGCTCAAGGAATAATATAATAGTTAAAGGAATAATCATGTTACAGCCCATACAAGAATAATATAATTATATCAATGTACTGGTTCCAATTGGGTGTAAATGATTAGTATTAAAATAAAGGATCTGTAGAAGTGTTCCTGATCCAGTAATAATAAGTGACCTATATGAGATTTTAGCAGTACTTAATTAATATGAATTATAGTCTTGCGAATTTGCCAATCATTAGATATTATTTATTTTGGTAAAATTTTTATTTAATTTAGAAGAAATTTTTCAGTACAATCATGAAATCATTTTTCCATTGTAAATTTAAATTGCAATTTTTGTTTTATCGTTTTGCTGTTTAGGTTGTGCTATTATCTCATAACAAATTGAAGGACATACCAGATGATTTGTTTCTCTCATTAACTTCATTGAAAAGGGTGGACTTATCTCACAACCATTTGTATACAATCATGGATGCAATGATGTCACCTCCAAGCCTCATGTCAGTTGACATTTCTCACAATGACCTTACTAGAGCACCACTCTCATGCTTTTCACCGATGGCAGCTGCAAATTTAATTGAACTTTATCTTGGCCAGAATAGAATCATTAGTCTTCCTGCGGCTGATGTTTTCTCAAGATTTGAGGTATATAAAGATTTAGCATATGTCTAAAATTCAGTCATTTTCCATTCTTTTATAAACCATTATTTATTTTTTAGATCACATCAAAGCTACACTTTTTTTAAAATTATGTTCCCTAATAGAAGCATGCTATAAAAACAGCCTCAAAATCGTTCAATTTAGGTTTATGAATCAATCGATTAATGAATTTTTATTCCTTTAGAATTGAACAGTAAGGGTAATTCTGATTGAATAAAAAAACATCAGGAGAAAGTAGTGATAAGCACTAAATTAAAAAGTTATTGTGATGTTCTTTTATCCCTAAGGAATTATAAATTATTACAACAAATGATCATTAAGCGTTATATGTGTATATTATTATTGCTAAATATGTGAATGGTAAAGCAATTATCGTCAACATAACCAAACATTTTATAGATGTAGCTAATTCTTTTATTAAAATGATTAAATTTTGTTGAGGTATTCAGTTACGGTATAACCATAAATATGTTTTTAAATTGAATTTTATTTGCAATTTGCAGATCACCCTGGAGGAACTGATAAAAATTTGCTTTATAGACTTGTAGTTAAATGAAAATCAAAATATTCTGTTCCTTTTTTATATTTAGTGTTTTTACTGAATTAAGCTCCTGGATACAAACAAGAGTAAGTGATTTCAAGAAAAATCACCTTTAAGTTTTGGTTGAATTTCAATTTTCTTATAGTGCTTTGTAAATTACTCAAATATTTTTTGAAGGTGGTAAAGCTTTATAATATCCTCTAGAAATTTATTTCTCCTTGAACTTCAAGTATGTCTAAATCGGAAGGTAAAACATTTCTTTTAGGAGAAGTGCCTAACAGAAGCCATTGGAGCTAATGTGGTTTATTAACATATTCTTTTAGTGTTTCATTTTTGTTTTACTAATTTTACACTCTTAAAACTAAATTTTGACAACGCACACTGAATAATCTTAGTTTATTTATATGCATTTTTTTTTCCAGAACTTGCGTATTTTGGATCTATCATCTAATAAGTTGACAGAAATCAGTAATTCTCTCTCCCAACTTCCTAGCTTATCAAGACTTAGCATTGCTCACAATTTTATTCACATTGGTGGAAAGGACTTCCTAGGCCTAGAAGATACATTGGAACACCTTGATCTAACTAATGCTTCCATTAGCTATGTATGCATATTGTTATTAAATGTTTGTAATTGTCAATTTTGGTGCCATATTTATTATTAATATTAATCAATTTTCAGGTTCCACCCTTACCTTTGCCATATTTGAAAACCTTAAGTCTCGCCTATAATCTGATATCGTATTTGCCTCCAGATCTTGCAACAAATTTGACAAACCTTAAATATCTGGATTTATCCTACAATAATTTACAAAGTATTCCACAATTTCCTCAGCTAAAGGCATTATACATGGCTGGTAATGAAATAAGTGTTATTAGTAATACCAGTTTTAATGAATTTCCTAACATTTATGATCTAGATATTCGTCATTTACTATTAACTGAATTTGATGTAAGTAAGCTGAAACAGTATTTTTTAAGTAATAACCAAAATTATTTCATATCTAAAAAGTACAAGTGTCTTACAGGAAGAAGGACTGACCAGTTTACTGGGTTTACAATCATTACATATTAGCAACTACAAAGATTTGAAAATTTTTAATATTCCTCAATGGTCAAAGGAAAACAAAGGACTTCGATATCTTCACATTGAGGTACTGATGACTTTATTTTACTGTTATCATTTTTAACATTTTATGCATAGATATTTCTTTTTTGTTTTTCTCTTTATAGCTAAAGGGATCGGGAAATCTTGATCAAGAACTAAAAGGTTCTTTACCAAAAAAAGTTAGGCACATAGCTTTTACTGGAAAAGAAATTAAATCACTCCCAGATTTCCTTCTGAAAGTAAATAAATTAAAAGTTTTTCATTACTGAAATTTTTTAGATACAATATAAGATATCAGAAATTTTTGCTATATTTTCTATTGCAGGGACTTTGGCATCCAAGTGTTACATTGACATTGAGGAATACAAGTGTTGAAAGCTTGCCTTCTAGCTTGTTTTCGTCTTTGATTCATGTTAGAAATATAAGCATTGATGTCTACAATAATAGCTTAAAAACCATTTCTAACCCTTCCAATGCTGGTGCGGCTAACCGACCTGGTAAAACATTTTTAATTGATCTTTTCATGCAGGGTAACCAGTGGACTTGTGATTGTCAGCTTGGGTAAGTTTCAGTTTAAATAATCTAAAATTTGCAGACTATTTTGTAAGAAGGCTTTAACTCTCATATGATATTTTGTGGATAATTGCTGTTTATTTCTGCAATAATTCTGGGATTTATTTTTTTTCTGGGAACATTTTTCAGATGGGTTGAAACATGGCAGAGAAAAAGAAGACAATTCTACTTCAGGGATCATACAGTTGAGGATGTTCGGCAAACCAAGTGTAATAATAAAGGGAATAAATCTTTTCTTGAAGTTTTAAAGACGGATCTTGAATGTGGGTGGAGCAGAAGCAGTATTATCTATCCAACTTGGTTTCATATAACTTTATCTTTGATAATTTTACTATTTAAAAATGCTATACTTTCATGAATGCATTGACATTCGTATTATTTCTTGTTTTCAGTTAGAAAACTTAATTGTTAAATAACCAGAATTGGCTATCTTCTGATGATTTTTTATATTTTTCTGTACTTTTAACAATTACTGCCATTTCTTCACTAGTTACATTGTGAAAGAGAGTTTGTAAAATAAGGTTTATATGTCTAAATTATTACAAATATGTACAAATGTGTATGTTTATTGCACTAAAGACATGTATGCCTTGAGAGTCGTTATTATTTATTGTTATTGTTATTGTATGTAACTAGTCCTTAATTATACTGAATTAAATTCTTAATTCATGTTATTTTTTCAGAATTTTGTCTCTTACCAATTCCTTTTTTTTTTTTTGTGATTAACTGTTTATCTTCCTATTTGGAAAAGGGTTAAATAACTTTCGATTGCACTATGAATAAATAATTTATTGTTATCTGACAAATATTTATTTTCAAATGCTTTAATGCTGGTACATTTATTTATTTTTACAACACCTAAACATTAAAAACGGAAAAGGAAAGAAAAAAAAATGTCTTAAGTTAAAATTTGACATTGTCGCTCAGTTCATGTCTTTCTTCAATTATTGATGGAGCTTTTGCCTTCGTAGCTTCTTGGCAGTTGGTCCTGAAATAAAATAAAACCATCCTTATACAATTTTTGTCTTATTTTACCTATTTAAATAGACATATGATATTTACAGGAAATAAGTACAATTTTTAAAAATAAAAAACTGCACTGTTTGAATGCAATAATGCATTATAAATATAATATATATCTTATTAATAATTTGTAAATATAAGTTAAATTGAAATTTCCAAATAAATCACAATAAGATAAAAAGAAAAAATAATTTGAGTCAGTCTTATTATTTTTGCTCTAAAATGAAAATTATTTGCCTTTTTTTTCTATGGAAAGAATATTTAATGCCTGAATAAGAAAAAGTTGATAATTATTATTATTCTCTGCTGTGATGAAATATAGACTACTTTCTTGTTTTTCTCCAATGGTAGCTCAAAATCAAGTGATCATTGACTATATTTGATTTAAAAATCTAGTTAAATTACAGTCACGGTTACAGCCTGTAACTATAACTGTAATTACACATAATAATGGAGATTGATTCAACTAAAAAATAGACTATATTTCCTTTGCCTAATATATTACCATCCAAAATTGAATGTCGTATTACTATAATCTCATTATTTATTATATAAAAATTCAGCCTGCTTATGTTTGTGATCGCAAAACTTGAAAAGTAGTCAGTCGATTTTAACGTGTTTTTCACTATCATTTAGAGAATTTCTTCGAGAAGGTTTATATGCGTTAAATTTTTCGAAATACTACCTTTAAAGGGAGAAATGAGGAAAACTATTACAAAAATAGATAATTTTGTAATTGTTATCATGGCAACTTCATACTTGTGGAAGTAAATTCACTACAAAAATATTTTAACAAGAGTGAAATTATTGTGTGAAAGTATCATAAAAACAGATATTAAGGAAAAAAAAGAGTAAAAACATGAAGATTTATTGCCGTTTTGACAAATTTTTATCATTTTGATCCTGTTCCGAGAAAATGTCTAAATGAAAGAGACGAATTCTGAACAATGCAATAAATTACCGAGAAATGTTTTCACCCAATTGGCCTTGGAATATTTACAGTCAAAATTTTTGTTGGTAACCGGTTGTTTCGAGCTCTCTCCCCTATTTTTCTAAAGTTTTAATTAGTTCTAATAATTGAAGCATAGAAATGCAAATGAGTCTAAGTGCCTTTAGAAAATGTTTTCAGAATTCAAGTTTCAATTTGAAAATATTAAAGAAATATGACTCAATTAAAAAAAACACATTTTTTCTGATAATTTATGATTGTATAGGTAATAAAATCATATTTATAATAGTACAGCTTTACAATAAAAAAGTGATTTTTTAGAAAAATCATCTCTTTTTTTTCTTCCTTTCCTTTCATTCACGGCTAAGCAAGTCAGGATATTGAATTGCATGATGTGTTTCCTCGGTGAATCTATGTTCGCTATAATACTTTTATTTACTTTCCCAATCATTTCATATAGCTATAAAGTATGATGAAATTTGCAATGTATAATTCATTAATATTAATTAATGTGTAAAAAAATTAAAATCAAAATTAAACTTAAATTTTTTTTTTTTTTTCAAGTTGTTTTGAACAAAGCTTACAATATGAAGATGAATGATGATTAGCAATGATAAGAACAATAGTTCTGTCTTCTGTTACTCACATTATCTTTTAAAAGCTAAACAAAAAACCTTGAAATTTGGGAGTGAATTTAACTCACAATTTTTTTTCGCTGACAACTCCATGCCGGCATAGCCTATTTATTTATTATTAATTTGAATTAGGAGCATTATTATTATTAAAAAATCAATAATACAATTCCTTTCTTCCATTTAATCTTTGTTGTCAGTTTTTTTGTTACAGTAAAATTTGCAATTCTAGTTGTATTACATTTTCTAATAACTTTATGACATAATATTTGCTTATCTTCTTAGTGAGGATATAATTTAGTTCATTACTCACAAGAATTTGATACAGTCTGAGGGGCTGTTCCATTAGGATGACCTCTTCTCTCCCAATGTTATCAGCTGTATCTTCAGGATTTCTGTAAAAGTAATGGAACTGTTGGTTGTTGTTTATAGGTTTTAGCCTTTTTAAAAATAAATACATAAAATAAAAAGCCTATACCACTACAATCTATAGAAGGCGTTGTGTGTGCTGTACTTGATATGTGAGTACTTATATGATAGTGGATTGTCATTTCAAGAGGCTTCACCACCTCTGTGAAGCTGTTTTTCTCCTGGAAGAGAAGTGCTATTGTGGCTAGTAATTGAATCAGCAGTTTGAAGAAGAGAACAAGCGCCAACAAATTGAAATTTGTATTTTTATACCATTCGTTAGTTTTCATATATATGCTTATTGTACGGTATAAAAAAGAAACTAAAACCACTTTTATGCCTGTTTAAATGAGCCTACAAATATTTGTTCGTTTGAAGAAGGGAACATATCCAGGTTTTGTTTCCTTATTCAAACTGATACTGAGTTTGTTCACCATTAGCACTGTAGTCAGTACCACAGCGCTAATGGTGAACAAGCTCAGTATCAGTTTGTATAAGAATATTATTGTTCTTATTTATAGATTTTTATGACTAGCTCATTATCAATTTGAAGAAGGGAACAAATCCACTGGTTTCAATATTTATTACTTCTTTAATAAGGGAGTGATGTAAAGAAACTAGCATTAAAGTTTGATAAAGAAATAGTCACAAATAAGAAAACTAGAGCATTTATCCTTATTTTCCGAAAAAGTAGTTTTGGGATTTGTTCCCTTCTTCAAACTGCTGGTTCAATTGTTCCTTGTAAATAACATTTTTACCTAATACTGTCACATATACCAACTATCTTCAAGGCAATATGTCCCTGCTTGACCTAAGGTTGGGTACATCCGGTTAAAATGACAGAAAATAAATTATTATATGGCCTTGAACCTTATACTTGGAGTTGAAAGACCAGTGCCTGTGTCACTGGACAACCCCACTCCATTTACCTCCATTATGTATCCCAGCTAAGACAGAAAAGGCACAAACTCTTTGTTTGGTTATATATTTAATACTTGGTTAATATAAGATTCTAAATAATTCAAGAACTTGTAGAAAGTTAAAGGAAATATATAGTTAACACTTAATATAATTTTTTTATGTTAGGCTGATATGTCTCTCCTCTGTAGTTTATATAATGCACACATCAAACCTCCAATGCTGGCTTAGTGAACTGGTAGAGGAACAGTCTGGCTTCCGTCCAGGAAGGCAAACACAGGATAATATCTTCATCCTAAAAAATATATTGGAAAAGTTATGGGAGAGAGGTAAGGACATGTACCTTGCATTCCTAGAGCTGCAATCCGCTTTTGATTCCATTCTTAGGAAGTATATATGGGAAGCCCTGAAGGCATAGAAAGTCCCAAAAAGCTTAATAGATGCTATAAAATCAACATACCAAGACTCAAAAGGTGTAGTACATATAAATTGGCAAGCATCTAAACTATTCCGTATGGAACGAGGAGTGAAGCAAGGAGATAGCCTGCGCCCATTACTCTTCATTATGCTAGTAGATGAAGTCCATAAGATTTGCAAAAGGAGGACAACCTGTACATCGATAGGAAAGTGGAATCTCAGAACAATCCTCATGAAATGCTACCTATTCTCAAATGATATTGTACTTCTTGCCGACACTAAAGAAAATCTGCAACAAGCAATAGTTGAGTGGCAGGATGAGCTTCTGCATAAAGTTATTAAAATAAATAATACCTAGAGCAAAGTACTCATAGTCTTTAGGCAGGAGGAAAAAGACATGGAAATATATTGCAATGGAGAAAAATTAGAATGCACTAATGACTATGCTTACCTGGGAACAATCAGTAAATCGGGAAGAATAGATCAAGAAATTTCAAACAGGATAGTAAAAGCAAACTAGGTCTATTAATAGATTTGCAACATTATTGCGGGGAAGCGAGATGCAAGCAATAAAGTTAAACTACATATTTTTAAAGCAGTATTTCTCCCTATCATGATGTATAGAAGTGAGATTTGGGCACTGTGAACAAGCATATAAGCCGAATGACCGCAGTTGAAATGAAATACCTTCACAGAGTGGCTGGTAAGACGAGAAGAGACTGTGTTAGGAATGCAGGAATAAGGAAAGAATTGGGAATCCATGCTTTAAAAGATTCCTTGCATGAACGACAACTGAGGTGCTTTAAACACATTTGCAGAATGAGTCAAGATCGAGACACATGGAATGTGTTTGAAGCTAGGCCTACAGGCACAAGACTACGAGGAAGGCCCCGGACGACGTACAGAGAATATATTAGAGAATATATCCAAGTTGGGAGAGGAAAGAGGTAAAACTCTGACACAGATGGCACAGGACCGTTGGGACAGGCACAGATAGATAGAGAGGCTCCTTAAGGTATACGAAGGAAGGGAGAGAAGAAGAAGGAGCTGTTTTATTATTACGATTACTTTGCTTCCTTTTTTTATTATACTGATATCCTTTGTAAAATTTCACAATATTTGTAAAATATACTATTTAACTTTTTTATTCTAACTGATGTGATACTTTTGAACAGCAGAATATATTATGCATGATAAACATATTACTAACATAAAAGTATGTTTACATTACATGTAATAAACACCAAAGAATTACTCAACTCAATAATTAAAGTATAATTCAGTAGGTCAGAGGTAAAGTGTTGTTAGTCCAATTTTGCTGATTTCGGTTTTTTATTGTATTTGCATTATTCTGGCCATATTTATTGAGTATAAGTATTGTGATTAAGCTAAAATGGTAAGAAAACACGCAAGCAATACTTCAGATGTAAAGGTTGACCACTATTCACAATGAGTAATACTGTGCGATCTGAAACTTTTTTTTTTGCTCTCCTGTAAAACTTTGAAAATCTTACTTATGACAGTTTACCTCTGACCTATCTTGTTTTGTCAATAAAAAATAAATTATGGGAAGGTTTCTCATCCTATTACTTTTGCTGTTGAAGTTGTGAAAGAGAGAGTAAATATTCCGTCAGGCGAGCCTGCCTATCTGACATACTGTTCGCTTTGGGCACAATAAATTGTGTAGACTGCAAATCTCCACTTCTTTTCCCATGAGCTGTAAAAAAGAGATTATCATCGAATGTAGACTATAAATTTAAATGAATTGCTTAATTGAAACATTTTTTATGCATACAAATCTTATTGAATAGATATACTGTATAAATAAAAATATAGATATAGATAGATATCTTATTTAGATATACATAAAATCACAACTTATATACGTTTCTGTTTTTTTATTGAAATGTTCATGAGCAAAAATAGACAAGTCAGTGATTGTCTTTTTACTTTACCTGTACCACTACAACCCATGAAGGGTCTTGGGTTCAATACTTGGTAAGGACCGTACTGTTTCTAAGCCAAAGGTTGTGCAAGGAGGTGATTTGGCCGAGATCACGCTCAACCGCCAGGTTTTTTCCCCAATTAAGAGTACCCAATTTATAGAGGCTGGGTGAGCCTCAGGAGGATTTCCCGATCCCATAGGGTCGATCCACGGCTGTTAACAGAATAAATATTTAATTATTTGCCACAGCCGGTCTCGAACCCGGGACCGGGAGCATAGTAACACAGTGCCTTACCACTGAGCTGCTCCGCTCCCTTTTCCAGGAAATCTAAAATAATTTATCACAAAATAATAGTAATGTTTTAATACAGGCAATGGACATGAGAATACTGCAGAATGTCTGTTGAGATTCTATTTCTAATATTGATGGTACAAAAAAAAAACAACGTAACTATCAACACTCACTATTACCTTTGACATTATTATTTGTCTACAATAGCAATTCAATTTTATATATTTGCTTTTTTTATATGTTTTTAGTTACAAATTTCTAATTCTTCTTAAAAATTCATTTTTTGTTTTTATAATTAAAACAAAATAAATAACTAAACATAATACAGGGTGTACAAATGTATTATAGTGCTAAGAATGTACACATAAATTTCAAGTGACTAGAAGCTTTCCAATATTTCTTTATAATTAGGAAATTCGCCTTCTTGACTATCAAGGATAATGTTTATATTAATTTAAAGGAAAAAAAAAGAAAAATGTAAAATATTTGTTATTATAAACCATCCAGATCTCTTCACATTTTGGAAAATTTGTATACACTGAATGAGTGGATATGCAATTTTAACAAATTTTGGCATATGCAAATATGCTAATCATGTAAATAAGTATATTATGCTATTTGGGTTCAGCTTAAGATTTTTTTTTTTTTTTTAATTTGTTGATAGAACATATTTTTTGGATAAAACCAATTAATTGTTTTAATTATTACAAGAGTTTTGTTGTTTATCTATGTTTGAGGTTTATATAGATATAATTTTTAAGAAAAAAAAAATATATACGAGTATTTCTCTTTTATATGTTTATTAGTATTTCTTATATTTTATTTCGATTTCAGTTTAATCTTTATCGAGAAGATAATATCTATTATATTTACTTAATATTATATTTACATATTATGTAGGTAATAATTTTTAATGATTAAATCTTTGCTTAATGGATGAATTTTTTTTTTTGTTAGTAACAATTATATTATTTTATTGAAGAATTTAAATACATAATAACTATTTAAGTATATGCTTGATGATTTTTTATTTATTTATTCTAACATTTTTTTTTTTTTTTGCGTCTGTTATTTTTATGGGACTTTGTCTCAGAATATTTTTTTTTCTATTCCTATTTTTTAAATGGAATATTTAAAAATGTATTTTTTTCATTGTTTCTAAAAATCATATTTGGTGAAAAACTTGTTGGATCCTGAGATTTTGAGTTATTTTGTACATAAGAATATTTTTAAGCGGCTCTTTTCATATATATATATATATATATATATATATATATATATATATATATATATATATATATATATATATATATATTATTTTTTTTTTTTTTTATTACCCGATCTATTTTTGATCCTCTACTCACGAAGTTTTGTAACTATCTATAAGTTTTTATGCTTTTTTTTGTATGCTTTCCACCAAGCAACACTATCACAGAAATAAAATGATTCCTATGCTTTATTTAAATCATATTTTGACGATTCATTCACATATATTTTACTCAAAAAACGCATTCGTTTATATTTTTTAATATTGCTTTGGCAAGTTTTTGTTATTTTTGTATGAAATTAAATTCTGTTGATTTAATACCTGCACGAAACTATGATTTATCAGTATATTATTTCAACTATAAATCACCGAATGCTTATGAAAGTTTGGAAGGTTTTATTAGAAAAGCATCGTTGTGCTGGCGTTAGCTGTCGTGGATCAAAAATATGGCATCCCCCGCTGAGATATGTTCAAGGTGCACCCTTTGTTCTCCCTATACATCAAAGGTAATTAACAAGTTTCAAAATCCTTGCTCTGCGCCTGATGTTTAACCTCTTCCCCCTTCCTGTCATGTGCCAGAGCCGTTTTTGAAACAATCGTTTTAACAAATAAAAAAAAATAAAAAATATTTTTAAAAACAAACCAACTCGTAAACGAAACAGTTTGAACACGAACAAGCATTGTTTTCTTAAATAGGTACAAACATTCAACCACTATTTCGTTGACTACAAAATATTAGACAGAAAAATATATATTGTGTTTTTAAATATGAATCTGTACTTTTAAGCATGTATAATTTTAGTATTTATACTGCTGCACTGTATGGATTTTTTCCATCTTTATTTTTGGCAATTGTTTTGTATGCTATTAAAAAAAAAAAAAAATCATAAATACATTACTTTTAATTTTGAATAAAAAGCACTTGTGTGAAAATAATTCAGGGCTAGTAGGTGTTGATAACATACATGACAATTCCTTCTGATGGGCGAAAACGATCCTTTTCTATGACAACTGATGAAATTTATAAAAAAGCTCAAATTTTGTGAAAGTTTGAATACCTAATTTTTTTTTTAATTTATGGGAATTTTGAGAAAACTTAAGAATTAAATATGTCTTTAGAAATTGTATATCTAACTATCGGGATATATAGATACATGTATAAGCGGTTAGTCGAGCTGCGTAACCTGTCCCAAAAATTGATCGCTGACACTGAGAGTAAAGAATCAATTCCGAACTAGTGCATGAATTTTTCAAGTGAAGAATCAAATGATTTCAAACCAATGTGAGAAAAATATCGTTCTCGACTATGAAGAATTAACTACGTGCTGAGTTAACAAAAATAATATTAATAATTATATATGATCAATCATATCAAATGAAAATCGATATTTTTTTTTGTTTGTTTAAAGGCTTTATCTTATCCGATCCAGGCAGGAATGTGTTATCCTACATCTTACCAACCCATTCTAACCAAACTTGAATTGACAAGAATTATATTGATTTTTAATAAGTAGGTAGGCGGCGGTATAAAAATCGATTCCTACAGGCCGGATTCGAACCGACACATAGTGGGACGAACAGCCTTTTGTATGGGCGTCGCAAAAATAAATTTGAAGATGAAATTTTTTAACTCAAGTAAGTTTTATAGTATATATTAGAATATGCAAAAACGTAAAATAATCATTTTTTCAGACATTTAGGACATTTTTTTTAAATCTTAGTTAAAGTTGTAGATTTTTTTTATTAATTAATTCATGCGAAGGAAAATATAAACCATCAATATTACCAATGGAACATATGATAGAGGAGGTCTAGGAGGCCAGGAATTAGGATTTTAGAAAATTTCAGGAATCTTACTCCAGGAAAGTAGTGAAGCTTCGAACAAAGACTTTTTACTCCATCTTTTGGTGGCATCAGTTCACCATATTTTCTTATTAAAATCAACCATAGTTGAAGACCAAAAATCGAAAAATATTTGGCCAGAAACTTCAACATTGTTCTCAAATTCCTGTGATCTTCCAGATAGCTGCGATGACACAGAAGAGATGAAGTATGACGTATTAAATTATGTTGTCTAATTAGCTGATATTTTTAGTGTATTTATTTCAATAAGATAAGTACTAACACAGTGTGCAAATAAATAAATACTTCATATGGACAATACTTATTATATTTAGACAATATTTTTTTAAATTTTATTTTAATAAATTTTTCCAATTATCTAAATTTTATTTTGTAAATTATGTAGGCGCCATTACTGATAATTTCCAAACTGAAGGAAGACTCTTAGATAATATATATCTATATAAATGCAGATTATGCACAAATTTGAATAAGTAGGAAATATATTTTGTATTTACAGAACATCCAGCCTATATATTTAAGTGAATGATGCATTTTTTGCATTTTAATACACACAACAGCCCATCCAACTCAAAGGAATATTCTTGAATGTCCACCAGAGATAGCTTTTAGCTAGAGAATAACTGCCATATTGTTTAAAAAAAAAATCTAAGAAAAGATGTCTTACATCTATTTGAATTATTGCAATATTTTTCAATTTTCCTGTATGGTTTCTACAGAGATAGAATTAGAATACTTTTTATAAATACCTCATGGCCTATGGACTCGAATAAATTTAGTCTATGTTGTCGTTATTAGTATAATTAAACTGGACTTTAATATTTTGAGTTTAGCCATATTTTGTTTCAAAGAGTAATATAAATTATTTTTGTTTTAAAATAATATTAGATTTTTAATTGTAATTCACCGAAGTAAACAAATTAGTTAATATAAAATATCTGATGTGGACAACACATGACTTCCGTATTATGATTTCCTTAGGTTATGTCACTGTTGGAAAAGTTACGGACTATAAAGTGGGCACCTGACCCTTAGACAAAGCCTCAAGCCTCTCAAGTTGCAGAAAAACAAAATGGTGTCGTAAGCGTCGTGGCCTCATAACTAAAAAGGCGCGAGGCCCTGTAGTTAAGATTAGGACGAGGTTTAAATTCAAATTCAAATATGGCTGGATCACGTGACCAAACGGATGGATGGAATGATGAAGTTATGGAGCGATGGAACGATGGAGTGATCGAATGATGGAGTGATGGGACGATGGAGCGATGGAACGATGGAGATGCCATGATCACGTGACTGGTCATGGGACTAAATGCTGGATTCTGATTGGCTGCTTCGAAAACAAAATGGCGGTAGGGTACACTCAGCCTCTATATGATGTGCACGTGACCATTCAACAAATCCCGAAGTCTCAAATCGCAAAAAAAAATGGCGGCCGGGCACATTCAGCCTCTATACGATGTGCATGTGACCATTCAACAAATCCCGAAGTCACTCAAATCGCAAAAAAAATGGCGGCCGGGCACATTCAGCCTCTATAAGGTGGGTACCGTTGTGGGCTGATCATAGGCCAGATGGCGCCATGGGTCATATGACTGGATACGTAACGGAAAAGGTGGTGTGGAAAGGTGGTTAAGGTTAGATCGAGGTGAGACCACGTGGCAGTTAAGGTTAGATCGAGGTGTAAATTCAAATTTCTCGCCATTATCAAGTGACTGGTTACGTGGGCGCGCAGGAAAGTTCCTCAGCTCTCTTGTTCTCCCTCTATTTCTGCAACAATCGACATTCAAAAACTAGTAGCGGTATTTCGGACTATACTTGGAGAAAATGCTCACTTGGAATATACATATAGTACTTAATTAAAATGGCTATAACTGACAAGACGGTGCAATAAAATGCCACTTCTTCTGTATTATGGATCCTAACTTAAAAACACGGTAAAAATTTTTCGAAAAATTGTTAACGCACTAAGATTTATTTCAAATCACATCATACACAACGATACGGACATATCAACAGTAATCTTACATGCAAGACAAATACATCACATTTCACTTCTCACCACATTCTGAACCCAATTGTTCTAACACATCCCTCATATCTGTCATTCGGTGTAAAAGAAAGTGGGCCAAAGATATCCTGCTTGATCAATGATACAAATTTAAAGAGCAGAATAATTATGAAGTAAGTCGAAGCAAACATAACATCGACTAACAAATATGCTAGATGAGCTGCAGCGGAGTTGCAAATATTCCAAAAGAATAAATAAATACATTTTCTGCTAATTCTGCCACTGTGATTCAATTCCTGTTGTGATCAACATTCAATGTATATGTAATGTTTTGTACATATCCTAAGCTAATACCAGAATGGATAGGTATTAAAGAAAAAAAATTGCCATCCCCTCAACAGTCATATTACAGTTTACGTCATGTTGATGACCAAGACTTGTCGACAGTCTTATTTGAGTATCTCTATCGGCCAGTCGGGAAATCAAAGGGCAAATGAATGGTTATAATTGGACCAATCGGCATAGTTAGCCAGTATTCATGGTGGGTATGCTTTCCTCCTATACAACCAGCTCATGTGTTTTCACTTCAGAGGCATATGCTGGAATAGAATTTTAGACTTATTTTTACATGGGGACGTACATTAGAAATATTTATAAAAGAATGAAAATGAAAAATTCAGGAATTAAAAGGCTCAATTATGATTTCACGAACGATTCAATCTGTAGGAGTTATCGAGGGGGAAAAAAAAAAAAAAAAAATGAAAAGACAATAAACTCTAAGAATAATTATGTATATGCATATATAAAAATTCAGCCTACGTATGTTTGTGATCGCAAAACTCGAAAAGTAGTCGGTTGATTCTGATGCGGTTTTCAGTGTAATTTAAAAAAATTATTCAAGAAGGTTTATAAGCATTAAAATTTTCGAAAGCTCCGCTCAAGGGAAGAAATGGGGAAAAACTATTAAAAAATTGGTAATTTTGTAATCGTTGCCATCACAACTTAAAACATGTGAAACTAAGCTCACTATGAAAACATTTTAACAAGAGTGATATTATCCTATGAAAGCGTCATTTGTTAATAACATAGGTAAAAGAGTAAAATCGTGAAGCTTTATTGCCGTTTGGACAAATTTATTATAATTTTGATCCACTTCCTAAAAAACATCTTCAATAAATGAAATGAAACGAATCCTAAACAATGCATTAGTTGATTACCAAGAAAACTGTTCACCCCTTTGGCCTTGGAATATTTAGTCAAAATTTTTGTTGGTAACTTGTTGTTTCGTTGAAAGTCCTGGTAGCCTCCTCCCAAGAGTTCTAATAATTGAAGCATAGAAATGGAAAAAAAAAAAAGTGCCTTTAGAAAATGTTTTCTGAATTCGAGTTTCAAATTGAAAAATATTAAAGAAATATGACTTAATTAAAAAAAAAAAAACACATTTTTTCCTGATAACCTATGGTTATATAAGTAATAAAATAACATATGTAATAGTACCAGCTTTACAATAAAAAAATTATTTTTTTTTATTAAAAACACCTTTTTCTTTCATTCTACACAGCCACGGCAAAGCAAGTCACCCTGACCCTGACTGAATAACCCTATTGAATTGAATGATGTGTTTCCTCGGGGAATCTAAGTTCGCTATAATACTTTTATTTTATAATACTTTATTATTCATTTCATATAGCAATAAGTATGATGAAATGTACAATATATAAATAACGTGTTAAAAATAAAATAAAAATCAAAGTTAAACTTAATCTTTTCTTTTTTTTAAATGTCGTTTGTAAAAACTTTACAGTGCGATTATGAAAGATGATTAGGAATTATAAGAACAGTTAGTTCTGTCTCCTGTTACTCACATTATCTTTTAAGAGTTGAACATAAAAAAATTTGGAATTTGGGATATTTGACTCACAATTCTTTTCACCACGGGCAACGCCGTGCGGGTACAATTAGTAATGGATAAAGCAAATGGTGGTCTAAGTCCCTTAATTGTAAACAATATATAGAGAGGAACACTATATATATATATATATATATATAATGGATATATTTGGCTATGGATACAACTCACTGTATCCATCTGATCATGTAATTGGGTTTAAAATACTAAAAAAAAACAACAACAACAGAAAACACTTCATTATTGACAAAATTGTGAAATTATCAATAATTAATAGTTACCTCTAAACCGACGATATGTAAATTAAATCTTAATTATTAAATATTGAGCATGTACATCAACTTGTACTGATCTGATGATGAGGTTGAAAATTCGGTGCGGCAGTCTTATAGAATTTTTTAAATTAGATTTTTGGATTCTACGTATCTTGAAACGTAAAACACAAAATTTTAAGGGAGGTTGACATTTTTTTTTCTTATTCGATTACAAAGGTACATTATCGATAATAACGAACCAAAATGGTGATACTATTGGCAATTCTGAAATATTGTACGCCTTCAACCTCCACTGGCTTTCAATATCACTGATATATAAATTAAAAGATGCCGCGGAATCTCATAATCGTGATAGATCACTACTTTTAGAGAAGGAGCCTTGTTTCGGGCTCTCCATCCTGCTTAATGTTAATCAATTATGTCTCAGATAACGAATATTGGAATAAATATGAATTTTCATCGTTATTAATATGGACATAGAGGGCTCGTAGTAATTACAAAGGAAATTAAAATAAAAAGATGAAATCATTGCCAACATGTGGTCGTACTTTCTAATTAGTAAAATGTTCTGGATCAGGAAAATATAACAGATTGTATGGTGCATAAAAATAATGCCGGCTCACTTGATAATGAAAGAGGAAAAACTTTGATGAAATACAACCTACAACCGTTGGTCCGGGCTGAATATTTTGTTCTTCGACCATATAATCACTTCAGTGATAATTTTTTCCACTATATTTAAAATCTAATTTATATTTTAACGAAGGTATATAAAACTTTTTAAACAACTTATCCAATCTGCTTTCAATGTTAATTATGCATCTTTCCAATAATTAGTGAAAATTTCAACTTTTTATATTATTATTTTTTCACAAACTTTCAAAATTGGTTTGTAAATGACAAAACTCTTCATACCGACCTACACCAATAAACACATACGGTCTCTGTATCTCCATTTTCATCGTAAACTGCACGGACATTCCAACAGGCTGAAAAGAGATATCGCTGCAGCTGACACCACCATCAATACGAAGAGGCTACTAAAAAGGAGGTGGATGAGAGATCTGTTCCCGTGAATTACGGTACTCGAATCAATTCTGGGGAGAGGTGTTGCTGGGTACTGTCCTTTGCCGTGCATGACACAATACAATTTCATAATCACATTTGTTGAATATTATTATTTTTTGGAACAGCAGCGAATTATGATTTAAATATATAAAAAAAAACAAATAATACTATGAATTTTCATCTCGAATTGTATTGAAAATTTTTACTGTTAAAAAAACCAAAATCAAAAACCAAAAAAACCAAGAGGAGCTGGGCTGAGAATCAGTAAAAAAAATGTTTTGTTTTTTTGTTGTTTCATAGAATCCTAAAAAAAAAATTATAAAAAAATACTCAGAAACAAAATGTAAATTCAGGTTCTAATAAAACTTCAAAGTTCACTTAAGATAGGTTTCGATTTACCCAAGACATTTCAATAAAATAGATTTATTTATTCGTTCATATCAATCTCAAGAAAGATTCTTTATCACAACTGTTTGGGCTCCTCTCGATTCTGAACCAACCCCTAAAGTTTCTTCGAAAATGGTTCGACAGCTTAGGAGAACAAGAGGTTCTTTAGTAGAATAAAATAAAAATTGGGGTAACAATTACTGAACGTTTTTTTACCTTTATTTCTCAATTTAAATCTGTCAATGTGTAGACAAGTGAATTGGACGGATAAAATTCGGATATTGTGGAATGAAAGGCATGACAGCTAGCGAAACCTCTTACTGTCTTGATTTTACAGTAGAGCAAGGAGAGCCCTCATCCAACTCCTTTTCAGCCTGCTATGAGTGTTATCGGGTATGTGGGTTGGGCTCATGACATGATTGGCTCTGTTAGTTATCATAAAATCGTTTATAGTGGGTCACTGTGTGTTTATTAACTGTTATAACAGCCAAATTCATAAACAAATTTTCAAATTTGGTAATTGGGTCTATTTTCTTGACTCAAATCAGATTGAGATAATATTCTCAGCGATTGCTGTGTGAGTATGAATATGTAAACGATAATTACTTATTGAATTATAATCAGTCTTAATGCAAGATTTCCACCTTTATAAATACTATAGCGTTTCTGCTCGTTGCCTATTTTCAAAATGTATTGAAACGACATAATTTATTCGTTTGGATCAAAAATAATAAAACGATTTCATTGAAATGCGATATATTTATAACTAAAAAATATTTAAGAAACAATAAACAATTGTACACAAAACAACAAGACTGTACTTACAACCATGAAATTATAGAACACACAGTTTACAATTCCACTGTCCGTTTTGTGTTTCTTTTTAAGTCTCAACACAACTTTACTATCACCACAAACATTGGTCTTCCTTGAACTCAACTGCACGGCTTTATTGAACTGCCCATCTGGTTTTATCTCTTTATATTAGGATATGGAACATTCTCGAACCGTACGTACTAGAACGTTCTCGAATCGTACGAGCTAGAACGTTTTAGAATAATCGACCACGGCCAAGTATATCAACATGTCAGTCGTGTTCTCGATCAAATAAAGAACCACATCACAATACTATAAGATAATGGACATCAGCAGATTATCGATTTATAACATTAAATATATCTTGATTTTTTTATTAATTAAAATAGAATAACTACGCTACCATGTACACATGGTAATACTGTCACAATTTTATTCATGCTAATAGTAACGCATAAATATATTTAAAGATGACAAACCAGCCATGAAAATTTTACATAATTTAAAAAATTATAATTATTAGTACATAATAAACAGTACAAATAATCAGGAAAAATAAATGAACAGATGCTTTCTGACCCCCTTTTGTCTGTTTGTCACAAAAGAAATTCTATGCTTCTTCGACTTTGTCGTGTAATGGGTCTTTTCATCATTTCTATTTTGGCTTAGCTTTTGTCCAAGTCTGCTCCATTTGGTTATGTCTGCTTTGAGAAATATGTATATTGAAATATCAAAAGATCCGAAAAAAATTAGTCTTACACGACATGCATGTCCTCTGGTTATGACGTTCATGTTCTTAAAGACATTTTTAAAAACAATATATAATATGCAATATATTCACATATCATCCATTAGCCAGTTAGCTTGTAGGTGATGTTAAACAAAGACTTTTTCAGGATTGGATGGAATGAATTTCATTAGTTCAATTTATTTTTATCAATTAGTTCATTTTAAATTTATTAAATTAATTCTAATTACTTTTTAAATGTATAAAGAACATGGTTCCGGGAATTTTCTCCTCATCTTAAGGCAATAATTTGCACCTTAGTACAGGAAAAATAGACTAAATAAACCAAAAAGTTTGTACATTCATGGAACTTTGGTCATAACTTCGTTATGACATTAAGAATCGAAATCTGCAGATTCCGCTCAAATATCCGGGGGACAACTCTTCGAGAAGGAGCTGAAATGGAGAGAGGGATATTCGTAAAATAACTCGCACAAATTAAGTCGAGTAAGGTATCGTTTCTTGTAGTGCTTTTGTTATTGTTGTTTCTAAATCGAGTGAGACCACTCCTATAAATATTTTAGAGGTTATTACATATTTCAGGTAAAAGTACAGAAAATCACATTTTGTTGCTGAACTATTTAAAGAGATGATAATAGACCTTAAAGAGAAACAAAAAAGTTCATATTGACCAACGTTTTTTTCGGTGTCAATTAACTTATAAGTTAATTATAAGACAATAGAAAAAAAATTCATAAAACATATATGTTTTATGAATTTTTTTTCTATTGTTTTTGTAACGTTTAGAAATTTTAAAAAATGTATAATCAATTATGTTATGATACTAAATCAGCATTTTTAGTTCTACTTATTGGTATTGTTGAAATTTTAAATACGTTAGTTAAAAAAATAAAAATAATGATCAGTGGAGTTAAGAAGTAATTAAGGAACCAATTTCGTAATAGGCTCTTGTATTTTTTTTTTATTTTTTAAATTACAAGATATATTTCAAGAAACGATGAACGAAGTTTTTTTGAGTAATTATTTTTAATTGCTCAATATACTTAAACAGGCTTTTGACAAGTGGAGGAAAGTGTGGTATTTAACTCACGAGACGTAGCTTATATATTCTTCAGTCTAAATTCAAAACTGTCCGGTTATAGGTTCCCACTGGTTTAATATAGGAGGAGGAAAGGCAAAGACATCTCATTTCATCTGTCAGAGATTACTCGGAGTAAAGGTGTCACCGGAGGCATCAAGTCTCAGAAATAATATATAAATGAAGATTTACATTATGAAGGAATGATTTTTTTAACTTACGAAATTTATTTTTTCGGTATACAAAGTAATAAAAGGTAATATTAAATGTATTTCATTTAAGTAGATAATAGCGAATTCATTCTTATTCATTTAAAAGAAATATTTTGAATTTTATAATGCTATAATTGAAAAAAAACCCTAATAGAAGTAATAAATTACATAATTTATAAAATTTGTAAATCTTTTTTAAAAAGTAAAATAAAAAGCGTTTATTCTTGAAAATAAATCCCATCAAAACTTTCTAAAATTAACAATAATACTTAAAATACAAAAATAAAAATTACATACAACTATTTACTGAAATTGATTAGGATAAACGGAGCACAAGATAGGGATCTACAAAAGCTATCCCTATTATTAAAATTAAAACTATACAGTCAAAAATACTTAATAGATTTCTACAAGCACCATGATACATTTCATATTAAACTCTACATTACAATTAACACATACCATTTCTGCCGTGAATAAACATTACTTACAAAAAATTTCACACCTCCATCCAGCATTACCCTAAATTTTGAGTACAAACTATTTCTTCCTACTTGTTATCATGATTTCTTAGACATCAGATGAAACAAATACGACCATGAGATCTACTATTGAACTGATTTTTATTTTATTTATTTAATTTTAGTTATTTTGTTTTCTCAAAAAGTTCCTAATAGTCAATAAACATAGAATAATCTACATGTATTTTTTTTTTTTTTTAATCTGGAAGTAACAAGAAATCATCACCAAATCCATCATCATCAGATGAATATTTTTTGAGAAAATTAGAAAAATCAAATAGAGTTTTTAAAAGAATATTTGAGGTTTTTTTAACCCTGAAACAGTTTCTAAAAGGTCCGCCTATGAAATGTAAAACACATGTTAACTACAACGACCATCAATTTTAATTAGTTTATGTTTTATTAGCTTAATCCTTCATAAAATATTTTCAATATTTCAAAAACAACAATCTATTTTACTGAAACATTCTAATAAGTGGTGCTTTATAGGTTTTAGTGGAATTTTCGTATTGTAATATTCTTTTCCATTAAAAAAACAACAACATTACATTATTATTATTATATAATATAAATATTATATATTTATATAATCATCATTCCTCGTATATCGCTCTATGTAGTGTGAGGTGTCTTTCTGTGAATCCTGGACCACACTCCACGACCCTCAACCAGTTCCTTTCTCCTATTCCACTCCAGTCCTCTCTTTGCAAAGCATTCCTGTAATCCTTTTTCCCAGGTGCGTCGGGGTCTTCCTCTGGGCCTTCTACCGTCAAAATTCAAAATGTCATCCTAGTAAGACGATTGTTGTTCATCCTTTAATCGTGTCCAAACTACCTTAGACAGCTTTCTTCAACAAACTTTTCTTCAGATTCGACACTGAGGTTTGATCGAATGGTTGTATTGCGTATTTGGTCTCTTCTGGTTTTTTCCTCCATCTTTCTAAGGAATCTCATTTCAGATGCTTGTATCTTCCTTCTATGTTTCATGGTTACTGTCCATGATACAGAGGAATAAGTTAGTATGGGGAGAAACGCAGATTTGTAAACCTTTAATTTTTTGTCCTAGCTTACTTCCCTTTTATTCAGAAATTTTCTATTTACCGCATAAAATATCTTTCGAGCCGAACTCACTCTTTCTTTGATTTCTTTATCGATGGTTCCTTTCTCATCCAAATGGGCTCCCAAATATTTGAAACTTTCGATCTGCTTGATGGCTCCTTTTTTATTCTTATTATTTTCTTCTCTCCCCGAGGCGTCCTTCCGATTTTCATTATCTTTGTTTTACTGGGGTTTATTCCCATATTATTTTTTTCTAGTTATGCTTGGAGAATTCTGATATTATTGTTCAAGTCTCTATCATTTTTGGCGAGAACTACTATATCATCAGCGAAAGACATCAAGGAATAGTTAACTGGTCGTAAGTATCTAGATCCCAAGTGGTAACTTCTCATTTAGGCCTTGGCTTGAGATATAGCGGAATCCAGAAACATAATAAACAGAAGGGGGCTTAGGCTGCAACCCTGTCTTATTCCTAGTTTGGTTACAAACTCTTTGGAGTAACAATTGGCTGTCCTTACTGTATTTAAGATGCTCATATATAGACTGATTATTGCCTGTATTAGTCCATTGTTAACGCCTTAATCTGTTAGTACCTTAAAGATGTGCTCCTGCTTAATTCTATGGAATGCTTGTGTGAGGTCCACGAAGCACACAGTCGGTTCCTTGCCTTTTTCGATTACTTTTTCCGTGATCTGTCTCAAAGTAAATTAGGTCTTGCGTGCTCCTGTTTTCTCTAAATCCATATTGCCCTTTTTGAAGTTGTGGCTCCACTTTTTGTAAATATATAAAAGAAATCATAATAAATTTTGTAACTTTTAAATATTCAAATGGATATGATTCAGGTGATATTAGAAAAAACAATGTCATCAATTCAAGTACCTTTTATTATTGATGAAACCACTGATATTAAATTCACAATGACAGAACTGTGTGGGAGGTTTGAGCTGAAAGATTAAAGCATAGACTAACAGAATTACTCTTGAATTAATTAATTGGCTGTAAAAGGTATAATAAATTTAGAAGGATATATTTAATTCTTATTGATTCCCTCAGCCTTTATAATTTTTTAAATAATTTATACAGGGGTTTTAATAGGCCTTGATAAACATGCGAAACTTGAAAAAATTAATTTAGTGTTATGTACCGGGTATTTCAAAATTATGTTTAAGGTGTGTTCCTGTTGTATTTTAGCTAGTCTAAAATAAGCGATTCCGTCATCTTTTTTTTTTTTTTTTTTCTGTTGGGAGGATGATCAAATAGCATATTAATTATTTATACAAGAAATGATTTTGGAAGAAGGGGAGACCTGGTTAAATTATTGAAGAAGGTAGATAGCAAGTATTTGTCCAACACTAAGAAACCAGAGCATACACTCAGTGTCAAAATGTTAGGCACGTCCATTGAAAATAAAAAAACTTTTCAGGTTTTCTTTATTTTTGATTGATATTATTTTTTTAAGCACAGTTTAAAGTATAAATTATGATATTGAAATGGGAACAATCTTCTCAAACCTTTAGGATTATTTAAATTCAATATCAGTAAATATTGACATTTTATATGCGTCAAAATGATAGACACACTTGCTGTTGTTTACTATTTTCTTGATCCTCTAGAGTTGAAATCGTTAAAATACCATTTCTACTTCAGTGCAGTGTTGAATTTGTTTCAAAATAGACCTAAAAAGAACGTGAGTTATGGGAAAAAATAAGTGTTTCTCCGAAGAAGAGCGCCGGTTGATTTCTTCTCTCCATAAGGACGGGATGAGTTGTAGAGAAATAGCCCGCCGAATCAAGCGGATTTTTTATCGGTCGCGAAGTTTATTCGGCGCGGGGAGACATATGGAACCCACCTGGGAGTGCCACTGGCCACTGGGAGGCCCCCTGCTTTGACATTACGAGAGAAACGGAATATTCTTCGAATCGCATCCAACTCTTGTAAAACAGCAAGAGCAACTGCTGAGGAAGCTGGAGTTCAAACAAAACTAAGGAATGTCCAAAGATTATTAAAAAAGTCAAAAACAATAGTTAGAAAAAAATTGAAAAGAAAGCCAGTTTTGAGTACCCATCACAAATTAGCCCGGATGGCCTTTGCTCGTAAGGTGATGTCATGGACTGAGGAGTGGAAGAAAGTCATCTTTAGTGATGAAAAAAAAATTCAATCTGGATGGCCCAGATGGATTTTCGTAACATTTATCAAAAAACATTTATCAAGGCGTCAAATGGGAGGAGGAAAAGTTATGGTTTGGGCATCAATTGGTTACAAAAAGAAAGGAAATTTGGTATTTGTTTCATCAAGAGAAAACTCAGCTGAATATAAAAATTTGTTAGAGGAACAAAAGTTTACTTTTAATGACATGTCTGAAGGCACACCAATTTTCCAGCAAGATAACGCCCCAATACATTCAGCAAAAACTATTAAAGACTGGTTTACTCGCAACAAAATTGCCAAATTAGACTAGCCTGCTGTCTCCGCAGACCTGAACATTATCGAAAATGTTTGGGGAACTCTTTCAAGAAGGGTGTACTCTGAGTCAAGACAGTTCGGAACAATCGAGGATTTGAAATCTGAAATTCTGGCTTCATCGGAACAATTACCTCAAGAAACAATCAAACAATTGTACGATTCATTACCAAACAGAATTTTTGAATTAATAGATGGTGGTGGAAAGGCCACGAAGTATTAAAATGAGTTTTATTTATTTTTACCAGGGAGCATGTCTTAACTTTAATTTGAAAATAAAAAAAAAAATATATATATATATTTTTGGCTTGAGAACCAAAATACAAGCAGGCTGCTGATTAACTTCAGGTGAATGATAGATTATTTTAATACTGTTTTACGGGTAATTTGAAAAGATGGGAGGGTAGGGATAACAATTTTTGAAGTGTGTCTAACATTTTGAAACTGAGTGTATGTCTAATGCATATTTAACATAGTGAAAATATTCAAAAAGTAAAGATATAAAGATAAGCCTGTTGATTAGCTTTTTGAACAGCCATTTTGATTTTTTTTGCTCAAAATCTGGGTGATGAAAATAAGGAACCAAAATGATCGCTTAAACGAATACTATTATTTTTTTTATCCATAATTATTAATTCGTTATTCTTTATTTAAATTTTTTATTAATCGTTTCCTATGTAATTATATTTTAATAAATCATATTTAAATTAAAACTGCAAACATAGAAGGTTTAATTTTATCCGTTATTCACGAATAACAAGGAAAAAAATTATTTCCAAATTTTTATTCCCTATAACCAAAAAGACTCATTTAAAAAAAACTGAAAATTTTTTAATCAAAAATGTAACAACTGCTAACTAAAAGTATCTTGGTACATGACTAACCAAACTGAACATACTGACACTCCTATCCCAGTTGACCATAAAGTCTGTTTAGAAAAGGTTTGATAATAACGTACACCGATATTCCAACAGACTATAAAAAAAATCGATATATGATTACTATTTGAAAATTTCCGAAATCACTTTTTTTTTCTTTTTCTATTTGTAAGATTGAGTAGCAAAAAGGTTTTTCAAAACATAGATTTATGTGGAACTACTGTACGGGATTCAATGAAAATCCACAGACAATTTTTAATAAAACATGGATATCAAGATCAGAACAAAACGTCAGAAAAAAATTATGAGAAAAATATTCTAATTCGAAAAAAAAATCTGTAATGATGTTTACAATAATTTTGCACTGTATGTATAGGGTATTTTAAACAATTAAATGCATTTTTTAAGGGAAATGCTTGAATAAAAAATAAAAACAATGGAGCTAACATTCAATTGAGGAACTCACACTTAACACAGATAAAGGTTTTTTTTTCTTTTGTAATTTTCTTGTTTTAGCTTAGTAGCCAGTACCTTGGGCAACTCTGGGAAGAGGAAGGTATGTCTTACCGGAGACAAGGATTAGAGGGATGATGCCTAGCCAATATTGACCAAGCACACAGGTTTATGCTCCTCACTTATTAAGAGACTTCATCATTTTCACAAGGCAGTCAGAGGCTTTAATAAGTTGTCCACTGCCACTTTCACAACTGCGCTTGCCCTATAGCATCCTTCCCTTTACGTGCTTTCAAGGAAGGCTTTTAGTCTTGGAATATGGAGCCAAAGGTATAAGCGGCGTCTCATCAATAAGATTTTATGAAGATAAATGAGCCTGGTTTACTAAAAATCTATCCTATGCCTGACGGCAGCTAAAAGCCACTTTAAAAGACGTTTACAAAATCGGTTTACAAAGTACAATGCCATATACTGTTTTAATTATTTTTCTAGCTTATCTGAAGAACGCTGAAAATAATTACATTATGGTTTATTATTTCCAAATATTTATATATAAAAAAAATTGAAAAATTGTTTAAACTAACACTTCATATTTTTCCTCTATCTTCTTCCCTTGTGTGCAGCCTCCAAACGGCCGTCATTTAAGGACAAAATAGCTGATGGTAATGTCGAGCTCCGAGCATCATCCTGGGGATTCCTGTGACTTTGGTGTCAAATTCAAACAAAAGTAGGCTTCGAGTAAAGCCGCGGACGGATTTTCTTTTATTAGAATTTTGGATACTACGTATTTTGAAACGTAAAACCTCAAATTTCAAATCGATTGCAGGGGATCAAAATTTTTATTCTTGGTCAATTACTTATATTGAAAATAACAAATCAAGAAATTAAAACATTATTTAGATTCTAGGACATAAATGGAAAATTCCAAAAAAGAAGCCAAGAGTCTCAAAAATAGCAGAAATAAATATATAAATACAATTTTTATTTATATTTTTTTTTCTTTCCTACTATCCAGATGATGCCTGAATTGGCGAAATATGGACAGATATTTTATTTTTGTTTATTTCTGCTATTTTTGAGACTCTTGGCTTTGTTTTTGGAATTTTCCATTTATGTCCTAGAATTTATTTATGTCTCATTTTGAGCTTTTGATTTTTCATATTATTCAGATATATATATTTTTTTTAAGGCTTTGGCATAATGATTCCAATATTGAAGACTGTATTTTTCCTGTAGCTTCATAAATGCCCAAAATCAGCCGCCACTATGAAACGATATGGCGAATGGTGATGTCGAGTTCCAAGGATCATTCTTGGATGACCTTTGACTTTGGTGCCAAAATTGAAATAAAACCGGTCCCACAGACTCGGAGGAAAGCCGCGGACGGTAACGAATGGATTTTTTTATTTTATTCGATTTTTAAATTCTACGTGTCTTGAAACGTAAAACCTCAAGTTGGGTGGATTACAAAAGCTTGTAATGAAAGATAAAAAAAAAAATATGGAAACCGATTTTGTCTGGGGTTCCATGCGATAATGATTTTTATTATTTTATTGATTTTTTTTTTATTATTTATTCATTGGAAAGTCTTTTGAATAGACGTAATATATATTTTAATATTTATATTACGATTTATTGGTTATTTTGTAATTAATTATTTATATTGATATCTTTATTAGCAATACCATTCATTTATAAAAAAATGTCGACTTTTGAGTAATGAAGATAACGTAAATACGATACTCGTTCTACTGGATTAAAAGACAGGAAAACCTATCCAATTTTTTTTTCTTTCGCATGGTAACGTACCCATTTTCGTCATTTGTGTCTGTGTAGTATAATATAAAGTTATATACAATGTACAATTATTGATCATTTTTACCATTGTCTATTTTTATCCTGTCCAATAAGTGGAATTAGTCGCAACATTAGGTGACGTTGATTTTTTTTTAAAGATTTATATGCAATATGAGTTGTGGTATTACTTTTGTTTATAACTTGCAGCGATTTAACAATCTCTCCCCCCTCCCTTCATTACATATAAAAAATTATTATTAAACTGATCATTGAAATCAGAAATTAGTACTTGTTAAATCATTAGATAAAATGGATTCTAAATCACCTATGTAAACAACAAATGTTTAAACAATAAACATTTCTGCTTTTTCAAATTTAAAATTGTACCCCAAAAGGGTACCTCATACACACAACCTTACAACTAATTCTATGTTTTGGTGTTACATATCCTATTGTAAGATATCTGAAAACACAGACAAAGTTTATAATTTTAATTTTCAGACCTTCAATTCATTATTGCTTAATGAGAGTTGAGAATTCAGCATGAAAGTATAGACAAATTTAAGCTTATGAATTACATTATATTTATATTATTTTTATATACAATAAATTTCATAGCTCATACAACTGTGTATAATTTCCGGTCATTTCTTTCCCTTATTATTTATAATAATATAATTAAGAATTAAATCCTATTATTATTATATTTTTTATATCTATTTCAAAACGTAAAGAAATAATGATTTGGTATTTCTATGGTGTAAACCCTCTCTGTGATTATCCGTGCGTTATAATATATGCTGCTTGTATGGTGAAAATTTTGATGAAAGTAGCTGGTTTCGCTTAAACTTGCATTCACTTCACGTTTTCCATCTTACCCCTGCCCCATACCACATTTTCATGATGATTATTTATATTTTTTTATCAAGTATTTAATTAGATTTAGAGGTAGAAATACAATTTTAAATTATTTTTTATTTAGATATATAACGCAATATAAATATTTTCTCCTCCTCCATATAACCTTCAGACGGATTATTAAAATATTATCTTACTTTCAAATGAATTTGAAATGATTTTCCGCATTTATATGTTTAATTTTATTTATTTTCTTATATTTTAAAACAATATTCTTCTTTGTCTCTATACCGTCTCGTACTCTCTAGCGAATACAATCACAATAAGGCCACATCTTATCATTGTCATATGTACCTCAAATGTATTGAATATGATTATTGGGTGGCCTGACAATTTTGTTAATATGGTACCGTGAATATACTCGAGGCCAGATTGAATCTCCAGGCTTGATTCATACTTGCTTCAATCCTAATACAGCCGTTCAAGAGGTTAATAAAGTGGATATCAATTTCTGTACTTGGAAGGTGGGAGGGAGGGATTATGTGGTATCTACATTTCTCTCTCTCTCCTCAAATTTAATTGGAAACGCACGACATTATAAATCTTTAATCATCAGATTAACGTCTTATACGTTACCGTTATTCGTTCTATTTCATTAATGCCTTATATTCTATAATGTAGAACTATAATATGATGAAAGCGCAAAAATGATGAATATTCACTCTATATCATATACAGACTAAGAAAAGTATACGATTGTTAGTTAATCCTCTCATAACACCTCAATGACGGATTGAATACAGGTGGATGTGAATGGCAGAAAGCTATCGGATATCTAATAATTTTATAGAAAAAGAAGAAGATAATAAAATGTTTCTGACAGAGCAAATCGATATGGAACAGACTCTGGAGGAGATGGACTTCTTAGTCTTGGATAAGCTATCGTCCTTAAACAGAAGGCTTAGAGATGTAGTTGGATATAGGAATTAGATAAATAAAATAATAGAATTAGATGCATTGACAAACAAGATGTAGTTTGAGCCTGCTGCATTCCTTGGTGACTACTAGGTTGTTACTAAAGTCTTTGTGCGTGAACACAACCCTTAATTCCAACTCTCATAGTTATCCTATAAGAATGTTTTTGTTCCTTCTATTTATTTCAATGTTTACTTTGACTAATTCTTTAATTCCTTGTGACTTGAGTTGACTTTATGGGGTCATTTACATTTTTAAAACGCACGTGCAGTGTCAGAAAAAAAATAGTGATTCGCGATCTTTTGAGACATTACTGGAAAAAAGGTATAAACGCAAAGGCAGACGCCGAAGAAATTGATGCCATAGTAGGAGAATAAATTATACATCGAAATACTGCCGCACAATCCCGATCAGGTTGCCCATCGGTCATTGATGATGACGTTCTTCTTGAATGTGTGAACCAGGACCCAATGCAACTACTCGTGATTTAACGGCCGTTGTAGAGACTCAAACCTTTACTGTGAACAGCTAGACAGAGTTTATACAATTTTGAGTGTAAAGCACCGCGCATTAAGTCATTTTGCAACACGACAATGCCCCTGTACATCGTTCTCGTTTGACCTAGGAAAAATTATCGGAAATCCAAGGAGTAAACTTTTTGCCTCATCCTGCGTATAGCCCAGATATTGCACCATCAGGTAATGGTTTGTTTAGCTCAATGGTTAATTTTTTAAAACGTCGGATCTTTGATAATTACGAGGACGTAAAAATTGGATCTGAAGAGTTCTTTGCCTCAATACTAAAGGAGTGGTACCAGCATCAAATCCAATTGTTGGTAGAATGATGGGTGAAAGTAATTGAAAACAATGCACTTTACTTTGAAGAATAGTATTCAATAATATTTAAAATATTTAATCTGAAATAAAGCTATACTAATGTACAAGAACTTTTGTAACAAACTAGTATAACAACAAGCCAAAAATCAGATCTCATCAAAGTGCCTAAGGCAAATGCCATACAGGGGCGGCTCACGATTTGTCGAATTTGGGATTAGCGGCAGTAAACTACAATTTTATCTCCGAATTTCGCAGATAGAGCTAGACAAAATAAATATTAAGTTGGATAACACTAAATAATATTTGCTAAGAAAAATATCGAAGGTGCGACAAGGAGGGACAAAGCGTGATCCTAAACAAGAGCGAGCTTACGAGGAAATAATGAAACATTATCACTTTAGTTTCGGTCATGTCTCCCGTTTATCACAGAGGATTACTTAAGCAGATCACCTCGTCAAAAAACTAGAAAGATCCAGGAAACCAGAGTAATGAAAGACCTCTGACTAATTTAAGACGGAAGAGGTTAGGAGTGTCCAAAATAGGGAAATGTAGATGAGACTATATTGCTGAATGCCTGAAACAGCTTGGTGAAAGAAAATGGACTGATCTTAGGAGGAAGAAAATGTTAATATGACTACTCATATTAACATGTCTACACGTGGCCAGTTAGTAAATCCAATCTAGCTATAAATCCAATTACTCTTTAGAGTTTGAAAATGTGTTTGAAACAATAAATAACAATATAAAAATATGGTGTTAGTCTGAGCCTTTATTTTTTCGGTTTTCAATGTATTAAATAATTAAATAAAGTTCTAACCGTTATATATGAAAAAACAAACTATATCGCTTATTTATCTTCATAAGGTTTGTTTAAAACACGATATCAAATCCTTTCAGACGATACAATTCTGTACACTTGTGTTAGTAATTGAGACCGACAAGTGACGTGTGTTAGCAGCAGTTCTAAGTGGTTTATTTCCTGTTCTCTCTCAGCTAAGGTTTTTTTCCGATCAACCGCTTCTTGATTGCTTCAGTTCCTCTAGACTTTCACCTTCTTTCCAAAACTATTAGCAATTTTTAAGTGGACTAAAAGTAAATTATAAATTGATATTTAAGTCATCGCACTGCCACATTGAATAGTAATTCTTCATGCTAATAAAATAATAAAAAACAGAAAAAGTGAAAGACCATTGTCTTCATATGGATTCTATCCATTTTCCCCTCCTCCTCTGGCGATGAAGTAACAATTGAAAAAGACTGTCCACTATGATACACCTGTATATACATATATAACTTTATGGGTAGTTAGCAATCACTCAAAAATGCGAACAATTTCTATCGATAAAAAAAAATCTTGTTGAAAAATTACTGCATAACATTTGAAAAATAACAGATTTATAAATTACCTATTTAATGAGCAACAGAAATAATTTCCAGATCAAGTAATTTCTTTTGAAAAGTTAGGGGAAAAAACGAAGAAGTAAAATCCAAGCGTGCAAAATCAAAATAGATTAAGAATTTATAGAACAAATTTGTGACACAATATAAATAGGATACTAAAACTACAAAATCGTGGAGGAAAGATGTACTTCATTCCTGAATTCGTATTGGCCACGTCGAGTTCACTATTTTCTATGAGGCATTGAAGCCCTCACTTGACCGAATGTCTTCATACATTTATTGATTGACTATTGCAAAAAAAGGAATAACATTGTAATTAATTATTTTAAAATCAAGCACCTGGATTTCATTATTATTATTTTTATTAAATTTTATTATTTATCAAGTATGTATTTAGATGTCATGAAGTGATGTACTGCCCTTGTTAATGTGTTTTTTTAGACGGTTGAAGTGAGATATGTGATCTCATTTTTCTGTCCTGATGATGGCTGAATTGGCGAAACGTTAATCGTTTGTTATCTGCGCGATCTAACCATTTTTTAATTTTATTTAAAAAACGCGTCATTATCAAGTTGACTGCAGTCCACTTTTCAGTGAATTTTGACGAAATTATAGAAAATTTCAACAGTATATTCCTCTGTGAATCAGGATTCACATCTGTAACATTAAATGATAGCCTAATAAAATCCGATAATTTCGTTCTTCTTTATTATGTTTCAGCAGTTTTTCAAACAACACTATTTTTTAAATAGAGCACACACGATCTGAAAACAAAAATAATTTAAAAAAACGCAAATCGATGCAGTACTCAATTATATATTATTATATAGAGCTTAGAATCGCCACTATACAATGTTAAAATATTAGGGGGGATACATGTAGATACAAAAAGTTGCATGCGTTGAAAATTTAGAAATGAAAAAAAATTATATAATTTTTACATTGTTAAAAAAACTATTGTTTAATTTTAAGTTTTGTATTAGAATATTAAAAAAAAATCAAGTTTCAAATTCATTTTGTCCTTTACATTGTTTCGCAAAACGAAATATCACACAACCTTTTACGAAATAGTTAAAGGTTTTGAAATACATTAAATAATTAGGTATTTATGCATACGAACCTCCCCAGCATGAATGTCCGTAACTGAGACAGGATCCTGAAACAGTTAAAAATTGTCTTTAGAGATTTTTTTATTAAACATACAAATAGCACAGTATCAAACCCATTATAAAATAAATTTAATGTTTTAGTTTTAAGAAAATTAAAACATCAACAAATTAATAAAGTGAATGATTTTTACTATAATTGTAAGTATATATATATATATATATATATATATATATATATATATATATATATATATATATATATATATATATATATATATATATATATATAGATTTTTATATCTATATATACATACATATATATATATATATATATATATATATATATATATATATATATATATATATATATATATATATAGACACACACACAAATATATATACATATATATATATATATATATATATATATATATATATATATATATATATATATATATATATATATATTAAATCTATTAATTATTTATAGTTGACATACATGGTGCAATATGTCAGAGAACAGACTGAGTTGCCAGGTAGGACTCCAGGAAGGAAGGTGACTGCATTATTCTCTTAACTGAGTTACATGTTCCTATTGGCTAACCTAAACTGACGTTAAATGTGTGCTCCTTGTTGTTAGCATACCGTTTTAGTTAATACAATAACACTGGTTCCGCTTCACTTAAACTCATCTTATCATCCTATCTCCTGTTGTGGTGGTTAACTCAAACCAATATAAATATGTCCAAATCAATAATTAATATAACAAATCAATATATATATATATATATATATATATATATATATATATATATATATATATATATATATATATATATATATACATGGATTTTATTTAATTTTAAGAGCGACAAATTGCAAAAGTTTATTAATGCTCTCATAGCCGAGCAAAATGATGCCCTTCTTAATAATTAAAAAAAAAAAACCGTCCGACGCGCCGCCCGCTACTAACCAACGAGACAACATTCCATTTTTTTTTAGATTTGGTAACAAAGTAAAAGATCGAACCCGAATGATCCTAGGAAATCGAGATTACCATCCGCCATTTTATTTCAGAACGGCAGACAATTGGTGGAATCACACGTGTGTGTGTGTGTGTATGTATATATGTATATATATATATATATATATATATATATATATATATATATATATATATATATATACACACATACACATAAAAACAGCGCGGTTTATTAAACCCTCTGATCATCAACACCTTGATTTATTTAAAAAAATCGTTGAGTGATTTAGGGTTCAATTTCCTTGGTTATCGGGTAACTGTGGTATTAGAGGAAATGAGCAAGCCGATCTCATGGCTAAAAAGGCAATTAAAGAAGGAATCACAGTATCATCTGCATTAACCAAAGAAATAGTTATCTATTTCTTATCTTGGTAAAAGAAAAGACACATGAGAAATGGCACTACATTTGGTTTAGAGTAAGAGAAAATAAATTAAGAATAAATGAACCATCTGTACTTCCTAGCCGAGCTGCCCTTAAGCTTTCAAGAAGTCAGGGTCACCCACGGGCATCTTATTACGAGGGGTACACCGCCTCGAGGTAGCTCTTGCGGGGTACGGTTGACAGTATCGCACATCCTGACATCCTACTATAATGCTAAACGGGATGGAGTTGGACTCGGAACTGATATAGAAGAGACTTTGAAAAAAGCATCAAGACTGTAGCAAAAGTGATACTATTTCTTTAAAAAAATTAAATTTAACCCCGAATTAAAAAATGTTTGCCGTTTTAAATTAAATTACATATAATTTTGTTCTGATTGTAATTAAATTTTGTAATTTTCAAATGCCTGTAAGCTTAATACAGGGCGAATATCATCCAAGTGGTTGAAGAGCCCAAAATTGTTAATATATATATATATATATATATATATATATATATATATATATATATATATATATATCATATTTTTTTTAATTATGATTCCGAAACAGATTTTTTTGTTTGTTAGTCATCTGTTTAGGAATACTAAACATATGTGTAATAATTTGTAGCGTTTTTAAAATATTGACAATGGTAAAATTAATATAAAATAAATTTAAGTGTAATAATAAATGTAAGTATTAATATAATAAGAATAAAGTAATATAATAATAATATAGTAAATATAAAACATGCTAAAACTAAATTAAAATTGGATATCATATCCTAATGATGTTAATTAATTTAATTATCCTAATAATAGAGTATTCATTGCCCCTTGAGCTTTTACAAAGCTAGTAATCTACTTCTTTATTAATAGATCTAACAGACTCCAGATTATTTGACTCAAACGGATCTCGAAACTCTTTACCAAGATTAACAATAAGCAGTGGAAACATTAAAATAATTTTATTCCTGAAAGTTACTTCCAGAAACTTGAAAGTTAAGTGACTATTTCTGTCATGTTCTAAAAGTATTGATGAATTCATGCTAAAAGTGTTATTCCTTTATATTAAACTATTTTTATCTGTACACTATAGTTGTTTTATTCTGTTTTTATAGTTATTTTGTTTTATCTATTATTTTCTTTATTATTATTAGTTTTTATCGTAATTTAGTTTAAGTTAGTCAAATTCCTGTAGAAAATATAATATTGTCTAATGAAGTAATATGGTTGTTTGAATGTTTCCTCAATTTTCAATAATTAAAATTTTTTTAGCGGGTTATTATAAAAGAAAAAAATAATTGATTTAAATTGATTAATCTATCATGTTAATTTAATTTGTTATTAATATTTATCATTATTAATAATTTTTTATATTAATGTAGTTTATCTTAATTATTTATCATATACATCATTGATGAACCATTTAATATTAACCACTATTAGAGATACAGAAAATGAATATCGCAGATTACTTGTTGAGAAACAGAATTTTATCTTGATTTTAAGGATATTAACATATTAATGATCCACCTTTTAAGCCCTAGTGGCAGTAAATAGTGGCATTGAATTCAAGAATCCAAGTGAATAAATCTTTCCTCTAGAAAAACATTCTTGTCTTAAATATACTCGAAGTAAAATAATATAGCCTTTATTTCTGTTATTTTCTAATGGCGAATATGAACAGGTGGTTTTATGGGAAGCCGTTATGACATTTTTACATATACCTTTTATACCATAAGATTATATTACTATAGGGACTCGAATGTCTTTATAAAGTTTAGTAACAAAATGTCAAACGGATAGCTGCATTCGGTAATTTTTATCCATTTTTAGGTTGGTGTATTGCAGGTGCTCAATGGTGGTCTGAATCTCGATTGTTGGTATAGTTGTTTTTATAGACGTTTGATATTATACATTTTTTCTTCTTGTTCGCAAAAAATTTTAAAATGAAGAAGTGGGCTAATTTACCTAACTAAATGTATTTGGATATGAGTAATGTATATTACTGTATACGTATATTAGCATAATGAATACAAACCAAAGAAAAATTTTAAATTGAATAATTTTTAAAGAACCATTATTATAATCTTAAATGTTCCTAAAAGTATATTTTATTTTATTTTTCAGTTGATTATTTTTTATTACTTGAACATTTATTTTTAAATCTCAAAACGTATGCTACTTGTCGATATTGTATTTCAAAAGGTGTTGATACAGATTAAAAATATAAAATTCTGAACAATTTAATCTTGCAGTAATATCTCCGGTGTGCGCCTTCAATTGCTTTAAATACTATATATCAGCACTGGGCGGAATAGCGGGTGTGTTGGCCTTACTAGGAAAGGGGCGAAAAGTGTACAATTTCCAAAATGACTGATTAACGGTGTGTGCTGTAGTCATGGGAGCAATCTTATATTAATTCCTTGTTACTTCTTTTTTCTCTATCCTTTTCTTTATTGTTGAAAAATATGCTAATTGTCAAGACTGTATTTAAAAATGTATCTGCATAGATTAAAATCCAAAAACATTCTAACTTTTCAGTCAGAAACAGTGAAGTGAATGTTGTAGCTGCGTGCAATCTGCAATATTTTTAAAAACTGTAGCTGTTGTCTCTAAGAATATAATTCTGACGTCAGTGGTTATGCATTACTTGTTTATTTGGTTTAATAACGTTATGCACTTCAACTAGGGCTAGAAGGGCGTCTTTATATTTTATTTATAATTTTTATTTATTCTAATGTACCAAATATTTCGAAATTGTATTTCGGGAAGATGCTAAAATTATATAAACGCTGAAACAAATACTTCTGTCCACACATCTTCTAAAATAAATATCATTACGTATTTTAAACAATTATTTTTATACTTTGCTGAAAATTTCTACATCCTGGCACTATTAAAAGAAATTAGTATTACTGCTAAATGTTTCGAATGATTAATTTTTTATATATTGGTCATTAGTTAAATTGTTTAGAATAGTGCTCAAGCAATTTGTGTTTTTTTTTTAATGTTATTACAATCATGGCATTTTTTGGCATTACTACTTACTGCACTAATATATGCCACACAGAAGCCGATCTATCGCAGCTAGCCAGTCTTGATCGAGCCCGGCAGAGATATGTTGCCAAGGCTAATTTAAAAAGATAATTCAATAAGTAATTGACATTTTATCTCTTAAAAGACAATCCAACCTAAAGCAGCAATTTAGCACCCACACTAACTAAAACCCATTAAAACCGTTACAATAGTCCTCCAAACTGGCACAAAAGAACACCAACGCTCTAATCAAAAACATTTGAAATCCGTCCTACGGGAAGAAATTAGTATTTGATGTTTAACCTGGCCAAATCTCTTACATATGCAGGCAGCTACCGAAGTAAGGACTATTCACCAACAATCTTGGCCTTATCGAGTTCACTGATTGTCTTTATCCTATTTTCATTTATAATTTTATTTTTTTTTGGAAACCTAATATTCTTTATTTGAAAAAGAGGCTTAAAGGCTTCTTGAGTTTTAAGAAAAAATGTCTTGTCTATCCTAATATTTAAATTTTGAATCGTTTGTTAAAATGCTGATATTCAGGTAAACAATTAACTTTTCAAACCTATTTTTTATTGATTCAACATAGGAGTATTTGAGCCTTAAAAACGGGTAAAATTCCGTCAGAAAGTTTTTGAAAACTCCATTTACTCACCATTCTTCAAGCTTGATAACTGACTCATCAAACTGTAATCGAATACATTTTCTCCATTTTTGCCACTTTTTGTAAATTCAATCGGAATTTAGGAGTTGTCAGAATTTCAAGCCTCATTGTTATCAGTGGTTTTATCCGTGATAGTTGTTTTCTACACTGAAACTATACTAGTATGTTTATTTGAGTAATATATTTTTAAATTATCATTTTATTTACTTACTGTTTATTTTACTTGTTTACGAACTATGCTTATGAAAAATGTTTGGATTATTATTTATTTTTTTTACTTGATACTATCGGAGAAAGATGTCAGTAATATTTTTTTATATATTTCCTTCTAGATTTTATAGAAACCGTACAGAATACACCAGAAGAAAATTATATGACATTCTGAATGAATTCAGAGGGATGAAAATTGGTTATCAAGCTTGAGGGATGATGGGCTTGAATTTTTTTTCACAAACTCCCTGACTTTTGTCTGGGTTAAAGGTTCAAATACTCATATGAAGCTGTATGAGTGCAAATTAAGCTTAAAATAATTTTGACAGGTTTTAAGGCTCAAATTCTTCTATGTGCGATGTCCTGACTCAGTAGTTCATATTAAAGTCTAATAAACCATAATTAAAAAAAACATTGTCAACAATTAAGGTACATGAAACGTACATTATATATTATACAAACATTATACCATAAATTAAATTCTCTATATTATCCAATTAATATTATTTAAAAGTGATTAAAATTCATTTTTGTAATTTAAAACAAATTGGCAACACAATTTATCGGTACAATTTGAGAAATAACCAAATGAAACTATATAATTAAAATATTTTCTACGTATTTATCTGCCTAAGGTAATCTCAATTATTAAAATGTCTTATTCAATCATGGATTATCGTCATCGGTTTTTTTTATATAAAAAATATTAATATTTAAGTGGCCTGTAATAATAATTAAGTCCTGAATTGACTTTATAATCATTAAGGAAAAATGAATCGTTTGTAGTTGGACGATGTGAAACCAAATTGACCAAAAATCAATATTCATAGGCAATGAAACCAGTTATGAGCACTAAACGTCACCACATTTATCAGCCATACAACTCCGAGATCTCTGCTGAAGTAATGTACCACGACCCCAATATGGCCTCACTGATTTTTACAAAACCACATACTTAATTTATAAAAATGGTAAACTATGCTACACACTTTGGAAATTATATTAAATTACGACAAATCGCAATATATATGATAATATTCATACTTCGTAAAGATGCCTGTCTCCCTGTGAATATCGGTTACAACCAAATTCCTCAGATTGACAGAGTGCATTACCTGTGAACGAAGGATAGCTTGGGACTCACTTGTCAAAATGAAATTAAAAACTGGTGAAACTACTTTACTCTCTCCTTTTTTTTTTCTTTTTTTAATTCTTTGAAACAAATTTGCAGGATGGAAACTAAATAAATCATCATACCCACTTGAACCAATATTGACATACACCTTACATACATACAGAAAAATTGTTCACCTACACGAATTACTATATTTTCAATTGAATAAAAAAAAAAAATGTTTATTTATTCGGTTTATTGCAAACGGTTTATTGTATACCGATCCCCAGAATTATCGCATAGCATTATTTCCTGTCCAACTAATTTTTAAGCATTTTTTCCAATCCTTTTCTCGTATACCTCTGGCTGCCATTCCTTCGTTAACATCAGCCAGGCATGTTTTCCATGGCCACCTCCTCTTTTTCCTTGACTCTGGCCATTATAAGAAAATCTTCTTTTTCCATCTTTCTTCTCTCATTCTCATCAAATGGCCACACTATTGTATAATATATTCTGCTTCTGACCTACTAGTATTACACTACTATACTCCTAATAGTGTTATTTGATATGTGCTGGAGTCTTGAAATGCCGCAACTTCTTTTCAGGAAGTCCATCTCCAGTGCCAGTGATTTTTGGGCCTCTTGATGTTTTATGGTCCACGTTTCGGACAGTATAAAGGAATGATAAATTCTTTTTTATTTTTCCTTTGTATCAAGTGTAACACTTCGATTCCACAATATCGAAGGTTTAGGATCTCAATCATCTTTTACCTCGAGAAATTTTCCTTAATATATCTTTATTCAGGGATCCCATCTCATTTATCTACTCACCTAAATATTTGAATTCACCGCTAAGTGGAAGATTCCAATTCCCAACGGTTAATGGTGTGCTCAATGAGTTAAAAGGCATGTATTAAAGTTTATTTCTAAGCTCCATTTAGAGTACTCCTCTATAAGTTTTCTGAGCATACATTGCAGATCGTCTTCTTCTGACGCAATTACTACTTGATCGTCTGCAAATTGCAAGGTACTTAAATTATTTTCCCGGATCTTTATTAAAAAAGTAAACTTAAAAAAGAAACCCCTTAGTGAGTAAAAATCAACACCAGATATAACGAGGTTCCTAAACTTTTTACAACGTGTGCCAGAAACCAAGAGTTTTCCATAGAAAAGCTTACTCCTTCTATATATCCTCCCGTCTTTACTATAATTATTTCCATATAGTACAGCTGATTTTAAAAACATTTTTTTCCCCTAATAAAACATAGTGAAATCAGCTGATAACGAGCTTTCACCCCAGATAGAGAACTTGATTTTTTTTTTAATATCAAAATTAAGACTATAATATCTAAAAACCTACTGGCTGGCCGCGTGCCAATTTTGAATCCTCAACGTGTCACATTGTGGCACGTGTGCCTTGGATTAGGCACCTCTGACGCACCAACCAGTAATCCAGCAATACATCTGGACTCTTTATATCCGATTTCATCATAAACTATACAGACATAGAAACTGACTAATAAAAGGTACGGCTACAGACGACATGCACATCAATTACGTGGAAGCGGCCAAAATGAAATTAGCTGAAAGATCTCCGGATATAAACTATCCGAATCAAGAGTTGCTTCTAGGTACCGTCCTTCCTAATCCCTGAAATGTTTTTGCCATATCATATGATAGATATGATAATATTATATATTGTTGATAATATAACAATATTTTGTTACAGGTGCGAATCTAGAATTCATTAAAAAAATGAGAAATAATTATTATTTTCAATTAATTATAACTGGAAATAGATTTCAACAATGTGCTAATGGATCAAAATGTGTATATGGAGAATCAATATAATATATTCATTGATTCCTGAGCATGGTTTATTAATAGCTGTAAAGTTAGCACAATAAATTGTAAACAGAATTTCTACTCTCAAAACAATACATCTATACTAGGTCGCAAGTACTACAAATGTTAAGGGGACCAGAGCGAGGCAACAATATGAAAGCATGAGTGCCCTTGTCCTCAACACTTTTGATTGTGGTTTATTGCCGACTGAATGGGTGTCTGTCATCCGTCCTCGTGTTTCTGTCAGCGTTCATCGACTCTGTCAATGAACAAATGAAAAAATATATTTTTGAAAACATAGTTTCAATATTGGATTTTAAAGTTAACTGGAAGCCTAAGTTTAAAGTTTTGGTTAAAAGAGAACCGTTTATAATTCTTTTAACATAACCTTTACTGAGGAGTAGAGATGAGTGAAACTTTTAATTTGATATAACAGCCCAACTGCTACGATTTATTTAAAATAACAGCTAAAATTGACAATTTAAAGTTACAATTATTTAAGTATTGCCATTGTATTTAATCTTTTTGTGTGTTACACTATCTCGTTCCTTGTTTGCTTCCCATGGCAATTTACCTTTTTAGGGCAATATTGTACCAAGCTCAGAGGCGGCTATAGGTTTTCTGGCTCCCGTGACGATGAAAAATATTTGGTCCCTCTGAAAATCTGAATCCCCTCTCCCCTCTTCCCTGCCCTCCAACACTAAACCAAGCTAAGGTTACTCCTGCCATTGTCGCCACATCATCCCATTGTTACTAATCGTTTAAGCGTTAGATTAAATAAAACTTACTTGATTAGTGACTTGGCAGTTCAAAAACAGATTTAAGATTCCAGATTGTTCCATCCCTGAAGTTTTTAGCGCTAGGCGGCCGCCTAGGTTGCTTTTTTGGACGCGTCGGCCTTGACCTAGGTTCACATCTAGTGCTTTTAACAAGCGTCTTTTTTATTATTTAAATGCTGTTACTGTTTATTACTGTCCAGTCTCCGACATCCTAATTTTCCGAATTTCAACATCCGAATTTCCGTTTAATAGCGTCTTTAAAATGCACGTTGAAATAAATGAGAATGAGATACCTTTTTCACCTCCAAAATGAAGTAGAAGTGACATATTGATGGCTGCAAATGATGGCAGGAATAGGCATGAAAATAGCAGAAGATAATGGACATCGGGAAGCAACTTCCTAGGTAGTATTTTATTTTACTATTGTTTATGAATTAAAAATTTTGTTACTACTGTTTTATATCGAATTCACTATTGAGAAATGGAACATACGGTGGGTCACTACCACCAATGGTGCTATTCTAAGGTAGAATTTTCCTACCGTCTAATCTCGACTAGTTGCCAGATTGTTCCAACCTGACTATTGGATCTCACAATTCCTCATGGGGCATGGGGGCTTTCGTGCCAAGTTAAACAACATTGGAATAGATGTTGACCCGCTATGCAGTAGGTGCGGCGTTCTGGAAACTGTCGAGCGTGTGATTACGACCTGTAGTGTTTTTGAGACACTGAGGGTCAAGTATAAATACGAGTATGGGCCCTACAGTCTTAAAGAAAAAAATTTCCGTCTTCTCCTAACTAAAAAGTACGGACCCATAAAAGGAAGCCTTCTTGTACGGATGAAAGGAAACATTGGACTGAGAAGAAGGATGCGACTCGTCGTCGGAAATGTTCTGGAGGGACCGCGAAGATGATGACAGACTTCTGAATTGAATTGAAAAACAATTCATTTTATTGTTTTGTACAATAAAATAGAACTTACGCATTGCCAAAAGGCAAGGTAGTATGAAAAATATAATAAAATAAACTATAACTCAACATTATGTTCAGTAATATTATTTGATTGCAGAAAAGAAGATTGTTTTACTACAATATAACAAGAATTTAATTTTTTTAATAGATTTCCAAATTCAACTTTTATTCTTCAAACAGTTATTAATGAACAACTGAATGACAGGTTCTTCACTAGTGATATTTACGCATTATCTGCCGTGTCTGTGGACGGCAGTTCAGCAAATTTCTTCTTTTCGTTGTGTTACCATTAAGAAGAACAGTTTAAAGAAAAATTTGAAAACTGAATTTTAATTAAAAAAAAACATTTTTGTACAGTCAACGGAAAAATATTATCGGAATTTTTTTTTAAAACTGAAGATCATATTAAAAATACAAGCAAATGCTCTTTTTGATTAATATGACGTGAAAAGGAATAGTGAAGAAACTATTAATTTGTAGCATTCCAACGACGGTTCTACGTTAGAATCTCCCGAAACCATTTTCTTTTCAGACGCAGGACTCAGAATATTTTTAATGAGATTTTTCTTTGAATGATAAAATAGCGTACCGTTTGGCTTAAAAAATAATTTAAGATACCAACTCCTTTTATATAAAATAAAAATTAAGGTATACAAATTTGGAAGCATATTAATTTTCTCAATTTCTTTAGCGATGGATATTAATTAACCTTTTCATTAAATTAATCCTGAGTGAAAATTATATTTTTATACTCTGATTAGTTTATGATATTTATAAATGAAACTAGCAATGAGTGATGGGTTTTAAGAAAATTGTTTTCTAAACATACTAGCTTTTCAACACACTCCATCACTCGTGAATGTATCCTTCTTAATTCCCAGTAACCTACGTTTTTACAAACTTTTTCCCCTACGGCCCAATCAGTTATTAATAAGTTCGGATTAGGAAGAGTCTACGGTACTTAACGTCAGAGACGGATCTAATGTGGAACATAAATCATAATAACTCTTAATACTAGTATTCAATATAAAAAAATTATTAGGACGAACTTACGACACCTGTTACATGACTGAATGACATATAGATAAACGAATTCATTTGTGTCCTAAGGTAAAAATAATACTTTCTCCTCTCCTACTTCAGTGAATTACCAAAGATATAAATAAATCTTGCAACAAAAATAATATACTTAGAAAAGCCAATAAAGAGGAATGTCAATAATATTGAAAGTTGGACAGTTTCCAACAACGGAAATATACTTATTTAGCAAACAATGAGTTTCTTTACGGGCTGGAATGTCGTTCAGAAATAATCTTTCACTTTCCAACATTATATTTAATTATGCTTGTTTACTTTTATTATTTATTTTTAATATATTGGTTTACTAATTACAATTATTATCCTATAAGCTAGGGCATCCGTTGAATAATACACTATATTGTTATTATATCTGTATTGGAACAATTTTTGGAGGTCTGGGCGTTTTAGTAATCCCCCAAAAAAATATTGGAACTCAGAATCAGTTTGGTAGTGTAAGACACGTTCAATCAAAATTCCAACAAACTGCACAAACGAAATTTAGTATCTGTTCCTTGTACAAAATGTTTGTATAATTACTAAATTTGTTAACAAATCTCTCATTTGTCAAAAAAAACAACTAATGTCCATACTTCATTGTTTTCTTTTAACCATTAAACTCAAGTCAAAATTAAGAAATTTAGTTATACATGAGATTTTACAAATGACAATAGACTCCAGTTTTAAGTTTATTTTATTGATTGAAGTTTTGTATAACATATTTTCATAATTAATTTAGAAATTAACTTAATGTAACCTTACTTCCTCCAACTGTGCTTCGCAAAAAATATTCCGTCTAACCAAATGCGTTGTGCTAAATGTTATATTATAATTATATTATTATTTCAACAAATAATATATTTGCTAAGAATCACAACCGAACTAAAGAAAATGTCTAAATGATACTACGACATTGTAAGGAATATGAAGTTTTCAGAAAATCTACGAACACAGGAAAATATGTAAATGAAATAACGTATTTCGAGTATGGTTTAAATGAATTTTTAGATTTTCCCATTTTTTACTGATTGCATAGTTTTAAAGAAGCACTGATTCTGACACAAGATAAAAATTAATGAAAGAGGCTAAGGTAAATAGAACGGTTAAAACAGGAATGTTTTAATTTAATTATTTTATTTTATTTTTTTTCCTTTTTCTCTAGTTTCTTAGAAATGAAATGGTTGAACGTTTCTGTTCTCGTGAAAATAAATTGCCCAGATAAGTCACGTTTATTTAACACTTTGACATGCTCAAATATTTTAAAGAAGAAAATAATTTTACCTCAGCATTAACAAAAAAATAAACAAACTAAGCCTACTAAAAATAAAAATATCATAAGTAAAGAGAATAAACCTTGCGGCAGACACTGTTTTAAAAAGGACCAGAGCGTGTGGAGTACAAATATTTAAAAATTGATAGTGAAATTATTTTCTTCTTATACATATTTATTCATTATTTATTTAAATTTGTCATGTTTGTTTTATTTTTATTTCGAGGAGAGTTTCATTTCATATTTCATTCCAAAATAGATTTGGTTAATTTAACTATAGTTTTTTTGCTAATGTTTTGTTTAATTTCAGAAAGAAGGTTTTTATTCTATATTTCCATGTTGTTGGCTAGAAATGAAATAAATTTTATAAATTTCATTTTCAAAAGACTTCTTTGTCAGGGAAATATAGTTATACAGCACACTTTTGGCTAAATTTAGACCAATCTCATAAAAAGTGTAGACTTCATTTGTACAAAATTAAAGCCTAATAACAGTAGAAGTTTTCTTAGAATTGTGGAATCTGTAGCCCAGCAGGGAGTTGAGAAAAACGATCAGAAGTAAAGTATGATTTTAAAAATACTAGTTTAGAAACTCTTAGTTATATGCATAAGATCAATGGAATACTTCAGGACTATTTCTTAGGATCTATTCGTTTCAAAATTCATTTCAGTGTTTTTTAGCAATCAAAAATTCAGCTCGAAATCAGCATTTGAACGCCAGGAATCGAAAACTCAAACCCACTGTACTGGATCACTTTCGATTAAAATGTAAATGGTTCTACCAAAATGGGTCTTCCGAACTAATTTGTTCTTTATACAGTATCTACCCATGTCCCTGACATCACCGGTAGAAAGTAGAAAATGGATGAGAGACCTCCTATTTTAAGAGTAGATATCGATGATTTCTGTTCTCAACGCCTTAGCATACTTATCAGCACTTATTGGAAAGTGCAAATTTATTAATAATTACGAACAAAATCAGAACTACAAATTATAGATAGCTATGATGAAATGCGTTTCACCAACGTTTACAACCGAACTCAGATGAAATACGAGGCTCTCAGGTCATTAGACCAAGTATATCATTCGGTAGATTGGCCTGTCAGATGTAGATAACAGTTTGCCATTCATATAATTAGATGCAGTGTGTCCTGCATTCACCTTCCGTTTATTTATAATTATACTAGCGTCCGATCTAATTTATTTCGTTTAGGAAGATAAGCGATAATTAATTATTATTGTATTCTCTTCTGATATATTTACCTACATTTGTACAGTTAAAGAGTATATTCAGTTGAGTAGAAAGGTGATTACTTCTGGGGTAAATGTGTTAGTGCTGCTTAGCACGATAAGGGCCTAAGTTCAAGACAGCTTGTTACTTACAGGACTCGTTAATAACTCATCGGCTCTAACAGGTGTCTCTTTTATTAATGAAAGTTCCTAGCATAATTTGAAAAATCCAAGACGGTTCAGAACATCATAAAACTGTGATTATAAATAATTAAATCATAAAAAAGAAATTACAAATGAAATTGAAAAAAAAATCCTGTACCATAAAACCATAGATTAACGAAACGGACTTAAAATTTCTTGAGCAGAAATTTTAGAAGGAGGTGTTTGGTCAGGATCGCTTATGTACAAGTTTCGCTCCAAACTAGCTCAAGGATCAGGCTCCCACTTTAAAAAGATTGTTTATCGCCTGGAGGGTCGCAGCTGACATATCTGACATTGTGTATTTTCTGCCACAGCCACACTCGTACCTGAAGATGAATGTACCGAACCGAAGATGAATGAATAACATTCGAAATTAGTTTTCAATAAAAACAAAATTATAGAAGTGGCAAATAATTTATCAATCCCTAATTAGACTGATCCTTCTATACCATCATGCGGATGTCAACTGAACGATAATTCCCCCAAAATGGATCATAAATCGAAATGATTAACCTCCAAAGATGAATTTTTCAATGTTTGTTGTTAATTAAGGATTTCTAATTTCATTATGCGGATTTTCTATTTTCTATTCTTTGATTTCTATTCAAATTAATGCGGAATGTTTTTTTTATCATATCTATCAGCTAATTTATGTTCAATAAATTATTAAAGATATTTTTAACCGAAAAACTAACTGCACGAATACTTTTTTTGACCAATATATAGGAATAGTTAAAGGGCTTTAAGGAGAAGACAAATTCTTGGTGCTATAGTCTACAGAAAATATTGTTTTTCTGCTATTGAGCAGTCCTGTTCAAGAAATTAACGTAGTACAAACACACAGACAGTCAGACCAATGGTCGAAAATTTCTTTTTTTTTATTCAGAGGGCTCTGAAACGCATTGATCCCTTGAAAACTGCTTATAAAAATTTTGGCTCGATCACAATAAATTTCTCACCTAGATGGTAAGATAATAAAAAAAATTTCTATCTTCACATCGGGCCATGGAATGTGCACAACATACACAAAAAAGAAATCTTCTTTTTCTTGTCATCCATGTCTTTTTCCCTGCCCATGAACAAATCGTTCTCAGAAATCTTCTGACATTTGAACATAAAACAATGAACATCAAATTGTTTTCGTAACTATGAGGCGGAGGAATTATAGGGATGTAGCCGGCAATATTAGGAATATGCGCTGTAGTTGTGGTACGGCCTGAAGTTATTAATGCCAGTGCTAGTGGAACAAGTTCTAACGACCTGCTAGTCTTCAAGTTTCCATACCTCTTACAGGCCACTTCTCAGTTCATCTTCGCTGGGTCTCCTCGGACAATTTGCCTAAGAAATTACTCAATACCTTTCTTGTCATACGTGTAATAGAATATGCTGTGTGGTCCGTTTTGTAATAAGTTACATTAGATGAATAATTCTGATATTTCATGTATATGTTATAAGTTAAAAATATAAGTGACGAATTCTAATAATTCTAATGAAACACAGTAAAAATTAACAAATTACTATTTTTTTTTCTCAGCTGTACCCACAACATTCTGGAACCGTTTTACTGAAAATGATCTAATTTCTTCCTTTTAAAACTGAAAAGTTTTAGAGACACTTTTAAATCAACTCTAATCCTGACATTTTTACAATGTCATATACTTTACAATGTCATACAAGACAAGGCTCATTTGTTTATTCTGTGCTGGATTTCACAAGCAGAAATGATATAAATTTATATCCCCTCTTAATATTTCTTTTAGATTTTTGTTTCTGGAAAAATAATTGCATATAAGCATAAACAAACCAGCGAACAAGGTTATTTAAGTATTTCTACGCAAAATATGAAATATCATAAATGACTATTTATCTGAATACTTTACTTAATATTTTCAAATTCTCTAAAGTCAAAAGCATATGCATATACTGAGGCATATAAGATCGATGTGAGAAAACATTACATTGATTTTGTTGCAACTATTAAATGTTTTATGGCACATCATGTCATATCATTGCCCTTGTAAGCCTTATGTACCATTGCATTAACTGCTTCTGTTAAAATTATTTATAGTTCAATATATTTCAGTAAGTTTTAGATAGTAACACGCTTAGGTTTTCGATTAAATAAATGAAATGAATTGGTTTTTAGAAAGTTAGTGTTTATATTTGTGTTCATACTAATCATTGTCTGTTGTCAAAACTATATAACAAGGTAAGAAACAATTTTTATGATATATTAAAAAATAAAGGAAAGAAGTGAAAAAAAAAGAAGCATGAAAAAAAAAAATGATTGAATTTTCTCGATTAATCGAATTTCACTTGTTTTATTTTCTGATTCTATCTAATATGAATAATATGAAAATGACAGTTCAAATAAATCGAAAGTTGAAAGATTTATTTATGCGGTTCTCAACTTCAAAAATATTTCTGCCATAAATAGACGTACTGTTTTGGTTTCAATAGGTGCTCTATTAAAATTATAGTTTTTTCAAATAACAATCAGCAAACTATCTACCCCGAAGTTCCTTATATATTCAATAAATTAGACTAGAACAAATATAGTCTAATTATTAATTAATAAAAATTAAAACGGAAAGAAATATTTTAAGACATTTTGTTAATTCTTGCGGCTTAATCCTGACTAATGATATGATTAACGAATCCCAACAAATTTAAACTAGGTTTGTGAACCAATTCCGTAAGGCATATCCTTCTTTCTCTCTCTCTCTTCGTGTAGTATTTTGGGCATGCAATTTAACAAAGTATCATTTTTATGTTCTAGGCCCACAGAACGCCTGAAAATTCTTCAAATCCACATTACGCCGAAGGTGTCCTCTCTGGTAGATATATTGTTTCAAACAAAATCACAGCTTATGTTGTAGTATGCTTTTCTGTCTTCAATTATACTTAGAATGAATTCAGCAAACTGCAAAAATACTTACTCGCTTAGATTTAAAAAAATATATAAGAATTTAAAACAAATAAATTATTTGTTTTTAGATAAAATACACTTCAACAGCATTTAATAAATGCATGAACAGAAGCATATACATTTTGTAAGTTAGCATTTAAATATGCAATATTTGCGAGGCACACTGATGTATCAAAATTATTTTAAGGTATCACAAAAAAATGATGCATTTCAGCAAGACAAAGTTAACCTTTACGATTTAAGAGCACTAAACCTGTTCTAAATCTCTGAAAGCTTACCTGCCAGTCAGTAGGAATATTTTATAAGGTCACCTTGCGATAAACAGTGTTTTCACGTTTAGATATTTTTTTTCGAAAAATCAGTTATGTATAACACATCGTAATTGTTTATCAACTGATACAAAAAAATCTTCGGTTAAAAAAGGAAAAACCTCAAGTCGAAAAATGAAATTTTTATATTTTCAAAACTTTGGTACAATAGTGATACAAATAATAATAAAATAACAAGTTTATTTATCTATGATCTGATCGTGGAATGTTATACAAATGAGGAACCTCTCATAGACTATATTAATAAAGAATATTAAAAGCGATAAGATATGATTACCAGCTTTGCAGAGGCTGGTACTTTACAGTCTGATACTTTTTAAGTGATATTTCGTTTTTAGGGATACAACTGTTATTTAGTTAGAAAAATAAGAGTAAAGATAATAGAAGTTTTATTTTTATCCATGTTTTAACTTTTTTTATTTTTATTTCATTTTATTTATTTCTGTATCCTTTCGGCAATTCGGGTAAATATCAAAGAGTCGAAATTTGATATTGGTAAACTGTCTGAAGTGAAAGCTAATCAGAGTAAAAGCTATTGAATTTCCAAAACCACTTATTTTAAATTTGTTTAGAAAGATTCGTATGAGTATTTCCCGTCTTAATAGTAATAAAACATCTGGTGCGGTGCACACATAGCACAATTTTCACTAAACAAGCTATTGTAATTATTCGTTTTATAAAATGATTTTAAAGAATTCACTTATACATCACATGAAATGTTTCCATCAGCTTCTACTCCTTCACGTCTCTCTCACAAAAGTACAATAAAAGAGATTTTTAAACTAATGCAGTACTACCATTCTGTTTACTGTATATTTTTGGTTTGTCAAGTTGAAAATAAATTTTTAAACTTATAATTAGTCTCCATGGAAATTACATTTAGTTTCCATAAAATAATATAAAAAGTATTTATTATTAACTACATTAATTAACTGCATTAACAAAAGAAACTCTTTCCTAGGTAAAGGAAAAGGCAGTATATTTTGTTTAGAGTTAGTGAAAATAAATTACGAATAGTAGAATCACATGTACTACCTAGCCAAGCTGACCTTTAGCTTTCAAGAAGAGAGGAGATAGTGCTAACCCGCCTAAGATAGGACACACAAGAATCGCCCACGAGTATTTTATGACGAGGGGTACGCTGCCTAAATGTGTCTCCTGCGGGGTACGATTGACAGTATTGCACATTTTGACAGAGTGCTCGGCATATGAAGCCAAATGGAATAAAATCGGACAAGGGATTGATATAACAGAGATTTTGAAAACAAGTATTAAGACTGGTACAAAATTGTTACTATTTCTCAAACAAGTTGAAATTTATACCAAAGTTTAAATTACCAAGTTACCAATGTCTGTAAGCTAAGTATAGGTCAGAAATAACCCCTCCCTCCCCTCCCTCCCCGAAATGAACCCAAAATTGTTAATAAACAAATAAACAGTTGACATCCGCATGATGGTATAGAAGGATCAATCTAATTATGGATTGAAAAATTATTTGCCACTTCTATAAATTTGTTTTATTGAAAACTAGTTTCGAATGTTATACATTCATTCTCAGTTCTAAAAACACACAAAAAATTCAAAAATAAGCAATTCAAAATATAGTTGGTATTATTATACATATTAAATTATATAAATCAGTATTATAAAACAATTATGAATTTAATTAAGACAAGAAATCAAATACATGTTGGTATATATACATGTTGAGATAGCACATAAACTCGCAGCCTTTAATAGCATGATTTACCGTCTTTTGAACATACCATTAAATAAAAAGAACTATAATAAAGAAATTGAAATAATATATTTCATAGCAAAAAATAATGGGTATCATAAAACTACTATCAATCATATTTTAAAAAAAACAATTACAAAAAAAGACAATTAATGATATCTATTCAACAATCCCCGAAGATAGGCCCATCCCGAAACATTATGTTTTGATTCCATCTTACGGCCCTTTATCCATCAAAGTCGGAAATAAATTGAAAAAAAATAGGATTAAACACTGCATTTAAAATAGAAAAACCCTATCCTCATATTTCTCTTCTCATAAAGACAAAATAGTCCTTTTCCAAAAAAGCGGAGTATACGAACTAAATTGTAATGATTGTGCAGCCAAATACACGGGAAAAACTGGAAGATCGCTAAATCAGAGATTAAAGGAACATGTACGTGCATATACCCAATATTCTATATACATACATATATATATATATATATATATATATATAATATATATACCATATTCCAACTTTGCAGTTCATTTAAATGAAAATAATCATAAATCCATCAAAGACTCAGAAGTTAAATTAATACATCACATTGAAAACAGCCTCAAATTAAATATATATGAAGCACTTGAAATAATAAAATGCTTCAAATCCAATCCAAATTTTTGCTTAAATGACCAAATAAATATCTCCAACAGTCCAATCTTAAATTTATTCCCATCTATAACAGAAAAAACAATTACTCACCGGCATTACTGGGAAAACCCTGACCCTTAAACTGTTTACCTAAAAACATCCTGCCTCTCTCTCGGTCATTGTTAGTACAATGCGAGAAGGAGAACCAGTACAAAATTTTCTGTTTGATATAATCCATTTAAACCTTGGTGAGTACCAACATGAATTTGATTTCTTGTCTTAATTAAATTCATAATTCATAAATGTTTTATAATACTGATTTATATAATTTAATGTGTATAATAATACCAACTATATTTTGAATTGCTTATTTTTGAATTTTTTGTGTGTTTTTAGAACTGAGGATGAATGTATAACATTCGAAACTAGTTTTCAATAAAACAAATTTATAGAAGTGACAAATAATTTATCAATCCCTAATTAAATAAATAAACTACAACAATCAGTTTATTATCAATTAGTTTATGCGTTTTTCGTCACTTTCCTTTGTATGTTAAATAATATTTTTTCTGAAACATTTAGTTTTCCAACGGTATGTTATACATTTATATTTCGATTTTTATTTCTGAAAATTTGTTTCCAGCCTGAAAAAATAATTGTCCTTTAGTTAATGATGAAATTCATTCATAGTTTATATTTATCCATTTTTTATTACTAATACCATACAGAGACGGATTAATGATTTCAAATAAACAAAATAAAAGGTGCTTTAGAGGAAGCCATTTTGAAAATTCGGAAATTTTAAGCCCTGTCAGACTATTTCAATTAGAATAAGACCTAGCTGATATTAAAGATCATTTAATTGTACATTTATATAATGAATAGATCAAGATAATTATAAGTATTGATATATTATATAGATATAAGTTGCACTTCCGTTTAGTCGATTTTGGCGAACAAGTTGCTATAACATCCCAGGCATATATCTATCTTAAATGCGTAATTTCAGTTTCGTATAATTTTTCTGTTTTGGGCTGGGCTGTTTACATACAGCACATATATGAACAGATCATTTTTCTTGATCATCAAAATATTTTCACTTATTATATATTTCATATAAAGGTAAGTGTAAATAAAAGCTCGTTAATTTTTATGGTCAGTTACTAAATAGCAATTTTTGATGTTATATAAATAATTATAATTTTAACTAATATTGATATTAGTAATTTTATCATTATTGAAAATTATGAGTAGCTATTTTAACTGATAATTGAAATTAATATTTGAACCTATTTCTACTGTGATTTTCAAAACTAATCACAATCATTTATAGTTATATTTCTATAATATATTGTTTTTCTATGGAGAATAAAATTTACCCAACAATTTCCAAGGCTTGAAATCATATTTCTTTTCTCATCCGTTCTCTCAAGTGGTACTTTGTAGGCCAAACCTTTATTGTCTCTGTCTGCCGTTCATATATCCATCCAAGCAGGCATATCTCTTACTACACCTACATCCACTAACATGAAAAGTGACAGAAAATATGAATTATTGGAGCGACTGTCTCATTCGTATTCATGCTATTGGTGAAATTCATGGTATCTATCTAGAAAATCATATAACCCCTTAAATGTCAACGTTTAGGTGATCTGGATTTGGAAGCTATATTTGATGATAAATGAAGTTCACAGTTTAGCTTTATAATTCAAAGTATCGTTAAAGTATAATAATCGTGGTCATCTTAAATGCTATCAGCTCCTGTTAATTTTTTTGGAATTATTTTTCATCGATGTAAAAAAAAGTTTTTTTAAATTTAAACTTAAAAAAATTAGTGATTCGATCAAAATAAACTTCTCTTTAGAAACCTGGACCGATAATTTAAAAAAGCGAAACGAGATGATTCTGAAAATCCATAAAAATGATGCCTTAAGTGCAATCTACTCTTTTTGAAACTGTCTTCATATCGACATCGTTTTTTGAAAAAAAATTTAAGAGCAAAAAATCGAAATTTAGGTTTCAACGCATAATGTTACTCCATCTCTATCGATTCTCGTTAACGATATATGGAGGGGAAAAAATAGGAAATGGCCTAAAAATCTACTATTGATGACGTAAGCATCAATTACTGATAACTCAGTCCTCACTCTGACCTTGAACAGTGCTCAAAGCCTTGAAAATATATTGAAATTATAAAGGTTTTGTTTCCTTAATAAATTCCTTCTGTACACAATAAAGAATAAAATTAAAAAAATATATATTGTTATTTGTGGGAAAAACTTGTCATGTGTTTCCTGTAAAGTTTGCTAAATGGTGCTTACGCCTTTTTCAGAAATCGACGTCCATATGTATTATAAGGCTTACAATTTTTGTGAGTTTCTATTTTTAGTAGTTATAATATGGAATTAATTTCAAACATACTAAGCTTATTGTGAAACGAATATTTCTTTCGTCAAAATCAATATATATATATATATATATATATATATATATATATATATATATATATATATATATATATATATATATATATATATATATAATTGAAAAATAGAAAATTTCATTAATTTTTCTTTGAGTTTCTAAATGGAAAATGTGAAAAAAAAATAAAATATTTTTAGAATTAAGGTTTTATTAAAGTTTAAAGTTGAATTTATTTAAACGTTTATATTAAAACTAAGGTTTTATTCATGGCGACGAAGACCAAAACCAGAAATTTTTCTATTTAAAAGTAGGAATACTGAATCAAAATGAAGCGTTATGAACATAAAATCCACATTTGGATTTCTTACAAGCCTGTATGTGTAGGACTCACGAGTTTCTGTATTTTGGAAATTCGTATCCAAAATTTTGTTCGTGTTCTAATCCCTGGAGTTAACTTCAGAGATTGAATATTTATTATCTATTTACTGTATAACACGTAGTAGTTAATGTATGACGATATCCGCTCTGAGATATATTTAAAAAGAAAACTACCAATATGGCAATAGATTCGACAAAAACAAAGATAAAAACAATCCTAAGAATTTTTGTTTTTCATTAAATATGAAAAATATTTCTCATCGTATTGATATGTCAATGTTATTATTCTTTACCCTGAAATCCCTCTTTAAATATAGTCATTTAATTTTTTTTTTTTTAAATTGCTTGGACAAATTGCAATGATCTGATGTGCTTCATGAGCCTGTAATTTCTTTGGGAACTATCAATATGGGTCGAAGTGACGATGGGTTTTATTATTTATTATTATTTAAAAATTAGTTTTATAATAATATAAATCAGTGGCTTGATTTTTTTTTCGAAACAGTAAAGCCCTACTATAATTGGATATTAATAAGCGCAAAGTTTATGGTATTGGCCAATCTATTTTTGAAAGATAAATTTTGGATTTTAAGGTTTCAGTTTTACAATATTTCCTGGCAATGGCAATGCAACACTAAATGGCTTCCAACTAAATGTGTTACAATTTTGTAAATTTAAATCGTACATAGACATAAGGCTTTAACACCAGAATAACTTTATTTCATATATTATTATTATAATTATTTTTTCTTTTTTAACACTTTATTGTCAATAATCAATTCAATAAAAATAAAAAAAAATCGGAATTCGTCATGAACAGATTACTAATAAAAGGAAAAATTTCAGACTCTACTATGATGCTTCTAAGACTCTTTAGATATTTGGTTATTAGATTAAGTTTGGGAAGGCTGGCGAAACTTGGCCAAATTGTTCGGTATATCGCTGTAAGAGAAATCCAATTCGGAACAAAATGTTTTGATTATGAATGTGAGTGGATCTAAAGTTAGCTGTTGCCTTCATTTAGATGCCAACTGCGGCCATCGGACAAACAGCTCACCCTAATAATTAAGTTCCATACTGGCTCAATGTATTCCCTTTCAGAGTTACGGACGGCTCATACTAAGATCTCTGTCATCCTTATTAATTCGTAGTTGAGTAAAATTGAGTACATAAATTAAATTTTGTAACATTATTTACTTCGAATTTATTATATTTAACTAAAATATTTATTCTATTTACTAATTCAATATATTAATAAATCAACAATTCAAAATAAAAATTTATCGGAAATCAAAAAGGTGTACTTGTAATAAAAGGAAAAAATTAATAAGCAAGTTGCTTCCGCCAAGCTATGTTAACCATATTTAGGGCACAGCTTAGGTATACTTCAAAGATGATAGAAATAATTAAAATAAGGGTAATAATAATTTTTATTTTTTTAAAGTTATAGGATAGGTAAATTTAAATGGTACCAAAATAAATTTATGAAAATGAATAATGATGAGTATGGTACAAAGAAAAAAAAATTAACAAAAAATAAAAACCCCGACTATGGAAACAGCTTATATATTTTACAATCCTATTCGTCATAAGCGATCGAATGTACTTGCATATCTACTTAAGCGCATTGGAGGGTTGTTAGTGAAGTTGACGCCCATAAATATTGAAACTTTGTGTTTTGACCTTCTACGCCCAAAAGAAAATGAAGACTTAACTCAATAAATTAATTTACTTTTTATATGTTTACATGGACAGATGCAAGAAGCTTTCTGTATTTTGGTATGCACAGATGAATGGGACAAAATGTACTTGCAAGGGACCGTAACGTGCTGTGGAAGGCACCCGACTACTAAACCAAGGCTCAATATTCATGGATGTTGACTTCATTAACAATTCACTAATGCACTTAAATAGATATGCTAGAACATTCTGTCCCTTATGATGAATAGGATTGTAAGATATAAAACTTATTTCCGAAGTGTATTTTAAAATATTTTTATTTAATTAAAATTTATTTTAAGATTTTTAGTTTTTCAAGTATAATTAGTTTTTTAAAGTATAAGTTTGGCTATTTATAATTTATTACTATAATATCAGGAACTTACAAATTATAAAATAAGAAACATCAACAAAAAGCCGAAAATACTTAAAAAATAATAACATATTTTTTTCATTATTTTGAGCTCACAATGTTTCAAAAAATTCACTCAGTAATTTGAGGCATCAAGCATAAAAATCGGTGGTGCAATTCGCTAAAATAAATCGTTACATACCATCAAACGCTCAGATCTAACATATTTCATACAAAATTTCTTTGGTATTCTGAGCTCATAATGTTTCAAACCATTACCGTGATCACAAAGAGTGATTTGACCCATCAAACTTGAAAATCGGTTGAGCCATTCTCTCAAAAAATCGTTGGATAGCTACCTATATTCCTACATACGTCAACCTAAACAATTTATCCCCGAAAACAAAAATAATTTTTATCGATTTTTTAAAAAATATTTTCCAATGTGGCCAACATTGGATTTAATTCTCTGAGAATAAAATTCCTAATTATTTTAATTAGACTAGCTTTGCTTCGCGGTTACACCTGCGTTAAATTTGGATTTACCCTCTAAAATATAAAATAACTTTTAAAATAATAACCTATAATATGTTGCTTAGAATCATTTGTTACAGACATTTTCAAGGAATAGGGTTAAAACGGCAATAAATTTTTATAAGGGGTAATAAAGTTTTCTTTTCCCTTACTCTTTTTTATTATATAATAAAATGATATCATATGAAATGGTTGTAGTTGATTTTTTGTTTTCGCAGAAATTTTATAAAATGTGGTTTATATTTTTCTCCTTTATTTAGAACTTCACTTCCTATTTTATTATTATCTAAAGTATGGATGGCTATTGGCCAAACAAGTTTTCGGAATAACACAATCAGTTACTTTAAACATTTTCGGTCTCGATAGTTCAAAAATATAACTTATAAAAACAAAACTTATAAAAACAAACGGCCCCACTACTTCAAAATAACCTCATTTTCGTAAACCACAGAACTGAAAGAATAGTGATTAGTTCAGATAACACTCTTTAATCGTAACTCATTGTGGAGTCATAAGCAATGAAGGTACAATTCAATGCACATACATCGATATCTTAAATAAATTAAAACAAATCTAATTGGCATTCGCAAAGCGAATGCCCTTTTCACCAATAATATCTAAGCAATATATATTATTAAAAATAAATTTTTTTGGGATAGGTTACATCAAAACTACTTTCAGTGAACACTTTGCTCTAATCATTCGTCAGGGTCATATTCACCGCTAGAAAATCAAAGTGTATTATCGTGGTGTAGCGATTATTTAAAAAATAATTAAAATATATATTTTTTAAAGATTTAACAAAAATAATATAATAAGATATTTCACATTTTAATGCAAAAAAATTTACTGATATAAATTCTAATTAAAAAAAAAAAAAAAAAAAAAATATATATATATATATATATATATATATATATATATATATATAATGTTGGAACCTACTAGGAAAGTTATAATGTTATGTGGAAATATTACATTACCATAAATTCACTGTTATTAGAGGTTTACAAAAAAAATATCTATTCTCATTTTTGATTTGGGCTGAGGGTTGTAAATAAAGTGAAAGGGGGCGAAAGAAAAGTGGAGCGCCCCGGGCGCGTGAAGACCTTCTTGGCTCGCCACTGAACATTTAATAATAGCAATAAATATATCAGTTTGCGACTTGAATATAAGCAGTTGTTTATATGTTTATGTTTGTTATATGTTATATTTGGAAACGGACAGGTACCTCTTTTTTCTTACAATTACATGTAAAGTGCAACATAAATACTTTAAAATATGATAGCCCTTACCGAAAATTTTAGGACTAGAAAATATAAAAAACAAAATTAATTTCTGGTTTAACAAATGGATAAAATTAGCGGATAGTTTAGGCTGTACATTAGATAGAGATTTTGCCACTGTGGAAAGACGGGAAAGTCAAATGCGTACTGTAATTGATAAAGCTAAAGAAAATTTAAAAAAGTATTAATGATAACTGTAATGGGTGCTGAGAATCATTTGTTGAATAAAAACTTGACTTTAATGTTAGCTACATCAATCAATCAATCAATCGGCGCGACAATCCATTACTGGGTCCTGGCCTCCTCAAGCAGCTTCAGCCAGTTCGTTCGGTGAAGTGCAGCTGTCCTCCAATTCCGAACACCAAGCAGGGGTCCTTGAATCCTCTCCAACACCGTCAGACCATCTGAGTTTTAGGCGGCCTCTCGGCCGGGTTCCATGAAAGTCCTCATCGAGTAGTTTTCTTGGGATTTCGTGAACTCCCATCCTGGCGACGTGGCCCGCCCAACGAAGTCTGCTGAGCTTAATCATTTTTGCGACATCAGGCTCATTTAACAGTTAATACACTTCTGCATTCGTCCGCCTTCTCCATGATGCACCATTTCGTATAGGGCCATAGATACGCCGTAATATATTTCTTTCAAAAACTAAAAGGTCTCGTTCATCCGCCTTTGAAAAAGCCCAGGTCTCAGATCCATATGTCAACACTGGCCTAATCAGCGTCTTGTACAGTCTTGTTTTAGTGGCTCTGGAGATTAAGCCACTTCCTAAATGACGACGAAGTCCAAAATAGCATCGGTTGGCTGATGTTATTCTCCTCCTTATTTCAGACGAAACATCATTGTTCGTATTCATGTTAGCTGCATACATGATGAAAACCGAATGAAGTTGATTCAGACAGTGTTTAAGGACTAGAGGTGAACTTTTTAATTTAAAATATTATATATACAATTGGTATGTGTAGCAGTTTCATTTAAAAGGCAGGTGTTCCGTTTTAAATTCATATAGAAACAAATAGGAGAAACTCTATTGACAGAAAAAAAATATATATACGAATTTTAAATACAAAGTTTCGGGACAAAAGCTATTTATACATATTAAATGTACTTTAAATCATAGATTTTTTTAAATAACAGAATACAGTTAAAACAACTAAATAGAATTAGTATGAGTGGGGCCAGAGAAGCCATAGTTTATTTTTATTTTGTGTTGCCTCGCTTAAAATTAAACATTTTGTTTTATTTTATTATATAATTATACTTTTGCGTCTATGTTACTTATGTTACATAATTTAAATTTGATTTTGGTAATGCAGGTAGAGAATCTTCCTAGCAGACGGTGTATCTATGCGAGTGTTGTGTATTTAAATAAGAGAAATATGCAAATAAAAACACTTTTACCTATCCATCTAAGCAGTTTATACAGACTCAAGTAAAATAGCCTCCTGCAATTAATTAAACATTGATCCTTTGAAGGATAAGGAAGTTGATATTTGCATTTTCATATTCAACTATATTCCGCCTTAATGCTACGCGTTTATTCTAAAAGTTTGGAATATTGTTGAAATACAGATTACATTTAAATTAAATTAAAATTAAACCTAAAACTGAACTGAATTATTTCAGAGATATCTAACTGACAGCAAACTTATTACTTCTTTTAATTCTACTCTGAATCAGCAAAAAAGTGAGGAAGTAGGGGAGGTGGAGATGTGAATTGTGAATGATTGAAGAGCTACTACGCATTCGCTAAACAAAAAAAAACATAATGAGGAAAAGTGGTAAAAAAAAAAAATAATATCAAAAATAAGCCAAAGAAAATTGCTCATACATGTCTGGATCCATTTTTCATTAAATTCTCATATTTCTATCGGATGAGGAAAGTTTATCGTGATGGTATGACTCTGTAACGTATATTGTGTAACACGTTAGTGGTATCTCAGATTTGTTGAAGATACTTTTTCTTGTCCTATGTTATTTGTTATTAGCTGACCCTCAAAGTTTTAATCCTACTGAGAGGCGTAAAAATAGGTTAGCTGACAGAAGGATTGTAGAACTTATTTTTGATGTCTCTTAAATAAACTCATTTAATCCTTTTAAATTTCTTTTTAGTTAAGCTACGATTTATTAACACTTTATAAATGTGTACATTGTAAGTTGACAATCAAACGAAGGACAGAACTTTTACTTTTAATTTTAAATATGTATGATACTCGCAGGATCTCTACTTAACTAACATATTACAAGTTTGAATATTGTTGAAATATAGATTAAATTTAAATGTAAATTAAACCTAAAACTGAACTGCAATTATTTGAGATATCTGACAGCAGACAATTAATTCTAATTAATTAATTCTTTTAATTCTACTCTGAATCTGCAATAAAGTGAGGAAGTGGGGGAGAGGGAGATGTGAATCATGAATGATTGAAGAGCTACTACTCATTCACTAAACAAGAAAAACATAGTAGGATGAATATAATGATCGGGGAATGGAGGAAATCGTGATTCCCTAAAAAGAACTACATTTCACTCAAAGAAGTAAGTAGGTAGGAGGTACGCGTCCCCAATCTTGAACCAGAGTCCCTCGCACAAACAGAAGAGTAGGTTGGCGACTATCAGAAGGAATATGAGCAGAAGGAATATGAGAAGATTACTTTCGGCACAAGATAAGGAGGGAAGGCCCGTTGGATCTACCGGTGAATCTCCGAGAGAGGATTAATGCAGACCCTAGCAGTTGGAAGAGAATCCTCCGGGAGGATACAATAGAAGAATGGAAATAGCCCTAAGAGGGCTACCTTGAGGAAGTACTTTCCCATCGTCGGATCGCGTCTAGAAATGACATAGGTCCCCCCGAACTACTGGGCCTCGCAGATTCTCACGGGGTATGGTGGTTTCAGAGCTAAGCTTTTTAAACATGGAATAGATATCGATACCCTCTGCCCCAATTGTGGTGTACCGGAAACCACCGAAATCCTCGTCACTGCCTGCACTGCCTATGAGGCACTGAGGGCCCAACTACTGAGGGAGACAGGGCTCTATGTTCCCCTCATTGAATTCCCTCAGCTGATGACTGAAAAGAACTATCCTCACTTTGAAACTTTGTGTGCGGTTGGAAGACGATAGTGGGTCCGACACACATTCCTCGAAGAAGACAAGGAACTGTGCCAGAGAGGTCGCCGCACAGAATATCCAGGAGTGGAAGAAGGGAAGAAGATGAGGAGCGTGACCAAACTGAGGAGAACCGAAGAGCAGGCTGTGTCCACAGCTTTTGAGAAAATTTTTATCTGATCTACTTGCAGCAGTGCTTTTTTAAGCAGAAATGCATAACATCACACTGCTGCAACCACCCGTATTGCCTTATAGGCAGGGTAGGGTGAAAAAAAAATGTGATACATTGAGCTGAGCTACCGAAGCTACCCACTCAGTAAAAATAGTCAAATGAGCTCGTCTTTCTAGGTTTATCTTTATCTCAGTTTCATAATTGTAGATGTATGTTTTAAATTCATATTTATTTTGCTTTTGGCTGAAGTTGAATGAAAGCTGCCAATGCAGAGGGTTGCGAAATATAATTCTTCTATCACGATCTATATTGAAAAATGTCATACAGGCAATTTGAGTCACAAGTAAATTTGAGTACTAGTTTAAAGGAATAAAATTATTATTATCGCTACACATCTTTCAATATTACTTTGTACAGTTTGAAATTGATAAAGCGATCATTCGTTTTTGATGCCAATAGCTAACTCTATAATACTCCCAAGTTTGTCATACAATAACGTTTTGGATTCTATTTCGTAAATTGATCGCGGAAAGTTGTTTGTTACAGTGGTAATGAAAACACCAAGGAGCTCGAAAAGTGAGAACTTCTAAGTGGTTGGAAAACAATGTAGCACCTGGAGTGTTGAGCTAAGATATGCAGCCCCGCTTCAGTAACTTTAAGTAGATCCCTAACTAGCTTACTCCTTTCTTGCTGCCTCTTTCCCAAAACTTGTTTTCAAATGTGATAGATATCGTTATACATTCTGCGAGATTTCCGTTTTTGTGAGCCATTCATGGAGGACCCGCAGAGTTTCTTTCGAAGTAGGTTAAATTAGTCAAGTCGAAACCTTGGGCTAAGTAGCCGAATATTTTTGCTTATCGTTATTATTTATCATAAAACTTTCAAAAGATATGTGAGGATACGTATTAGTTAATTTACAACTTTAGGCTATATCGCTAAGTGGTAGGGAGAGAAGGGCAGAGATCTCCTGGAGTCCTGCTTTGCCATCCACATATGGTGGGAAAGCTTGGTTCGGGGCTCCCGAGGGCAGAATAAATAAATATTATACATTAGTATGCATGTGTTCAATTAATTTTATTTTTACTTAACTTTAATTTTCTAATTTTTTTGGCCAATTCCTTATATTATTATTGTTTAATTTATTTTTATTCGTGATGTTTATATATAATCTTAGTTATTTTTATTAATATTTTCTTGTTTATTTTTTAAAATTATTAATTTGTTATTATTCTCATATCTATTTATTTCCTTTATTGTTTGGATATATTCTTACAGCTTTAATACCTATTGCACTTGAGTGTGGCAGCTTGTATTATTTTTTCAACAGAAAATATGTTGAAACTAAAAAAGAATATCGCAAGGAACCTGATATACGAGGCTATACTTATATCCATATAAATTTCTAGATCAATTATTTTATTTAACGGATTAGTACCAAAACATGCCTCCACGGGTTTTGGATAAATACAATTAAATGAGGATAAAGAATGAGCCAGCTTATATGAATTGATTCTGACAGTGGTCAACATTTATGTAAAACGTTGATATTGAAATATTTAATGCTTACCGAGGCTAATACCAAGGTAGAAAATTTCCTTGACACTTGTTTTTGTAAGCTGTAAACCAAGAACTAGATAGAAAATTTAATTTTATTTTTGTGGTATAAATAAATCCTATTTGTTTTTCGGGTCTCCCATGATATCCATGTTTTTGATGTTTCCTACTATTTTGCTACTGGAGTTTTCTGCTTGCCTCATTGTCTCAGAATGGACAATCATGGTAACTCTAACAATGGATGCTGCGCACGCCTATGTAAATATAGTAGTAGTAGGTGCAATATATGTATACACAATATATATATATATATATATATATATATATATATATATATGATGTGTATATATGGATATCTGTATATATATGTATATATATGACTTTGATATATATAAGACTATGATATAATCGTGTTTATATCATAGTCTTATATATATATATATATATATATATATATATATATATATATATATAATAATAATATTATTAATAATTGACAATAATATCTTTCAGTACTATTAAAGACTAACTTTCTCCGACGATATGGGCTGTGTAGATATTGGGTGGAATTAGAAAGAGCATTGCCCTTCAGAGGAATGAAATTCTCCACGAATCACATCTATTGGTTTAGATAAACAGTTTCCTACCTTGACGGGTGTGTTTCTCTGCTTATGAAACGACTTTATGAAGGCGAAAAGCTGCTCTGGTCTAAATACTATTTGCTATTCTACATTCAAGAATTGATAGCAAAGCAATCCATGTGGCACAGAATCGAATGTTTTTGAGCAATTAATGAATATCAGCGCTGTAACCAATATCTGTCTGACATGACAAGTGACCTCAGTTTGTAACATTGCTAGTTGGGGCTGGGTACTTAGCTCTCGAGGGATAGATAATAATGCTTTTTAACAGATATTCTTATGGAAATTTAGGATAATTTTATAGAAAATTTTATCTATATAATGGAATAGGCTAAAAGATAGGTAACAATCTGGTTTATCACAGTTATTAGGAACTGAAACTGATATTTTAGAGATTTAATTCTAGCACATTTTATGAATTTGTAGCATATTTTATAAATATAATAAAATTAAATAATAAAATCCATGATCGCTGATAAGATGTTGCTGAAAGGAATTGAATAACACTAATTCTGTTTTGTTTCTTTGCAGTGAGGGTATGTCTGTCTTCATGTCAGATTCCTGATGTTTCGTCTACCTTTTCCAGGGGACTTCTTCAGAAAGATGTGGACGAAATATCAGGAAGAATATAAATATAACCCCTAAAGTAAAAAATCGAAATTACAACCCAAGGAAAAGCTTAAAAACTACAACTAATACATAATTTTTCAATTTTTTTCTTATCCTTCAGAATAGAAAATTAAATATACTAAAAAAAATGAAAGGGTAATTATGCAGTGTAACTTGTTCTATTATATCTTCTTAGTAAGTTTCAGCATAGGGGTTTGTTAAATAACATTTTTTTTTGTGTAAAATATTGGAAAATTTAAATAAAAAGGAAAGGTGTTTTCTAGTAGTTATACAGGAAAAACACTCAATTAAAAAGTATAGCAGAGAGTTATCACAGTACTACTGAACTTTGGAGAAGAAAGAGGGGGAAGTCGAAAGAAGAACTTTTATGAAGAGGCACACATGGCTACTAAATTATTGAAGAAGAAAAAAACAGTCAGCTATGACGGTGCTTCAGTGGATAGTCGATAGTTGTGCTTGAAGGTCTAGAGACACCGACACACATAGTACATACGTGAAATAAATAGGTTCTGCAGCGTAGGCTTGAGTGCTCTTCTCGACTCGACAAACAGTGGTGTCATCAGCCTCCTCGTCTTACCTGCAGAAGATTTAAAAGAAATAATCCTTTCTACAACAAAATAAGATAGTATGAGGTAGAGAATTTAGATAATCTCAATCTCGAGTAATTTTTCAGCTCAACATCAAACGAACATTGATCAATCCTGACATCCTTCAATATTTTTCCATTTCATTTTTGTATGTATTTAAATGACGTATTTGTGTATCATTTACATCTACAAAATTATGAATACATTGGTTTAAACTAAATTGAGTTTATTAAGATTTCATGTGTTAAGTTTATTTATACGACTTTTTTCTATGTATTTTTATCCTGTATTTTGGTTTCATTTATACCTACAACATTATGAATAAATTGGATTAAACTAATTTTTTTTTTTTTTTATGAGTTTGTTAGGATTTTATGTGTTTAGTTTATTTACATTACTTTATATATCGTGGTAGTGATATAATATCTCACACTACGCAGTGTATATTCAACACATTAAAATATTTCTTGAGTAATAATATAAAGGCTTAAGCTGGAAGCATTTACGATGGTGCTTCAGAAATGAAAAAAAGTTTATGAATATAAAATACAATATTTTTAAACAAAAAGAAGAACTTAAGTATATTCCAGACATTTGGAATAATGGTACATAAAAATAGTATAATACTAAACACTTCCTCTCCTTATCTAACATTTTAATCATTCATTGCCATGTCTCCTTAGAGTATTTACTAATTGACACACCCAACATTTTGGCGATATTATTTAGGTAAGAGAAATTTATTAAATTGCTTTTAAACTTTGTGACTTGACTGGGTTACAACATAACGGTTTAAAAAAAAAATAATGTATTGTAAATATAGATAAGAAACTGTAAGCAATCTGTGATAATTTGCTATGTTTGTATTAGATGCTGATGAGGGGGGATAAAGCATTTCTGAAATCTAGATAAATGTATACATTAAAACTACTGAGTTTTAATTGACCTGAGGCAAATTTTAGAAGATAACCGTATAAAATACAACATTTTATAGGCCTTTCGCATATTACGAAACTATATTTTGGGCTCTTTTGGCCACTTTTTTACTCCATCTTACCCTCAACATGACTCCACATGTCACACATTGCCATTCAATTGTGAATTCTGAAGGCTCAGACAAAGTAAAAAAAAAAATAAAAATTGTTTTTTCATACGTAATTTACATTTTTTCTTGCAATTATTTTCAAGGTTTCGAGGCGTTTTTTCCTCCACTAAACTTCAGGATCTTCTAATTAACATATTTTAAATTGAAAACTATTACAAATAATGAATATTGATAAGTACCTAATTACATTTGCTATCCTGATGTTGAGGAAAGAAAAAAAGGGCCTCACAACATTGAAAATAATTGCATGAAAAAACAATAAATAATAAGGAAAATTTGTTCACATATTAATTATAAATTGAAAAATTAAAAACTTACTGAAGTATTAAAGTTATTAATGATTGATAAATTATTTGCCACTTCTATAAATTTGTTTTATTGAAAACTAGTTTTCAATAAAACAAATTTATAGAAGTGGCAAATAATTTATCAATCCCTTATTAGATTGATCCTTCTATACCATCATCCGGATGTCAACTTATTAAAGTTATAATCAGTTAGGAAAAGTAAAATGAAATAAACGTGGAAGAACAAACAATAGATAATTACATATTTTAATATTATTGGTTTTTATTTTAACTGCGTAAACATTTAAATTCTAATTAATTAGGATTAAAATCAGTACATATATCTGCTTTTCATATAGTGAGCATAGTCAATTTTGAGCTGGAACGAGCGCTGGACTCATTTAGATTCATCATCCAGTTTACAAATAATCATCCGAGACAACTAATAACTACAAGTTAATGAAATCCACATTGTTCTTCTTCTTGTTAAATATTTGTATTAGAAATCTTTCATGTTTTGTTATTCAAGTTTGTAAAATATGTTTTTGTTACTTATAATACTGTTTATATACTACTCTTATGTTAACTCAGTAAAGAATTTGTTAATATATATAATGTAGTCTGAGGTACAAAATACTTTCAAAGGGTAACTTCGAAAAGAAAAAAAAAAAATCTAAACAGAACTATTTTCCTTTATACTGTGACTTTTGTTTGTATGTAGTTTTGGTTGATATTTTAAATTTATTTTTATTTAAAAATTCTATTACAATAACTTCGTTACCTAGTAGCGGTAAGGAAGTAATACTTAAAATGATAGAAAATACGCGACATGCTACTGAGCTGATTATGCCCACTGTCCAAATCTGTCACGATCCGTCATACAAAATGGACCACTCTCCCTATCTTTTGGCTTGACGTAACATGCGGACGATTCCGAAACGGTCCTCAATAGAGTAGGTCCACACTTCGACTTTCGAGGCAACTTATGATTCTACATGACAAAGGTGAAACATAATAATTATTACGATGTCGAATAATTGTTTTTATTTGATTACTGATTAAAAAATTATTAATAAATTTATTCACTGTATAGAATAAATAACTTGAATAGAATAACAAATGGTTACATGGGTTATTCATTATTCATATATTTGAAGACATTTTTCCAACACTGTCTAGGGCCACTGCTCCTAACGAAAGTCGAATCGAAAGTTGCCTTGAAAGCCGAGCAGTGTGGATATTGCTTTAGAATTGCAAGTAGTAGCATGCAGCGAATATGGAATTTATATATGAGGGAAGTAGATTGCAAAAGGGGATAAAGCTACTTTAATTTAAGTGATTTAACAACATGCTCTACCATATGTCTACCTTAAAAAAGACAGTAAACAGAATGGAATGCGTTAATAATATTAAAAAAATTTCAAAACATGGATTTATTCTCTTTTGTATCTCCACGCCTCGTGTGTTATTTTTTATATCTTGGTTTATAAAAAAATTTATAACACAATAATCAAAGAAGCCAAGTATTCTTTAATTATAAGATAAATAAGAAAGGAGAACATGACAAACAAAAATGATACTCTCTCATAATCGCAAGCAGGATTGGCTATGAAGATATTTTTATATCTTACAGTAATAAATAATCCAAATCCGAATGAATACGGAATTAGGCTAGGTATGGAATGGATGGGGCTGTTAGGAGGGGAATTGTGAATTGCGATTGATTTCAAAGATGAAAGGCGAGGAGCGAAGGAATATAAATAAACAGTGAAAAGGAAGAGTTCTCTGTCGCAGTATTGTTATTTTTTTATATTGTTATCTTCAATTCTTACACAATGTTTTAATCCTCTGTTCCGTTCTTTTGTCTCTTTGTTTACCTTGAAGATACTAAATAAATCTGGCGAGATTAAGCAGAATGATTAAATTATTAAAAATGTCTCAGCAAACAAATAATTCAGAGGTTTTCAACCATCAAATCGCTTTCCCAAAAATAGAAATACTGTTCCACAATAATAAAAATATTTATTTGTATTTAGTTCACTTTGAGAGCAACATATTGCATTTATATTTTTTTTTTTTTTGGTTTTCCAATATCGTATCTATGATTAAATTTGATACTTACTCTCTGTGTATCCATTAAATTAATATGTATCATGGGTTTTTCATTATTAGTTTGTTAAAAAGCATTCGCCGAATCTGAAGAAAAAATGTCTACGTTAAAGGCAGGTTTTTTAATTAAAAATTCATTTTAGTATCATACCATAGAAATTAAATAAGTGTTCTATGGTTATCAAATTATTTGTCATTTTAAAAACGAATTTGTGAAGAAAAAATGAAAAAAAACTTTCATCGAATGTATTCAATCCTTTCAGTCTAATGTCCTCCGTATCATACACTCAATGTCCTATATTATGTTTCAAACAAGACCTCACATCATGACCTTGACATCCCGTATGATCTTGACATTATTTCAAGCAAATTCTCCATATTTCATCAGAACCCTTCTTATCCTGATCCTTTAGCATAATCCCTATCTAGCTCCTTAGCCACACCTAACCCTCTTCGAAGGTTGAAACGATAATGTCCTCGAGACCTGTGGTAAATATTCTATTGGAGTTCTGGCAATGGCCAGTTTCTCCACTCACGTCCTCAGCGTCTTTTGCTCTATTACCCTCACTCAGTCTTCACTGGCTTTCAATACCAGTGACGCGGCTGGGTGAGAAGCGCTGGGATCTCCTGGAGTCCGGCTTCGCCATCCACATGTGGAAAAAGCTTGGTTCGGAGTTCGCAGGGCAGGTTGGAAATATTCCATATCGGTATGAATGTGTTCAAGATGATTTATTTTATTTTTACTTAACTAATTTTTCTTTATCTTGGTTTTTTATTTATATTGATATTTAATTTGGCTTTCTATTTATTTTTATTTGTATTTTTTTATATGATAATTTATTATTTTTTACCTATTTTATTTACTTATGTATTTTTTTTCCTTTACCTTGTATATATATATATATTTTTCCTTTACCTTGTATATATGGTATGAATGGATTCTTATAACCCTAACACCTATTGCCCTTGAGTGTGGCAGCTTGTATTATTTTTCAATAAAAAACTTTGATCTAAAGAAAAATTAACGCGGAAGAACTGGCTAGAAAAAGTGAAACACTAGAACCCCAAGATTTTTTCTTTTTGCAACCATACATCAATTCTTAAACACTAAATCAAATTATTATAATGTTTTTTAAAGGAATAATAAAAACAGAAATGTAATATTTAATCAATGTATTACAATAAAAAAAAAAAATACTCTAACAAGCAGTGTGTTTCATCTTACTTTGCTTCTCTTTTTACTTCGGATAAACATGCATCACAATATTGAGCTTTCGTATATAATATCTTGTGGTTGTCTATAGTTTTACTATGGAGGACACGTATTGCACAATTGTTTATTTACAAGAAAATAAAAATAAACAAAAAATAAAATAAAAATAAAGTAAAGTAAAATAAAAATAAAGTAAAATAAAATAAAAATAAAGTAAAATAAAATAAAAATAAATAAAAGTGAAATAAAATTTCAAGAAAAACTAGATTATATCGTGATTTGAAAATATTTTCTCATAAATGATGAGAAGGTAAAATTACATTTTTTTTCTATTTACGAGTATATGCGCACCTTGAAGAAAAAAGGACCAATGTATAAATCATAGAAATTAGAGTGATTGCACTAGAAAAAATAGGGTGCACACCAATTCCATTCAGGGGCCATAGGAGGGTATTGTCCTCCCATGACAGTTAATGGCCCTTTTAACAATTAATGTAAATGCTACCCTGATTTTTCGAGTGCAACCCCTCTAATTTGTAAGATTTGGACTTTGGACCTTTTTGTTCCAAGATGCAGACAAATGTGTACGCATATAGTATAAATGCGTGGTATATTTTTGAGACCAGAAATATACTGTAGAATGCCAATAGTACAATAAAATATTCAATACATAAATAAAACAATGAAAAAAACATTAGCAGGAATAATGCACTTATATACGAGAACTGGCCTTTAAGATTAAATTTCACAGCCAAGACCGAATGTGTTTCGCGAAAACTTGCTACCCTTTTCGATTTTATGTTTTGAGCGGAAAGAAAAATATTTGAAGGCGTAAGAGAAAATCTCAAACAGCGAGTTCTCTCGGATTAATAAAACATAAGTGAATACAATGAGAATTTATTTATAGATAAATTAGTTATGTATTAATAGGGAAATAGTGTTACCAATGTCTGTAAGCTTAGTACACGGCAAAAATAATCCAAGTGGTTGAAGAGTCCAAAATTTTTCATAAATACATAAATTGAGAATAGTATATTCAGTGGATTAGTCACTTGGTACCTAGCTCACTAATCCTTATTCGTGTTCCTCTTTGGCGGATTATTTATTTTTGTTACATCGGCCGAGGGTCGACTCGTACACCTATAAAGTGGATGCGGGATAACCTCTTTAAAACTTTATTTGGAGTAGAGGTAACCTTTAGTGGTTGAGCCTGAATGCTGACCATATCATCTAGTATAACCGTTGGACAAGTAACAGTAGTTTCCTTTCCAAGTACTGGATCCAAGACCCTTCCTGGATTTGTACTGGGGTACAGTTTTTTCTTCAAGTATCAATAATTAGTTATCAGACCAGAGCTATAATTATTATTAATAAGAAAGCACATGCATACATTCTTCCCTCCCCCCCCTCCAAAAAAAAGCTACAAATCATTACACATTGGTTTATTATTTCCAAATAGTAATATCTCAAAAATATCTAGTCTGTCTATTCACAGGACTTTCCGTATTTCTATGGTTTACAGTTTGCTTTTGTCGGGAATTTCATCACCTATCGGTTAATCACAACAAAAACCAAATAAATAAAAAAAAATTGACGGACTATTTTTGTTTATTCGATATTTGGTTTCTACTTATCTTGAAACTAAAAACCTCAAATGTTGAGTCGGTGATAATTTTTTTTTTTTTAAAGCCTTAATATGCTGTTTCATAAAACCTTACATTTCCTTTCTATCTTTATAAATGGCCGAATTATGGGCTTAAAATCTCTAATCGGCCGCCATTTTGAAACAGACTGATCGGTAATGTCGAAATTCGAGGATCATTCTGGGATGAGGTGCGACCTTGTTGCCGAATCTCAAGAAAATCGGTCCAGTAGTCTCGGAGAAAAGCCACGAACAGCAAACGGAGGTATTTTTTTAATTATGGATTCTACGTATCTTGAAACGTATAACCTCAAATTTTGAGAGAGAGGGGGTAAAAAAAAATTTCTTGGTCGATTACATAAGTCTATAATTGAAAATAATAAACCAATAATTAATTTCAACTTGGTTTTAAGAAAATATGAATAAATACAATAAAAAAAAACACAATTTCGTTATAGACCAAATATTGGTAATAGAGCAGACCTATCATTTTATGTAGGCAGCATGATTGGAGATTATCCATTTGTAAAACGATAATTCAGAACCTTATTTATTTTCAGACTATTGAATGTGAAGAGGGAACTAAAAACTTGATGGTTTGATGCATGTTTTAGAAACTATAGAGCATATTTATAATTATTAAAATTAGTTTACTAACAGGTTTTGAGTAATTTCTATTTGTTTTGAGCGTTTCTTTATTAATATATAAATTTGTTTAGTAATTACATTATGTAAAGTTTGGTATGTACTTGCCAGTATGAACTATATAATTTGTATGCCATCTAGATCTCCTTTCCCTACTGTCCTATTCATCGACGAGATCTGTCTCTATGAGGGTCGAGTCATCCGTGTCTCACGATATGAGTGTGTACCATTTTCAATCCTTTTTTTTTTAGCGATACGGTCTCCTAACTCATTTGACTCTGTTTCCGAAAGTCCTTTTAACCGTTTGAAATCACCCAGTTTCACAATTTTACGAAATAGAAGCCAAACCCTATTTGATTTTGCAATTTAAAAATCATTTATAGGAGGATTTATTATTGACTTTGACAAGTTCTCGGTTTTTGATCTGTCCCACTAAAAAAAAAAAAATTCTTTAGCGAGTATATATGGATATATATTTTACCAGTTAGATTCTTATTTTTATTTATTAACATTTTGTTAGTCATCGAACATCAATTCTGCTTTAAAACATCAAGAAACGTCAATATCTTATATATATTGCAGTGGTATCTGTTTTTCTAAAAATATTATACATATGAAGAGTTTTCTATCAAAAGTTAATATATCCACTTCTCAAAACCATAAATATTCTACATTCGAAAATTATTCATTATATTTTAAATTTTACTCTGCCAAAAGGTTTTACAAATCAACATTTTCAATAAAAATTTGCCTTATCTTCATGAGATGTTTCCCTAATAATTTTAAAAAAGTGGGTATACTGACATTTGTTAGAAAAACTCCTCATGTATTCATTGATGGCATTCAAAGTTAATTTTCACCAAGTCCAATTTTGATTGTTCGTTATGCTCAAGCAGTTTTTCTGTCTTACAAATGGATAATCTCCAATCATGCTGCCTACATAAAATGATAGGTCTGCTCTATTACTAATATTTGATCTGTAACGAAATTGTGTTTTTTTATTGTGTTTATTCATATTTTCTTAAAACCAAGTTGGAATTACTTATTGGTTTTTAATTTTCAATTATAGACTTTTGTAATCGACCAAGAATTTTTGATCAGCCCATTCAGAAAATGTATGATGATTTCTCCAAACTTTCCTTGCTGTTATAATTTTTGTTACTTTTTTTGAAAAGTATGATAAATGTTTTAGAACAGGCGCGTAGGCAGAATTATTTTTTCGGAGAGGATTTAAATTTTTTTTTGGGGGGAAGGGATTTAATGTTAGAAGCGAAAGTCGATTCTGTATGATTTAAGGATTATTTATTAATCAGAATCACGGAGTCAAACTGACTTCGAACAAAACGGCTTTAGTTTTTTTAAGGAAGCCGACGTTTTGGCAGAAAATTTTGGGTCGTCTTCTGGACAGAGCAATGTGGAACCACAACTATGTCACGGTTGATGATGGTTGTTAGAGGTATTGACATAGAGCCAACAGATTTGTTCGTAATTTTTATTGTATTTATCATCAAGTGATGATACAGTGTGTGGTTACGATACTGTGTCGGAATCAAACATCTTATTGAATGGAATATCGGAATGTCTTTAAGTTCAATGAATGAATCTAGAGCTCCATTCTGTGGCCTAAGCGCTTTTGATCGGTAAGCTACCTTTCCAACAGGAGTATTTCATATATTGTAAAGGAATGCATTAAAGATATAGAGGAATTTCTTATCGGAGTTGTATGGTAATTGATAATAGTCCGATATTAGATTTTGGTTTCATTGTAGCTCGTAATGCGAGAGAGGGCCTGAGATTTAACTCGACTGTGAGTGGAAATGAACACCTGGAGGCATTCTGTTTCGGACGGGCATCGCCAGAGGCAGTTGTAGTAGACCCTCAAGGCTCATCTATGCTACTTACCAACAAAGTGTATCTGATAACTTAGCTAAGATTTCAAGCATTCGTGAAAAATGTTTTCTAGGGAAATGAGCTTGAGAAGGCTATTAACTTCCACATTACATAAACAATGCAATGCGATGTTATTTTAATGCTACTAAGAGTGTTATTTCATATAAATTATAAATAGTTCTCTCAGTATATACGGAAACTAATATCTCGTGGAAAAAGTGAGAAATATAATTTATTTTTTTACTACAGTAATGAACTGATGTTTCTTAAAAATGTCTATTATTAACCTATTTGCATCCTCGATTATCTTATTCAAATAGAAATTTGAACACTGAAATCCACAGTCCGATTAACAAATTATTTTCTCGAAGATATATTCACCTAAAAACAGCAGTGCTTGTCAAAACGGCTTAACTGAAAAATGATATCTCATTATTAAAATTTAAATATCCAAAGTTTGACCATGAGGATTCGGGCTCAGGTGCAAATCAATTAACAGATGATTCAATAGTTTTGAGAGTTATGTTGTCCGTACTTGCTTAATAGTGGTGTTGTTAATTGGTGCTTAGTGGTTGTCCAATCAGAACACGCAACACTCACTACTGCATCGCGTTTGGCTGGCTGGTTTACCGGACACCTGTGGCTACTACCATCACTTTCTACAGTGTAAACGTCAGAAAATCAGAAATATATTCAGTTTGATCTTTATGTAAATTTTTTAATAATATTGGTAAACAGCAAGTATACCGACAGATAGATAGCCAATGGATGGCGATTATTTATTTTTTTATTAGTCACATTTCTGAAAAATATATATATATATATATATATATATATATATATATATATATATATATATATTTAACTATCTACTCTAAGCACTGGCTAGACGAAGGCTTATTAAATTAATTTATAAAAGAATCATCTGTCTATAAATTAATGGGGAAAACTTATTAATATAAATTTTAAAAAATATATATTTATATACAGGGTGTCGCAGATGCCGACTTAACAATCTACCGAAGTATTCTTCCAGCGTCTCTAGCTCTGGAATTTCCAATATGATGTGGTAATTTTTTTTACGGATTCGAATAGGAAATGAAATTTTAAGATGGATTCATATTGGACACTTTTTTAATCCGTTGTGCCCCGATGGCACTATCGAAAAACATGATTTTGATTTTAAATTTATATAAAATTTATATTTTAGAAACATATTCAAGTATACGTTGTATAGAATTAAAATCACTTTGAAATGAATCTACTTTCATTCTAGAACGCTATGTATTAGAGTCGCAATAATAAATAAGAACTCAGCAAAAATTATTATTATCTGAAAATGTTTATTTGATTATTAATATTATTTGTATTTTCTACAATCATAGCATAATAAAAATGCATTATTATAAAAAACATAGTGCCACTTGTACGGAAGCGATCACTTCCCAATTGTCATAAAAAGCCATGTTTTTAGACAATTAACAACATTCTTTCAAACGTTCGGTGGAAGTACAAAATAACAGATTAGAAAGGTTTTGGACAGTCCATTATTGAATGCTTACAATCAATAACAGTTGATCAGAATTTAGATGAAAAGATAGCTTGTTTCAGCGAGATAATTCTGAAGATAGCCAGGAAAACGATTCCCACTGTCAAAAATAACACAAAACCTAAAACGTCCCATGGTGGAATAAAAAATGTAGTGATGCTAAAAGAATGAAGAACCGGACCTTTAATAGATTTAGAAGGAGTAGATCGATTCAAGACGCAAGAGAATTTAAAAGACTGAGGGCTATTAGCAACAGAACTATAAAAGAAAGTAAGAAAACATCCTGGAAACAATTCGTTTCATCCATAAACTATATGACTTTCGCGAATGAAGTTTGGAGCAAGATCCGAACCATCAGAGGAATCAAGAAGAAACAAATAATTCCTGGACTTGACGTAAATAATCAAATTATTACAATCCCAAAAGAAATTGCTGCAGCTTTAGCGAAAGCTTTCAGTGAAGTAGCTTCCCCAAGTCATATTTCTAATCCGATAGGTGAAGCACAATTGTGTAAGAGTGTAATCTTGTGCAAAGCAACTTCGGAGGATGCAGTAAAACATTTCAGAAAGAAGAGCTAAATATGTCCTTGGAAATTCCATGGGAAAGTCAGCATCAGGTCTAAATGGTGTCCCAGGAGAGTTCATAAAAAAATTACCAGAGGGAGGGAAAATATACCTGTTAGGTACAGAAAGGAAAACTGGGTACGCCAATGAAAGAAAAGGATGTTGGTAGATTGGGAGAAGAATTGGAAAGGAAAGAAAATTGGAGTCCAAACTACTAGAAGTAAAACCTGACTGCATATATCTGCATATTTCTTCCTATGATATATTTGGGTCATATATCATAGGAAGAAATGATACTGTGAGAAATGAGGATTGGACATTGTCAGTTTACCCTAGGATACCTTTTAAGAAGTCTCCCATATAAAGGACCCACATGCCAAAAGTATAACAATGACCCGCAAACTGTAAAGCACTTACTGATAGAATGTTCCCAATTTGAAAGATTCAGGAAAAAAATTGGACTGTCAAAGACATAAAGAGAAGTGCTGATAGATAAAGAAGAAAAAGTCACTTTGTTTGAATTATTGAAAATTTCTAGGTACTACAATAGAATATAAATTATCCTTTGACGCCAATAACCTTTTATTGTAGAGGCGTAGAAAATTTATTAATAAAACCAATAATCGTTTTCTGAAAAAAATAATAGTTTTTTGCGACTAGCGCCTTCGGGTCAAAAAAGTATCCTAAAATACGTAAAAAAATTACCCTATCCCACTGGAAATTCCTGATGTAGGGAGTCACTCGAGGAATACTCCGGTAGGTTACAAAGTCGGCTATATGTCTCAAACTTACTTCAGGGTACTCAATTGGGATCTTTGAGTACTTGGGTTGAGAATTTCATTCTTATATTCCAAACATTTTAAAATTTAAAGTGGAGAGATAGGTTATCTGTGACATACTGTATAATGACTGACTGAATAATTATAACTTAAAAGTGTATTTTAAAAGTTTAATTGTTTTTACTGTTCAATAATAGGTGATATTAAATCAATGTTCTGACTTTCTTTGTAGTGTAATAGGTAGATAGTATAATGTAACAGGTTGATGGCTCTAGAGCGTTTCTGAATTAAGGAAAAATTATTAAAATTGTAAATCTAGAAAACAATACAAAAAATCGATTGTTGTCAATGCATCAGTGGGAACTGATACATCAAAAACAAATTTAGTTTTAGTGAAGTGTAACGAGAAAAACCTTAATTCTTTTCTAATTTTCACTTTCACTTACCTGCTTATGAAATACATAGTAACAGAAAGTATTGTGAACAATTTCAAATCCGAGTTGTCAATGGAATTCAGGTTTTAAACCCCTTGAGTCCAAAATAACCGTTTCAAAAAATGATTTGTGTGAGAGGAGGTGATAAATCTATTTCAAAAAAGAAAAGCTGTACGAAACTAATATTACGTATTTAAGATAGGTCTGGGATGTTTGTCAAAATAGACACCAATAAATGGTTTTATCCTCATTGAAATAGTCTGACAGGGATTAAATGCCAAATTATCAAATTGGCTTCTTCTAATGTGCGTTTATTTGAAATAATTAACTTTCACATAAGAATAGTCATAAAGGTGTATAACATATAGCTTATATATATATATATATATATATATATATATATATATATATATATATATATATATATATATATATACTTTACATATCTATCCTAGGTTATCAGCAGGTGTTTTATCTAAGGTCCAATACAGTGTTCCAGCTTATATTGTTACTGACATAATATGTTATTACTTGTGATTTTCAGAATTTTTATGAGACCGAAGTAAGTTTTGTTTCCTGCAGAAATATATCATCATAGTTCAAAAAAAACAGAAACCGTTTCAAGAGATAAGGATTTAGAACAGTCTACTTCTTATGATGTAATAATGTTCCTGGAAATGTATGGATTCCTTGTTAAGTTCTCTGAGTAAATGTAACAGAAGTATTTATTGTTTGAAGCTGTTTGTCCATTCGAAACTTGGAGGATTCACATCCAACTTCCATTTAAAAATAACTCCCATCTACAGTATATCCTTTGAAAAGTATAACGCTGGCAACTTTGTTGTAAAACTTCTTAAACAAAAGTAATATCTGTAAATGTCCGTTTCATTCTCAACTAGCAGCGTAATACTTAAAAATAACCTCTAATAATATTTATTTTTGTCTCTTAGATTTTCGAGGAAATTGAAAAATGAAAAATATTCTTAAAATTATATTTTAATAATAAACATTTTTCTCAAATTTGGATGTTCAAAAGAAGACGAAAAGCAAATAAGATCTGTTAAAATTTTTAATGCTAATGAAGAAATCTTTTTCCGGCTAGCAGAACTTTAACCAAATGTTTTAAAGTAAGAAGTAACTTTCGGAAGGCCTTGTAATACAGTTGTAACATCTAAACGCGCTATGAATGTAGATTTTGAAAAAAAAAAAAAAAAAGATAAAACAATATAAAAGAAAAAATTCTTTTATATTTAACGATAAAGGGTTTCGAAGATTCCATTCTTCAAAGATTCGACCAACCAGAAAAACATGTGATATGGTGCGCTCGTGCACTATCTACTGTGGCTGTTTTCTAGGAATGTGATGCCAAAAGCAAAATATCGATGTTGATTTTAATATGGGTTAACACTCTCGATATCTTGATTATGTCTGCATACAAATATCGAAATTTAAAACTATCGTTAATACAAAATTTAAAAAAAAAAGTCTACAAGAATTGGAGAAAGATCATCATGAGTGGCGCAACAGTTCGTCACCGAGTCTAGGCCTCTTTCCAAAGAGGCGTCCGCCGCGACGGAATCCGCCCATCTTACATATGGACGATCCACTCTTCGCTTGCCATTGAGCTCATCTGTTAGTATTTTCTTGGGTATCTCGCCATCTCCCATTCTCACCCTTCGAAGTCTCCCAAGATGAACTTGACCACACCAATCATACAGACCAGAAAGCTCCAAATTCTTTCTTCTTATTTAGGTTCCTTCCTCTCGAACCGGGCCGAAAATTCTTCTCAATATTTTTCTTTCAAATTCCAGAAGCCTGGCTTCATCGGACCTGGTGAAGGCCCACGCCTCTGGCTGTGCAACAGCCGCAAAACCGTTTCTTCTATAGAGTGTAACTCCAGAACGGCTCAGAAGATTTTGATGAAACTTGCCTCAAGTCTTCTCTTTAAAGCCCTTCAATTATCCATACACGCTCTACATCCCCGAGAAAGGAGAAGACAAAGGTTATGACGGAAAGAATATTTTATTTGCGAATTGCTCCAAGAGGTTACATTTATCGTCATTTATACAATATCTTAATTATATCGGCACAGAAATATCGATATGTGCGTGGCCGTTTAAAAGATCCTTAAAAGATTAAAGGCCGAATCTATCGAAATAACGATATATTTTTTCCGTATATCGATCATTGGCTTAATTTGTTGTTGAAAATAAAAAAAATAAATCCATACCGTTTTCAAATTCCCACCGGTTACATTTCTTTGTAACCACTTTTGTCACCTTTAGTAGTTCAGAAGAGGTCCAGGTTATGCTTCATATGTTAAGTTCGCTGTCCAGAAATTATGAGATAAGTCACAAAAAAAAAAGAAAAGAAAAAAACAATTTTACTAAACTAATTACTTTTTCCTTTATGTGATAGACTAATGGGTTAATCTAAGCAGTTTCATAAGATTCGGTTTTTCTCCATAATTTTTCTGCTTTTCAAATAGACATTCATTCATCAAAAGCCTGAAGAAAACAGATGGCTGGACAATTATCCTTAAACCTTTTGTCAATTTAACGTTGAAGGATACAATCCTATGTCAGAACGCTTTTATAGTTCAATTATTTTTTTACCACACCAATCTAATAGTTTGAATCTAGTAGTTCGCTTTGAAAAAACCCTCATCCAAAATACATGCTTTTCTGACAGCTCTATATGAACTACATTTCTCACTCATCGCATTTTATTTAACTCTGTAGAAATACCAACTGTTACTCGTCTTTTCTGGTTCTATAAATTGTACGTGCAAGAAAGGACTGATTTGCATATGAAGTTGTTATTTTCAAATGAGGCTTTCTTCTGCTGTGGGGCTCATATTTATAACTTCATTGTGCTAAAATACTTCAGCAGTCATCTTCACTAAAAAAAATTGTAAATTAGTGGCAAACAGTAAATACGGTGGAGCAAAGTTAACTCCAGAATAAGATAGCACCGAGCGTTACTTGGCATGTGGTACAAATTTTTTAAAAGTCAGGGAGATCTCACATCCAGCTTCTTTTCAGCCTACAGAAGGTATTTTCGGTATGAGCCATATAAGCCGTATAATACTTTGTAGTTATTTGTTGAATCGTATCGATGTACAGTCCTGTTGCCGACGTACCAAGGTGTCTGTATTCAATATATTTTCGTGGCACAAGGAATGGATTAGTAAATGAGTATATCTGTTTAGTTTTTGTTTTTATTCAGTATGTCATTCAAGATAAGAGTAAAGTAGTCTTATTCGTTGGTTCTGGTTTTCATCTTTCATTTCATGTATGCGCCACATAATAATCTATTCTTAAAATTTCTGCGAAATATAATTTTTTTTATTAAAGAAAATTGGAGGGTGATTTTTGGGCCGAAATATAAAACTAATCATTTTTATAATAAACATTTATTTTTCAAGAAAAATAAACACTTTTTAATTTCTACTATCTTCTTATAATCTTTGGCAAGGTTTCGGACGATCATTGCCAATTTTCAAACTAGACTAAGTGGGATAGTGGAGTATTGGACTTAAAACAAACTCTCTATATAAGAGGAATATGTAAGAAAATAATTTTTTTTAAACAATGGCGAATGGAAGTAAAAAGACAAGTAGTATATTTTTATTATGCTAAAAATAAAAAGGAATAATAAACAAATGGAAGAATGAAAAGGCTTGAAAATGGACACTGATCATCCGTTGCTGACGAATATTCTTATATTCGAGATGTAGATGTATTATTCTTGAAAAAATAAATGTTTATTGTAAAGTTTATTGTTTAATCATTGAAAATAATTAAAACTTATTAAAGGTAAAACTAATAAGTTGGGAGTCGTAATTAAGTCGAATAAGTAGTCCATAAAACTCGTACGAATAAATTTTTCCACATAAATAGTCATGAACAGAATTATATGTGATTTTTGGATTATTATTCTCAATAATATACCTTTGGAATCAACCTTGAAAGAAATTTCCACCACGCTACCTCAAAATTGGGGGGTTTATGTCTTTCAAGAAACGTAGAATTAAAAAATCGAATAAACAAAATTGTCCGTCTGCTGCCTGCAATTTTTTAATTGAAATGTTTATGGCGTTATTTAGGTATATATAAATGATTGGTATATAGCTTAATAATTGACATTGGATACAATATCGTTACAATAATGAAACATTTCAGGAGTCGGATCTGAACATTGATTGATGAATTGTTTGAGCGAAACTCGGCAGATACATTACTTCTATTGCTTACTAACCGCCTACAATATTGATTTACAAAAATTTGGTAGAAACTTTAGTTTTCAGTCATTAGTTCCAAAAACTAGAATTATTAAAAAATTTATCTTGAAGATTGTCCATAACCTGAGAATCACTCATATACGTATATATTATAGTATATATTAAACACAATTTTTTCCTCTGCTCTCTGAAAGTTATTACAGTTCAATAAGCTTCTTACCTTCAATCCCAGTATTCTCAATACATAACACTATTTCTTCATATTGGTTCTATGTAACCCTTCCTCTTCCCCCTCTCCCAATAAGACGGGTCCTCATCCAAGATTTCGTCCCGGACCTTAATAATTCTAACTTTGCCACAGTAAAAAGCAAGTTAAAGGCATCCGACTTGCAAAATGCTAAAGAAAAGCTGTGGGGACCACTTGCTAGTCGGGATGACTGCATATGCCTGATACTGCCTCGTTGAGACACGGTCGCCTGTTTTAAGATGCTTCCAGGATAGCCTTGAGGAGCATCTGTGCGAAATTGGAGTCGTTGGACGCCCTGCGTGCTCCTTATACTCTTGAGGATATCATGGGTGCATTTATCGATTCCGACTATCATTACTCTAGAATTGCCTGGCTGTACTGAACTACCTGCCCACGAATGACAGAATTTTCAAATTCCGTGACCCATGCTTAAAAAAAGTAATATTTTGCCTAATTCAAAAATTATTGAAGTGAAGTAAACATTGACGAATCCCAAAGTATAAGGCTAACCTAGTAAAATAATTTAACTATATTTAGTTCTAGAGTAAAAGAAATGACAGGATTATAAATAATTTTAGTTAGTTGTCAGTAATTAAAAAATGTATTTTAATTAATTTGAAAGTGATTTTTATTTTATTTATTGTATTCATATATTTGAATACAATATTTTTATTTATTTTATATAATTTAAACCTTAATATTTTTATTTCGTTTACACACTTTAAAGTGTGTAATTTTTTTTTCATTTTAAAATGATATTTTTTTTTTAATTTCTTGTATTACATTTAATTTCTTCAATCAGTTAATTTTTATTATGTATTGCTTGCATCAGAATCCAGACTGACGGTCAAAGTTCCTACATAGAATGTATCTATGTTTTCATGTACATAAAGTCATCATTTATCATTGTTCTATGATCATGAATGAATAATAATGAAAAGAAACTATTTATAATAATGCTTGAAGGTAATAGTTGTAACCATATTAAATCGTCTAGACAAAAGGAAGAGGTGGTATGTCAAGCTGTCAGAGGAGACCACAATAGAGGCTGGGTGTGATGAAGTGAGCAAACAGGACCGCTTAATAGGAGTTAGCCTCTAATTGATAAACAGGGTATCATGCGATAATTAGAGTGATTAGCTCTTTATGGATTTGTTCCATGTTCATAAAAACCAAGTAGACATTATTTTTTTTGTTACTTTATATTTTTATAATTTCCGCATCATGTTTTGATTTATTTTTTACATAAAAATTATAGCATGGAAAAATAATGCACTTTTGAAATAATAATTTAATAACAAATAAAAACTTCGACAACGGAAATAACTTAGGTTGTCAGGGAAGTTGACGTCCATGAATATTGAAACTTGGTGTTGCAGTCGGGTGCCTTCCACATCCAACCGAAAATTTAGACTCTTCTTTGCTCAATACATTAATTTACTTTCTGCATATTTACACGCACAGATGCAAGGAGCTTTCTGTATTTTGACGTGTACAGATGAACGGGACGGAATGTACTTGCAAGGGAAAGTGCAATAACGTGTATTGGAAGGCACCCGACTACTACACCAAGGTTCAATATTCATGGGCGTCAACTACACTAAGAAACCACTAATGAGATTAAGTAAATATGCAAGTACATTCCGTTCCTTATGATGAATATATAAGATAAAAAGGTATTTAAGGTATAAAATATACGAAGATATAAAAATTATTTCCGTAGTCGAGGTTTTTATTTTTTATTAAATTAAACTTTACTTTAACGATTTTATTTTTTTCAAGTATTTATTACTATATGATCACGAAGTTACAAATAGTATGATATGAAACATAAACAAAATACGACGAAAATATTTTCATTATTTTGAGCTCACAATGTTTCAAATCGTTCACAGTAATTTACTGAGTAATTTGAGCCATCAAACATTAATATTGGTAGTGTAGAGGGCTACGGTGAAGACATTTTCTTCATGATAAAATATTAAAGAATAATTTGATTTTGCAATTTCCTATGGTACTTAAAGTCAATACCACATAGTGTCCCAATCTCAGTTTTCTAGTAAACGTGTATATTTTTTCTTTCGTGACCTATGCTAAATATATTTTCACTCAAAAAGGAGAACTTAAAAATTTTAAGTCATATTTTTTGTTAACATTGAAGCATGCTTATGTACTTACCAAATTTTGTCTCTTCACTTTGATGCCATTGCCAAGCACAAAGCAAAGATTATCTTTTGCCTATTGCGTTTTTTTTCCAACGCGCTTCTGAAAACATTGAATTTTCCAGAAAAAAACACTTTGATGATTTTATTATTAACCCTTTTAGGTTAATAATAAATTGTCAATTGAAGGTATTGGTAGTTAAATTCTTTAAAATTTAAATGCATTTAATTAAAATCTATCATGAAGATTGTCCATACCTGAGAATCACTCATATACGTATATATTAAACACAATTTTTGCTATGCTCTCTGAAAGTTATTACAGTCCAATAAGCTTCTTAGTTCTAACTTAAAGTGTTTTAAATATCCCCAAAAACATTTCATTGAATAGAACCATTATTTTAACAATTTTTTTATTTGTTCATTGCCATGATATACAAAACATCGAAGGCATTTGAAATTTAATAAAATAGAACCTCATCTCATCTTTATCATTGCACTCATCTGCAATTTTTTTTATTAATTACTATTTCTCTGATTTAAATTGTCTTGCTAGTATTTCTTTATTGTATTGTATGTATTGTTAGACAAATTGATTGTAGATAACTTCTGAATGTAAGAAATATTCCTTTGTGTGGAATCCTTTTGTAGTGAATCCTTTGTATTGATCTTTGCCAAACCTTAAGTTTGTAGAGCTTGTTGAGTTCTCGGAGCAGATGTTTATAATGCCGTAATTGTTTACTTTCCCGACGGATTTATTTCCTTAAAGGACTCTAGGTTATTTTTATTTTTCTCTGATAGTCCAAAAAGATAATGTACCTTATTGACACTGTTGTTGCACGTGAATTTCGGCTAAAATTACAAAATTTACGAAATTTATGTCATAAATCAATATTTGATAATTAAGAGTAATTTTACCGATTCAATTAAAATTTTAATAGCAGTTCTTTGACGAAGGGGATTATTAATAATCCAACCATTCCTCATCTCCAGCTTTCAAGGTATTCCATGTTATGTCAGCAGAAGCTCATCATCAGCAGATTGCTGAGTATTAATATCTACCTAAAATACTGAAATAAACGTATATTAATTACAATGAAGAATCTTAGACTGTTTAATCGTAAATAATTAAAAGAGTAGTTAAATATTAAGTAATTGAAAAAAGTCAAAATTTCATAATATTAAAATTTATACACGCTCCTTAATTTTTGTTAACATTTTATTTATTCCATTAAAGTCATTTTATTGTCAATAGTCTAAGAAGTTAGAAAAACTGTTTTATTTTGAAGAAAATTTTTAATTATAGCCATCTTTTTAAATGCATTTTTTTTTTTTTTAATTAAGAATAAGTTGTTCGCAGGCATTAGTTTTCAGATTTTTTTTCAGTGTTATTATCATTAAATTATAATTATTAGTTAACAAAGTGTTATTGTTATTATAATTACTAACAATTTATAACTTTTTTTTAAAGTTAAGTCTGATTCGGAGAATAAATTTTGACTCCGATTTACGAAAAATAATTTATAACGAAGACCTGCTAATTAAAAAACACATTACTGTGTTTATAGGACTTATAATTTTATAGGACTTCAATTACAATATAAAATTAATAATGGTTTATCTGTTTAATAATCAGTAATAAATCATTACAGGCTGTTATCGTCATGGGTAAGGTGCTTTTTCTTTCAACTTACAGGGTATCGTATTTGGTCAGTTTATTTATATACCGTTACGACATTGGTTTTTCTGGGTTTGCTATTTGAATTATGAAATGTCAGGATTGTAATCATTCTAAAGTTTTGTAAACTTTAAACTCTTGAATTTCAGTAATTTAACTAAACTACTTTACCATATCTTATAAGACTATCGTGTTTTAATGGTAAAAATAAGACGATATTTCTAAAGCATATTTTTTGGGGTAGGTGAAGGGAAGGTTTTATCAATAAATGGTTACTGTTCATGTTATTCAATTACTGAAAAATAAGTTAATACGGTATAATTACTGAGGAATAAACTACTTCACCATTGAGGGCAGTTAGATCCTCAATGAGCCATAAGAAATGTAGACCACTAAAATTTCGGAATTCGCATCTGCAATGCTAGTGGGTTCAGCTTATCCTTCTTTATGAGCTTCGGTCGCAGAAGTCGAGGGCTTTAAAGTTAATAGCACATTCTTAGGCCTTCTACGTTCCTTTTTACATTGATGAAAGGTCTGCGATGAGTCAGAGTTGTTGAAAAGGATACATAAAAGGATTAATTAAATTATAAAAATATTCTAAGAGAGAGAAACGCTAATGCAGATGCTTATCGTTTGGATTAATTGTTATATTGAAGCTTAAAACTTTATAAAAATATTTTGATATATTAAATAGAAGTGTAAGGCCGCCTTTGTTAGGGCGTGTTTAAAGCTTTTCGTTGAATGGTTCACGAGCATGAATGGTTCTATGGTAAAGATTCACATGGATTCGATTCACACATTCTCTGAAGAAATTTTCGAAAAATGGTCATACAGCCCCATGTGTACTGATGCCTTGAAAAAAAAAAACTTTGATCCCATTATAAAACCGTTTATTCGTATTGTGCATTATCAATTAGATGTCACTTGTTACAACTCAAATGATGATTCATATTTTTTATAATTTTTGTATTCTTGTTTTTCTAAAAATATCCACACAAATTATGTTCAGTAGTTTATTAGTTTCACTTACCTATCTATGAAATATACAGTACGGGAAAGGTATAGCGATCGTAAAAAATTCGAATTTTCAACGGAAATATACGTTAAAAGGTCCTCTGGGATCAACTAACCAATGCTCGCCAAATGTTATGTGTCTGTCATATGTGAGCAGCCTAGAAAAATTAATATGTAACGCATACAGTCGTAGAAGATAAGGCAGTGGCGAAAAAGGCATAAACTTAAGTAGGGATTGATAAATTATTTGCCACTTCTATAATTTTGTTTAATTGAAAACTAGTTTCGAATATTATACATTCATCTTCAGTTCTAAAAACACACAAAAATTCAAAAATAAGCAATTCAAAATATAGTTTGATATTATTCTACATATCAAATTACATCAGTATTATAAAACATTTATGAATTATGAATTTAATTAAGACAAGAAATCAAATACATGTTGGTGCTCACCAAGGTTTAAATGGATTATATCAAACAAAAAAGTTTGTACTAGTTTCTTCTCGCACTGAACTAATAATGAAAAAAAGGTGGGATGTTTTATAGGTAAACGGTTTAAGGGTCGGGGTTTTTCCAGTAATGCCGGTGAATAATTGTTTTTTTTTATTATAGATGGGAATAAATTTAAGATTGGACTATTGGAGATATTTATTTGGCCATTTAAGCAAAAATCTGGATTGGATTTGAAGGATTTTATTATTTCAAGTGCTTCATATATATTTAATTTTAGGCTGTTTTCAACGTGATGTATTAATTTAACTCCTGAGTCTTTGATGAATTTATGTTGTTTTTTTTTCATTTAAATGAATTGCAAATGAAAATTTAAATGAAAAAAAAAACGATAATCAAAGACTCAGGAGTTAAATTAATAAATTACGTTGAAAACAGCCTAAAATTAAATATATATGAAGCACTTGAAATAATAAAATTCTTCAAATCTAATCCAAATTTTTGTTTAATTGGCCAAATAAATATCTGCAATAGTCCAATCTTAAATTTATTCCCATCTATAACAGAAAAACCAATTACTCACCGGCATTACTGGAAAAACCCCGACCCTTAAACCGTTTACCTATAAAACATCCCATTTTTCTTTCATTGTTAGTTCAGTGCGAGAAGAAACTAGTACACACTTTTTTGTTTGATATAATCCATTTAAACCTTGATGAGTACCAACATGTATTTGATTTATTGCCTTAATTAAATTCATAATTCATAAATATTTTATAATACAGATTTATATAACACGTAATATAATATGTAGAATGATACAAAACTATATTTTGAATTGCTTATTTTTGAATTGTTGTGTGTTTTTAGAACTGAAGATGAATGTATAACATTCGAAACTGGTTTTCAATAAAACAAAATTGAATTGAATAGAAGTGGCAAATAATTTATCAATCCCTTATTAGATTGATCATTCTATATCACCATGCAGATGTCAACTGATAAACTTAAGTGATTGTTGAAATTAATAATTTCTTAACTCAAATTCAATGGAGCTTTTAAAATTTATTTCAAATAGGGAAGTAAGTGAAAGTTGTGTGATGCAACGTACCCAATGACAAGCAGAAGCGGATTAGCTAGTAGCACCTCACTCGTTTTATTTAGTTACCTTGGTTAGTTAAGGAAGAAGATCTCTCATCCACCACCTTTTAGTCTCATCTTCTTACTGATAGACATGCTGTAGCCAGATCTTGTTTCAGACTGTTAGTATATCTGTGTAAGTTATTATGAAATCATTGCTAAAGATTCATTATGTGTTCCATTACGGTTGGTGCGTGTAAGTCAGTCTGTAGAATTTCGTTAGTCGTAATCTTTTTGATTGGATTCTTTGAAGTTTTTGTAAGAACTGTATATTTTGTTTATCGATTATGAGTATACCGATTATGAGGTACGTGAATGTACTTAGTTTCTGTCTCAGTTTCATTTTCGAAGATCAGTAAAAAAGTGAGTAACTTAGTTTGGATCGTGGAAGGTGCTCCGTTTCATTTTAAAATGCGGGTCTCAAGTTTTGATGAATGCTTGAGAATAATTTCTCAACGAAACGTTTAAAATTGAAGACAAAGAAATATTTTTTGCAATCAAAAACAAAGATATCACAATCAATAGTAGTTTCATATTTCATTTCGACTAGAAGATTTTTCAACAATTAATCAGATTATGATAACAAATTGAAGTAAGTGCTTAGGGTAAGAAATTAGATAGTAATAAAAGAAAAAGTTGCTGATTTTGATGATTTCTCGGTAGGAGTCGCAACAAAGAATATTACCCTTCTATTTCATACTGATAAAAGCAAATCCGCAAAAGTCGATACTGATTTATTTAAATTATCTTATACAACTGATTGTTCAATGTTTTGCCATAAATAACCAGGAAGACACTTTCTCGATAATTATTGTGTTGCATAGGACTCTGTATAAGATAATCGTTGTCGTATCTTATAACTAAACGGTATAAGATAAGATCACAGATAAGCTTAATTTAAAACGATTGCGTAATCTAAGTGTTCCATAGAAACTAGGGATAATGACAAGCAAAGAACGATATTCTAAAATATGTAATTTTTGTCCAATCACCGTTATTTCTTGATCTTAGATCGTCGAGCAAGTTCATTCATGTTTAATTTTTTTTTAAATATATATATATATATATATATATATATATATATATATATATATATATATATGTGTATGTATGTATATATATATATATATATATACACACACATATATATTCAGGATAAAACTGAAATAAAAAACTTGCAATGGTGTGTTGGAATTTAGACACTGAAGTATATTATCATACCTCGTTTTTGAATCTATTTGTTGTACTATCGCCTACAAGATCAACGCCAACTCAGCCTATCATCTCATTAACAGAAGGAAATTATTTCAAGATGTCCTATAATGAGATGCCCGAAGTTTCGCTAATAGAGTAGCTACTTAAACAGGCTCTCACCGAATCTTGCCGAGTGGGAGCCTGTGATTCATAGACCTGTGAGATCTCACTAGTTAAATAACACCGTGCTCCAGCGACAAACGCACTGTTCCAGGCTTGAAGCTAGATAGATTATGTCGCTTAAGCAAGCTAACCTTATTAGCAGATTGTATTGGATTAGTTTAGTGAAATCTAGAACTGATTCTTGGTTTCTTTAGCTTTATTAATTCCCTTCGATACCTATAATTGTTGATGAATATAAAATCTTTATTATTTATTTGATGATGAAATCTTTACTAAGTGCAGAAATCAACACTTAATATATAAATGTACTTACAATTAGTGGCAAAGTCACCAAAGAATAAATACAACAGCCTTTGCCAAAGTACGGCTTTGTAAAAAAAGAATCTTTTCAGAATGTATAGACAAGACAATAACAAAGAATATCAGATAAAAAAAAAATACGCATTTTATGGTATTTTAAATAAAAATAACTCAATATTTAAATTTTTTTCTTGGACTCCTTGGCTTAAGACCCCCTCAATTATCCTTGAAATTAGATAAAGCTTCTATAATCACAAAATTATTAATTAATAAATATATGAAATCTGTAGAAAATTTAGTTCGACGGAATAAAATTAAAATATAGATTTGAAAAATGAGCCCATCCTCGACAACCAATAAATTAACTATTTTTAATTAAATATATATTAGGATATATATGTATATATATATATATGTATATATATATATATATATATATATATATATATATATATATATATATATATATATATATATATCCTAGACATAAAATAAAATACTTAAAAATATATATAAACAGCAAATCATAGGTATTCTGTTCTCATAATTTATTTCTATTTACATTGAATGCCGTATTCATGAATACTAAAAAAATCCATAAAAAAAAAATTCAGAAATAAATTAGTTCATTAATTCAGAAAAATAATTCAGAAATTATTAGTTCAACTAATTAGTCATATATTAAAATTCAAAAGCCGAAACAATTTAAATTTATTGCACCTCAAATTAAAGGATGGCATCTTCAATTAAAGGATTAAATGTGATTACGGCATGATTTATTTAGAATTTCCTTTCACTAAGCTATTAGGGATTAGTTCGAAGACTGGAATAAGAATTATTTAAAATAGTTAGATGTTAACAGACCAATTAATTATAATTTTTAATATCGCTACATTATATACTATCGTAGTTTCACTATTAATTATTCAACAACACGAGTTCTAGCAAAGCAAGCTATTTAGCAAGCACGTTTTCTATATAACTAATGTCACCGGCAACATTTATATATAATTTCATCACTACTATAATCGCTGTTGTTACAACAATTGTTTTAATTGTTGTTGTAACAACAATGGTTAATTATTTGACGAAAAATAAATCTTATCGATTTAAAAAAAAAAAATCTAAAATATATTGAATAAGAGTAAACTCTGATAGCTTTGTGATTTTAAAAAAATGTGATTATTCATGTTTCTTGGCCATCTACGCATAAATAATTTGTTTTATCTAGACTATTTTTTTAAAATGTATATAGTATCGTATAGATATCGAAGCCGGGGTCGGGGTGGCCGAGCGGGTTAGCGCGCATGCAAAAGTGCACCTACTCACAAACCCAAAGGTTGTGAGTTCGAATCCCGGCACCGGCACTACTTTAATTTAATTAAAGTAATAATTAAAGAAATTTATCACCTCCTCCCGGGTATGTGAGGCCCCTCAGCCTACTGGAGGCTACTCACACAGACCGGGCGTAGGGAGTGATACCTACCCCGTGTACCTTAATTGTGAATCGCACTGTGGTTTTCCAGGACATAACATAGCCGCCCAGAGGTTTGGTCCATGGACCAAAGTCTCGGGGAAAGAAATATAGGTCCTCGTGCACCTGCTAACTCCGAACAGCCATAATCCGTGGATCTAGACCGATTTGTCACTGTCCTTGAACCCGAGTGAGTCGGTGGGAAGGACACTGCCGAATTGGCACCAAAGGGACCGGTTATGGAGCAATGGCCAGCCTGCCCATGGAAACCATGGTTCGCAGCAACGTGAGGTTGGGTGACCCCCTCCAGGCTGTCTGTGCTCCCGCAAGCAATAAATGTCTGTAAGAACACCACATCGCGCGGCCAAAGATCTACAAGGTCTATAGAGCCAATCGAAAAAAAAAAAAAAAAAAAAGATATCGAAGCCATCACGTTAAAGTAACGAATGTGGAAAATCTTATTTTTCAAATTGGTTCGTTTTATTAATTTACCAATAACATATTTGCAATATAAAATCTTTTAATCCTAGCACAGATAATTCGTGCAGTGATGCTCAGAGATAATAGAGCTATGCATATTTTTTCTTTCGTTCATTTAGTTACTAATGTAATTAGTAATCATTTAGTTACTAATTTGTAATGTTTTCTTAAGTTTTATAATAATTTCGATAAAACAATAACATTTATTCATATACATAATTGATACTAATTACGACCACTTTTGTTTAAATACTTTCGACCACGTTACTAGAATATCAACATCGGCCCTCGGATACATAAAGCGTGTGCATTGGTTTCCATCCAGCGCTCTTGTTGAGCTATATTAAGGTAATGAAGATTTAGAAATGTAGATATATTTTTCATAAAAAACACAAAAATGTTGCCAAATCTAAATTTAAAAAAATAGCCAATTATCAATCATAGAAATTTCACTCATGAATCAGGTTATAAGTATTTTTTAAATTATTAATATTGTTTAAAAATAATGATTTTTAAATAAATAATTAAAAAGAAACTATATTAATACAGGCTGTTAATGGGTACGAATCCATAATTAAAGATAAGTAATATTTTATAGTAATATAGTTTTCAATCGCAATTTTTTGTGAAACAGTTCAAAATATAAAAATTCTGAATAATTATTTTTATTATTATATATAAATTTCAGCAGTGCCTAAAGTTTTAGATTAATATGAAATCTTACATCTGAATTTTCTATATCTATGTATGTATATGTTTCTATATCTACTTTATTTCTATCTATCTATTTAGTTCATGATCACAAATAGCCAATACTTGAAAAACTAAAAGCGTTAAAATAAAATTTAATTTAATAACAACAAAAACCTCGTCTACGGAAATAATTGTTATATTTTACAATCCTTTTCGTCCCAAGGGACGAAATGAACTTGGCTATTTATTTAAGCGCATTGGTGGGTTGTTAGTGAAGTTGACGCCCATGAATACTGAACTTTGGTGTAGTAGTCGGGTGTCTTTCACTACACATTATGGCCCCTTCCAAGTATATTCCGTCTCATTCATTTGTGCATGCCGAAATATAGTAAGCTGTTTGCATCCGTGCATGTAAACATACAGAAACTAAATTAATGTATTGAGTAAAGAACATTCTTCATTTTCGTTTTGTTGTGGAAGGGACCCGACTATAACGCTAGGTTTCAATGTTTATTTTAACTCCACTAACAACCCACCAATCCACCAAAGTAAATGTGTCAGTACATTTTGTCCCTTAGGACGAATAGTGTAAAAGTTATTTCCGTAATCGGGGTTTTTATATTTTATTTTATTTTTATTGAGAAATAATACAAGTTGCCAAACTTTAGGGCAATAGGTATTATGGCTATAAGAAATCATTCATACCACATATACAAAGTGAAGAGGAAAAAATGAAATAGAAAATAAATAGATAAATAAAAATAAAAAATAAATAAATAATTAAAAAAATATCAAAATAAATTGAATAAATAATATTAAAATGAACAAAATAAAAAGAAATTACAAGAATTTAAAAAAAAATATGCACATTACAATGGAAATAAATAGACAATTAAAGAATAATAGAATAAAAACCGAGATAAAAAAATTTATGTTGAGTAAAAATAAAATAGTTCATCACGAACACATATATAATATTTACAATCTGCCCAGGGAACTCCGAACCAAGCTATGCCCCCACATGTGGATGGTAAAACAAGGCTCTAGGAGATCCCAGCGCTTCTCATGTAATCATTCAAATATTGTTTCATAAAACAAATTGGACACATTTTCTCGCTAATTCCAACAAATACATATGTAAACAATTGTCATAAATATCAAGATGTATATGATGTTTCTGTCGTGTAATTGGTACAAGAGAAACATCATATAGTCTCTTATAGCGTCTCTCTTTTAGTAAGGGTATGGACGCGTTAATACTTTTTTTCTCAACACCTTGAAGCGCTGACGTATAGTAATTGAACTGCCTTAACAACCTGTAGAAAGTTTTTTAATCTAAAATCTAGTCGGTACTGATACACTACTTTATCTGTGTTATTTGAGAATTTTAAAGAAGTATCACTCTTTTTTATCCAGATGCATAGTAAAATTGAAACTTATTAACTGTAAATCAGGTGAAATCTGTATTTCTCATTAACTTGTCATGCATTGAATAGCCAATTATGAATTATTTCTGATATTATATTCTTTTTAAATAAATTAAAAATAATATCAACTAATCCGAACTCCTATTTCCAACGGCTTTATTCCAAAGTAAATTAAGTAATTAAATAAATAACGTAAATACGTTCCCTCACTTAAAAAATTAATTTTCAATTTTTTTACCATTCAGAGATCCCATTTTAATAATCACTCCCTTGAGAACTTACAAAATAAATCTGCATGCCCAATATTGCCTTAGAGATATTTTACATATTCGATTAAATAAAAGTCACTAATATTGCAATGGCAAATGCCTTCTAATATTCTCTTAGTTATCAAATGTGCGCGCCAAAATTCGATACGCTTTTCGTATAACAAGATAAAAGTTACATTTAATAGTATACTATTTTAATTAACTATATATTTCGATTCATAAGTAATTAAACAAATTATTGTGTACAAAGCATTGGAAGTGCCCGTTGAACATTTTAACAGTTTTTTTTTTTACAATAATGTTTCCTCCGGAAAAAAAAAACAGAAACAGATATTATCTGACTGTTATAGCCAAAAAGTAATGTTGGTGATAACTTTCCTTATTTAAAGAATCCTTCACTACTTTCATTATTAAGAACTAAAGTACCTCTCAAATCCCACTTAGATTAATCATGCCAGTCAATTTCTTTTTAATGTTAAACGGGTACTTCCAATGCATTGTACACTATAAGTTATTAAATTTTGGACGATAGATGTTGTAAAGGAATAAGGAAGTTTGAAAATGGGTAGAACAATGGCCGAACCGATACAGGAAATGTATATGATGTAATTTTTAAAAATAAAATTTGTATAGAATTTTATTGATAAAATTATAATTTTCTAATTAAACTAATTTATTTTAGGAAAGAGGAAAATTATGACTTGTAACTCACAACTTGTATGCGCAATCTGTGATGGAATAGAGAGCATTTAATGTAAATTTAAAATAAATTTTATATTTAAAACATCTCAGAATATCTTTCGAAGTATTTAGTTCTGGATTTGTGGTCACTCATCCCCAAGATCTTAAGAGTAGTTCGATTGAATAAATAAATAGCATTTTAAAATAGAAAAATTAAACTAAGATAAGGAATAAGCCTGAAGACCAGGTGATTTTGATTTTTCTATTATTTTGTTAATTGTAATACCGAATAGAATTATTCGATCATTCAGAATTTCGTATCAATATCTAAGATTCATTACTTTACTGTCATGAAAAGAAAATATGCGTTAGCCGATCGAAGAAGTGATTATTTTATTTATATTTTAATGAGTAGATTAACTCGTACAATAAATTCGATTCGCTTCCACTTTAACATGAATAAAATTTGTTAATTATGTCCTGATCAAATTTACAATAGAATACAAGCAATTTATAAATCATGCTACTTAAAATTTCTAATCAAGCGGATTTCATCAAAAATAATAATTTGCTTGAAACCAACTCCCACTTATGTGCCCAAAAACATCTGAAACTATAACTTCCGTTACTCCGTTTTTTGAGTTAACCACCATCTTAATAAACAATTAAACATACGGATTTTCAAATAATCCAGTTTTTTTTATTATTTTTCGTATTTACAAAAATATTTAGTCTAAATTTGCTCTGAGAAGTGTATTACGTAAAAACCCAGTTTTGCGTTCAAACATTTAAACTAGCAAAACGATTTTTTTTTTTTTTTTTTTTTTTTTTTTTTTTTTTTTTTTTCTTTTTAGGATAGTACTTAATGCTAAGCGACTAATACAAAATAGCATGGATTTGAAAGTATTCAGTGATACTAGATGAGCATAACGCTTGTGACTACATGTAAAATTTAATAATTATTAACTTACAATCTAAAAATGTCAGAATCAGAAATGACTACTTAAAGTACTTTTCTTCGGATTTTCCTAAAAATAAGATGTTCCTATATTATTTTTTTCATTTCCTTAAAATCAAAACAAAACGGTAAACAATTTTATTTTAAATCTGGGGTATGCAAATTATTATTTTTGATGAAATCCATGCAATTATTATAAGTTAAAGCTCATGTTGATTTACTCAACACAACCTTGAGTTTCCTTCGATTTGACAATCAATATTTGTAAGAATGAATTACTGTACAGTATTTCAATATAATTGAATCAAATAAATAAATTTCATAGTCACTTTTTCTAAAGGAATCAATCCAATTATTATACGTTCAATCAGTATCTAACATCAATATCAAATAAAACGGTAATTATTATTTATTTTTCATTATTATGGAAAAACGATATCCAGCTTTTGAAGCTACATATAAGATTAAATATGGGATTGAATGGAAAATCAGGTCGTCCAAACCTTTGGGAGGCCAACGGTGTATACAATTTAATGCCAATATAAGAAGTTTATGTAAATTTCGAGGCTTATTTTTCTATTTCAAATTGATTTCGCTATCCAGTTACCCGAAAACAAAATTTATCTTTTTCTTTCAGGGCTACTGTATCATTAGAAGTATTATACATCATTCATACACACACACATGTCGACAAACCTCTGTGAAAAGTTCATCCTATTTGTAGCTCATTTATACCGCTAATTAGCATGATAAAGATTTGGCACGAATTCCAATAGCATACAGTGGATTTATTCGGTTGAAGAGATTACTGTTCCAATCTGAAAACTTGAAAACAATCTTTGTTTATTGTGGGAATCCCTTTCACAACGGATTACCGGTCTGTATGTTATTCTTTCAAATTGCTTTGTTACTATTTGCACCAATCAAATATCTCTGTTTCTCACCCTTAGCACAAATATAAAATAAATCTTATTAAATTTATTTTGTAAGACTAAAACGATTCTCTCTAACGCAAGTTTCTTATAAAAAGAAGTTATTACCTTTTAATGTCAATTTTTTTTCTGAGTCACAGAAAGCAATTTAATTTTCAATTTAATATTCCTCAAAAATATTAAAAATCAGCCAAAGCCATCTTGTAATAAAAACACGTAGGCTAAACGGGATCGTGGAGACCCATCGCCGAACTTGTATAAATGGTACCTGTTTTTTTACTCTTTTGTTGAATATATTTCATATGCCTACATCCTGTGCTATTTTGTTTATTATTTCAATAGTGAACTTTTGAAATCGACTAAGAAAAAAACCCGTACTCTTCGGTCAAAGTTTGAGGTTTTAAGTTTCAAAATTTGTAGAAACCAAAAATTAAATAAGAAAAATCCATCCGAATACCGTTCGCGGCTTTTCTCCAAAACTACTATGCCGATTTATTTGAGATTTTACACCAAAATCACAGGTAACTCGGCATTAACACTCGCCATTTCGTTTCAAAATGGCGGTCATTTAAATGCTTCATATGCCTATATCTCTGCCATTTATTAAGATATAGATAAAATATAAAGTGTTTTGGAATCGTTGCACCAAAGCTAAAATACATAAACGAAATAAACATAAATTTATAAAATCATAATTTTCCGTCTATTTTTTTTTTTATGTTTCCGAAACGCATTCTATTTGACAATAATTAACCACCCATAATTTCGTTTCAAAATGGCGGCCGATTAAAGATTTCATACGTCCATACTTCTGCTATTTATGTAGAAAAAGGAAATATATAAGGTGTTAAATTATTTAAAAAAAAAAAAAATTCAATAAATAATTTTATAATTATTTGGGAATAATAAACCATAGTGTAGTAATTTTCTACGTTCAATACCTTTTGGAGAAAGTATTAGTATAAGTATTGGCAGTTGATGATTGCCGGCACGTTTTATTGCTAATGTACAAATGTGGGCGCCAGAAAATATGAAATGATAACCTATTGTACCACTACCATGTAAGAATTTGGGTACATTTATGATGATAATGGAATTTTGACCATCAGCCTCCGTTTATACCAAGAGGTGATGTGATCAGCAACGTGCTTAAGCAGTAGATTTTCTCTCCAGTTCTACTCGTTGCCCGGTCTTCACGTTAGATAGATCCCTGTAAGATATTCCAAAATGATATGGAAATCTATAACAAACATTGAATTTAGTGAATTATAATCTGAAATTTCAGAAGATTCTACTTTTTCGAGGTTCCATTTTTCTATTCTCATTTTTTACTGCAGGTAACCCTGATTAAAACCGTAGCAGACATACTTCTTATTATAAGATCTCATTTAAAGTTAATAATGATTTTTTTAATGAATCCTACAATTGATTGAGATAAAATCTTCGGTATAACTTGGCATTCGCAGCTTGACGTTTTTACCACCTCTACGCTTTATAACAGGTGTGTTATTCCCAAAGGAATCTTACTGTAAAGCGAAAATATGACATTTTAGATTGTCTTTCCATGTATTCCAGGGGCTCTTCCTTCCCTCTTAAGTAGTAGCTCCGGGGTGTCTGCTTATTCAAAGAGGGTAAAATAATCCAATATCTGAGAAAATACAGACATAAACAATGTTTTGAACTATTAAAAGAAATGCTAAATATATAATCAAAGACATCTAAATCTAATAATTATTTTCAGGTTTCTAGTTCTATAAATTAAAATAATTTAAAAATTGATATAGTTATATGAAAGTAATATATAATTAAAAATAGTTCTTTTTTCTTATAAAACGGTATGGTTAGAAGGATTGTTCACTAGGATTGCTACCAGAAACAGCATACCTACCATTAAATTACAGTTATATGAATAACTTCATAATATTAATAATATAGATAATTCAATTTTTCTTCTCAGCTCATCTATCCTCCAATATATGTTACTGTTATTATTTTTATAACAATAATTTTTTTTCTGTTTTATCCCCTTTGATGCATAATATATATATTTTTTTTTTCATCCAGCCTTCCATAATTTGACAATATAATAAAATTTTGTACTTATTTTATATGTGTCTGTACGAAAGCAAGTTAGCTTCTGAATCGAATATATTATAATTTTAGAAAAGGTTTAAAGTGGCGTTCGGAATTCGATTTGATTTTGGTACTTCTCGACGAAAATTAAATTCAATTCGAATTATATCTTTTTACAATTGGTTACGTGAATAATGAATTGATTTTCAGGTACTTTTTGCAGCATAAATTGGCGATAGTACATATTTTGTACATTATATTAAAATTAAAAATATACAAGAATAGTACTTTTAAAATAAAAATAATTATATAAATTACTGACATATTGGACACCCCTTTCAACAACGTCATATCTCAAAAAATTTTAAATTTGATTTTGAGCAGAATTTTAAAGGTTAGGATTAAAATAAAATTTATTAAAAATAAATATGAAGCCACCGATTGAACTTTTTATTGACTATGCTGCAGATCTTCTTAAATATGACCAGACGGTTTTTTCTCTGTAATAAGAAGAATAAGTATAAAATGTTTATACTTAAGTATATGAAAACATTTATAATGCAAAAACGATGACACTTCTGGTCTTTCGCGCTAAATATCGTTACAGATACAGCGATTTTGAAGGAATGTACCATTTCAGGGCATAAAAATCACAACTTTTTTTAGACATGTCGTTGTTGAGAGGATGAGTTTAGACTGCAGAGTCCAGACCCCTTCCCTCGGCGAGCATGTCGACCAACGGGACACTGCCTTGCAACCTTATGGATGGTGGACCGAATAAAATGAAATATTTTATCAGATATGCTTCATTAAAAATCGTGATACCTATGCCAATCTAACGAGTATGAAAATCACTAATTTTCAGGAGAGCAAACATACTGTTTTATTCTATATTTTTTATTTTAAAGGGGGCTTCGATAATGTATTTGTTGTTAAATTCAACACCAGCAGAAAAAAAATCGAAATATAGACAGAAAAATTCATTGAAGCGTTGATTTTCATATTCGTTAGTTTAGTATAGGGCCGACGGTATCAGTTGTATTTTGATATATAAAAATGTAAGTTTTACATTATTAAAAAATATATACGAAAATTTCAAAAGTCTAAAAAGTTATTTTTGTGTAATGCACACACTCAGTACGAATGTAATATAACAAAAAAATAAAACATTTATAGGACGGCTTCTTTGGGTCATAAAAGGTTTTGCTGTTATCTGTAACAGTTAGTGCTGGTCCGCGGTCACAGAACAAACTTTAACTCACTTATCAAACATTTCGGCTACCGCGCTGTATACAGATTTACTGACCGCGGATGTTCAATCTTCAACTTATTTTTCTTTTATTCTACTTTAATGGGATAAATCAATTATCAAACGAGTTCAATATAAATTCATGAAAATATAATAAATAAAATCTTATAATATTACGACAGTTTATGAAATTTAACTAAATCATTTATTATTATTATGTTAAAATACCTGATGTGGGCAACACATGACTTCCTTGTACGCCTATTAAACTATAAATCGGTGCCTCAAAAAATGATTCTGAATTTGGTTATTAGTTTCCAAAGATTGCAGAATCACAAAAACGACACTCGGCATCGCGACATCGATCTAATGACACACACACAAACAAATGGGGAGGAAAACCAGTATTTTACACTCAATTTTAAGACTTAAAACAAGTAATAAAAATTTTTAATTGGATTGGAAGCCAAAGTGCGTTTGTAACCTTTATTACCGAAACATATGATTTATGTATTTAATTTAAATATAATTTTTGATGTAAGCTTGTTGTTATCTTCAAGTAAAGTACCCTTTTCGGCTCACCAATTTGAACCAAAATATAGTAAATACATTCATATCGATATAAAAGACCTATTTACTAAATTTGAGATGTTTTACATTATATTTTAATATAATTTTTGGTGAAAATCTATTATGACCTTCAAGTAATGTACCGCTTCCGGTTTTCCAATTTAGACCAAAATATAGTAGGTTATTTAAATCAATATGTAAGTTATAAATACTAAACTTGAGAAGTCATGCATAGTATTTTAATATAATTTTTGATGGAAATCAATTATGACCTTCAAGCAAAGTACCAGTTCCGGTGGTCAAGCAGTAACCAAAAAGGGGGTTCACAAATAGATTTTACATCAATTCTAAATACAAAATTTCAACTTTCTACGGCTAACCTTTTTTGAGTTATGCGAAATACGAACGAATGTACGTACGAACGTACGTACGTACAGACGCCACGACGAAACTATTCAGAATGGATTCAAGGATGGTCAAAATGGATATTTCCGTTGAAATCTGAAAACCGAAAATTTTCGCGATTACAATACTTCCTTTACTTCGTATAAGGAAGTAAAAAATTGTGACAGTCAAAATTGGATTAGATTTTGTTTCTATTTACACTTTTTTTTTAAGGCTAAAACTATTTAATCCTATATTCTTTTTAGTGTTTATAACCACACTCTCATACTTCTAATGCTTTTATTTCATTTTGTATGACGATACAGACTAACATTGCCCTTTATCAAACATTTATATTTCTTACACATTATCTTTTTTTATTTGTTATTTGGAGATTTATAATTATTACTCTTTTCTTATTTTTTTATCCTAAACTATAGAAGTTTCTTTATCAACTATTCATTTTACGTTCTTATTTTATTTAAATTATATATTTTCGGTCACACAAATTGAAATAAAGGTATTAGAAGTATGAAGGTGTATTTTTTTAAGAACTTCCAAAAGAATATAAAACTGGATTAGATTTTCTTTTAGATTATTCTCATAACTGATAAAAATAAATATTGGTAAAAAAAATTTTTAATTGAGGTTAATTGATAATTTCCAAGAATAGTGAAAAAAAATTAGTAGACCAAGTCATCTTGGTATAGGAGTGGTATATTTTTACACTCAGTTTAATTTGTAATCTACCATTAACTTTTTAAGAAGATGATATTTAAATAAATGACAAATTATTAATAGGATTTAAATATCTACTTAGTAATACTTGTTAAATTATTCATTTCTCATAGCAACTTTTACTGGACGTAAAAGTTATGTAAAACTAAAATTTTACATTTAAAAAAAAAGTCTTGAGATGGCTCTGGTCTTAGGGATGGATCGATTTCATGCAATCACGAAATTACCAAAACAGATTGTATTTCCATTTTTTAAATTTCAATACCATAAGGAAGCGGAAAGTCCGCTATGTCTTGAGAATTTCTCATTTCTTCAGATTTATTTATTCCCTGAAATTATTATTTAAATTGGCTTTATAAATAAGTCTTTTAAAAAAAAGTAAAAATAAATATCACAGTTAGGCCTAGGTCAATAAATATCTTCAGACTATTTTTTTTTTTCTATTACTTCGTGATCCACTGAAATCAGTTTTCGTTTTAATGTATTTTTATTCGACTCTAAGATATATTTTTTGAATATATTGAATATATTTTTTTTTCTTTTTTCAATCTTGGTTTGTCATATATTCTTAAAATAAAGTGCTGATTCCAATTTATTTATTATAAAATTATTAAAAATCGACCAAACTTAGTTCTCAAGTTAAGGGGACGTAGAGGCTAAAATTTACAAAAAAGTGTATGCTTGTATAAACATTATATTAAATTGGGTAGAGGGAGAAATGCGGTGCTACCCAAATGCATTGTGTTGCTATATTGTAAAACATCCATATCTCTTACTATAAATAATGTAAATACATTTTTTTTTTCATTTTAACTATTTATCACTAAAGCATATTAAATCTGTTTTTTTTTTTCTTCTTTTATTTATTTTAATCATATTTACATTCACATCCATCGGATATTTCTCTTTTCCTGTGATGCTTCACAATTTCCAATTTTAATATAAAGCTTTATTATAAATCAAAAGACAAAAACTAATCAAATAATAACATTTTAAATTAAAAAATAAAAATAAGTACAAGTAAATAATGAATAACAATAGTAATAAATACAATTTTAAAAAATATTTATTTAATACCAATAACTCTGAAATTTAATTTCTATCGATATGCACATAGGAAAAATTTTAAATTTATTAAATACCAAATAATAATCATAAATGTGATATTTGATTCAAGGAAATTCAGCTTCTTATTTTAGCTAAAATGAGGTATCAGTTATTTGCATTTCCTAAAAAGTACACTTATATTATAATGTCATCTCCTCTCAAGATCTAAATAACAATTTGATTATTTCATTATCACGTAGGTTTTATGAAAAATAGATTATACAATTTGCGTTATTTCAGAGGTTTTAGTATCGTATCAGGATTTTTTTTTTAGGCTCATATAGTATTGGTTGTACTGAGTTCGGTGGTACATATACTGGAATCTATCATTGGTTATGCTAAAGTCTTGTAATTTAATAAAAAGCAATTGCATAAATTTAATGAAAAAGAATAAATAGTTTATGAATTTTAATTCTATTAATTTAAACTGCAAATACAAATAACTTGTTGGTTTCAACGTTTATTCAAATGATTTTGTTTTTAAATTAAAAACCTACAAGGAATCAATTGTGTATTTTAAAACATAAAGAACTCAGACAAAAAGTTTATAATCCTAAAACAATTTGCCCCTTCAGCAGCTGTAGATATTATAGCGCACTACCGAACAGTGTAACGGGTCTTTGGCCTTATAAATGAAGGGGCAAACGTTGAAATCCTGAAAGAAATATACGATAAACTATAATAAACATGATAGTTTGACGTAGAATGAAGATTGTATCACTAAATTATAATAATGAACCTGCGAAAATAATTTGTATAAATAACCCAAAGGTAAACAGCCTACCGTTCGAAAATTTTATACACAAATTGATAAGACTTCTGATAACGAAACGATTTGAAATTGAAAATAGTTAAACGTTTTAGGAACTTTATTGGAAAAAGACGACGATATTGTTAAAATAAGGATAGTGGATCCAACTAATATGAAATATAAACAGGTGGAAAATATCAGGTTGATATTTTAGGCATATTGAAAATTAAAAAAAATATTTCAATAGACTTGTAAGAGGGCTGACACCTCACAAAACAGAAAAGCAACGCTGTTCGGGAGTTTCAGTATCGAACCATCGGTGCATTTTTTACATTGACAATTTCCTGGATAAGTAATAAATATTTGATATAAATTAATAAATTACAAAGATATAATCAAAGTATCTGATTAATACTTAAAATATTTGTATGTAATAATCTGTAATAGTGGTTAATATTGACTAACATCCAATTAGTTTAACTGTTTTTATATGGCGCAATTACAACATGCTTTATTGACAGAGAAGAGAACTAAGAAAGTCACTTGGTTTTAATTTTTATTGTGAAATGTGACATCATTTAAATTACTCGTTTTTCCGAACATAGGATTAATTATTTTTGTGTTAATATTGAAAATTTCACTGTACACAATGGATGGATATTTCTAACAACAAAAACATTTGCATTTATCAATTTTTCACTTATCATATTTTCTCATTTATTCAACAATGAGCAGAATGAAGGCTTGTGATATTGAAATAAGTCAGAGACAACCTAGGAATGTTTCATATTTTGTTTTTCCTTTTTAACCTCAGTACTGACCTAGTATGTTACTATTTGCAATTTCTTTCTTCTGTTCTGTTTTTCCGTATACAAGTGCGTTATTTAATAAACTTCAATTTCAATTTTTTCGTTATATTTATCCTTTATATAAATAAACTGTTTTCATACCTTAAAATAAGATGATATCTGTTGCTTGTATTTTTTATATGAATGTGTGTGTTTTAGTCTGATAAATTGATAATAACGGTTTACAGAAGATAAACTAGAAAAAATAATAATACTATACAAGGAGTCTGATCGATTGAATTATCTTTAATATTCAGTTTAATGTTAGTTTATCAATAAAATAAATTATATTTTAGGAATGATTTAGATTAAGTTCTCATCCTTGATGCTGTCGAAGGGTTCCGTCACTACTTTCTTGTTTGAAATGTCTTAAATCTTATATAATACATTGTGAATTAACATCTCCCTATATTGATAGGAAATCTTTTAGTTATGACCAGATCTAAAGGCTGCATTTAAGAGGTTGTCTAGTTCGGCAAAAACAGAACATTAATATGGTTGAGTGGTGGGGTACTGTTGTAGGGCGAACAATTATCTGTAAACAATAAACTTTTTCACTTTTTTTCCCCCATATCTGATTTTGAAACCCATTCATTGAATATTTCCCTAATGATCCATGATTTTTTGTTGGCGCGATAGGTCATCGAAAACGTTTTTTAAAAGAACTCAGTTCGGGGACTTGTCTGTCGTGAACGATCATGATTTTTCAGATCCTTCTTTGTTTGTGGCCAGCAATATCGTTAAACGTTTTTTACTTCTTTTTTTTTTTTTAAATAGATAAAAAAAAATAAGGTAAACCATCCCAAATTCATTGAAACGATTGACCCCACTCTCTCTTCTCTCCTTTTCTTAAAATAATTTTATTTATCATTTTATTTTTAGGAACATCCGTAGAGGAAAAATTAAAGCAATAGCTACTGATTATGATATATTTAGATTGCAAATTACAAATGATTAAATTTTAATAATTGTCACAATCGTTAGGTCCGGACGCGTTATGATTAATCGCTTGAAATAAATAATTAAAAGTATCATCTCTTAAAAAAAACTTCTAACTTCTGATTTTGACTTGTTTAAGACTTTTAACCATTTTTTTTTTTTTTTTTTTTTTTTTTTTTTTAAAGGTAACATCTCAAACTTTAAATTTAAACTAAATGCTCTCGTTAATATGAAAAATATTGAGAAACTGGAAAACTTGACAGCCTCGCTATGTTTAATTGTATATTATGATTGTAATAACATAAATAATGCACTATATTGCTTCAGAAATTCCAGTCATATCATTAGCAGTTGATTTCAAGGAAATCAATATTTTTGACGAAATCACTCTTCTAAATTTAAAAAGGTTTTTATTTTTTAAGTAATAATTTGAAGGCAATAAAATTCTTATAATTATATAGCTTAACACAAATACTATAAATTTTCATTCAGTAAATGAAGGTAATATTGAAAATTGCTTAGAGCAAAGGGATATTGATTCATTTAACAACCTCACCATCAACTTATGAAATGGATTAAACTCAGTTAACTACTAGCGGTAGTAGTTAGCGAATCCAACTATCGTGGTAAAATTCTACAGATATAATATATAGATATATTTTTTAATTGGTTAAATTTTATTTCTAATATCAATTAGATATTCAGTAGAATTCGTTTTGGTTTGTACACGTATTTATGAAACTGGGAGACAGAGCCAAAATAAATACTAAAATAAGAACCGACGTGTAATTATTTGGAGTTAATTATCTATATGAATTTTATGCCAATGAAGAAAATGAGTATAGGTAAATGCAATCATTTATTTTTTTAAAAAGAAAATAGGCGGTTACGGAATCATTTGATCCAGATATTTAATGATTAAATTCTATAATGTCAAAATTATTTATCGAGATCTAGTCACTGTACTGAAAACGATGAATAATGGAACATAAGCATCATTTTTTATTTTGAAATATCTTCGATAATATGACTTCTTAGTAGGTAAAATTGTCAATGCTTAGATTTAAATTTACCTGAGGTTATAATTTTTAATATCCTTGATTGATGTTACAATGTCTCAGTATTATCAAGGTTCACTGGTGTTCACGAAAAACATTAAATCTAAACTTTCAGAAGGGTAGTTCAAATAAAAGATTTGAAATCTTAATTATCACAAGTATTAATATCATTATTCACGAGACACTTAATTTATTTTTAAGTTAAATACTTTTTCAACAAATTATATTAGTTCTGCATATGTTTTCTGTACTGTACGTCTGAAAAATTAAAGCTATCAGTTCTTTATTGGAACACCAAACAAATATTTTAAAAAACAACGGTAAATTAAAAAAAAATGTATTTTAAATCATTTATTCTCTTAGTTTTTTATTTATGAATCCGACTTTTCGAGGTAGAATGTCTAAGCAGAAGGAGTATTGACTTAAATCCGTATAAAATTATGTAGAAAATTAAACATTTTCTTCGAACAAGATTATTTATGAATTTCAGGAAAGAAAAATCTAATTAAGTATTTAACTGTTTTTATATTGAAGACAATACTGTGGCTATTTAATTATTAATGTATCTTCATTAATTTTAATATAAAATAAACAAAAAGTATGACGTAATATGAATACTTCACTCACTTGTTTTGTCATGTTTTAATTTATGATAATCTTTTCTTATTTTTATACCAGAATCTAGCAAAATAATAACTGGAACATAATGATATATTTAAATTTTATTAACTTGAATTTCGCACTTTTAATTCAGCTTTTCAATCCAAGTGCATACACTTTTAAAAAGATATGTATATATATATATATATATATATATATATATATATATATATATATATATATATATACATATAAAAGTGTATGCACTTGGATTGAAAAGCTGAATTAAAAGTGCGAAATTCAAGTTAATAAAATTTAAATATATCATTATGTTCCAGTATTATTTTGCTAGATTCTGGTATAAAAATAAGAAAAGATTATCATAAATTAAAACATGACAAAACAAGTGAGTGAAGTATATATATAGTATATATATATATATATATATATATATATATATATATATATATATATATACATATATATATATATATTGCATATACTTGCAGTTTCAATTGTAGTGTTTTAGTTCTATCGATGTTAAATAAAAGACACCAAAAAAAAAACAGTTTTTATAAGAATACTTTTATTTTCGGAGCAGGGTATGCATGAAGCTAATTCGTATAAAATTATATCGAAGCTATCTAATCTTTTTATTTTGGCACAAAATTTATTTAATAATTTATAATTTTATAATTCTAGAACTCAGGAAACATTTTGTATTTCCGAAAATAACTATTTAACTCGAGTGAATAATCCGTTTTCTTTTATTTAATATCACTAAATTCATACGAGGGTATATTAATACCAAATATTTTGTCATTCTGTTTTCATTGTAAGTTTTGTTTTAAGTATCTCTTTTTTTATATAGGCATTTTTTAAAAATCTGAATATGATATTGTAATTTCATATTTTATTATTAATTTCACAGTGCCTTGGTCTTATCGCGTTCGAATATACAAAAAACATGGTAAAAATATTTTTTATAATATTAATGATTTATTTCTTTTACTTTTTATAAAAATGATTCCATTTTGTATACGAAATTAGTCTGAATTCGTATAAAATTAATCCGAAGCTAAGCAATAATTTTCTCCGACGTAATATATTTTAATAAGACGTGACTTATTTTTACTGGAACTCTGGACACTTTTTTCCAAGTTGAATTTCTGGAAATAAAACACATAAAACTATTTAAACATAGTTACATAATAGAAAATATTCAGACTGCAGAGATAAAATTTTAAGTTACAATTCATACTAATATAACTGAAATTTATAGGGTGGTTTCTTAAAATCTTATTTTGTCATTTTTAGTTAATGATTTTTTTTTTCATGATCTTTATGTTGTTAGTATTGTGGAATTTTCGAAAGAAAAATCTGAATATCTATCGTTTAAAATTTTAATATATCTGCCAGGCACAAGAATTTCAAAGGTTCATATTTATTTTGCCATTGTCTGTATAATTGTATTTAAATTATTTATAATGTTTTTTCCAATTTTAATATGAAATGATCCTTTTATTTTTTGTTACCTGATGCGTAGGTGGGCGCTGAGGCGATTATGCTTGCCATCACAAGGAGTGTGTAGAGGTGGTGCATGCTGGTAGGGTAGTGAGATGGTGTGCCGCCTTCAGCTGTATATATATCCATCCCCGCCCCTCCCACCGCCCCCGCCTTCCCCACTCGGGGTAGTTTTCAATTCGAAATCATCCTGTCCTGGTGGGAAAATCTTTATACAGAGGAAATTTGATAACAGAATCGGAACTAATTAATGACAAAACATACGCATCATTTTTTAAATCCAAAAAATCATAAATTATCCGACTTTATCCACTTAATCTTTACGATTAAGATACATGTTAATTAAAATAATACTAATCACTTATATTATAAGTGATTAGTATTATTAAGTTCTGTATTGTTCCAGAAAAATGAACTATAGAAATTATGACGTAAAAAAACTTATCTGGATGGCTGGGAGTGCGCCTCCTATAATTGAATAAACCCTTCAAGGGCTGCAATCTTGCCCGAAATGTCAGCACACATTAAAGGTGCGACTATACCTAAACCTGACGACTTGACTGGAGTACTGAAGACTATAGTCCGATATTACGGGCTCCTAAACATTTAATTTTCCAGACAAGATTGAAAACATATATTATATGCAAGACTTCCTCAGGATTCCGGAAAAATAGTCATGTATGGATCTAATGAAAATTATTTTTTACTTTAATTGCGTATGCCTCCGCTACTAGGGTTCAGGGAGACCTAAAAAGTACGTCTAATTGTTCACCATGGAATAAGATACAACGGGGAATATTTTTTTAAGAATATATATTTATATAAATACATATACATTGTCTCCCAATAAGGATACACCAAATTTATTCTAAATTAGTGTTTTTTTATAACAATCCAATGCTATTTTAATGTAATCAATTTGATGCGTTTCGTTGAGATATTAGTTTTTCTTTAAATTGCAAAATTGTAGTTATCCAAAAAACTATACGTTAAACGTTAAAAATTTCAAAATTTTCAATTTTTTTTTTAAATTATCAATATATTGAATATTCTTGATTTTTTTTTTTACCTGTTATTAATGTTATTGTGAAACCGTGCTAAATAATTTAAACTTTTATACGGAAAATTCAGTGGACGGTTCAAAGTTTATCAGAATACGTGTTTGAGAATCTAGAATTTGAATTCGAGCCATATTTTTGACAACGTGAATACAGTGAAAGAAAAAATTAGCACACGAGTTGGATATTGATAATAAATAGATTAGGACCCGTATTTTGGGATAAACACTGAATAACTATTTTAATGTTTATATATTGCTATAATATTTAAAAAAAAAAAAAAAAAACATTTTTAATACGTTTAGTTTTCTATATCTCGATGTTAAATTTTGACGTATAAGAATATTTCTAAAAATTTTTTTTTTTTAAAGTTAAGACAATCTTAGTACGAGGAAGCTTGCCCGCCACGTCAAGGCGATTGTCTTAGGGCAAGTTGAGGCTCTGAAGTGACCTACGGATAAGAAGACCTTGATTTAAAAATGGCATAGCTCCATAATAGATGCTTCAGTGAACGGCCCAAAGTTTGTCAGAATATGTGTTGTGCCAGAGTATGTGAGGGTATAGAATTTGAATTTGAGCCATTTTTTTGACAGCAAGAATACAATGAAAGATTTTATTAATACATTAATTTTTTTAACGATGAATTTAATTAATTCTATAAGATCTAACACTTTTGTTTAAAATTAAAGTCGGTACAAATGAAATATTACATTTAGCATACTGCACACGTCTGCAGCATCTTCTTGTATTAAATAATCACATTCGACGTGGCAGGTTGGGGCAAGATCTGAAAACTGTTTTTAAAAGTTCAAACCTTTATTAAAAAGGTGGGATGAGTAGTTTTGCGGGCGATTTGCGTAATGGAATCGAATTTTTTACAATTGTGTGATTCGTCGGAATAATTTTATATATTTTTAAGAACCGATGTTTCAGCTGTCTTAGGATACACATCAGTGCCTGATTCTGCCCAGTGTGAGGCGAGACCCAGACCAGACTGGACCTGACCGGACATGACCGTCCTTCCTCACCCAGTTTGGAAACCGATTCGGATGGGCAGAGCGGACTCAGGTTTCTCCACTTCTACTTTTTAAATATTGTCATCTTACATTTTCCCATTATCAGTAAATTAATTGATAGGAGAAGCTCATCGAGCCCGAATGGGAGCAGCTTACTTCCTGTGACACTATACTAACAAATAAACTGATGCAAAAGTGTGGGCCACTCTTTCAGCTAAGTGCCACCTGTAATCAGGAATGTAAAAACAAATAAAATTATACTTCTGTTGTTACTTTATAAGATTACTGCTGTATATTTATTTTTATTTATTATTAGATTATAATGAAAATAAATGTCTTTATTATTAAGAATTAATAGATTATTGCCATAACTTAATTTCACTTAAAATTTCCAGTATTAACTTTAAATTGTTCATTCAAAAATTTCTACAGATGTGTTCTTCACGAGCGAAGTGCTTTATTCTTGACTGTTGTAACTATAAATAATTAATTTAAATTATAAATAATTTCCATTACTAATATGTTGTTATTGTTATTAGAAAATCTATTTCGTTTTAATATTACAATTATACAATTATAATTATACTATTACATTTTACATATAATTATATTACAATTATACTATTACAGTTATACAATTATTATCTACTAATATTTGAAAAAGTTAGCTTTCGTAATTTGAATCAGATTCTGAACTTCAATCTAACAGCCGTTTTCGACATCGTCACTCCATTCACTTCTCTAGACTTTAAGATCAAGTGGGCGATCATGTGGTGGTGTCGCACACTCCCCCCTCAAGTCCAGTCAGGTTTGGTGTAGCCGCACCTTTTGACAGTATATTATCTTAATGTTTGTTTTATTTAATTACCGCGTGAACATTATCATTGCAAACATAATTATATCTGTTGGTTTTTATTTTATTTTAAAGCGTCCAAAACCAGGCCCGACGAGAGGGGGGAGCAACCGGGCGATCAGGTTTTATTTTTTACAGAACATTACATATATTATACAATAATTATGTATTATCTTTACATGATGTTTTGTTGCATACATTATATAGGACGAGGTTGGGTTTCAGTGGTGAATTTAATATTTGACGGGAGCCAGAGAAAACTTGACGTGGGGCCCTTGGTTTCTCTCCGCACCCTGTCCAAAACAACAACTAGGATAATATATTATTCTAGCTAAGTTTTTTAAAAGTTGTAAAGCCAAGTTTTTGTTTTGGGCAAGCAAGGTATTATCTCTCTCATTCTTATATATATTTCGATGTGACATCTTAAATCTCTGTGGCTATTACATAAAACGTCTTTTGATCCATTAGGCCCAAAGAATTTCTTTTAAAGAGAGGATGCTTCATATTCACAAGAATAATACTTTTAAAATAAAACGATTTGCACGAAACCACTATTGATGTAGAAGAAAATATTTTTCTTTAGGCCAATTGGTCTACCTAACATGAACTGGAACGTTGCGCTCTTTAATCTGTCTCTGGATCCCAGGAGACGAAAATCATTTTTTCTTTTCTTTTTTTTTCAGATTAATATTAAACTACAAATTTATATCTAATGGTCGTCCAAAAAAAAAACTTAGTTTTTATGAAGTAATATATCTCCGTTATCCTTATATACCTTCCAATAATTTAAAAAATTCTTTCCGTCTGTGAGAGATTCAGACTACCTTCTTTAACCATAGCTATTGGGAAAAAAAAATTTACACGTTGACTAAATTCGTATTACTAAGATGAAATTTAATATTTATTTAAAATACTAAAATCAGTAAATATTTAGGTGCTATATTATACCAGAAATATAGATTAGAGCATAATTAACCACAGTTACCGGGACAAATATATTTGTTTTATTTGACCCAAGATATTTTTCTGAGGTCTTTGGTTCGTCTTCATAAGAATAATATTATTGCTACTTTAAATATGAAACACTTTACAGATAAACACTATTAATGTGAAAAAAACATTTTTTTTCTTAAGACATTGATAAATATATATTTTTTATTTATCTGGAGACCTAATTTTAAGATTCTAATTTTACCAGTTTGGATGTCGAACCACATACTGCCTTGAACTCTCATTAACTCTCAATTTTAAACTTGATTATTCATTCTTTAACTGAGAACATTCGATCCTGGAATGACGCATAGCACTGGAATGTTCCAGTAATAAAGGAAATAAAATCATCTACGGCCTGCGTGACGAGTATTAACCCTTTTAACCCTTAGTTAATGAAATAGCTGAATGATCGACAAAGGAAGAGTTGGATATAGCACATTATACCCCATATAGCACATCCACTGCCTTACGAATATGCAAATGAGTAATAATCACAATAGGGCTTGGCAAAATCCCTAGTATAGGAACCCCGATGTTCGATACCGCTTCCAGTCATCAACAGTCGTTGATTATATACCACTCACAACTGAACTCCGTCAAAACCCATATCAAAAAGGTGGAGCCTAACAATACCCACCTACGTCTCACACTACCCCTAGTTCGCTAACCCCAAAACTGAACGTAAACGGCACCCGTTATTAACAGTAGAGAGAATAACATTATTTTTAATTATAATTTTTAGGTTTCTGGAAAGTAGGCGCGGCGCGATCTGAGTAATATACTCTACTGAGAAAAAACAAGGATTACCCGCCTATAATCTTACTTTTATTTCATCTTGATTTTTTTTTCTTCGAGATCTGAAGACCCCAGATACGTAAACTTCTATATTATTTAACGGTTAAGATATATAGCTCAAATTTGCTCAGATGAACATGAATCTCTAGAGAAAATATGGATGCCATACTGAATGACGAGATACCACGTGGTAAACATAGAACAAGATAGATAACATAAACAGAAGAGGTAATAGGCTGGTATCGAAAAGTTCAATAAAAGTATTATTTTTTTAAAACTTTGTAGTGTTATAATGATTAGAAATATTTAAAAAATAAAATATATCAAATACGTTGTTTAATTTTAATTATTTTCTTCTATGCCAGGGTATCGAAATTTCTGTACTACCTCTTCAGTCGTAAAAGAATAATGATGGCTATCTGCATGATGAAGAAATTCCAAGGCAATGCGAACCGCTGCGATTAAAGATAATACAAAATTCTACGGGGAAAAAATCATAAAGTTGAGAGAAAAATCATTCTATGATGATTTAGAAGCTTTTTTGAGCATTTTGGTATATTTGTGAAGAAATTTTGATTCGCGATCTCAGCAGTCGTTGAGGACAATGGCTAGAGCCGGGTAAAAGCACCCTAAAGTTTTCCGTTGCCACAGCCTCATCAAAAATTGCAATAGTTATTATTTCGAATGATCCGCTATAACCTTTTGAACCCCAATAAAACACAACCGTTGAACCAAATTTATGACCCAAGTATTAGAAGTTATATAATAGTCAGTAATTAATGACGTTTCAGGGAATCGTAAGGTAAGTCTGTCTTATTTGAGTTGGCCGTTCAGATAGCGGGGATAGAGACGCACACTAGCTCAACATTCCTGCCAATCCCCTCCACTTTGGCTCCACCATCAGATTTTTAATGTTTATTAATAAGAATTAAAATGAAAAAAAAACTTTAAAAAAATCCCTTTGTTACAGAACGAGAGGTTTTAAGTTTATTTAAGCACGAGCTCCCATCCCCTACCAGCTAGCATAACTTAGACAGACTCTATTTATTTCCGCCAAAGCACTTGGAAAATAATACAAGCCTGATTTAAAAAAAAATGGTTGTTTCCATTTGTGACTCTGGCACATTCTTTTTATTCTTCTATTTTAAAATTACGGAATATCTCTGTTGTTGACTATAATATATATACTAGGTCGATAAAAAAGTCTTTGTGCATAAAATAAGCCTTTTTTCAAATTTCATTTTAAAATCTACTAATTAAAATTATTCTTCAAAATATAGATAATAATAGTAAATTACTTTATCCCATCTTTCTGCCAGAATTGAATTTGGTGTTAATACCAGACCTTGATTTTCGAGGCGGAAAAATCCTCAAATTCTGATTTGACATACAGCATGAACGATGGGCAGGAGCGTTGTGTGGAAGAAATATCGCTTTGTTCCAATTGACCAAAGAAAGGTAATTCTCTTTTAAAACTCCATATACTCTTTCGAGTTGTTTACAGTACATCTCAGCGTCAATAGCTCTGCCATCTGGAACGCCCAGAAAGTGCTATAACCCTCATAATTCCACAAAGCATAATGTAGAAGGCTGTTCTGAGAATTGAACCACCTGAATCAAATCGCTGCTGTGCTATGGATGCACCACATTTTCACCTCTCACCGCACAAATTGATCTCGACTTCTTAGTCCTTTTTTCCAATAGTGCCTAAGAAGACCACGATTAACAGTTTCCTCCAACGTATTCGGTAAAATTAATAAAACGGAATGAAAGGGGCGAGACAATTGGTATGCATTATTAAATAAAGGATTAGTCCAAGTAAACAACGATATATGCATTGTTCACATAAGAGTCGAATAAGGATTAAAATGGAGACTTTAATGTCAGCAATGAACTAATGCACATTTTTGTAACTGTTTTAATTTACTGTATTATACTGTGTTAATGATTTCATTGAAACATTCGATCGTTTTCGTTGTATCATTTTAGGCACAATAGATACGTTTTAAGGCTAAAGCGAAATGTAAATAAAATAATTTATGCTAATTACATCAACAATAGCATTACTAATGCTAATATTGTCATTGATATTTAAATACAATTAGTTTATAAGAATTAAAAAAAGAGATAATAGCATTTCTCTTAATTAAAAACATGGTATTGAACGACACCATTTACATAAATATGATTGTTTAATAATTCAAAATATATAGATTGAATAAAGCGTGTATCTACAAACAGGGAATGTGAAAGACCGTCATCACCAGTTTTGTCGCTAATTAATAACTTTCCTGATTCACTTATGACGCATTCAATTTGATTAATTTTCAGAACAAAAAAAAATAAAAAAAGCTGTTTCTAATAAAAATAAAATCCATTTAAAATATTCCACACCTTCCTCTTTTTCGTTCGCTAGAAAATTGATAGATAAGTTTAAATTTTAACTTTAATGTTTAATTTTTACTTAAATTGTGTACCAAATCATGGGTAGCTATGAGGAACCCCTGGAATCCAATCACTTTTACACTTCTAAGAGGGACCAATATCTTTTACCTCGACAATATTCGAGTACAACAAACACTGAATACCAACGTGGGCTCACGTTCGATAGAAGAATGATACACAGGGCCAATAAAAAACAAACCACTCACCTTGCTCCAGAGAATAGTTCACCACCTATACACAAGGTGAACGATACTGCAGATAAAAATTTCATTCTTGTTAAAGTATATTTATACTAAAACGGGAGTCGATGAAGCAGAATAAATCCGGGGACGGGCATGATTAACGAAACTTCGAAGAAATGGGTGAAAAAGAATTTAATTGGAGACGCTATTTAATGAGTTTAACGGATTCAAGCTCAATCTCGCCATATTTTCATTTTCTGTACATAAGTATGATTATGTGAATTAAAAGAAAGTTAAAAAATTAAATTGAAACATTTCTGGAAGTAAGAATTCTTAGTAGTTAAATTAATATTTCATTTCCCAACCTATTGAAAAACTTCATCAGTTTCCTCTAGCCCCAGGAAAATTCAGATAAAAATTGCCTGTCGCGTACTGCCACCTGCTGCAATTTGAATAAGCTATTTATTATTTCTTAATAATTTCCCTTTTCATTTTATTTTTATTTTTTAGATATTTCTTTTTCGATTTATAAAGGGGCGTGTACATGCGCAATAAAAATTGCATTTTGCTGAAAATATATCCTAGCAATTTAGCCTGACAATATTGCCGGTCTTACAGATTGCGACCATATGTTGGACTATCTTTCTGGGCAATATTTTCGTCCATAGATTTCCGAAAAGTGTTTAGACACTAGTACCAGTTTTGCATATGGAAATGCGAGAACAGAAGCTAGTGGAAATTAGTGCAATTTTTGTGATTCGTGATTGAAAAAAAATCGGAAAATAAGATAAATCGGACCATCATTCATCGGTCAACGTTCGTCCACTTGTCCATCGTATCTGTGAACGTATTATTATAAGTAATAAAAAATCTGAAATTTAGAGGACAACGAAATGAACACTATCGAAGCGTGTGAAAGGCTGAAGAAATAGGGGTGTGAGTGAAAACGCCAAAGATAAGAACAGTTCTTCATTTCAAAGAAAAGAACTATTGTTCTAAACAGATAATTGTTTTCGTTTCGTTCTCCCGTCCGCCATTAGTCGTGACACTGTTCCTTCGCTTTTCGTTTCACAAAAATAACGAAAGAATTTTTTTATGAATTGAATAAGAGAACTAGTAAAAATAACGAAAATTATAGTAATTATTTTGAGTGTTTATTTCAAATGTTTGACTTACTAGTTATTGTTTAGTTATGTTAATAACTAGTAAATTGACAACAAATACAAATAGGATAACAGTTCAAGAGGCCATGCTTTATTTGATGTGTGTGCGAATTATAATTTTCTAGTAAAATAATTTTTGTAGTAAAATAATAGCAAAATAAAATAATCTAATATTAAATAATCGTCACCTCTAGAAAGAAGGGGAAGAAGGAAAAAGCAAGTAGGAGGGAAACATTTACAGAAATAGAGGCGGTTATGGACCGGCCACATAAAATGTTCTCCAACCCTTGTGGACAATCTCGGCAACATCCTGCAACAAGGCAATATGGTCGGGCCATTCGTAAATATTTCGAAAGCATTGCTTTATATGCCGGCAACACTATTTAATTTATTTTTTTAGGTTATTAGTATTTGATAATTGAAAATATATTTATTATGTACTGCATTATAAGACAGATTTAATTGTAAAACATAAAGATCCCTACATTCGGTATGATTGAAAAGAGCGGGGAAGGTATACAAAACGCGTAGAACAGGATTACTATTTAATTTTTGCCTATTTATGCCTTGCAGATTAACAATTAATACCGAGTACTTAATTAGAAAGAATATTCTACTAATATGATATTCCAAAGAACGCCTCGTTAATAAGTTTTTTTATTCTGACCTCACCAAAGGGGTCCATCCTATAAGAACTATCAGTTTATATCATAATAACATTTTTTTTTTCTAAAGCAAATCGCTTATTTTCAAGTTTATTTTTAAAACTGCAGAAAAAAAGCAACAGTTCCTTGTAAAAAACAAAAATTGGTGACATTTTTTTTGTTATTTGTTTCATATTTGGTTGGTTCATATTCAGCGATTGGTGATAATTTAAAACCACACCGGTTATTCGAAACCGATTAGGCAATTTTTCCATCCCAACTGCTTTCCAGGTGTCCATATTTTCCCAGTTAATTCCAACACAGGTGACTTTGACCGCACACTATAAAATTTAGAAAAATAAAATGAATAAGCAATAAAAACATGGACGTTTGGAATTTTCGTTGTTCATTTCAAGTATGTATAATGCTGTAGGCATCATTATTCATTGTCATACCCATACAATATATTATCATTGAATCTGATCAGAAATCGTTTGGGATTGAATTATTTTGGTGAACCTCCAATGAATTTTTACATTCACCTCACATTGGAAGGGTAAAAGGAAAAACCAGGTTATTCACTTTTTTTTTTTTTTTTTTTTTTTTTAAATAGATCAGAAAGAAAACTGGATCTTAGAATGAGAACCATTGAAGTTTCGTCCATACAGTGAAACTATAAACATGTTTTTTCCTTACCATTTTTCTGATCAAATGTTCTGAAAAATGAAACATGCACCTTTAGTTATGATCAATTTGAAAAAAAAAAGTGGCTTAACTGGTTTTCCTCCTTACCCGTCATTTAAGAGTATTAAATATTTTAAAGTCCTATTGAGCCTCTTTTACTTAATTAAAAAGTTATTTTTAGTTAGTTCCGTTCTAGGCTTAGTCACTATTAAAAAAAATGATGTCGATTTGAAAATTTATCTCTTCTTTGCATTTTAGTTTCATTTTACTCTGTTGGATAAATCCCTTTTTCTGATGAAGTACTGAACAAATTAACAAAAAAGAAGATATTTGAAAGAGATTTTTACTTAGGATGTGCACGAGCATCTGAAATTGTTGTACATACTACCAGTAATTTTTAATTTATTCAAAAATCAAAATTTTTATTAACAATTAAAAATAGTTTTTTTTTTTTTTAACACAGTTCAAAGTCGTATGAAGGGGGTGAGAAATCGGGTACAAGTGACAATTAAATAAATTAAATATTTGTTGAAAACGTATTTTAAAATTAAAACATTTTGATAAAATCTTAAACTTTTAACTTACAATTAGTATCTTACTAATAATAAGATACAGAAATAGTGTTATTATATCATTTTACTTGATGATTACTCCTGTATAGTGTCCTTCACCATTTACTCGTTCACCAGCTTCATCTTCAATCTATCTCATCAATGCGAATTTATTCAAGCTTAAATAAATACCAACAGATTGCAACAATTATTTATAATTAATAATTTAGTGATAACATATATTTTGTAATAGAGTAAGACAAATGTATCTGTAATCCATGTCATCTATGGATATTGTAAGAGAACGATAAGTCCTTGAATAAAAGTTATTCATTCATTTTTAAAATATTTTAATTGTCATTCGTAGTAAACCTACTTTCTGTTATTCTGAATTTTTCTATAATATTCTGCTAAGCGCTAATAAGAAGCCTATAGCGATGGATTATATTGCGGCAAACGAAACCTGAAACGAAATGAAATGAATAAACTTAGAAGTATGGCGGGGTTTAAGAGGTATATTTTAATTTATTTAACTTTAATTATATTTATTTTTGTCTATTTATTTATTTTTTCTGTAAATATGGTATTAACACATTACTACACAGCAAAATTAAAACAAAATAACTGACCATATCGACCATAAATATAAGCCATTCAACATCCAATATAAGATGGCGAGAAGCCAAGGGGTACAAGTGATTTTTTTTTTCCAAAGGTAGAGTTAAATGCAGTTTTGGATAGTTAATGCATTTAAAACGTTTATCAAACCAATATTGCTCATTATTCAAGAGATATACAGTAGAGCCATAGTCTAAGTATGATACTAATTGTAAGTTATACGTTTAAGATTTTATCAAAATGTTTTTACTTTAAACTGCGCTTTCACCAAATAATTAAATTGTCACTTGTAAATAGTCAATTGTCACTCTCATCCCTCATATGACTTTGAACAAGTGTTCGGAGAAAATAATCTATTTGTTAATTTAAATTCTGGATTTCTATTAATTAAAAATTACTGATAGTATCTTCAACAATTTTAGTTGAGCGTGCAAACTGTAATTAAAAATTTCTTTCATATACGTTCAAATCTCTCCTCTTTAATACGTAGGCTGTTAAGTGTGAACAATAAAAAAAATTTATCTCTTAATAAATTCAGACTAATTATACAGGATATTTTCAGATATTGAAATTAATGACTCCGTGGCTTAAAACAAGAACTACCAAAGCCAACATTTCAACAAAATAAGATTGATTGCGAAATCAGTATTTATAATCCTAGAACGACAAGAAGTCCAAGAACACCCTGTGAAGTCAATAAAGATCGAATTCAGTAATGCATGAAGAACCTGCTATGCCTAGCTACATCCTGTGGTGTGACCAAGCTCATAATTTTACCGGATGGACCCTCTGTGGTTTTTGCAACCGTACTATTGTTTGCGAGGTACCCTGTTCATGAATGAAATACCATTTCTAGTTAACAACATCTCTAAAGTCTTACAACTGTTAAGATGAACTGGGGGTTATTTATTGATTAAAAATTATTAGTGAAAATGATTAAATCATATTTCTTTTTTCTTCTCAGTGTATCGTCCGAGAGATACCGATTAAAAAAATGATTAGAAGGAAATAGATGGTGGGAGATGAACCATAATTGGTATTGGCGAAATATATCTGTATAGGATAAAAAGGGGTAAAAGCAAGCATTTATTTTTTTATTTTTTGATATTTAGAATAATTGGCCATAAATTATAACAATATTCTGTATGAAGCTTATTCATTAGGTTATTCTATAAAATTCCTGTTCAAGAGCCGCTTCCATTGGAGAATTGTCAAGAGAGTTATCGTAATTTTTCTAAACCCCTCCAATGCGAACTATTACACCATAAGAATGGACAAAAGTACACAGTTCGTTTAAATTTAAATATGTATTCAAATTATATTATTGTTGTTAGCATAACCATCTTCTTCAGTCAGTTGGAATCGGTATTGGGTACTCGTTCGTAAAACACTTCATCGTAGCCATCATGATGAGAATAATTATTTTTGAAAAACATAAATTAAAAAAGAAAAGAAAAAAAAAAGGCCTACTGTTGCGAAGAACTCGGACTTCCAGATTTCTTTTTGGTTTGGAAGGAACCAAGTTCCTCTTAGTATTTCTTAACAATTTTTTTTCTCAGCAACTTCTGTGTTTAGACGTTCTTTCTTTTGGTGTTGATACCGGCAAAACAAATTTTAAGTCATTATATTAAAACCTAAAATAAAACAAGAACTATTAATTTGAAATTAGCGAAAAATCACTGTATAGCAGGGTTAATGTACGCTCAATGGGTACTTTTTGATAGACTCGCCGCCGAGATGTTAAAAAAAAAAAACTCCTGCAATTTATCACTTTTGGGAGGTGTAAGTTGCGTCAAATTGTCTTTCCATCAGTCTTAGCACATATCATTTCTCAGGGACTGATTCAACGTAATCAATGTAATGTACTTTTAATATCCATGATGTTTTTAAAAATTAAATGTAGCATATTATTCTACAATTTTCGTTAATTTCCGCAAAAATCGTCTCAATAGGTCCTGTTTTTTTTCCAAGCTACTGAGCGATGAAAATTCATGAGATATGTTTTAACAAACGTATTAAATATTGCAGAAAAAATTATGCGTGATATAAAATAGTATAATTTAAATTTCTTACTCAATACTTTAAAATGATATTGAACATTTCAAACAGATTTTAATGATGTTTTTGAAGGATTAAGTTTTTTAGGAAATACTTTTAAAAAAAAATCAAATTAAAATTAATCATTGCTGGACTTGAAAATGTTTGGAAAGCACGTGCATACACCGAACGACGTTATTAGGGTTCAATTAATAGTTTTATTAGGATTTAAATAAAACTATCAAAAACATGTCAGGATGTAATTTATTACCTATCGCATAATAACAATAAAAGTTACATTTTTCAATAATAAGAATCAATGAAAAAATAATTCGTGAATGTATTCAAGATTGATAGAAGGTGGAAGCTATCATAATAATAGAAAAACGGTGAAAAGAAAAAAAGAAAACATACATTTTTTTAAACAATTTTATTAGTCTACCCACCTTCTTTACCACCCAAAGTCATTTGAGGTCATCAATACCCTTCAACCGTTTAGGAGAAAGTGTAATTCAGAGATTCATAAAAGTGGTATTCATAGATTGGTAAAATTCATAATGTTGAAGATAAACTTTATAGTGCGGTTTCATAAGTATAATTCATGATCAATAGAAAGGTAGTAAATTAATAGTGTAGTAAATTAATATTTGTAATCAAATATAGTAGCAAACGAAGATTTTTTTTAAATTCATTCAGTATTTGTTTCATTATTGCAATTATGTGTATTTTATGTTTCTGTTTATTTAGTTCTATGATTCACTATTTCATTTATCAAAAAGAAATATAACAGGAAATTAATATTATTATTTTTTTTTATAAATTTTTATTTTTATTATAATAAAATTATTTTTTATAGTTTATAATTATATTTTTATATTTTATAAATATATTTTTTAATTTTTATTAAAATAAAAATTATTTTATTATATTATTTTTTTTATAAATAAACCATAAAAGTAAATTAATAGAAACATACAATTACAATTTAAAAAAAAAAAATCTAATTTTTTACAGTTGTTTAAATTATTTATTTTATTTAATATAATACTTTAATTTTTTTTTTTTTCACCGCATCCTGGCGGCATGCTTGCGGCATCCACATTCAGACCAATTTTTCTGCTCGCTCACATTCAATGCTGTAATTCCATTTTAATATTACCAAAACAATTATCATTGCTAATGACTGGTCCGATCGTCAAGTTATGCATTCATCTATAAACAGCGTAATGAAATTTCCTTTTCAACATATCCTTAAAGTGTACGATACGCTACAGAGAAAGAGATCAAGAAAGAAAAAATCTGTAATAAAAAGCTAGAAGATTTGAAAAAAAAAATTATTGTTATTGATAATATAGATATCGACATTTTATTCCTCCTTTTTACTGCCATTAATAGGCAATAACATTATTATTTTTAAAGGAGTAATTATTGTAGTGTTAAAATCCTTTTCATTAATTTCCTTACTGTATTATCCATGCTGATATCAACTTTTGTGAAAAAAAAATCTTGTGGTTCAAATAATAGTAAAATCGCATTGCTCATATTTTTAATAAAATTAAATAATCTGTTTTATAATAGTTGATATTCTTCAACTTCAAGCATTAAAAAAAAATAATAATAGCACTAGATCTATCCATTTCAGAACTGATTGTTGATTGAGATATACAAAAGGTGTGTCGTACAATTCTTCATTATTAAGAATTATGCACCTGGAACTAGTGTTTTTTTCTCAAATATTTATAACGATCCTTACGATTAAATTTGAGTCGGCGTCCTGCAATTTTCTTACAATCTCTTGTGGGAGCACTTTGAAACAAGAAACTGCAACAGACCCCAAGTTCGGGTGATACCGCCCTGCGCTCTTGTTGACCGCTTTGTATATGGGTTCTTAAAGGCTATTGTTCAACAAGGGCGTTATCAAAGAAGCAGTATATAAACTTTTATTCATTTAGTGGTAATTTTCATTTATAGGATGCAGATCGAAAAGAAAAGAAAATGTCAACTATTACAAAGAAGAAGCTGGAACATTTCTTCTTCCTTTAAAACACTAACATTAGGATTACTTCCTATTTCACTAAATTTTTGCGCAATTAACTCGGCACTGCATGCCATACTAAGAATATAACACCTCCAAAATTAAACGATTCTTTTTCTTTTTTTTTTTAATTTCTCCGATTGTTCCTACAAATATATATATATAAGGCCTAAATTTCCTGCATTTACTCAGAGATTTGAATGGACCAAGGATTATTTTCTGATTATTGCATTGTATAGAAGAAAAAGGTGTCACATTGTATTCGATTAATAGCTAAACAACCGATGAAGTATTGAATGTTTAAGTGTGGTATAATATTTCATAGTTACACAAATATTGATAGCCATTATTTAAGCCATTATTTATCCATAGAAATATTTCAACTAAACATAAAACTATAATATATATATATATATATATATATATATATATATATATATATATATATATATATATATATATATGAGTATAATTTCAGTAAATATAATAAATAAGTTTTATGTTTTTAATTCAAATTAATAACAACTAAGACTTTGTAAATTATTAAATAAATGAAGTCCAGGAGCCAAGTGCAAATATTCGACTTATCACGCTAAAAGTTCCTTGCTGGCTTCACAATACCAAGTCTATAGAAATAGATTTAAACTAGTAGTTTATACCTGAAATGTATTCAATAATGCACTAAAAAGGAAATTATTAAAATAAAAGGCCAATTGACCACTATATTCTTTATTTTATTTCAAATTACTTCGACGTTTCGATCACTCTCAAGATTGTAAAAAACGTAGGGTAATGTAGGACAAGTGCGCACTAAATTTTACAAAGTTCGATTTTAAAGATTTGAAAATGGCCGAAACGTCGAAGAAATTTGAAATAATGTAAAATAATTTGGAGACCTATGGCCTTTTATTTTACTAATTGATTATCATAGAACCAAAAACTAAAGATGCAATTAGAAGAACTATAATGTAATCTTCAGAATAATCTGTTTCTTGTATTATGACAAATGTCTTAACATTTGTAACCTTAAAACAGCTTCAATTTTATCAATACAGAGGAGAATATTTTTTTCATATTATATATATTTCATACTTTATCTATATTTATTCTTCATTCTTTTTTTGCTTTCATGGAATCTTGTTTTTCTTAGCCTTAATGAAGGCATTAAACTTAGGAGCTCAATAAATGAAGTTTTTAATGTGTTTTCTCTCTTGATCGTAATTTCTTCTTGATTAAAAATAAGGAAAGGATAAAAACTATACAGAGAAAATATAAATGATAGTAAAAGGAGAAATAAACAAGGCATTTAAAATAATTTATCTTTAAATAAATTCATATATGCTAATTTGTTTTAATAAAAAATTTCAGTATGGTTATGTAATAATGATTGTGATATTTGCTAAAATGTATAAGTGCTAAAACGGAAAAGGATGTCATCAAAAAATAGACTATTATATCTGGTTTAATTTTGTTCTGTTCTGAGAGGTGGACGGATAACTAATTGTTAGACAGAAAACAGATCTTCTTAATGTTATTTCGGTGAAGTGGTGCTTAAATCATAAGGGACACCACGAAGAAGGCTTTTCTTGTAACAGAGCAGCCAACTTCACCACCTTTAGCTGTGTCCTTAATGGGGTCATTTTGTTTGTAGTACTCTGTAGTGTACTGTCCCCGTCCCTTCCCTCACTATAATTTGAGCCTTGAGGTCGGCTCGTAAGATCTGATTCTCAACGATCTCAAATAATAATTGTTTTCCACAAGCCAATACTATACCTTTCTAATCGAAATGTTTTTCGAATACTTGTATCATATCCAAAAATTATCTATTTTTATTAATACTTTATTACATTTCTTAAAAGCGCCGAGGACTGCCACGCCATAGAGACAATGTTTCGATATCCGTTAACTCTGAGAATTTGTTTCTTGAGATGTTTATCTGAGCAACAATTCGTAGAAAGAAAGAGAAATTCCGTTGGTTAATCATAAAAGATTTCTTCAAGGCAAACTAATACGGCAGGTACTGTTGTATTTTATTAAATTTCTTGACAAATTATGGGCGGTGAATTCCAGCTTTCAAGTTGGATCATTAGTGTGAACTCTATGACCTAAGAATGTTCGTGACATTTGACAGTTAACTCCCATCTGTAAGATAACTAAAATAACCCTTATCTGCAATTCATTTGCTTCACCCTGGAAAATTTCTGTCCGCAGTGTTATGTATACAATCCTCTTGAGCCATCAGCGGACTTTTACCAAAATGAATCAAATACCACTAAACCTCGTGTTCAAGCATGTCACTTTTAATTGAAAATCAACCGGATGTCGTTTAGGTACTCACACTGGATTACGATGTCGAATGTATGTAAGTAATCATTTTATCTAGATCGAAAATTTCATTATTGTGTCATAATTGGAATAAGGAGGAAGATGACATGTTTCTCTTGAATAAATATTTTGATTATTAAAAGTTGATATTGAATTTAATTTGAGAAATTATCAATATTCGAGCAAATTCGTATTTACTTCAGTACTATGTTCCCTTAACTCTTGCATTGGCTACAGATGTAAGGGACTCCCCCGTTGTCTAGAGGAGTGTGGATACATAATGTATGGAAAAATCTAGCTGGACCCTCTGTACCCTCTTACCTACATGAGAAGTATGGTTTATAATATGGCAATTCAGGCTGTGATATACTCCCTACATTTTACAAGGCTGTTTCAACAATTTGTCATTTGTTGTCAGATAATTTTTTTTTTTTTACTAAGCAATGCTGTTTATTTTACTTTTAAATTTAGTGATAAAACATTTTCAGATAACACTCGTTAAAAAAGAAAGTAAAATAATGGATAGTAATAATGCGATAAAAAAAAAAAATAAAATAAAATCTTTTTATATATGTAATAAAATTTCCCCAAAATACGCTGTCTAATCATGCAATTTTAATTCAAGATTTTTTGAGTGATCGCTTCCTATTTAACATAATCGTGGCTCTTTAAAAAAAGACTAAAAAAACTTATATTTCTTGCTTTTCTCTATGAAACCGGACCATGGTCATATTAATTTTTAGTTGCTCTTGAGGTCTACTATCACCTCTTAAAGTATTCCAGGGACTTAGGGTATATGATCTTAGAAAAACATTTTGTAACAGCTTGATGCTAATTTTCCTATTAGAGAATAATATATCTTTGAACATGAGGCGAATTTTGAATACTGTGATGTATTGTAGCACAGATAGCTGTCAGCCAGAATGAACCGTTTGATGTTCATTCTGCACAATCCTGTTTGTGCGTTTAATCGAGGAAATGTTTCTATTTATAGTCAGGTAAACTTAGCGATGCCAGGCAGCATGTTAGCAGAGATCAGTGCAGGTAACTTAGATAGCCTTTAACTTGGGTATTTTGATTCGATTAAACATTGTCTAAGTGGGTGGTGAAGTCTCGCCTTTGTGCGTGTATGTTATGAACAGCAGTTTGTAAAGTTTGTTCTCGTCCCATATTTAGGAAAGTTCTCTTATTGTTCGTAACATTATTTTACTTATAGTTTTAGATAATTCATCGTTATTCAACATTTTTATATTCACTATTTTAAATTTCGTGAAATGAACAAATCGCTTCATTTCATACTTCACAGAGATTCATACCGCGTTATCATACCTGTAATTATTCCTTTTAAACTTCAATACATTTTATTATAAATAACGATTGTATTGCAAGCACTTTAACTACACATGGATAATTATTAATCCAAACCTCGCTAATCCGAACTATTATGTAATCCATACTACGACTAAAAAAAAAAGAAGAATAATTTGTGAACATTTAATTAAAAGCGTATCTGGACATATATTTAGTGATATGGCTAACTCTCTCCGAAAAAAAGAGATAAGAGGATGGCTAAAATTCGAAGAGGACGAATTTAGAGATTTTATAATTTTCTAGTCAAAGATATTATTTGTAATTTTTTATCTTTTTACGGAATTTTGGAGAGTAGATTATATATTTTTTTAATGTTAATTTGACTACAATTCAGATTCTAGAATAAATATAAAATGTTTCGATTCTTTAAATGTTCCAATATTCATTTTTCTTAGCCTCACGTCAATTATTATAAAATAAAACATGAAAAGAATTTTTTTTTAAAAGATTTTTGTAAGTTTTAAACATTATATTTGCAGCTATACTCACCGTAGGTTTGAATATATTAGTTTGTGCGAGAAAAAAAACCATGGCCCGAATACGGGGTGACTATGGTCACGGAAATATGAATGTAACTTAAGTAAAGTAAAACATCACCCCAAAGGGAGATTTTTTTTATATCAAAAGGTACATATACAGCAATAGAAAAACACCAATTTTGTCCATTCTCACCCCGTTTGACGGGAGTCAAAGTTGTATCAACAAAACATGATAGTATGGTATGGCTAAGTGCAGATCTCTGTGGTGTAAACTTATCCCTTTACAACTGTCATACTTTTCTGGGTAAACTCCGGACAACCGCATTGAATTAAAACTAATTTTTATCAATAAATTACTTCAATTACGTTCTATATTCCACTTCCATTACTGTCACTGAAGTTTTAAATGTGAATTTCAGACGTTTTAACTATTATCAATTATTACATCAGTATTATAATCTCCCGGAAACGAACTATTTTGCACTTTCCTCCTAACCGCTACTGCTTGTATAATGAGCCGTCCAAAAACGTTGTACGCACATACCCCTTAAGTTCTACAAAATTAAATTATTAATATCATAAAAATCGCGTGATTGACACGTGAATGTAATATCTAAAAATAATCGTCAATGGAACATTTAAAAAAAAAAAAGGAACAATCTAACTTCTAAAATATAGATTTTACAGTCCTGTAAAGTAAAACTTTGTAAAATCTATTGCACATTTACCCCACATTACCTTAATAAAAAAAAAAATAATAATGATGGCAAGCCAGCGAAAAAAATGGATCAAAATCGGTTTCTATTTGCGTGTTTAATGAGATAAATAAGTTAATTTTCAAACATTTTACTTCGTATTTAAATTAAGGGTACAATAGAACAAAACAATAAGAAGTACTATAGGCTAATTGTCACTAATTAAAGCCTCATCAATAATAAGTTTTATTTTAACACGGAATTAAAGACTTAAACAATAAAAGAATTGTCTTAAATTGTTTCCGATATATTACTTTTAATACAGTTGATGAGCAAACATTAATCAAATGTTTATTTAATAACGAGTGGGAGTGCTCGGTCCAAGAACGATTTTAATCAACAGGTAAAAATTACGAAATATACCAAAATATACAAAATATTTATTTATCCACTTCATTTCAGTAAAAAACTAGAGGAAACAGACTGCAGCAAACAATTCCTGCACAAATATAATTAAATACAATGGTGATACAGGTAGTAATATTTCGTATTCTTAAGGTTGTAAACATCTAAAATACAAAATAACCTTATAAATCAAGATATTATTTTTTTCTGTCGACAACCAAAATGAGAATAATAAATCTTAAAATAATAAAGTTTGTGTAGGAATACTTTCTTCGACAGCTATGAAGTTGTCTTGCGTACGTACGGTTTTTATTATATACATATTTGACTATGATCGCTCAAAATTTTCAGTAATTATGGCGAATTCCAAGAAAATGTCGATTCTAGGAGGAACAAAATAATAATGAATAAAAGAAATTTTCCATCTTTGCGCTGTATCAATAAGTAAAAGTTAAATTTTAAATAATGAACTACCATTTTTTTTTTTACGAAGGGTTCAGAATATTAACCCTTGATTAAAACTTCCCTAAACTGGCTATTATTATTCATCGCATTACATTGCTTAGTTGACTGCCTATTTATCCCGTTGTAAAATATTTTGCATCGCACTGCACCCTAGGGAACTGGAGCGATTACTGGTCATTTATATCTTCAGTAATAAAATATAGCCAGAAAAACCTTCTTCATTAAAATAAAGATATCGTCTAGATAATTATAGAAAAGAGGTACAGATAAGTTTTGGTTTATTATTTTCAATATTAATGAACGAAGCATAATAACATAATAAATAACACGAAGCATTTTCTTTTTAAATCAATAATGAACCTTTGTAATGGACCAAGTAAAAAACAAATTGAGATTATACAATAATCTGTCCATCCACCGTTCACAGTCCTCAGCTTTTCCTGTTTTTTTTTTTTTTAGATTTGGTACCAAAGCGACAGATCGCCCAAGGATGATTCTTGGAAATCAACATTTCCATCCGCCATTTCGTTCAAAATAATGGTCGATTAAAGGTTTCATACACCCATAACTCGGCCATTTATAAAGATAGAGGAAAAATATAAGATTTTTGGGAATCTTTATACCAAAGCCTTAAAAAAAAAATCCAAATAAATTTTTAATTTTTGTTTTTGTTTATAAAACTGTTTGGAAATAATAAGCCATAGTGTGGATGATTTGCAGCGTTTTTTTTTTCAGTTGAATAAACTTAATTTAAAAAAAAATTGAAGTTATCTCTTACTGTCCATTTGCTATTAGTACAATATTGTGAACACATTCTGTGAGTTCTTCTTTCAATCCTCGAAATAAATCAGCATATAAAAACTACTGTGTTCAATAAATATTTATCTTTCCCCACTGTTAACATTTCTATTTTAAATTCAATTCATGTACATACCGGTTTGACTGTTGTAAAATTTACGCCATGGCAACGTTATTATAAAAATGGACAGAATGCCACAAATCCTGCTCATGAAATCAAATAAGGAGAAGGAGGGGAGCGGGTTATATAAACGGGCTGGAGAGGTATGTTTAAAATTTTTAGAAAGGATGACAAGAGCTTCAGAGCGCTCTCGATCATCGTATTTAAGAGGAACATCGAATTTTTGGTTCAGAGGTGGGCTCAACTGATAGAAAATGGAGGTCTATATTTTTAGGAATCAGTCTGATAAGTAAGTAAGTTTTCCAGTAAATAATATAAAGGAAAAAATACATAGAATTAGTTCATATCCTAGTAATCAGAAACAATGCGTATATAGGAATGCAAAGAGATTTTTTATTTATTATTTTTGTAAATATTAGTTAAATAATTCAATTAAAAAGAACAGATGTTTATTAAAAGTTAAAAAAAATCAGTGTTTGTACAAAATGAATATGATTACCAGCTATAAGGAATAAATACTAAATAAGCTTTGAAAACGCAGGAGGGTGATAATTTCAAAGTATTTATAACTGTATTATCAGTTAATTATGCTTAAATTACTGCGTGACAAGAATATTTTCATAGTATAAACTGAAAATTCTGTATATTTGGTTAGATTATTTGAATAATTTTCATCATACAATTAGACTGGTGTGGTAAAATCGATTAATTATATAAAGTATAATATCCAAGTCGTTAAGAATTATCTCTTCTTTTGGAATGGCTCTCATGAATTAGAAAACAATACATTAACGAGGGATATCATCTCACCAGCAATAAAATAATATATAACAATCGATTGCTATGTAGTAATATATTTTTTATTATCTTGTTTATCATTTATTTTCTCGATAAACTTGGGAAATCGTGAGTAATAAACTTTTCAGAGGCAATCAAGTGAATCATTTAGAGCCAGCTAACATTTGGATAAGTTAATCGAAAGCTAGACGATTGCCAATAATTTATAAATCTTTAAAACAATTATTAAAATGAATATTTTAAATTGATGCACAAAGTGAGACCTCGTAATCGAATATTTTTATATATGTCCAAGTTAGAGCAGCGATCACCGTGCCAAAGTCGTTTTATGAAGATTTTTTTGTTGGATTAAATGCTCTTATGAACTTCACTAGGTTGCCTGCATATTGTGCAGGTCATCATGAACTCTTTGTATTTGAACCAGGGCAAAAAGGGGAGTGCCTATACTCTATTTTCGGTAAAGATTCCGTTGATATTTATTCCGCGGGTCCGCCGACAAAATAAAATTCCACCCTCTTAGTCGGATTCGAACCGGTTCCGTTTCTGATTCAAAAACTGAATTACTGCCACAGTCAGGCCACTGAGGCCTCCTCTTTTATGATGATGTAGTGAGTTATACTGATATACTCCTAGGTGTGATTTCTTCCATGATAATTAAAAACATGATTTTGGGTTGATTACGGAAGCCAAAACAGATATTTCGGGCTAAGCAGAGTATCAGTATTTATAATAAATGGCATGAACTAATAACAAACTTAGGCTTTATACTGAAGTTACTTAAATTTAAATGTTTAAAGCACCTTTTATCAGTCGCATCAGTCGCCAGCACGGGTTCTGTGTGCAAATGCTACCAGGGGGTCTAGATTTTATATGCTAATTTAATAAAACAATTTTTACAAAAAAACTTGTCTCGATTTAATGTGAACAAATTTATAGATAAAATAAAACAAATCAATGACTCTAAGTAAATTACATTTAATATTTATTAAATTTGTTGATCCATCATGTTCCTTAACTCACTTTTATGCCGAAAAACGTTCTCCGCTGCAGTGAGTAATTGAAGTTACCGGGTCATTCACCAATATCGTTGGAGTACGTTTTACTTTCGCTTTGTTTTTTGCTTGTGGGAGATGTTGCCAGATTGGAAACATGTACTGTGCTTTCTGTCTCTCTTGAAGTTGATATGGCTAAATTGGGAAGACTCGCTGTGCATTAGAATTCAGTTTGGCTTGAAGAAATTGTCTCTAAATCGTGAAAAGTTACATATTTTAATGATAATATTGTTAACGATTCTTCTATAGCGCTGCCTTAATCTGCAACACAGTGAGACACAACTTCTGTATTTTCTGCTTCGGTTTATTTGGATTCAGCACCATTACACACAACATTGAAAAATTCGGTCACCTGGCGAGTCCTTGAAATAGGTAACATCTTGGTAAATGTTTCCTTCTCATCTTTTGCTTTACGTTTTGCACATCCAGAAGCATAATGCCGACTTGTATCTCTGGCTCTGTTGCTCATATGAAACTATGAGAGCAGGGGAGACAGTTTTGTATTGCCTATATAGCCAAAATTTTATTTTAAAAACATCATTCAATATCAAAATCCTATATCTACAAGAGGATATGTCTCAACATATTCCGAATATAACACAATATTTACACGTTGTGTACCAGAATCAGCCAGCAATAGTAATTTACCACAAAGGGATTCAAGATATCGGGAGCAATGAAGGCTTAATTTAGTCCTTAAATTATTTGCAAACAGTTCAATCTTTTCAATGGTCTTCCAAATCATATGAATCTAATCAAATTAATTATGTGAATCTCCAATCATTAACACCTCTTTCTATATAGCCCAATAAAGAAGGCATTTTAGCTTTTCCATTTTATATCATAGCCTGGACTTCATTTAGCGTTTTCGCGTAGGGCAAGAAACATCTATACTCATACAAAAACTTAGGAAATAGTTCCAACAGGAAACCATATAGGAGCGATCGGAGCCGGATCTAGGGGGAGGGGTGGAGGGGGGGAGAGAGAGGGAGTAAAGGAGGCACTTGTCCCAGGCGGCAGAATTTAGGAGGCAGCATTTCGAGCGAGATTTTTTTTATAATAATTTAAAAATCTTATATACCTTTATGAAAAGTTTGTAGTGAGGTTTTGAACTGTTTTGGAAGATTTTAAAAAAATTTGTTTATGCACAATTTCAATTAAGACAAAAGAACAAATCTCAAACTTACAGACTCAGGGCTTTGTGTTTAGAATCTTCCAATTGTATCCTTTCAATTTTAATAATAATAATAATTGTCACAGAACTAAATGCATGTAAAATAAGTGCAAACAAAAATCGATACAATTCAATATTTCTCGTTTGAAATGGAAGACAAGAGATAGTTAGGCAATGTTGGGCATTGTTTCATAGTGTCAGAGTTTCGTAGGTGACGTCTCAGAAGGCGAGTCTCCAGGTATTCTTTTTGAGCTTCCTCCACCCAATTTATTTTTTATTTTTATCACGGAGAAAGTATTGTTATTTGTGGAATTGACTAATTCCGAATATAAAATTGATAAAAAAAAAATATTTATCAAACGTCAGGCTCAAAAATATGAAGAGTTCTTAGATATAATATTACTGGAACCATAACAAGGACCATTCCCAAAAATATCACACATCTACCAACGCCTATATCGCTTCTTTTCAACCCATAATTAGAACTGCGCAAAGCGATCCCAACAAGGTCAACCTTATAGTTAAAACCAACTACCCCCCAACATAACAAAACCCCAACATAACAACTTATAGTTATAACAAATTCTTATTTATTTTTTTGAAAAACCGACATCAGATTCAAATTCCTCACATTAAAAAGCATTATAGAACTAATTTTAATCGTAAAAAAAAAAAAAAAATGATTTCTTATACTCGAACGTTTTATTTTTTTCCGTTTATGACAAAGGATTTTTTTGGTTGAACTCAGTTGTTCTACGATGCAGGTAATTATGGTTAAAAGAAAACCTCTTGGAAAAATTTGAAACTTCATTTAAAAATCTCCACGAAATCGTTGAAAAATGAGGTGGTATTACAGAACCCAGCGGGTATTATGGAACCCCTTAATATCTTAGCAATAAGTGATAATGAGTTAACAGAGCAGGTTGTTAGTTTAATTGTAACGAGATGTCATATTGAAAAGTTCAATTTTTTTCAATTCTTTAAAACTTTGAGGAGACAAGTTCAATCTGTTATTTTTCCATTACCAAAAAATGGCAGGTGTCCACACTCTACGTCTATTTATTTTTAATCGTACATATCAAATCCAAGGTGATGATGTTTTGATAAAATTAAATTTTACACATTCAGTGGTTGGAGGAGCGCAAATTGGAAATTTGTAGTATATGACTAATACATAAAGTTAGTAATTACCGTAGGGAACAATATAATTTTTTGAAATTTTTAGCAGTCAAAAACAAAGTGGGGATCCACATTTTCCTTACATGTCCAACTATCAAATGTGAAAAAATGTGAATTTCGTATCACCACTTTGAAACACAATAGACAAGACACATATTTTGACAGTCTTCAAAACCTGTCCAAAAGACACAAGGAATCAATACTTGAGGTTTAGGAATTCAAGACTGTGGGCAATGCAGTCAATGTATGCCTCAAATATTGTTTTTCTAAGTGACAATATGAAAATCCCATTTTTTCACATTTTATAGTTGGACATGACAAGGACGATATTACCACATCTTTCTATGTATATATTTTAATTATTTTATATTAGTAAATCCTCAACATTTGTTGTGAAAAGCTATTTTGAAAATTATGTGTAAGTGGAATATAACAGTTTAACTGACAATGATTAACAATAATAAAACCCCGTACCTATTCATTTTATTCAATGCTATGGGATTGGGCTAAATCAAGCGCTGTCTGTTTTCATTTCTATGTTTCTGTGGCCAGCCCTATGTTTAGTTAATTGAATGGTGTCCAAATTCATTAATGGAAGTTGACTTAAAGGCCAAAGCTACCAACCTGGCAAAACAAATGTAGATCTAAGCAAGGTAGAATTCCTTTTTGAAATTGAAAGTTTCATACACCATCCGCTGGCAATACAGAGAGGATTGGAAGATGCCACTGCATCATCCACATTAAGTTTAATTTATAAAAATAAACTGGAAGATTTGTATTCCAATCTTACTACAGGCCTTAGAAAATTGCTTATCATCCCAGTTTCTGTTTCTTCTAGAAAAAGGATTTTCAGCATGAATGATTAAGTTTAATTTAGCTCAGTTACATAAAAACTTCATGCTGAGATTTTCTTTCTTAAAAATAACAGAAAGGTACAAGCACAGCTAAAAGATATAAAAAACACAATAGGTTTTAAAAAAAATAATGACTATTTTTAGTAATATAATAATTTATTTTGTACACAAAATGAAAAACATATGGAGTAATAAAATAACTTCTATTAACCTAACAATATACAATAAATAGGAACATTAATTACAAAAATTACTTGATTCTTAATTTTGCTATACAAACTCTATAAACAAATCTGACCATGACTTAAAACTTCAAATAAAGAAGTTTTTCAAAATTACAGAGATCAGGGTTACATATTGTCAATTTAAAGATATAAATTCTTAACTTAACTATAAAAATTAGAGTTAAATGTCTTTAATAAATAAATTTACATTTTTTACAGGTACAGATAACGACATGACATATCTAAAATGACACTTCAAACAGACTTCTGTTTCCAGTATTTCAAATTCAGCCTTCTGATGACAGTTTCATCATCACACACGACTAGCTGATTCCTGTGGATATATAACAGCTATTATAATAGACATTTTTAGAAAAAAAATAAAAAAAATAAGTTTATATATTTTTTTAATTCATATTTACAAGCTGTAATTTTGTGAGTATTTAATCTAATGCATTGTTATATGCACAACACAGTACCATTAATGAATTATAAAATGCCTAATGGCTGTAATCCAACAGTTATTATCATAACTATACTAAATTAAGTGATATAATTTTTTAATCAGCTTAATGCAAGATCTATTTGAAGTAAGATTACTAATTAATTCAAAAAGTAAAAAGTAATGGATGTTGACTTACCCTGAGTTAGGTTTATTAAAAACGCTTGGTTGCATTTTCTTTACGGAGGTATTATCACAAAATAATCGAGCCAAAGTCATTTTACGAATTTCATTCAGCTGGTCTGCAAAATCATAATAATAAGTTAACATTTTATAAATATTATTAATTATCTGGCTTTTGTTAACACTACTACTTTTTTAATAGTAAAAATAGAAAAAAAAAGTCTTACTAAGTGTAAAAGGATATGGCTGATCTTTGTTGTCATAGAAATATCTATCACCAATCCTTGTTGTGGCCATTTGCTGTGCAATTATAGAAGAGAATACAGGACCCAAGAGTGATCCCTTGTTTGGAATCTCAGCCAGTCCTCCCACAATAAGGTCAATGTTATTAACTTTCTGGTAAATTTTCTTCAAATCTTGCAAGATCTGGAACAATAAATAACTTTGAATGTTTTTAAATAAAAACTATTTGGTAAATGTAAATCCTCAGGAATATATGTAAACAGAAGACCTTCGTGGGATCTAATAATATAATATAATCTGGGATTTCTGAAAAAATTACACCAAACAGTCCTTTGTTCTTTCTTATCCGAAGCAGAAGATTTCCTTCAGAATTTATTTTATGGCAAATTCTAAGAGAGGGCCACTAACCAATGCAGAACAAAAGGACTCTAAATAGAGAGGCAACAACACATACATGAATATGTTGGTTGTGCTGTTTCAATTTAGCAGTATAGTGCAATGGGGATTTTTGGGGACATGACATGGACAAGTACACTTCATCCCCAAAGAAAATAATAAGCCCAAATGATCTGTGAAATCTTTTCAAAGGTTTCTAGATAATTTTTTGAGGCCATGGCCAAGAGTGTTAAGGTGTCACCTTATCAAACTGCAGCAAGTTTAAATTTATTTCGTGGCAGACCCCCAGAACAAATCTTGACCCTCCCACTCGGGTTAAAATAGGGTGGTAACCTGTAGGAATAAAAGCTCCTGATTGCCTTAGTAGGAGTAGGAAAGTAATATAATTTTAAAGAGTTCACATAAACACTGCTTCAGCAGCATTCACTTCTTCTGCCACTTAAGTACAATGAAACAGTTTTTTAAACAGTTACAGTACAACAATTCTGTACACTACCTATATATTTTAACTTTGTCAAGTTCCAAATATATTTTAAAAGTTTCTGGTTTAGTTTCCATGGAAACATTTTCTATCCATTAAATAATGTGAAAGTATAAATTATTAAGTTAATTTCCGCTTTTGTATTCTTAAATTACTTTGTTACAGAGCATATTGTTTACAACAGATTGGCGGATTGGTGGGAGGAGGTTCGGTCGCATCCATCTCCTTTCGGATGTGCTGGGTTATCCATCTATTTTATGCTCCTCATAAAATACACTGTATCTTTGCTTAGTCCGATTTTGATGATTTTTTTTTTTTAGATAATTTAATTACCTTTCATACAATTGTATAAATAATTTACCATATAATACATACTTTTTAAGCCATGCGCAAATAAAATATTCTTTTCATCATAACTTTTTCTCTGCATTTTCTCGGTGATTTACTACATAAATGAAAAGTTAAAGAAGAATAATTTAGGCAAATTTCATCAAAATCTTTAGAGCCGTTTTCGAGAAAAATGTAAAAAAGTGTAAAATCCATGATATAATAGCTACTTCCGGTTAGTCCGATGCGCAGTATCATTGCTAATACTGGTCTGATTTTGATGATTCTTTTATTCTTTTTTAGATAATTTAATTACCTTCCATACAATTCTTATACACATTTTTCCGTAAAATGCATGCTTTTTAAGCTATGCGCAAATAAAATATTCTTTTCATCATAACTTTTTTCCCAGCAATTCCTCGGTGATTTACTACATAAATGAAAAGTTAAAGACTTTTATGAAGAATAATTTAGGCAAGCTTCATCAAAATCGTTAGAGCCATTTTGAAAAAAAACTTAAAAAAGTGTAAAATCGATTATATAAAGTGGCACTTCCGGTTAGTCGATTTTGACAACAATGTTGCTGTAACATCACATGCATGTGCCAACCTTAAATACGTAATTTCAGTATCGTACAACTTTTCATTTTTGAGCTAGACTGTTCACATACACACACACACAGACCATTTTGCGAGACTTGGTGATTTGGACTCAGGGGACCTTAAAACATGTATTTCCGTCGAAAACTCGAATTCGAAAATTTTCACGATCGCAGAACTTCCCCTTACTATATACTTCGTATATAGGTAAGGGAAAGTAAAAAAAGGTTTCTAGATAAATTTCCTTGAATAAACATATATGTTAAAGATACTTTTTAATTTAAACCACCCTAGATCTTTTGATCAAAAGATACAATTAAATCAAGGCAAACATTTATTTACTAACCTCATGGGGTATGGAATTGTTTAAATCATCAAAACTTTCATATTTCAGTCCATACAGTTTTCGGAAAGCAACATAAGGTGGCAGTCCATGATCTCTTCCTCTTTGTATATCAAGACTGAGAACATCTAAACCTGTCTCATTTCCAATGCTGTATAAAAAGTCAGTAACCTAAAAAATATTGTAAAAATTGACAACAACTACTTAGATAGCTACATTTAAACTATGACACATAATCTATTAGGTTAAACATTAATTGTTTAATGAGCAAGATAAAATACAAGTCAACAAGATACCTCATAGTTATTTTGAACATGATAAAAGTATGAATGTTTAATGAACAATGGTGCATTGATCTATCAATTAGAGAAGTGAAGAACATAATATCGAGAGTTAGGAATAACTAAGTTTAAATAAATTGAAATTTAATCCAATACATACAGCATGTGGCAGGGAGAGATCATTGGCTTGACAATTTTGTGTAGACAACATCCTTACTAAGGAATCCATCACATTAGCATCATTTAGCATGCCAGGTTTGATAAGACTGAAGCGTAGAGTCATATTACTTGATGGCTTCCTTTCTTCATCATACAAACTGTAAAAATAAAAGATAGTTAAATTTTTAAAAAATCAATATATTAATGAGTATATTACATAATCAAAGCATTTTTTTTCATTTAAAACCTTATATTTTTCGTCATGTAAGCCAATCTTTAATTATTTGGTTTAACATTTACTTAAAGTTTAAAAAAACATTTATCCGCTATTCCGTTGATCATATCATGAAAGATTAACTTTGTTGTCGACTGTACCAAACTTCATTATTAACATTGAGTTTCTCTATGAACATCATTATTTCACCATACCCGACTTCTCAGAAGAAGTTAAAAAAAAAAAATAATAATAACTCAAACTTAAAATACTTTCTTTGTTATTTGATGAATCAGAAGCAAGACAATTTTAATGTTCTTTTTTACATAAAATCTTAACCTTTTAACCACAAGTTGTGGGTCCCATACAACAAAGGATGGGGAAAAATGTCCTTTATTACCCCCTATAAGGACAATGCAAAAGTAACAAAGTACAAATAAATGACAAAGGAAAACTTTCCTCCTCCCGGGTCATACCCGACCCGACCTTGTGATTTAAAGGTTAAGAACTTCTTTTCTCTATTCAGTATGATTAATGAAGATTGTTAACGGTTTATTATAATATAATATATGTATCCTTTCAATTGCTACTGATCCAAGCATTTGGCAAGGATGCTTGATTACCAAATCCTGATGAAACTCTCAAATGAACAATTACACTGAATAACCAGTTAGATGTTCCAAACTGGGATAGGCTGAAGGTGTGAAGTCTGATATAAGATCCATTCTTGGTATCTCCAACTGGAGAGTGACTGTTTAAAATAATTATGGCAGATGACTGGTTTTATAGAAATCCCCTCCCCTTCAACCATGGAATATAGTGCTATTATGATGTTCATTCTTTCATCAGTTATTCTGCTTCCCCATTGTTTTATTCCATAACAAGCTCTTGACTTATCACTTAGTTTCAGAACCTTTTAATGGGCTGTATTACTACATTTGTTTACTGTACTTAATATCCAAGGTAATGGATGTATCATAAATTTAATATTATAAGTGTAAAGTGAGATTCATACTGAGTATGAACCAGGCGAGAGTACTACTTGTTTTGAGAATCTGATAAAACTTGAATATTCAACACATGGACTCACAATCTTATCCAGTTTTCACAGAATAAGAACTCTAACTAGTCATTAGTTTTCCTCCCGTTGTTCAATTATGACAGAACATGAAGCTGCTGATGTTGTTTGTGAACTATTAATAGTAATTTCTGTTTCACTGCTTATTTCTTGTAATGGTTTGTCCGTTGTATTTTTATTGTTTTTTTTTTAGCTGTACGTCCCAGATAAGAGAGAATAGAATAGCTGCTGCCTCCAGTTGTTGAAATCTAGTAGGGTTTTTGAATTAGTAGCGACACTATCTTGCCATCGCAGTTTGGGTCTTCCGACACGCCTGGTTCATTATAGCGACATGACCTGCCCATTGTAGCCAAAAGAGCTTGATGAATTGGCAGATATTCATATCATTATACAGGCATTGAATTTCTGCATTGGAATTCTTCTCCAGGTTCCTTCTGAGCATATTCCGCCGAAGATTCTTCGGAGAACTTTCCTTTCAAACCGAAGGATTCATAATTCATTTTTTTTAGACGTAGTCCAGCATTCGGATCCATGAGTGAGAACAAGGATTTTCTATATTCTCAGCTTAGCATTTCGAGACAATGTGCTGCCCCGCAAGTGTTGCTGGTGGGCAAAATAGAACCGATTGGCAGTTCTAATACACTGTCTTATTTCCTCATCGATGTCATTCCGGACATTCACCTGCGTTCTTAGATATACACAAGCTTGGACTATTTCAATGTAGTGTTGTTCTAACTTCAAATACCCATCAGATGATTGGCTAGGAGGCTCAGTACACATGTAATTGGTTTTGTCTTTGTTTATGAGAAGTCCCAATCTCTTTGCAGATTTTTCTATCGCAGCAAACTCGTGTTGCACCGCTTTTAATGATCTTCCAACCAGATCTAAGTCATCGGCATATCCAAGGAGCTCTACACTTCTGTTCAGAATTATGCCTTCTTTCTGGGTTCAAAAATATCTTACAACCTTTTCTAGAGAGAGATTAAAAATAAGACAGGCCAGACTATCTCCTTGTCTTCCACCTGTTGTCATGCCAAAACCAGGTGTTTCTCTTGTCAATTCTCCATGCATTCTTACAAAGCATTTATTGCCTTCCATCGTCTTTTATCCCATTTATTTTGTACGTGTCAAAATCTATTTCCCACAAACATTCCATTTGGCGATACAACTCAACAAACTTAATCAACTGTGCACTACTTATTTTGTAGACCAACATATTGGATATTGTAGATATAATTCCCACTCTCACTACCAATGATTCACTTTAGTGAACTAGACTCTTTGTAAACTTGGCTTTAACTGCGATATTTTTTTTTTAAAATCATTTTTAGAATTCCTCAACAGTATAACTACGACTGATTTCACAAATTAAATAAATAAATAAGTAAAATTAATTAAATTTTATAATAAGAATTACCTAAGTTTTTCATCCACCATTGATACAATAAATCTCATGGCTGCATTAGCAAAACTGTTAGAAACAGAGGGGCGTACATTTTTATTATAAACATCACCATATCCTTGATTATTAAAATGAAGTCCACTTCTCGAAGTCTCTTTATCACCTTTAAAAAATGTATATATTATGAGAAAATTAGAGGTGTATTTCAATTATAAAAAAATGCATTTTAAAAATTGATTCTACATATTGGAAAAACCTATCACCTACCTATAAGTTGCACAACAATCATATTTAACTATCAACAAAGCAAACAGTCGAATAAAATATCTAAAAGCAGATTGTGGTTAATGTTTTTTTTCTATATATATATATATATATATATATATATATATATATATATATATATATATATATATATATATATATAGATATATGACATACCATAAGTAATGTCAGTTTTTAAAAATCTGTCTGTTTATGTCGATATTAATAATCCCTCTATTACAATTGAATTGTGTTTATATATTTTGTTTATTATAGCATTACATACTCTTCTATTTAACATTATTTACACTTCTATTTTTTTGGAGAAAGTTAGTTAGTCTGTGCTGAAATTTCATGATTTAAGCGTCGCTAATTTGCTACAATGGGTGAACACTTGCATTTCTCTCCCTGTTTAGATCAAAAACCTTATCTAAACAGGATAGTAACTGGAGATGAAAAGTGGGTTTTATATCAAAATGTTAGATGGTTGCGACAGTGGTTAAGTCTTGGAGAAACACCGAGAACAGAAGCGAGAGAAGGACTTCATACGAAAAAAGTAATGTCTGTTTGGTGGGATTTGGAAGGAATCCTTAATCATGAATTCCTTGATCTTAACCAATCTATCACTAAAGATCTCTACTGTGATCAGCTGGATTGATTGAGAAAAATGCCCCTCACTTATAAATAGAAGAGGCATTTTATTCCACCATGACCAATGCAAGGCCCCATGTTGCAAAACAAACAATGCAAAAATTGAAGGACTTTGGATGGGAAATTATTCCTCACCTACCATTAAATACGTATGGGATGACCTGATAACAATATTATTAGATAGAATTCGGAAACTTAGAGAATAACAAATAAATAAAAGAATTAATAATTTTGTAGTTTCTCAATAATCACTCACCAAGCACAACAGGCAACCATTCATTGTAGGTGATATGCTGTATTTCAGCAATTACAATCCTTCTAGCTTCCTGATAAAGTTTTTCATCATTCCAATTAGGATTTAGAAGAGAGAGTTCAGAAGCAATTCTGTTGTGCTCACGTAGAAGTACAAAGTGTAGAACAGCACTCATTACATCAATGTTCAATCGCATTTCATCTGAAAAAAAAATCCAAGTAAATTGCAATATGAAGGAAGTCAACAGTTTAATATCTTTTAATTTTCCATGGTTAGACTATTGTGCGATTTTCAAAAATGCATTCAAAAATTAATTTTATACTGAATATAGCAGTATTTTTACTTAATGTGTTGACATATACAGTTGTAAATCTCAATTAATAATTTAAAATAAATAAAAATTAAAACAAAATGGGTCAAAACTAGTCAAATGTTTTGTGATATGCTCACTACTATAATAGCAAAACTACTATAAAATCTTAAAAGCAATGTTAGCAATGTTATATATATGTGTATAAATAAATATATATAAGACTAATAGAATCGTAAGGGAAATCATCACTTGTAAATTTCTACATCCAAACAATACAAATTACAAGTCAAATTTATTAAATACAACTAAATATGTACAAAAAAATATGTTTAACATGAATAGAGCTTACAATTAAACAACCCATTAGTTTAATTTCAGAACTATTAATAATATTCGATAAAACAAAAATACTTTAAAAAATCACTAGTGTACAAGAATTTAATCTTACAAGAAACAAAAATGTGATCATTGATGTTTATAAAATATATATAATCTAAATTTATTTTTAGATATTAGTTGAATATAAAGCACATCTTCTGAGCTGGTTTTAAATTTAATACATGAAAAATAAAATGTATCCTCCCCTAAGAATGCATGAAGGGTGGATGGTCAGGATCAATAATGACCCTGTGGCAATAAGTATTTATCTGTATAAGGGCTATTCCAATGCCAACTCAGTGGTTTGTTGGTTCTCTCCAACACATCATAAGAACATGCTCAATAATCAAAAACACAGTTAGCACGCTAAGATCTTTATTAGTTGTTCACAGAAGAGGCCGTTGATGACAAAGAATATACTGGGTACATCCTCTTATAAATGAAAGAGCAATAAAAGAAAAAATATAAAATTATTACTGATGTAATTTCATGTTTTTTCATTCATATGATCCCATTTTTTACTCATTACATTTTTGGTTACCATGCATTACATTAATCCATGCACCTCTTTTAATTTCACAATTTTTTAAAAGTTACTATCACTAATATCATACAGATAAACAAATTTCTGAACTTCTAAAATGATCTTTTCACTGTCCAGGAATTTCATGATTTTAAATACAAAATGAAGAATTTAAAATCAAGTAAAAGTGATCTTCAGCAACGTTTTTTCAAGCACGTGTGGCCAGTCACGGTATGTGAAAAAATATGTCTAGATCTATTTGTTTGTGGGAGACCTTGAGAACACAACAGATGCGTTACACACATGCTTGAAAAAATCTATGTCCACCACCATTCTGTTTTTTTGCATTCCTGTGAGAAAAACGGCTCATGTGGCCCATAGTCTAAGGTGTACAAAAGGAAAGGATGAAGTAAGTGAAATAATAACATTATTTTTGGTCTAATAATTAAATACAAATCAATGTACATGAACAAATATAAAACTTCGAAACTTACCAAAAATAAGTGGAGTTGAAGTTGAAAATAATGATGGTAATATATCATGTCCATTCGCAGAAATCAATTTTATTTGTCCATCTTTTCCTGTCCTAAGAGACTTCGCAACATCTTCGGTGCTTCCATACAAACTTGAACCATCCAAAAGATGTGAAACTGCATTCATTTGCTGGGCTGGACCAAATCTACAAATAAATTAAATAAGACTAATACAATGGTTTCGCTATAAAAAAACATAACTATAAAAACCAACACAAATGATAATGAACAAGTGGTAATAAAGTTTTCCAGAATTATTGAAAAATATATTAATTTTTTGAAATTTTGGGATTTAATCCCATCTTCAGGACAGAAATATATATGTTATAAAACAGTAACTTTTTAGCTTTCAATTTTGTATATCAGAGGTAAACTATCATAGCATTTTCTAAGACTTACAGAAGGGCAAAAAGAAATTTCAGATTGTATTATACTGCTTGCTGTGGATTGTGGTCAATCTTTATGATTGAAATTTTACATATTTTCATTTTACATATTGTCAAACCCAGAAAATATGGCCTGAATAACGCAAATACAATAATAAACCTAAATCAGCAAAATTTAAAATGCTTCCACTTTACTTTCACTTCAAAAAGATAAGCCCTAAAGATGGGATTAGGCCCAGCAATGAGATAAATTTATACATACAGAAGGCCTTAAAGCCTTATTGCATCTTCATTAATCTTAAAGCATGTATCCTTTTTTCAAAACAGATCTCTCCAAAATTTAATAAATTATTTTTTATAAAATAGAATAATGTTTATGAATACTTTAAGCAAACAATTCAGATTTATTAATCATTTACAACAAAATCTATAATCAATCTTGAAAAAATAAACAAACCTGTAGTCTTCACTGGGAGCAATCATCGATCTGACATAATTGTAACATTTTGTTTCCTTTTCATTAACAATAGGCATACAAAATGGATGTCGATGCCTAGGAGCCAATTTCGATTCAATTCCTTCACAACACATCACAGGATCTCCAGTGTATACTAAAGAAAAATGAAAACTTAAATAAATCAGTTAGAATCAAGAATGAAAGAATAAAAAACAGCTTTGTCATACAGTAAATATAATTATCTATTAATTATGATATATTTTGAAGCTCGTTGTTTTTTTCGTAAGAAATCAAAAAAAAATATATAAAATTAAAAAACATATAATTTTTTATCAATGCTTTTAATTGTATATGTTTTTTGATTTCTTACGAAAAAAATGACAAGCATCAAAATAAATTAGACTGATTAAAGGATTCATAGACTTCATGAATAAATAAACTTCACAGACATACGGGATAGAACTAAGGGACTAAGGCAAAACCTGAATCATCCAGAGAATTCAGTCATTCCAATCAAACCCATTGCTAAACACAGTGGGCGCATCCAAACAGTTACAAATAGTCATTGAATATTATAAAAATTTCTACCCATACATCCTATCCCAGCGACTTTCGAGGCGATTGCCAAGAGATTCAATAAATTAATTACTGTCCGGATATAAGCTCAGATTTGTTTATTTCAAAGATACTTAGTAGATGACAAATTAGTTTGCTATAAAAATATATTTTGTGCATACAGGGTATCCTGTAAGTCAAGGAAAATATTTAAAGAGGTGATAGTAGACCTCAGAGTTACTAAAAAGTTCAAATGAACAATGGTCTGATTCCATGAAGAAAAGCAGTAATTTTTTGTTGAATAGGAAATGATCACTCAAAAACTATTTAAGCTAATTAGCACTTAATTAAGTTCCAATAGCATCATTAAAGTAGACGAAGTTCACTTTATGAAATATAGTTTTGCTTAACTAAATCCATTGTAAGGGGCATTTCGAGATGACCAATAACAAAAAGTTTTATTTTTTTTTTAAATCACCCTTTATTAGTGAATATTTTTCTCAGCCTCCTACTTGGCAACATATACCCAACTTTCAGGAAAAATTCTGTTCATTAAGCTTTAATTTCGTATAAATGAAGCTGAGGTTTCTTTTGGGATTGGTCTAGAATTGGTACCTGATTTCCTGAAAAGTATGCGTGGAATTAGGTTTTCCCAACTATGAAATATTTTTATAATGAAGTTAATTAAATTCAATTTGTTTCTAGTCAATAAAATAACATGTAAATACGTAATAAAAAGCATCTTTGTGAAATAAAACAAAACCTTAAAAAAAAAAATCTGTCAATTAACCAAAACGATTCTGAAATTAAATATGAAATAAAACTATTCTTGAAAATAAAAATAAAATAAACATTGACAATTCAACTCTTGCCTTTTTGAAAATTTATTTTAATGAGTTATTAATAAATATTTTTGTTTTAAATATGATTTGTATTTTTTCTTTTTTTTTTTTTTTAGTGCTGTGGTAAAATTATTTTTTTATTTTTATGATTTAAGCATTAATCATTTTAATATTTCAATATTTATTTTATTATTATTTTCAAGGACAGTTTCATTTCATATTTAATTTCAGAATTGTTTTGGTTAATTAACAGCTAATTTTTGGGTAAGATTTTTTGTTTTTTTTCACCAACAAGCGCTTTAATCTTTATTTTTGTGTTATTTTATTCACTGGAAACAAAGTGAATTTAATAAATTTCACTTTTAAAACACTTCTTTGTCAGGAAAACCTAATTCCACATCACACTTTTTGGCTAATCAGGAGCTAATTCCAGACCAATCCCAAAAGAAACCTTGACTTCATTTACATGAAATTAAAGCTCATTGAAAGTATAAATTTATCTAGAAATTCTCCTCCAACAGAGGACTGAGAAAAACATTAACAAATAAAGTGTGATTTAAAAAAAATGAATAAAACTTTTCGCTAATGGTCCCCTCAAAAGCCAACTTACAATGGATTTAGTTAAGCCAAAATATAATTCATAAAGAGAATTTTGTCCACATTATAATGGTGCAAATAGAATTTAATTAGCTTGAATATTTATTGAATGATCACTTCTTATTCAACAAAAAAGTGACACATAAAAAAACACAAAACATATATTTCCTTCGGTTCTGTGTGTAATTGGAACCTGGTTCATATGAACTTTTTTGTAGCAGTTGAGGTATACTATTACCTCTTTAAATATTTCCTGTGACTTACAGGACACCATACAAAATAATAATTTTAATTATTTTATTTGTGTATGAAATTCACAACAAAATCATTAAATCATTGTAGTGTTTTAAGTAAAATTAAAATATAAAGAGTCAGTCAGTCAACTATTATAGGGGAAATGGAATAAGGGTCCAAAAGATTGTTGGATGAACCAGCAAGAGCTTAGAGGAGAATGAGGTTTGATCAATAAATAAAATATTATAGGGCCATTAGAACCGCTATTAAAACAAAACCAAAACATTAAATAATTTAAGCAAAATTGTGTCACTGTTGCTATAGATACTTTTACTCTGCATAGTATTTTAAATCTTTTAATAATAACAATTAAGTAACTTTAAAATCAAATCATGAATAGGAAACAAAGAATCTAGCAATTACTTAAAAAAATTAACATAAAATACTAACTCATGCGGTATGAAACAGTGTGTGCCATATCGTAAGTAACCAGATTGGCCCAAGAAACAACAGCCAAAGTAGCCTGTTTTAATACATTATCTGAATGCCTCAGAACAGTACTACTTACTTCTGCAGCATTCGAGATGAATCTTGAATCTTTTCCTCTAGGTTCCCAAATACCTGAAAACATAAACATGTTTAATTACATATAATGTAATCTGATTACACAATAAAGCAATATCAAATTAAAAAAAAAAATCATTTTCCATAAATCAAAATAGAAATATATATATATGAGAAAAATTAAAGTTATATTACCATCCTTGTAAATAGGAGGTAAAAGTCGGGAGTAAGGAGTCAATGAAGATCCCCAAGTGAAATGAGCTTCATTACTGCAAGATCCATTGTAAGTTCTATATGGCTGGGTATCACATACATTAACAACCGCAGGTGATTTAAATAAGTTTGCTAAATAATCTCCACAATGTGCTAATGTTTTTGCAGCCCTGGAAAAAACTTTTTGATTTACAAAATTTTAATTTTATTCAAAATAATGCCAGTACACTCATTAAATTCTAAAAATCACACAAGTATTTTTAAAATAAATAAATTAAGAGTCAGTTGTTGGATCAGGAGTTAGATTTACTTCTAGACTAAGACAACTTAAACTATCAATCAGTCTTGGACTTAACTGGTCTCGGATATGGTAAGTTCCAAAATAAAATGAACCTAAAATTAGTTTACTCTGAGACTAAATTGGAACCAGCAAAATAATTCTGTATTGTTCTATCCTGCAGTAAGTAAGGTTAGTTTTAATCCAGGAATAGATTAACTCCTGATTTAGCGACTGGCCGTAAATATTCCAAACTGCAACTTAACCACTGCCAGCAATTGAATCAATTGATTTTCATAATTAATTGCCAGCTTGCGATCAAAACCACTTGCGTCAAAATGTTTAAATAGGAAGGTTTTTACGAAGTTTTAAATGAAAAATAAAATCAAAAGTTTGAAATTTTTAAAATAAAAAAAATAATAAATAAAGTATTTCCAAATTGAAAATACACATGACTTTGAGATCAAACATAAAATATAACATTTATATCCTTATATAGGTCAAGGTTTTTTCTGAAATATTCTGATATTCGAGGTCGACTTACATTCGGATTTGATTTAGGAAAATTTGAGTTCGGTCAAACTCGGGGCTTTTGAGTCACTTCGTAGTTTATTATCATTTCTATTTTTGTGATAGGATAATTAGTACAATTTACAATAACAATAAGTGATTAAGTTATTATCACATATTTTGAGGAAAGAAAATTTGTTCGAAACTGGATCAGGACAAATGTTTAGCCTTAGAGTTGAAAACAAAAACAAAGGTTACATAAAACCAAAACAGAAAAATAGCCATGGTACTTAGATATTACGATATAAGAGAATACTTATCTAATTAGGTAAGTTTAAGCAAAAACAAAATTATAGAAATGAAATGATCAAATAGATATGTGGAATTACCAACAGAAAATGTTTTACCAACATTAATCAGAAATTGGAAACCAACCAAACAAATTAAACAGATGAGTATTCATTTTAGAGCTTTAATTTCTTTTCAATTTAAACCATTCAACTATTTGAAAAACAATTAAAATAAAAAGCATTGTCTCACAGAATTTGACAAAGTAAAAATATTTATTTCATTCAACTACTGATCAGCCCTTTTCCTTAAAAGTTTGAAAACTCTATTCTATAATTTCAATTTAGGTGCCTATGTTCTAATTTCAAAGCTTCATCATAATATTTTTAAGATATAATGAAGCTATTTTTCTATGAAATACATAATTTAAGCATGTTTGTTTCTTTGAGATATTTATATTAAATTTCATTTCATTTGTAGATTAATTTTTCCTTTCTCAGATTTTTTCTCTGGAAAAATTTTCAAAATGGAAAATCAACTTATGTTCGGGGTCGGTCTATATTCAAGCAAATACAGTATAAACTATTCTGCTTCATTAAACATACTAATAAAAGAAACCTTTAATAGCATTCAGTCATAAATAAAAATCCTGACATAATTTTTGCATGGTATATAAGGTTTAACAACAAATAAAAAATAATATACCTGAAACAATATTGGTATGATAGGTAGTATGAAGCCTTTGAAAGAATAAATCCCTGTCTAGCAATCTGCAAAGCTTCATCACCAGCCCAACTAGTGAGAATAGCTGTATGACTAGGTGATCCTTGAGCTGTTAGCAGTTGACGCCCATGAAGAATGTTTTCATAAAAAGCAAGCCGGTCAACAGATTCTTCTGCATTAACCAAGGCATTTTTAACTTCTTTAGCTGATATATTTATGGCATCCCTCTTATACCTTTCAAGCTCCATTCTCCCTAAGGTACATTTACATTAGTATGTTTTATCAAATTAACAATACCATTCAGTTATCTCACAAAATATGAGTTGAATTTGATTTAGCTATTTACATCAAAATCATCTTAAAGCTATAAAAATGGCCCCAATTGGCAAGTCGATGGTTAAGCCCTTGATCACAAAGTTTAGTGTTCGTTTATCTGCTGAGTTGATATCTCTGATTTAATTTATAGAAAACCAAAAATTACTTTTTTTGCATTATTAAACACTGTTAATATTACCATAACTTTGGGTTGATTTTGAAACATAAATAATTAACTGTGAAATAATATAATTGAATATTAACAAATAAATAAATCTACAAGATCAAATTGATACCAAACACTGCAAAATTTCTATTAGGTTTAAAAGTACTCTAGGTTATAATTTTTGACAAGGAAAATGTCAGTGTTCTTTAAAGAAAAACTTTAATAAAGAATAGATATATTAAATTATAGAGATAATTTAATATGTATAAAATAAGGATAATAACTTTGGTTTACATAATAAATGATTTTTTTTAAAATGTCGAAAAATTTAATAAAAAATATACTTGGGTAAAAATTACAGTCTTGGAAATATAAAAGTTAGTCATCATTATCACAACAGAAATGGAGAGGTCATCATATCTGATATAAATTTAATCAGTAATGACAAACAGCCAACATTTCATTATATTTATGCTAATAATGTTTTTCCAACATGTCATTTTTTTTTACTATGTACTGTATTGTTTTGTATTATATTTAAAATAAGTAGAATGCTAACTTACCAATACCTCCCACAATGTAATTGTACAAAGGAGAAGCATCCTTCCCTAAAGAGAGTACTAACGGAGGAGCAAGAGTTAAAATAAAAACACCAAATAAAAATAGTGTGTTGTGTTTCAACACCATCTTGATTGCATCTGAAAATTATGATATACAATTAAAACAAAACTTTCATGATATTAACTTCAAATTTTACCAGCTAAACTTGTAATAGTCAAAAATAATCTAATGTAATAATCATTATTAGACCAACAGATAATAATTCTAATTGGGCAATACCTACAATAAAGTTAAGATTTGAATAATATAGAAGCAGTTATGATAAACAAAAATTAAATGTTTCATATAATTTTTTTTTAAAAATAACAAACAGGGGTGTTACAACATGCAAAATTTGAAGGGTCTAAAAATAAATCATTAGAAACAAAAAATAAATAAAATGAATGGCTAAGTATAAAACTAAAAAGTCATTTTTAAGTACTGATGGATTATGGAATATGAAACCAATTCCTTAAATTAAAAAAATAACGAAAATTAAGATAACTCACAACCCTAAAAATAAAAATAGTGACACTAATACAAGAATTTTCTAGATTCCCAATATTGTTTATCATAATGATAAAATAAAAAAAATTATCGTTTAGAAACCCGCGATAATAATTAATAAGATATAGTTTATCACTTCATCACAAATTTTATCATAATAGCAAAAATATATCTCATATTAGGTCCTTTCGTAGGCAAGTTTTGTTCTAGGAAATAACGTTTTATTTTAAATTTCTTGGTTTAGGCATTGAGATTTTCAAACAATGACATTTAACCAAAATAAGGATTTCTTGCAATTGGTCAATATTGATGCTTGGTTAAGCCCTTGCGAGAAGCCTAGAATATTCCATTCAACCAGCATTCCTTAACTGCTTAGTACTAAGAAGCACCTTAGTCAAAGAAACCTAATACGATATTACTAAGACGATTAACCTTTATTTCTTGAATAGTTCTGAGTAGGGAATGAAATTAAAATTGATAAGCCTAATAATGCCATTCATACAGTTAAAATTAACATAAGCCAGTAATAGAAGTAAAGTTTTAAAATAATTTTCAATGAAAGGGAAAGTGGTGATAGGAGGAAATAATATCTTCTTGAGTTAAGAATTTACAAAACAAAAGAAAAATTGTAATATTTATTGATAAACAACCTGTTTTTAACTTAAGATGCAATAACAAATATTTACGGGTGAATATCCGCAGAGAGGGCGTCATGCGGCAGACAAACAACACATCGGAACGAGGTTACTGCTCGACTGGTCTTGTTTTGAAGCCGCCTTCCCTCTATAGAAGTTGCTTTCACGGCGGTCAGGAGGTGGTGGGGGAACTTTCCTGATAATAGCATGATAACGTTTGCCAGCGTACTCAGAGCTACATCGTCAATTATTTCTGCGTGATCGTCTCCTGCTCATTTGTTAATCTTTGTATTCAGGATACAAAGGTCGAATGTATATAGTGCGTAGCATTTTCACAAGCAGGATTAAAATAGCAAAACCGAAAAATAAACTAGAATGTTTTCAGTAAAATGTTGAGTCTACAAAAGTGTAGATCGGCATTTTACTGAGTATCTGCTCACATATCATGCATTCTCCCGTTTTATTCACTTAGAAAATTGAACAGGTAATCCGAATCAATAATCAGTCCATATTTGTGGAACACATGCTCCATACACTTAGTAAAATAATAATTAAAAGAATTGTAAAATATTAATAAAGAAAATTATTTTTGGACGAAAATCGGTTTCAAATCAATAATAATAGGATATTTAAGTATTTCATTGTGTAACTTCTCGAATCAGAGCACCTGCTCAGTTTTTTTTAGGAATGAATGCTTGGTCAGGTTTATGCACTTTACCTAATATATCGTGGACATTCAAGCAAACCTCATCAAATCTAAAATTCACTTTTCACATTCATAATTCCTTTCTTCACTTAGAGAACCATATATTATAACATCACTGAGTCTTTCAATGCCTTATTTGTCTGTAAATTGATAAAAACTTTCATTTATTCCATCCATGTTATATTTTCAACAGGCAGAATTATTTATCATGAAATAAATTAGTGGATTTTGCTCAAACGCTCATGATATTTTTGTATTACACTAATTTAAGCGGCTCGAGCTCCCTCCACCTCGGCTTGAGTGTCTAAAAGATTCCACACTCCTGCCATTGCTGACAGAAGTGAGGATCCCCGTCTCTGTCGTTCGCGAGTCCCATCGGACTCCCCGAGGGGCACCACGTGGAAAGTAAACTAAGTCTACTTTTATTTTTTACCTTAAAATTTACTCAATAATTCAATATGCTGTTCAAAATATATACCATAATTTTTTATCACTTGAACTTTATCATAGTCAATCCTAATATTTGATGACCTTCCCCGATTCGATGATGGAGGACACTCTGAATGTGACATATGTCTGAACCTCATTTATGTAAGGTAATGTGGGGTAAGTGCGTTTTCGAGGTTAGTCTGTAATTGCCTTGTTAAAACCATACCCTGAGTAAGAGATGCCCTTTCGGAGCATGAAGTGTAAACACTGATCTCGAATCAGCCACGAGAGTCGCTAAGGTAAAGGTAACAGCTGTAATGATATCAATTCCAAACCGTTGATTAAGTTGGATCTTTCAGCTGCTGCTGTACAGTGGTATCGGTATTCATCCGCCACTATGCCTGTTCTTTTTTTTTTATTTTTTTTTTGCAGAAAGTGGAACCTTCAGATGCTGTTCTTCAAAATACTTTGTGATTTAAATTCCTTCTTAAAAGCTTTCTAGTTTTTAAGCGCTAGTTAGTATTGCCCCTTCAAAACATGATAGTAGTGGTAACTCCAGATCTCTGCTGTTGGACAAGTATGCTAGATATAAACTTATCCCGACTACCATGGTCTGCCGGGACAACTGAGGACTAGCGTTTTGAATAAAAAGTCCTTTTTAAAAATACATTTATTCAATCATGACTCACTGAAGATTGTAAAATGTTAATCTCAGACAATTGTTAACATTTTTACTATTATAATCTCTCCGGAAACAAACTATTTTGCACATGCCCCACAACCGTTACCGCTTGAATAATGAATCTTCCAGATACCTCGTACACACTTAAACCTTAAGACAGGAGCTAGTGCATACTAGAGACTACTACATTGAAATATCATTGATAAATAAAATACATTGAACTGTGTTCTTAATGTAATATTTACATTTTTAGAGAACATTTTTAAAATTAGAGGAAAAATCTAGTTTCAAAAATAAAGTTTTACAGTCATTTAAATTCGAACATTGTAAAATCTAGTGCGCGCTTATAAAATTCAAGTCTCCTCTTCTTCATTAATTGGACTAAGATGCATGCAATAGGTAATCGAAGATAAGCAGCGTGGGTAACCACTCATAACAGAAAGCTATACTCTCTTCCTCTCCCCCTTCCTCTTCCCCCCCCCCACCTCCCGGCTACGCGAGGCCCTTCAGCCTTATTAGCACTTACTGGAGGCAACTTATACCGACCAAACATAGTTTTTCGAGAAATTTTCGGTATTTCAAGAAAAAATCAGCTGTAAGTGGGTTTTCTTTTTTCATGAAATATGAATTTAATTTTTAAAAAAGGTGATAAACAACAATGTTACTATTGTTCATATCCAATGAGATTCTAAATTATTTAATAAAATTAATCAAATTAGATTAAGAAAAAATGGACCTTATTAATCCCACCAATACATTTATAGTCAATATATTATTTTTGGTGACATTTTGGCGCTATTTGATACATTTTTGGCCATTTTCAAACTATACTATTATGTCACCTAACATATAAATATAAATTGTCACCCAATATTAAAATATTATTAACCAACTACTAAATGTAGTTCAATTTTCAAAAATTTTAAATAAACGGTGGATAAGAAAAAAAAAGTATTGAACGTTCATATATTCTATTTTGGCACATTGATATATTTCTTTTCTATCGGTGACATGGCTTTTATTTATTTTTCATTTCTTAATAAATTCTTTACAACAAATATACTAACTATTGAGGATCATAAATTCCACTTTCATAGAATATGCAAATATGGGATTTTCATATTCATGGATTAGTAATTCAAGACTTTGCCACAAAGCGTGCCTCAACTAGAACGTTTCAAAGTGACGCGTATGAAAATCCATTCTTGCATATTCGATAGTTGGGCATGGTAGGGACGATATAATAATTAATATAAAATATGAAAAATAATTGATTATTTTTTTATTTTTTAAACGTCGAAGTATTTGTTGAACTATATTATATATCAACGAATAGTACATTCAAATTATACTTTAATTAGGAATTAGCACCTGTTTTATGACTGTGAAACTTTATCTCAGATTTGGAGTATACTGTTTAATTCTGCAAATATTAATATGTTGCCTCGTTGCGCTAACTGGTATTATACATACATATATCGTGCGTTTACTCAATAAATATATGCATACAAAAAATATATCTTTATTGCAACTAATTAAGTAAAAAAAATTAAACATGTGGGTTAAGAAAAGAAGGGTCGACAGGGCATACTAAATAAAATACTTTACAGAATTTTTGCGGTGCACTATGTTGTAAATGAATATACAACATACGTTTAAATACAGGCCTATAATTATATTTTATCTGGTTGACCACATCATCTATTGTAATTCACACACCATGACTGTTTCTGCAATGCGTTAACCTTTTTATTTTTTTTTTAACTCACACAATTATTTTGTGACATATGGGTTAATCGAAACGAGGTAGAAGAGTGCATGACTATTTCTTAGAATTAATCGATTATATTATAGCAAATATTTTAAGTATTTAAATCCTATGTTGAATGTAAGTCCAATATAAAATAATTCTTAAGTTAGAGGTATGGTGTTGTCGAAATAAGTAGCACGGTATGTCCCTATGTTAAATAACCCAAGTGAATTTTTTACTTCTTTTAAACTGTTTTATGTAAAGTTAGCTGTACCCGAACGGCGTTGCCAGTGAAAAGAATTCCGAGTTAAATACCCTCCCAAATTTCAAGTTTTTTGTATTTTTATGTTTAACTTTTATAAGATAATGTGAATAACAGAAGACAGAACTATTGTTCTTATTTATCCCATCATTCACCATCAAAATGTAAACTTTATACAAAATTTTTACAAACAACTTTTAAAAAAAAGAAAAGATTTAAGTATAACTTTTATTTGTTAATACATTTATGATATATTTCACATTTCATCATTCTTATTGCTATATGAAATGAATGGGAAAGTAAAAAAAATATTAAAGCGAATATAGATTCACCGAGGAAACACATCATTCAATTCAATACCCTGGGCTTGCTTTGCGGTGGCTATGTGGAATGAAAGGAGAGGAAGAGAAAAGATGTTTTTTTCCAAAAAAATCATTTTTTTTTTAGTGTAAAGCAAATAGTATTTTAAATGTGAATTTATTAATTATACAACCATAGGTTATCAAAAACAAAGTGTTTTTTTTTTAATTGTCAAATTTGTTAAATATTTTTCAAGTTGAAAATTCTGAAAACAACTAAAGGTAATTAGATTATTTTGCGTTTCTATTATTAGAACTCTTAGGGGGACTGCCATCATTAATTTTGACTGTAAAAATTCCAAGGCCAAAGTGCTGAAAAATTTTCTCGGTGTTCCACTGCATTATTTAGAATTCGTCTTATTTCATTTAGACGCTTTCTAGGGACATAATAAAAATGATAATAAATTTGTCAAAACGGCAGTAAAGCTTCACGTTTTTTCACTTTTTTTTCCCTTAATCTCTATTTTTATTAACAATTGACACTTTCACACAATAATTTCACTCTTGTTAAAATGTTTTCGTTGTGAAATTGGTTTCACATGCTTGAAGTTGTTGTGACAACGACTACAAAATTACCTATTTTATATTATATATTAATAGTTTTACCCCATTCTCCCCTTAAGGAGAAAAAAAATTTAATATGAACCTTCTTGAAGAAATTCCCTAAATGATAGTGAAAACCTCATCAAAATCGACCGGCTATTTTTCGAGTTTTGCAAACACAAACAGACGCAGCCTGAATTTTTATAAATATAGATAGATGATAGTGGACACGGAAAGTATATCATAATACAACCCGATACCAGATAAATTCAAAAATAAAATAGAACTATTACGATATTTATTTCAAGATATTAAATCTGGAGTCTTTATTACAAAGAAAAGTAACAAAGTGACGCCGGTTTGATAAAGATAAAGAATGAAGACAGTCTGCTATCTGCATACAACACACATATTGACAGCAAGGACAGACTATGTGTCATATCCTTTCAGGGATTTCAATCCCGATTGCTCTTATTTTCTTCCGCCTCCCGGTTGCTAAATGTGGTTATCTGACGTGTTTACTTCACATATTTTTACTCGGTCAGTGTTGGAACGGATAAAAGGCTCGGGATGGAAGGAAAGGAATTAGGGTAGATGAAAGGAAATCCTGATGGATCGTCATTGATTCTAATTGTGCCCAGTCGAGAAAACGAATAAACAAGTTGGACCCATCTTAATAACCGTAATTGTAGATAGCATTCTTCTTTGTTCTATTGAGCCAATTTGAAGTTATCAAGCTGAGTTTAAAATAATTAAAATTATTTATATTTTTAATTAGTACATATTGATATTAGTAAAAAGAACACATGTTTCTTTGAATACTTTATTTATTTAATAGATTATTATTACAGGTTTCGAAAAAAAATCTGGTGCGGTGCGCGCATCACAACTTTCCCTTACCGTCCTATAATAATTATCTTTTTAATATAATTTTAAAGAGTTCACATAAACAATACTTGAAATAAACTCAGCAGCATTCACTTCTTCTCCCACTTAAGTACAAAGTACAGTTTTTTAAACAATTTTAATACAACTTTAATACAACTTTAATACAACAATTCTGTACACTACCTATATATTTTAACTTTGTCAAGTTGCAAATATATTTGAAAAGTTTCTGGTTTAGTTTCCATGGAAATATTTTCTTTCCATTAAATAATGTGAAAGTAGAAATTATTAAGTTAATTTCCGCTTTTGTATTCTTAAATTACTTTGTTACAGAGCGTATTGTTTACAACAGATTGGTGGATTGGTGGAAGGAGGTTCGGTCGCATCCACCTCCTTTCGGATGCTCTCGGTTATCCATCTATTTTATGCTCCTCATAAAATACACTGTATCTTTGTGAATAATACTGGTCCGATTTTCATGCTTATTTTATTGTTTTTTAGATAATTTAATTACCTTCCATACAATTCTATACATATTTTACCGTAAAATGCATATTTTTTAAGCTATGCGCAAATAAAATATTCTTTTCCTCATAACTTTTTTCCCTTTAATTCCTCGGTGATTTACCACATATATGAAAGTTAAAGGCCTTTATGGAGAATAATTAAGGCAAGTTTCATCAAAATCGTTAGAGCCGTTTTCGACAAAAATATAAAAAAGTGTAAAATCCATGACATAATAGCTAATTCCGGTTAGTCCGATGCCCTGTATCATTGCTAATACTGGTCTGATTTTGATGATTCTTTTATTGTTTTTTAGATAATGTAATTACCTTTCATACAAGTCTATAGATAATTTACCATAAATTGCACGCTTTTTGAAGTTGATGCGTAAATAAAATATTCTTTTCATCATAACCTTTTTCCCTACATTTCCTCGGTGATTTACCAAATATATGAAAAGTTAAAGGTCTTTATGAAGAATAATTTAGGCAAGTTTCATCAAAATCGTTAGAGCCGTTTTCGAGAAAAGTGTAAAATCGATTATTTATAGTGGCACTTCCGGTTAGTCGATTTTGACGAAAATGTTGCTGTAATATCACATGCATGTGCCAACCTTAAATATGTACAGCTTTTCGTTTTTGAGCTAGACTGTTCACATACACACAGACACACAGACCATTTTGCGATACTTGGTCATTTGGACTCAGGGGACATTAAAACGCGTATTTCCGTCGAAAACTCGAATTCGAAAATACTTCCCCTTACTATATAATTCGTGTATACGTAAGGGAAAGTAAAAATCCTTGAGTTTCTCAAATAGTAGTAAATAAATAAACAGTCGACGTCTCGGCAATTGAGGCATCGTCAGGTTGAAAAACATAAAACTACATTAGTGCGAACTCGAAATAGCACATCTCATTTCAACAACTTAAGAAGACTAACCATGGTTCAGTGCATTACTATATAACAGTCTTAACATATACTTCATTTCTGGATTATAGATTATTAAGAAATCAGTGGTAAAAAACAAAGCGTTTAGTTAAGTTTTTTTTTTATAACCAAAAGCGACGTTTCAGACCAAACAAGTGGGCCATTCTCAGGGCACGGGATATGTGACAGGGGACTTCTTTTGACTGAGACCTCATACTCAGCTTGTTCAATGAAAAACTTAACGTTTTGTTTGCTCGTATTTCATTGAATGATTTTCTGATAATTTTACATGTATATATATATTTAATATTTAAATAATCCTTACCTAATTTATGATAATATCATATTTTATTTTTGTGGTTTTGTTATCTTATTTTTGTGGTTTTTAGTATGTTGAATCCGAATATGGGAAAAAGCCAAACTACTCGCCAATGTTTTCAATTCAAACATCCAATATTAATAAGAAATACAATTTTTAGTGAAGTATACTGCCCATTTAGTAAAAATGGGTTCAAATTTTTTATCGCGATAGTGGCGCTGGTCACATTTATGTTCTAAATGTTATTACAATGATAAGTGGTTAGTAACAATGGTTAGTTTTCTCTTTTTACATTTCTTTTTTTAAGTCGACCTTGACTTACATTTCAATATTTTGGTATGTTTGTTTAAGGCAACTTATAAACAGCAGAATATTTATTGTACTGCAGCCCACAGGCATGTTAGATAATGCCAACCCTTCCAGCCGCTTGTATCTCCACAAATAATTATTGCTTTATAGTTAAAAACTATGTGGATACAACTTTTATATTTATGTGTGCCCAATCGAGCTATTTTTATACTCACAAACTCGTTTGAGTCTGAAAATATAATTTCATTAAAATTTTGCCGCTCCCAGAAATCGTAGCCTACTTGTGCATAAATCCGCTACTGATTATAAACTTTCTTAACTCTTATATTCTTGGTGTTTATAAGTAGGTTACAAGTGGGGTCATTGGAGAGTAGCAGTGCGATGCAGGCCAAATAGATCTAACATTGACCAAATTTTTTCGGTCAAACAAATGTTACGAATATAATTTAGATCTGCACCATTTTTTCATTGATTTTAAACGAGCGTACGAAAATTTCAATAGAACGAATTGGTTAAAGTAATGGTCACTATGAACATTAAGAAAAAGTTAGTTAGATTAACGAGGATGGCATTGGAAGATGGCAACTGTAAAGTCAAGGTGCAAGAAATACAGTCAGAAAAATTTGTAGTAATTGGTGACCTAATACAGGGAGACCATCTATTCCCAAAAAATTTTAATCTAGCTCTGACGAGCTCTAATGGCACGCTATATAATAGGTTGTCACAACATCAACAGCTTACGCAGATGACGTAGTAATATCGGCTAGATCAAAGGCAGCACTATTCAAAAATGCTGCAAGAAAATTGACCCTCCGTGTATAGATGAAAAGACGGTGCATGCAAAGTAGTCGAGAAATCCACCAGATAGAATGGAAGAGTCTGTAAATTTTGGAAGCCACACTTTCAAGACGATAAGCCAGTTAAACTACTTGGGAACTCTTGTCACAGCAAAGAACGAGCACCTAGAAGAAATTAAGGCAAGAGTAGCTGCCGGTACCAAGTGTTATTTCGCTCTTCCAACGGAACTATTTATCTATTTATATATATATATATATATATATATATATATATATATATATATATATATATCACTATATATCACTTTATATAAAACACTTATTAGACTAGTTATGTCATGTGGCTGTGAGACTTGGGTATTTTCCAAGGAAAGTGAAAAGATTTTAAAGATATAGGAAAGAAAAGTGCTTAGGAGAATATATGGGCCTGTCTGTGAAAACGGAAACTGGAGGATCAGAAAGCATGATGAGCTTCAAGAAACGTTCGGGGAACCAGATCTGATTTCCTTCGTTAGAAAGAACCAGTTGAAGTCGCTTGTACATGTGGAGCGGATTCCTGCGGGTAGGACATCAAAAAGCTACTGGAAGGTAGGCCTGGAGGAAAAAGAACGAGGGGGCCTCCACGCTTATGATGGAGAGATAATATGGAAAGATTATTTAGAGGAATGGTAGTCAAGTGATGGAGGAGGCTCGCCCAGGATAGGGAAGAGTGGAATAGGATTTTAGAGGATGTTTCCGGATATTTGAATGGATAACATTGAGGAAGATTTATGGCCCTATCCGTGAGGAGGATGCTTGGCAAAGACGCACCAACAAGGACTTCTATGAGCAGTAACAGAGCATGGACGTAGTGAAGTTTGTTAAGCTTCGGAAACTTCATTGGACCGATCATGTAGCAAGGATGAACAACACTGAAATACTCAAGAAACTCATGGCAGAGGCCCTATATCAGACCCGCAGAATTGGAAAGGCAAAAGCAAGATGGCTGGATGGAGTGGCAGCAGATGCTAAAATTCATTTATTTATTTATGAGATTCCAAAATTCATTCATTACCTTGATTCATTGATAAATTGTCACCTGCTGAATTACTACAGTAGATTTTACATAGGTAATGAGATTATTTTCTAAAGGCAACATAAATGTACGAAATCAGCATATGAAATATTTTTAACAAAAATTAGGAAATAATTATTTCTAATTCCATAACTTGTTGATTTTAATTTTAGTATCAAGAGGAACTAGGATAATCGCTGAGTAGTAAATATCACGTGGCAAGATGTTTTCTCCGGTTTCGTTATCAGTTGCGATAACCAACATTACTGATAGTTTCTTTGTGGTGTAACACCTAGCAACTATACTCTTATATTACTTTTCCGATTAATGTAAAGTTAAATACTAAAAGGCAATTATTACTTTACTCACTAGATCATAAATAATGAAAAGACTCTAAATCCATGATCATTGAAAACTTAAAATGGACCCTTAGGTATTTGTACCTTTTATTTTTTAATGTACTACTTTTTATAGCATTATTCATTTCAAGTTTATCTGAGGTTCGAAGCCATTTACCATTTATAGATTATCTATTGTTCTCCTTACACAAACTTTAATATATAATTAAAGGATGATAAGGATCCCATTGATAATTTATACATGTATTATAACATAATAAAAATTAAACTAGCTATGGAGAGGATAGAGATTCTTCAAAGATACTCATTTCGAGAATAGTAAGCGAAAAACTACCGTGAGCTCATAAGTTATTTAGAAATTATTCTTTGTATTAAAATAGATGAAAAGGAATGGAGCAAATTACCTTTTTTAACGAACATAATTAGGTTAATCGATAAATATCTAATCCGACTCCGATTTAGTCTGCACAGAAATCATGCGTTCCTTTCTCACGGTCCGATAATTATCGGAGTCAGACCCTATAATCCCTGTATTGTCAGCACTAGCAGACACGCAATGAATGTGTAACAAGCATTCAGTGTATGTTCAATATTCAAACCAACTTATTTGTGACAAAGACACCTCCGTCGAAATTAAGTCGCTCCTTAGAAAGAAAAAGGAGAAAACGATAAACGATGACGAAAAAATTATGATAGGTTACTGGGATTAATTAGGGATTGATAAATTATGTGCCACTTCTATAATTTTGTTTTATTGAAAACTAGTTTCGAATGTTATGCATTCATCTTCAGTTCTAAAAACACACAAAAATTCAAAAATAAGCAATTCAAAATATAGTTCAAACTTGCTTATTTTCAGAATAAGAATATTATCGGATTTCCTTAATATTAAGGTCCATTATTGGGTTATTGAATGTGCTGAATATAAAAATACTATCGATCTTAATATCGCCCGCTCACAAATCGAATGTTTTTAGCATTTCGGATATATATGATATTGAGATCCATTATCAGATTATTGGAAGTGCTGATTATGAAAATACTATAGATTTAAAAATGGCGCGCTCACGCATCGATTTATTTTGTATGTCTTCGATATTGAGGTCCATCGTTAGGTTTTCGTAGGTTCTGATAATGAAAATACTATCAATTTTAAAATCTCGCACTCACGTTTTGATTTTTTAGCACCATTGCGAATATCATGGAAATCGAGGTTTATTATTGGACTATCGTCGGCGTTTTTTTTTTTAAATACTGTTGATTCTAGGATCGCACGCTCGTGTGTTGATATATTTTTAAAATTCTTAAATATCTTTTTCTATCATTATTATTCATTACCCATTATCAACCTGATAAACGATTTCTGTAGTGAAGAATTTCGTAAAGGTAATTATTAATTGATTGGATGGAAAATTCGATTAATTATTAGCGAACTAATGCCTGCTCACTTTATCGACGAAACTGCACCTTCAATAACATAATAAAGAACCTCAATATCAAGGAAATCCAAATTTAAAATGTTAAAATAAATCGATATGTGAGCGTGCGATCATAAAATCGATAGTATTTTCATAATCGGCACATTCGATAACAATGGTCCATAATATCGAAAACAATTGAAATCCCTTAATTTTCATATTCAAACAATACAAATTTAACATTGACTTTAATTATTTGATTTATTGGGGTGAGCAAAAAAAAAAATGAACATTTGAAGGGTTAAATGGAGTTGTTTTTTTTATATCTCTTTTAATTCTAATGTTGTCGCTATTGGTATTATTTTAATCCTAATACTATGCTGAATCATTTAGTAAACATAATATCTCTCTGTGAAGCTCAGTACTTGTTTGGCATTCTTTCAATCAAAGTGACATTGAGATATGAAATTTAAGTAATTCTGCGACATTTCTGGAAAAAGAAATTTTCAGCCGCCGAAACCACGCTTTTGATAAGGGAAGTTAAAGAGAAACCTAATCTTAATGGGTGGACTGTGAGGAGTTGGTTCGCCAAATTTGAAAGTTGTGATACAAGCTTGGAAAGGCAGTAGGGCTCAGGGCGACCATCTGTTGTGGACAGCGATGCTCTACGACACGCTATTGAAGATGGCCCCACAAAAAGTAATCGGCAGCTATCCTCCGAAATTGGTTTGTCACAGTCAAGTGTGAATGGTCAGTTACACCAATTAGGTAAGGAGAAGAGAGCATGTAGAATAGTTCCACATGAGCTAACCTTGCAGCAAGCTGAACGTCGTCTGTAAATATACCGCCAAGAACTTACCGAAATGGATGCCATCGAACTTCTACCGCACCGACCCGACCATGCTCTTTCGGATTTTTATCTTTTCCGAGCAATGGCTCACTTTCTCAAGGGGAAAACTTTCATATATTGGAGGATGTAAAAATTGGAGTAGAAGACTTTTTCCAGTCGAAACACAGAGAGTGAGTGGTACCGCCAGGGAATCGAATAGCTGTCAGTCAGATGGCAACTAACCACAGAACATAATGGACTTTATTTCGAAAGTTAGAAGAAATTTTATGTAAGAAAAAAATAAACTTCATTTTAATCCTTGAGACGATCATTTTTTTTTACTCACTCTAATATAATATAAATAAATAAATCAAGGTGAAAAATAACGATATGACTTTTATTTTCAGATGCCCAATATAATAATCATATCTTGGCTTTTATTCATTAGGAGAGAAATATAAATTTCAATCCCTGGTTACAATTAAAATGGAAAAAATACAATTGAAATGTAAACGGTTACAATTAAAATGAAAATGTTACAATTCAAATGGAAAAGGTAACTATTGCTTTGGAAAAGATTAGAATTGAGTTGGAAATGCTGTATTCTGAATATTAATATTAAGTTCCATTAGTAGGCACTTTTAATTAGACAAGCCTTGTCTACTACTGGATCCGAATATGGTATGGCACTGATCAAACTGGCGTGCTTATTGTCCCTAAATTAGTTAATTTAAGCTAAAAACAGACGAGTAAGTAAGATTACAGTAGTAGACAAATGTGTCTAAAACTGGAATATCATGCATATCTGTAACCAGAAGTAGACACCCCTAGTAATTGTTAATTATTCTGTTTATACTGATAAATAAATTAGTCATTATCATCAAAAGAAACTTCCATAATCAACTAATCAAAAAAAAAAAATTAAATATTGGGAAATAAGACGATTAAACATGGAAAAATCTATTTACCAGCTTAAGGAGTTTCTCGAGCTGTGGACACAGAAGTCAGCATTCTGCTTTAAACAAAGCTTATCGTTGGTAATCTCTGCAAGGAATATTGGCAGGAATCTCACATAATTACAACCAAGACCACACTCTCTCTTTTGGCACCAATTATGAATTCCTACTCTTATTTTTTAAAGTCTAAACTCAAAGTGTTCACTACTTTAAACTCTCACTATCTATTACTCGTGCCTTTACCCTACACAATTTTATAATTTAATTTTTGTGCTCTTTTTAAATATACATCTTCTTAACGAACACCTCCGCATAACGGACACAATCATCTTTCCCATAGGCATCCGTTATACAGAAGTTTCACTGTATTGCCAATTCACATTCTTTGTTTTGTGATCTGGATGATAATTCAAACCGAAAAAAAATTTAACCGACCTTGCACTGCGCTTTTTTTAGCTTTAAAAAAATTTGTACGAAAAATTATCATTCGAAACAATACAATTGTAATTTTTTTAAATAATTGTCTAATTCTTTTAATCATCTGTATGTATTGTGTTTTTTTCTTCTTCTTTGTTTTCAATAAAACGTTGACTCTTATAGATTCATTAATTGTTATTAAATTATACAAATGAAAAGATAATTCCCTGCTAAAAAACAAATATTGGAAATCAGTAATGCTTACAAAATATGTTATGATTGATTGGTTTACCCTCAAATTAGCGTCAATACGATTCAGACACTTAAAACAAAAAATACCAGCAAGAAACGAAGACCCTGACCTAATCCATTAATTGAATCTATAATGGGTATTTTAGTTGGAGAACTAGTCAGTGTTATGACCAATTAAAGGTAGGACATTACCTTTCATGATACTTAAAATTATACAAATAATGGGCTATATCTGATACAAGTAAAATATTTTTATTTAATTTATTTTTACTTTACTACCATCTAGGTAAGGAAGGTATTGTAATCGAGTCAAATTTTCGATATGTAGTTTTCAACGGATCTTTTAGTCCTGGAGCAAGGGCCAAAATAAGGGACCCATTTTAGGAGAAGATTTGGGATGCCTATTGAGATTTCCACCTCGTAAAAAAAAAAAGAAATTAACTTTTCCAAGCACATTTTCAATGGTTGTATTCATATCGTATTCCAATCCAATGCCGCGGATCTCATCATACATAAAATATCAATGCAATATTGTATAAACGAATAAACAGAATTAGTGTAAGAATTAAAAAATAATAGAAATTCATATAACAGCAATACTAAATACGTAAATAAGGCACGCTATAGATTACGGGTATAATAAACAAAAATACTTAACATCAATAAAGAAACTAGTGCTGATCTAAGCAACGGTAATTGTTGATTCCACTAGATAAATTGTGCAATATGACGGCTAGGATTTATTACGTTCAATTTGCATTCTCTCTAATCATTTTTCTTCAGAATCCAATGACGAATACCTATTCATATTCAAAAGTCCATAATGTCAGTAATCATAATTTAGTACACTCTGAGTCATAAGGAAATAAGATATTTTATTTTAACAGTACATAGCATTGGTTCTTTTATATTTCTTTACAATGTCCTAAATTTTAAAAAGTTAAAATTTCAGAAAGAAAACATTTTAAACGTAAAAATGAAGATAAAATTTGTATACAAAGGTCACCAGCACAAATACACAGACAGCATTTTCTGACTGAGTATTTCATTTAAACTGAATCAATCATAACCATCATGAAGTACTGCCTAGTTTTCATCAACCTTGAATAAGGGCACACCCAGAGCAGGGTTTTGGCAAAGATTGTTGTTCGTTCAGGTAGTCCTTCTGGAACTGAATCATTTCTAAGCGGTTATTTACATTCTTAAATGTTATTAAACTCCATAGAAAAGAGCTTTCTATCCAACTCACAAACTTTCATTTTTAATAATGACTTTAATATCTTATTATGTTGAACGTTCAGGATTAATTAAAGAAAGTTGAAGTTGTAAGTAAGGAAAAGGTAAAAAAAAAAAAGCTCTTGACTAAAAAAATAAATAAAACTTCACTGCTCTAAACAAAAAATTATAAAAAAAAATATTTTTCTTTTATAAATTATAATAATAAACAATGCTTAATAAAAAAATGAATAAAATAATAATATTAAGTATAAACTTGATATTTACTTTTCGAAACACCTCGAAAAGTAAATTTCGAAAATAAAAAATAAATTTATTATTCCTGGGTTCATATAGCATGTGTTCCCTGACGGTATACGGGAACAAGCTAACAAAAGTTATGAATAAAAATCATCTTTTTAAACTCGTTCAATGATAGATAACAATTTTTTTTTATTATTATAAAATGCACTAAATTAAATTATTATAAGATGAATAAATACGATCAACAATTGGTAAAAATAGTTCAGGATGAATAATGCAACAAAGGCAAAAGTACTTAATGTCAAAGAGGACTAAAGAATCATGTTCAGCTTCAAAAAACCTAATATCGATGCTCTTGTTGTAAATAAATAAGAGGATCCTTCCGACTGAAAAATATTGGTGTAACATTCCAATGTCCAATGTTCTTACTTTTGATTAATACGCTTTTATTTGCAGAAATTTTAGTGTTTTTATGGGAATATACTGTTGCCGTTGTTATGAAGAATTAATAAACTTTTGATTTTCGAACTTATTTTAAATTTATTATTTTCTTAAGCGAATTTACTGTAATATATTCATGGGAGAAAGGGGGAGAGTAATCCTAAATTCATTTAGAAAAAAACAAGTTTTGAAGTTTAGAGCTTCCCCTTTCTTCAGTATATAGGTATTATTAAAAAATAAAAAAAAATAAAAAATCCTGTACCACTACTACCCATGAAGGGTCTTGGGTTCAGTACTTAGTAAGTACCGTACTATTTCTAGGCCAACGGTTGTGCAAGGAGATGATTCGGCCAAGATCATTCTCATCCGCCAGGTATTTCCCCCAATTTCACCAAGCTCCAATTTCCACAACATAGAGGCTGGGTGAGCCCAAGGAGGATCTTCCAACCCCACAGGATTGATTCACTGCTGATAACAGAATAAATAATTATTTGCCACAGCCGGTCTTGAACCCGGGACCGAGACCAGAGTAGCACAGTGCCTTGCTCACTGAGCTACCCTGTTTCTTTTTACCATCTTATTCTACTCAACTATATGAACATGTTTATAACTCCATTGCGAAAAAAAATGTCACTCTTTCTCTTTTTCTCGTGGACTCTTCATATATTGTTTTGTTTAAAAAAAAAACATTTGTAAAACAGTAACTAAAATATTTTTTTTTTATGAAGGTGAATCTTTAATACTTTTATAATAAGATCCCGTACTGGTACGCCCAGTAATCTGGAAAGTGGAAGTGGTCCGCAGTGGTAAAAAGTCTATGAGTCCCTTAAAAAGTACATTATGAGGTGTTGGTGGTGCTTTCTCAGATTTGCTGAAAACGAACGTTCTTGCTGAAACCGATTGATGACTCCCATCCCATGATTCGTTGTAGAGGATGTTTTCCACAGTAACAGAACTCCATGTTTTTTGCTGGAACCTAGTCGATCCAGAAAATAAAACCTTAACTCATAAAAAAATTTTCCAGGTATAAATCTATCTACTCTAGAGAATTTCCGAGAACCTTGCCACGGATAACTGAGTGATCATAATTTTTTTTTTAAACAGGTTCTAATATTCGTGAGCAACACCCACTGCCTTGACAGGAAAGGTTCATTGTCTTGTAGCGAAAACGATTTGTAGCGAAGATTGCTATTTGGCCTAGCCAAGGTCTTAGAGCCTATCAAACAGATTTTATTTTCCATTTTATCTTTGTTTAGACCGTTCCTATAATCTATTTCGCCTGAAACTATACACTTACTATTTGTAATTGTACTATTTGAGGGTGCAGTATTAAGTTATGGTACAGATAGTGAGAAAAAAAAGTTAAAAAATTACTTGCTTATATTCATCTAGGCATCAAAAATCTACCAAAAAGGATGCAGTTCGTTTACATATAACATCAGAGCAAACCGCCAGAGAAGGAAAATGGAGACAAAAACATTTTATTTATTTATTTTTACTTCTCTTTTGAACACTTTGGAAAGTAACATGTAATATCATATATTCCAATTATTTAATGTTGAATTTCGAAATGAATACAAGATAACAAAGATATATTACATAAATTTAGGGGTCAACAATATCATTGTATAACTGGCATTTTTACAATAATGTTACAATAGCCATCGAAAAAATTCGAAAAAATCGAAAAAAATCGGTGATCATAATTAGATGACCGAAATAGCCTTGGACAGATAAATATTCTTTGTTAAAAAAAAATTATATAAGAGTATTTCATAACATGAATCACGGGATGACTAATGTAAAGAAAGTTTTATAGTTTTTATACTGTATATTCATAGCTGTTTGACTATTCGTCATGTTGTACTATTCATACCATTGGAAATGGATGTTTTCAACATAATGAATAATTTAATTAGCACGAGGTCTTGTCAGATCAAACATGTGGCCACCCCTAACCACCCCCGACTTGGGGATTAGTATGCTTAAAACTGCATTTTGAGACTTTTTCGTAATGAGTGCATTTACCTGTTAATACTTTTCAACTAATGCTCAAACCTGAGGAAAGATAATAAATAAATTCCTGTTCCAACAATTATTTCTCACAAAAAAAGATACAGGAGGCTGCTTTCGGAACAAACCCGCGGACCACTTCGAGGATCCCGCGGACCACAGGCTGGGAGCTTTTGATATAGACCAGGGATGCCCACAGAAGGGAGGGGGGGTTACGACGCAAGCTGAGTCGTACAAATTCTGGAGGAGAGCGAAAATTGACCTTTTTTGGGTTTTATTTTTAATAGCTACGTCGCACAGAGATATAAAAAATCCAAAAATTGGAAGAAATATTATTATCTAAAAATGCACATTGAGCTGCTGAATCGAATAAGACGTAATCAACCAATAAACAAAATTCAAAAATATAAAAAAAATCGTATCCGGTATCGTTTTATGTAAATATGCATACCGTAAACATGGGCTCCTTTAGCCCTGGCGTTCTTCTTTTGCCCAAAGTAAAAAACTAACAAAACATTCTCCATTCATTTCCAGGAACAAAATTTTAAACTTCCTAAGGTAGTTTCATCTAGGCTGTAGCTCCAATCAGATAACAATGAATACCAATTGGTTCATTAGTCGCCTACTAGTGCAGTACCTGTTAATTTACTTATGCTTTGCAAACAAGTGATTTTTCAATCTCTCAAAGTTTCAACCCTCGAAACTGTTGTATTCCTGTTACAATTTTGGTAAGTACTTTTTTAACTGCACCACACAATACTTTAGTCAATGGAATGGCTGCATTTTATCTTGATAAATAGGTTTTTATTACAAAATTTCATATTATTGAAGGCTATGGTAATCTTAAGAGTGTGACCAACTTTGGCCCAGCTATTTTGGGTAAATTTGTTTTATTATAATGCCCTAAACCCAATGGCGTATCTAAACCTTGCGGGGCCCTAGGCGATACGATATTGCGATAAGGGTCCTCTCCTTAGGGGTTTTGGAGGGCACTGTTACTGGTACTGGCAATGGTGGGGGGGAACGAGTCCGGCAAATGGGCCTATACTATAATAGAATTACTCCTAAGAAGGGGAGTCCGGAGGCCCTGCCCCGGAATAATTAAAAAATGTTGAGGCAAAAGGGCAATAGTTTATGCCATTTATGTGTTTTAGATTTACTGTAAAAACTTTTGCATTTTATTTCCAATTTTTTTTATTTATTTTTGTTCAAAAACAAAATCATATTGTTAAAATTTTAATTTTGTATTGCGTGAGGGCCTGCGATAAACAAAACTATCCAACCTCCAAAACATTAAAAAAAGATTTCTCTTCTCTGTCAGGAATCTGTGAGATAGAGATTGTATTTTGTTTATATTGTAATAGTATAAATTGTAATTTTTGTCATAATTTAATTCAATTTCAAATATACTTTTTTATTCATAATGAGATTTGATTATGAACCTAAGTTTTTCTTTGGCCTAAGCTAATTATACAATGCCTTAAACAGGTGAAATAACCGCTTATGGGCGATCTAAATGGCAGAGTTGGAAATGCTGCTAATAGTATAATTATTGGAAGGTTTGAAGAGGATGTAGACAATAATAATGGGGAATGACTAATCCAAATACGTCATAGTTTTGATCTAAAAATAAATAATACATTCTTCCAACATCGCACTATTCATTGATACACCTGGTACCAGTCAACAAGGAAAAAGATTATATGATTACAAAGTTGAGTGCCTCGATTATGGTACATGACACAACAGCTTATAGAGGAATTAAATGTGGCACAGATCACTACTTCTTAAAAGCGAGAATAGGTTTTCCTTGGAAAAAGATAAATGCACTAAAGATTAGAGAACCAGAAGAAAATATGGAGATTGAACCGGTGGAAATCCAGCTGTTGCAGGATTGAAGTATAAAATGAATGTACCAAAAAAGATTAGACCAAAGCTTGGATGAAACATATGAGGGGAATGCGGCGGAGGAGTATGAATACTTAAAAGGTAAAGGGAGGAAGATTGGTGCAGAAGTATTAGGACCCAAAACAGACACATGTAGGAAAAGCTGCAAATGGATGACCAATAGCCTTCCGGAACTGATAAAAAAGAAGAAAGAAGCGTACCTCTCCTGGTTAAATAAGAAGGATAGTAACACATTGGCCACTCCTAAAAAAATGAAAAAATCAGTGTTTAAAGAACTAAGGCAAGCTCGAAATGAATAAACTCTGTGCAAATATAAATAGTCAATGAGGACTCCAGTAACACATAAGTCATACCTCAATCTCATCAACTTGCCTGAATAGAGAAATCACTTTAATGATTTGATGAATGAAGACAGAGAGCCATTCGTAGAAGATAATAGTTGGTTATAAGAAGAGACCGAAATGACAGTAGATCAGGAACAGGTCGAAAAAGAACTCAAGCTAGCGAAAAATAATAAAGCACCAGGCCCAGGTAGAATTAATTTCGAGCTGCAAAAATATAGAGGAAAAAAGTGGCAACACTTTTAAAAAGGCTGTATAGAACACTAGGTGGTGATCCAATACCAAAAGAAATGAAGCTCGGATACCTCAGTCCAATTTATAAAAAAGGGGACAGAAAGCAATGAAAAAATTATAGAGGAATCTGTGTTGCAAATCGCTTCGTAAAAATCCTTAGCAAAATCATAAGAAACCAATTAGAAAACGAGTTTAAAAGTGAAGATGATCAATGTGAATTTACATCGGGAAGATCATGCATTTAACATATATTTATTTTAAGGGAACATTGCTGGAGAAGCATCAAGCCGTATCCCGGAATATTGAATTAATATTTATAGACTTGGAGAAAGCGTATGATAGTATTCCTCGAAGATTGCTATGGCAAGCCCTACAAAATGCAGGCATTAATACCGACCTGATAGAAATAATAAGAGAAATGTATAAGGGGAAAAGGTTTTAAAATTTGACATTACCTTTCGGAGCCTTTCCCAACTAGTAAAGGATTACTCCAGGGGAGCAATGCATCTCACTCTGTGTTCAAGATTTTTCTTGAAATATTTCTGAAAGAGTGGAGGAAAAAATGTAAGCCCATTGGGATTCGTTAGAAAGAAGACATATTCCTCTTAACTTATCGTTTGTGGACGACCAAGTCGTCATCACCCAGGATTCAGAAGATGCTGATTACATGCTGAGAAAGTTAAAGGAGGAATACCAGCAAAGGGGTCTAGTTATAATTGCCGAGAAGACGGAATTTATGTCATCCAGTAATGATGACATAAAACTGAATCCAGGAGAGGTTCCGAAAAGAGTTCAACACTTTAAATACCTTGGATCCATAATTGAATTGGATGGTTCTGTGAAAAATAAGTGGAATATGAAGGCGAGGTAGACCAAGAAAAACTTGGAATAATGGAGTGGAGGAATGGGCCTTGGATAGAATATCCTGGAAGGGGGCCCTATAATGTCTAGGTTAAGGAAACCCACTTCTTTAGTAAAAAATCAATAAAGAAAGAAGATGAGGGTGCAGTTAAGTGGAATACAGACGTTATAAGGCTTAAATAAGAAGATTGAAGACTATTTGAATAGAACTCTATAAAGATATTTAGAGATTAAGATTTGAAAAGAAGTTACAATTTCTCTCAGATTAGATTATTTAATCATGATCTATTCGGATGAGGAAAAAAAACCATGCAATTCACATGAAATGGGAAACGTCGTAATAAGCAGGTAAGAGAACAGACGCCGAACTGTGGATTTGTCATTGATAAACGTGGTACAGTAAATTTTCAAGCACGTAGTGAAGGCATGAATAAAGACCAGCATTCTCATTGATGATTGATTTTGTTCTTTAAATCAACTTTTAAACCCGTCGCGTCATTTAGAAAACTAAATTTCCTCATAGTAACAGTACTTTTTACATACTTATAAGGTTAGTTGTTTATTGCTTCTTATTATTATAAACTAATTTAAAAGCAAAAGTGGAATAATTGTAATATTGAATTTCAAAAATTAGAATGCTTTATGACGTACAAATAAAATTGAGATAAATAGATTTGTAAAAAATGGAAAAGAAAAAGAAGAGAACTTTCTTAAATTTATAATAAAAACAAACATTAAATTCATTGATACTAAAATAAAATAAGTACTCAATAACCGTTTTATATGGTGTCAAAAAACAATAAGTTACAATGTATTGTATTGTACAGTACCTTCTGAAAATGTTTAGACATTTGTGTATTGATGGCAGTAGTAAAGTATGGTAAAGAAAGGCTTGTCCGCGTGGCAGGCATGAATAAAATAAAATAGTGGTAACCATTTATTAAATGCCGACATTTCGACTCAGATTGTAGGTCTTCATGAGGGGACCTCAAACTTAAACCAGTAGGAAAAAAATATATGATGTGGACAACACATGACTTCCTTGTTCGCCTATTAAACTATAAATCGGTGGCTCAAAAAGTGATCCTGAATTTGGTTACTAGTTTCCGAAGATCGCAGTATCTCAAAAAACAACACTCGGCATCGCGACATCCATCTATTGACACACAAACACACAAATAGGGAGGAAAACCAGTATTTTACACTAAATTTTAAGACTTAAAACAAGTAAAAAAATGTTTCATTGGATTGGAAACCAAATTGCGTTTGTAACCTTTATTACCGAAACATATGATTTATGTATTTAATTTAAATATAATTTTTGATGTAAGCTTATTATGACCTTCAAGTAAAGTACCTTTTTCGGCTCACCAATTTTAACCAAAATATAGTAAATACATTCACATCAATATAAAAGTTCAATTTACCAAATTTGAGATGTTTTACATTATATTTTAATATAATTTTTGATGAAAGTCTAATATGACCTTCAAGTAAAGTACCCCTTCCGGTTTTCCAATTTAGACCAAAATCTAGTATGTTATTTAAATCAATATATAAGTTAGAAGTACCAAATTTGAGAAGTTTTGCAAAGTATTTTAATATAATTTTTGATGGAAATCAATTATGACCTTCAAGTAAAGTACCACTTCCGGTGATTAAGCAGTGATCAAAAAGGGAGGTTCACAACTAGATTTTACAACAATCCTAAATAAAAAATTTCAACTTTCTACGGCTAAACGTTTTTGAGTTATGCGAAATACGAACGAACGTACGCACGAACGTACGAACGTACAGATGCCACGACGAAACTAGTCAAAATGGATTCAGGGATGGTCAAAATGGATATTTCCGTTGAAATCTGAAAACCGAAAATTTTCGCGATTACAATACTTCCTTTATTTACTTCGTACATGGAAGTAACAACACTGATGGCTGCTTATCCACTGACGGGTATACCATACCTACTTACTGCTGCAGGTTTCTTAATTACTTCTCTCAATATCCCTACCATTAGAAAATCGATGTCACTAAAAATCTCATCCATCAGATGAGATTCATTTCATTATCTGATCCTCAATACCACCAAACTAACATTCATCTTTTTAAAAAAAATTATTTTCAAATAACTTCCCACCTGATGCTATAGTAGATTCCCACAAGCCTTATCTCACACATAAAAATCCCAAAACCTTTGGCCTTCCTTTTCCAAACACTGCACTACCAACTTCCACCCTCTTCTTATATAGATCCCTTACTTATATCCCCCTCCCACAGAATATGGACCGAAACGTCGATAATTAAAAAATAGTTAGCACTATTTTCTTTTATTCTTAGCCGCCCCCAGACCATCTCCTTCTTGATTACTTACTACAATTTACCTATTACGTACAGAATTCACAACTAAATGACAACTGTAATAAATGTATTGGCAACATAACTCAGATCCATTGTAAATATACACGACCTATTGAAAATACATTTACACAATATATTGTTCAATGAATAATAAAATTATAGTTTCATGCACCATTTGTTCAGAAATAATGTAATGGATTTGTAATCTAAGAATCAATAAAAAACAAAATAATAAGTACCAAAAAATAATCTATTAACATAAGGACGAGTTAAGAAAAATTAGATAAAGCTGTTAGTTAAATCAATTGCGCAGTTTATCAATAGAGAAAATACTAAATATTAAATAAATAAGCAAAATCACCATTTTTATGTTTTTAAATGATGCTTATTAAATTTTTAGTAGGATTTCTTTCCGCCCTTCCGCACATAATGTGTATAGTTACTCCGAATCTCATCCATGAGCAATACGTTTATAAGGCTTAGGAGAATGGTAGTAATGAATTAGATGTTACATTTTACCATCTCAATTCCATATACATGGAAATATTTTATTGGATTGTTGATAATTTTTTATTGGGTTTTTCACAGATCTAGGATTTCATACCACCAGATCGCTCGTTGTCTTTCTGGTTGGTTTTCCTACTTCAAATCTTGCTCAGCAGATGAGATCGTACTCATTATAAATATTATCGCAAAATTAATTACGAATTTTTTGTAGTCTTGGATAGAGAATTCAAAGAAAAAATAAATGAATAAATAAATAATATCGAAACTACACTTATTTATTACTACGAAAAAAAATGAACGACATAAATACTGAAGATCAGTTTGATAAATCCTGTATTATACAGGATAACGCAGAGAATCCTTCAGAGGGATGGATGTTCGCTCACTGAACCAAGGCAGTGCTAATATTAGGTGCGATTTGTCTGGTTTTTCTTCTAACTCCGATTTTTATTGTCAATTCGTTTTTATCCCGATGATTTTATTATTCTTTTATTTTGGCAATGGGTTAAAAAATGAGTAATATTGTCTGGTTTTGCCGAGGAGGACGGTACGACAACCCCAGCGCTTTTCTATTTTCCCACACTTTAAGGAAAATAATTGTCAATAAGGAAGTTCACGAAGGTGACGCAAATAGTGGCAATGCCATCCTCCTGGAGAAAATAAACTTTTTAGGACTTACATGCGGGAATAAAATAAGTTTCGAGGAAAAAATCAATATTTCGACGCCACAAGGTTGCATATTGGGTACTTTTTTATACTTTAGGAACTGCTTAGTTCCCAATTTTTTTTCTCTCAGCTTCTTTTTTTCGAAAGACACTGTTGAAAACTATTCACAAACAGAGCCATTGTTTTCAACATTAGTGCTGAATATAATTGAATATATTGCCAGTATTGTGGATTATTTTTTACTTTTAACTTCTGCAGCGTTTTAGTAAAGCAGGTATCCTATTTTCTGAATGTATTGGAAGAATACTCCAAACAACAATTAAATGCGAAGTGTTTGAAAAAATCGAGAAGGTTTAGTCCAACACACTATGAAATTTTGTAGAAAGTGCGATAAATGTAATCAAAGTATCATCGAAATCAAATATTAAAAATGTCAAGCCAATGTTTTGGCCATTAAGAGCGCCTTAATAGATTATAAGATTATTCGAATTTCAAAACCATTTTGTAGATGAGGTAGAAAACCATCATAATCAGTGATTAATTGAAAGCATGGGTAAAATTATTTTTCTATAAAAATAAATAAAATAAAATTTATAAATTTGAACGAGAATATTAAAACAAAAAAATTGCGTGACAAATTGACTATAATCATTCATTTCAAAGGACACTAAATGTTTTTTGCTAGTGTCATTAGTTTATTTAATTTATTACCTAAGCTTCAATCAAATATTGATTAATGTGATAACAATAGATATTTATTAAAAATAACAGACATAAGTCTATTTGGTCCTATTGAGAATGAGGGCCTGGGTGTGGATGATGAGAGTGTGGGGTTAGATCCCACCCCCATCACTCATTTTATACTGGAAAGGCCTATATTTATTCTAGGATTATTACTTGTAAGCATTATTGTCCGACACAACAATAACCCAATGAGATAACAAGACGTAATAAGATTTATGTTTATTTGTTGTAGCTGACAATGAGAATGCCGTGTCTTCCTTATAGACGCGATACGCATGCCATATAATTACCATGAAAGGCCTTTGTATTGGCATTAAGGTCAGAGAGGGGAGACCAAGGTCCCTATTGGTTAGTAAGCATTGGTGTCTGATCAAGAGGCAAATGAAAGTCGACACTACTTGTTTTTCCGATACCTAGCACCTAATGATGTTATTGACTATTGACTTCCAGGTCTGCTAAATCTTCCAAATCGGAATATATTTTCATGATTTAAAAAAAAAAAAATAATAGCCCCTGTTGGATCCATTCATTCTTTAGTTCATAAAATATGTAAATATGTAAACGTTCATTCTTATGTTCATAAATACTAGAAGTATCAGATCGTATTTAAAGAAAATATCTCCGATAGAAGCACAAATCCAAGGAAATATAAATTAATGCAGAAACATGGAACATAAAAAATGCAAACTAAATTCACAAAAGTCCCGAAATGAAAAGGATAAACAAATAGAAAATGAAACAATGAAATTTCTACAACTATTACCTTATTATGCTTTTAAGGATAGAGCTACATTGTTACATTAAAGTTCTTATGCATTGTGTAATAAACATGTAGTCATGAACATCAATAGATTAGACTGTTTATTTACTAAGAATTATGTGAGTAGACATAATAATTGACTTCACAAGACAATAAATAAATAAAGTGCATAATAGAATAAAGATAAAAAAAATTTATCATTTGAAGATTTTTCATTATGTCAGTTACCATGTTTTACGACCGATTGCCTGAATTACAATACTAAAATTTACTGTTGTAATGCAATTTACGCACTTGTGATGACTGACAAAATGAAAACTTTTACAATATATAAGCGTTTGTTAGTTCTTATAATTATACTTTTTAAAAACTTATAAAATCAGTATTAAGGAAGCTGGTGTTGCCAAAAACTTGAATCCACAAAAAATAGTAGATAACGTAGTTTACGACCGACAGCCTCAATTGTTGATATTTATCCACATACATACTTTTTTTTCTTCATAGCATCTTTATTTTTTTTTTCTGAAAAGTCATGCATTTATATATTCTCCTCATTCAGCAGTATTACATTTTAATTAGACATTAACAGGCATTATTAGCGTTAATATCTTGAATTTAGGAATTCAAATCCATAAATTTGGGTCTCATTTTGCTCTATTTTGTAATACGTTCCGGCAATTTTTGTCATCAAACCATTTCTGCAATAAAATTACAGGTATCGAACATACTATTCGATATTAATTCAGGATATTCTGCTTACGTCATATTTCGAAAAACATAATTTCGTGTGAGTCAGTAATAACTTCCAGTAACAACTGAGTCAAAGCCCATGTCGCGAACACGTGAACAGTGAAGGATATAAGAACATTGCAATATTAAGCACACAAACCTGGATGAACCCACCACTCAAAATATACGGCAAACTGCAATACAGGTCATTGTACCAATTAAGCAACAATTACAATTAAAATGTGACATAATTCTTGGCCGAATAAGGGTAGAGTAAACATCAATTAAGGCACTTTCATTCGCCAATACCAGCACATGCTACCCAGAGGACAGGCACTCTATTAGGTTCATTCTGAAATAGGCTGTCCTGGGGTTTCTAGAAGCTCGGCATTTTGAATTTTTTCGGTTTACATTTTTCTTCAACCCCTAGATCATTTTCAGTTCATTTCAAAGCAGAATACGTTTTAAGCTAGTTGATGTTTAAACATAAAAAAATTATAACAAAATTTCTGGTGAAATGTTAGCGCGAATTACATTCTGTCCGAAGTCCCTTTCGAAAATTTTCATTAAGTATTTTAAATAAAAAAGTGTATTTTGATTATTGGAGATTTATCGCACAACGGTAACTAGTCCTACTAGGTAAGAACACAATCCTAGGTATAAAATCCTTGATCCGGACGTACTTAAGAGTCATGTTTCTATTCAAAATAAACAATATACCATCGTAACTGATTACATGCAGGTCCTAAAAAATAATTACTGACGATTGTAATAATAAAGCAAAAGAAAAAAAAAGAAATCTGTCCTCAATGGATAAATTGCATTATTAGGCAGAGACTTTCCATTTTTAAATGCCTACAATTATCTTTTAAAGAGCTACCATGACTGAGAGAAAGCGTACACAAATGAAAATAAACCAGACGTGTTCTTCCCTTTAGTTTAAGTATTCAGGAGCATATGTAAAGTACTACTTGAAAACTGCTAACTCTATTCACATAAGTGTAAAATGAATAATACTAATTGTAAGACAAATTCAGTTCACTTCACATTTTCTAATCAGTTTAACTATTGTAAAGATCTAAATAAAACTAAATGTTAACTAGAGTGGTTCAGATAATATTCCTATATTTTTTAGGTGATAGATTTAATTCAAAAGGTGATGCGGTTTCAGAAATATTAATATTTTTCTGGAATTAGAAATCATTTCTAAAACATTCATTTCTCAAAGTATTTGACGATTACAATACTTTCTTTAATAATAAAAAAAAAATTAAAAAACTGTTTTGAAAATCAACTCCCGGAGGATGCACAAGGATACCTATCTGTCTGCTGGATATTTCGAAACCACTGAGCACATTACCGAACCAGTCAGATGTGTAAAGTATTGGTTCACCGCAGCTGTTCAACCTTAAGTTCGCTTACCTGCAGAATTTAATCCGGGTCAACACCAGAGGCTAACAACCCCACTTTGAAACGATGTTCAACCTTCATTCACGTACACCATCATAAGGCAATGCCTACGGAGAATCGAAAATCTATTAAACCGGATAAGTTCGATCTGTTGGCATTGAAAGATATTTAAAAAACATTGGTGGCCGGATTCAGATAGTTTCTAAAGATAAAAAATGAATACGATTTAGATCGTGTTTCGAATTTATGTATTCTGAAATCATATCAGTTCCAAATAAAGCATTTATTCGGATTTGGTTGCAGACTATAACACTGAAATTACAACGGAGATTTACAAGTTACTATTATCATCTTTCGAGACGGGAACAAGTAATTATATTTTGCCAAAGAACTAGTCACAATGGAATAGCCCTTTAAGCAAAAGCATTGGAATCAGCTAACTTGTAAAATAGCTTCATAGCGGTGAGCATTCACTCTACCTTTCTGAATCAGGTGATCAGTGAACATGTCGGCCAATTGATACTCGTCGAATGACAAATATCGCTGAAGAACAAATATCCATCCACCCCGAGCTGGGAAATAACAATGCAAACATGGGGAATCTCCAGAGGACAGTTGAAATTATTTTAAGCTTCTCTGATGTGACAATCTAAGTGGATAATGAAGAAGTTAAAAACAAAACAAAATTATAACAAGAAACGCTTGAATTTAGCTTGAAAAGAAAATTTTGAAGAATATTTCTAGGCGAAATTTGTTATTCTAGGAGCACATAGAAACAAATTCTAGATATGTGAAAGTTTTTTAAGATGGTTTAAGTATGTAAACAACTACTAAAGGACTTAGAAGAAAAAAACGTGTTACCTTGGAATGCTGTAAACCAACCTGTTAAGTTATTTTTTCAAGGACTATCAAAATCGGTTCTTCGTTTAAATGTTTGTATTTACCACCTAACTCGTAGTTTCTAATAAAGTTTCACTTAGTAATTACTTGTGATACTAACTGATAGAGGATTTAGTTTTGGGGTGATAAAATCGGGAGAGTGGGGATATAAACACCTGAGAGCAACAGGGGGGTCCTCTCTTTTAAAATTTTTAAAGATTACTGATCAAAACAGAGTTTTTTAAACCACTTGAAGCAGTGAATTTGAGTCATTAGAAATTGCAAGAACAATGATGTTTTCAGGGAGAACATTTTTATATTTTAGCTGAAGTAGTTTTTAACCCATCATTCAGAAAGAAGCTACTCCCTCAATTGTATTTCTTACAAGAGAAATTTTTTGTTTTGGGGGAGAGAAAGTTTGCGCAAACGTAGTGTATAGACATTTTTTTTATTATTGGCCAGATCGCTATTGTTGTACTTTATATTTAATAAATGATGCATTAATAAAAACATTAATTCTTTATAATTCTTTATAGATACCGAATAGAAGAAAATCGGTCCAGCAGTCTCGGAGAAAAGCCGCGGACGGTGGACGGACGGATTTTTTTTTGTTTTCGATATTTGGATTCTACCTACCTTGAAACATAAAATCTCAAATTTTGAGGGGGAGTTACAAAAAAGATTTCATTGGTCGATTCCAAAGGTCTATTATTGAAAATGATAAACCAAAAGCATTTACAGATAGAGATTTTTTTATTTTTCGTTTTAATGCCTTGTTAAGCTGATTCCAAATCACCTTACATTTCTCCTCTTTGGCTAGGTCCCCGGGTTCCTTGAAAGAAATACTAGGATACCGGTATTATTTTAATTTTATTTTTTCGTGATGGCCAAAAAATTTGATGTATCACATTTCTTTAGATATACCATAAAGTCCAGGAGAGGAAACAAAACCATCTTTATATAAAAACAAAGCTACTCACGTTTTATTTATATTCTATAACGCTTTTATCGATTGTTTAGTAGGCAGTGTAGATGAATCAATCCGAAGGTCTTATATTAGCATACATATCCTTGTGGCGTTCTGTTTCTACCTGCGCTGTCACATCAAGCGGTATGGCCACATTCTTGATCAACCAGCAATTGTGGATAAAAACCGACTTGAAAGAAATAATACCAAGTGGTGTTTCCGAAACAATACCAAGTGGTATTTCCGAAACAATACCAATTCGTATTTCCGAAATAATACCAAGTCGTATTTCCGAAACAATACCAAGTGGTATTTCTGATAAGTCTACACTTATATTAATATTAGTTAGACTTGAAAAACTCTCATCCAAACCGTTTCGAGCCATATCCACAATATGTCTGAAATGCCAGTTCAATAAAGTTGAAATAATTTAATAATACATGGTTGAAATTGAATGTATCATTTGAATTCCTCAACTTTTCCATTGACATTTTGTTCTGAATTCCCTTCATCAGTCGACTCAAAATATGTATAAATAAATTTTGAAAAACATTCAGACTATATTTAAATTGCATTCATAATTTAAACTAATGCATATACATATACATATACATATATATATATATATATATATATATATATATATATATATATATATATCATGTAATAGAGCTAAAAATGAAAAAAAAAATCTGATAGTCAGGAATGAATTGATTTTCACTGTCATAGCTAAACAGCATCAAGAGTAACAATTCTTTGATATCCTTTTGAAATGATGAGTTCATCTCTTTATTACTTCTGTGTCTGATGGCTATTGATATGCAAATAATAAACAGTAGAAAAAATAAAATTTATAACTACAGTCATAAATTACACTCAATTACTTCAATGGCGCGCATACCACTGTTCCGGACCTTGAAAAATGTGCGGTGGTGAGCCTGAATGACAATAAACGGAGAGGGACACACCGTCAAACCAGGAATCGAAAGTCATTCAATGCCTATTGTCCAGGTATTGGAATAATGGCAGCCAGCCAGACATTACCTCTTCTCAATGCGTTATCCAAGTCATGCTGTCCTTTTACGAAATTGGCTTTAGTGACTGCAAGCTTATAAAAAAGTATCTGAATATATGAATCTCAAATAACTGATATAAAATAACCCAATTTAATGAAGGAATCAATAATAATTAAAATACTAAACTTTAAAGAAAAAAAAATTCTCTTAAAAAAAACCATTAGAAATGAGTTTGTAACGAATGAGACCAAGGGATCCAAATAATAAAATGCAAATATATATTGCGTTATTTTCATATAAAGTATTTTTAATCAAAAAAATCTAGTTATGTAAAATGTGTGATATCATTTTTACCTAAGATTGTTTATTATTGTCTTGTCTATTCTTCTGAAGATTCTTAAAAATTTCTAAGAACTATTTTTATTTTCAGGTGCGTACTTTGGCATAAGGCTATTGTAATAATTTAAAAAAAATAATATATTATTATTTTTGGCAGTGTTAAATCTTATTTTATACTTGGATCTCTTTGCCACTAAGTGAATTTAGAATCTAGTACTAATTTGGAGCTTGACTAAATTTTGAAGAAAAAAAACTTGACCTGGACCCCTTGCAATCCGACCACTTCAATTAGTTCCCTTTAGATTAAAATTTGATATTCTTGATTGAAAGGTTAAAACTTTTTTTTTTATGTATACCTAATATTTTATCCCTATAGAATCTTCCTATAGATTCTAGCTATATTTATTATTCTCTTTTATGTTATATTACTAAGCCCAGATGAAGGCTTACAACTTAGGGCGAAACATCGGCACAGACTAAACAAAATATTTCATTATTTTACGTTTTACCCCTAACCATCATCTTGTAAACAATAATAAAGTAATATAATTTGAACGATTTTTGGACTCGACTGATCATTTTTTAGGGAGAACCTTTTTTTTTTTTTTTTTTACAAAAATAAAATTCAAATTAATTACATGAAATAACAACCTAAAAAATAAAATACCTCATATAAAATAAGTAGAGTCAGATTTTGATGAATAAATATTATCTCACTATCTCAGCCAATAGTATTTTTACGGTAGCAAGAGAAATTTTATTTATTCTATTTTTCCAGTCTGCCTAGGAATAAAAATACAAAAAACATTTTTATTTAAATAAAATTAATTTTGCAGTATTAAGAACAAGTAACAATTACTATAAATAGTAAGCAAGAATTACTTACCTATCATTACAATTACTACTACAATTACTTACTTCCTAGACGTAGTGGAAAAACACAATTATCTTTTTTTCCACTGCATTCGTTATCAACTACTAGAAAAACCGAATGACTCAACTGAGATTTACGTACATGCTTTCGGCACCAAAGCAGCATAATCAGAAATATTAAAGAGTTTTGAAGGTGAAAGTCTTCTAATACTGTTAAATAGGTATAACAGTAAATAATTGTAGTTGGTTACGTCAGCACTGCTAGCAACGTTATGATAGACAATGGCCTATTGAACAGAATGGCTATAAAACATATTCTTCAAGGTCAGGAAATAAGTTTCGAGCCCAGTCCAATGTTTTATCTGCGCTTCCTCATTTCAGCTACATAATGAAGATAATCAAGATTCTAATCAGAAATAAAGTCGTTTCATCGTCCTTAATGCAAAGTGTGATTTTATACGTCAATCTTTTTCCTGAGATTGTTTAGACAGAAACGCTGATGCATTTTGGTTTATTATTTTCAATAATGAACCGTTGGAATCGACCGATATAAATAAAAAAATTTAACACCGCCCTCTCTCAAAATAAGGAGATAATAAAGCCGATTTCGATTATTTCATATTTTATTGCAATTTTATTTTATTTTTTATCATAGTTTTCTGTGTATTTATTGTTTTACCTTTATAATTTTATTGATTCGTTACCTACTTTGACATGGAAGCTTCAGACTTTCAGATGTTTTTCGTAAAAATGCTACGGCGATTTCAGCACTTTCTCGTACCGTAACCAATTCGTAAACATTACTACAAGCTAAATCAACCGAAATACTATGGAACAATAAAAAAAAAATCAAATTCTTCACATTCTTAAGTCTAACATGGCACCAACAACTTCACCAACTACCAATACAATAATGGCAAAATATGCCTTCAATGTTCAATATTGGTACGTAAAAAATATATGAGAAATTCTTCTGATTTAGTAATGTTTAGGAAAATCAATTTCTGATTCTCCATGTTGACTGAATTTTTTTTGGTAACCTTGGTGATAAAATTTGATAACCTCAAAGAAGGCGTGTATTATCTGTTTTATCGAGATATATTACATCAACCATAAAAACGTCACTGGGCGTGATCCTCAAAATTAAAACTTTACAAGACGGCAAAGAAAATTTTGAACTGTATTTCGGGGATTTTAACGAACAAATTTAGATGTTGTAGGTAATAGAAAACATTGTGGGTCAATATCCAAAATTTACGTCCATTTGCCGTAGAACGGAAAAAATATAGAAGAATCATTTTCAACAAAAAATCTTTTTCAATTTTTTTTAATGTTTCGCTCAATGACCATTTTACCTTCGAGATGTTAATGTAATATAACATCACACCCTATTTTAATATGGTGGAACTGAGAACATTGAGTTTGAGTTATGGTTGCAGAAGTAAGGTAGCTAATATATTAATTAAATTGATAGTATTTTGTATCCTTAATTAGTGATGTGACATAATCAGTTAGGTATTTTTGGCTTTGCTAAGAAAATAGAAAACTACAATGGAATACAAAATACAACAAAATCTCATAATAGCAAAATTTGCAGATTCACCACTTCGGCATTGCAACGACGATATCTGAGCATATGTAGAGAAAGAAAAACAAATGATTTTTATAAAAACAGTAAGTACATAATAATTTACCTATAATTTTATTAATAAAAAATGAAAAAAAATAGTAAAGAGTGCATTATGTGCCTGACTGAATGAAAGAATATATATACACTGGCCCACAAAAAAACAGGCACACCAAGATTTTTTTGTTTTAAAACTCATGACGATAATTGGTGAACATTTGTTGTTAATAAATGAAAAGAATAATATATCTTCAATTACACCCAATTGTAATAATGCTAAGGGATTAACGATAAGGGCCTGTTAGACTTCAAGTCAGTTTTACAGATACTACTCATTTCTACGCATTCATGATTACACATCTCTCCATTTTTCTTCTTTTTTCATAAGTTTTTGTAATTTTATTGTTTTGCTTTTGTTATTTTTTTTATAGTTTAGCATTTTTTAACATCAAATCATGGTCGTTAATTCGGAAATACTGACAAGAATTTTGGCTGTAGTCGAAGATGGTAGAAGTGAGCGTTTCGCAGTTGTGTTGTGCATTCGCAGAGCGAAGAGCACAAAGAGCTGGGCTGTACACGAGAAAGCCAGTTTCTGGGCGGCCTAGATCAACAAATCCTGCTGACGACCATTTTGTGGTGGTCCAGGTCCTTAGGAACCGCCATCAATGAACTGTTCCAGAACATTCAAGCAATGCGAACTGCTCTCCAAGCGGATGCATGCTTGTGTGGAAACGGCTTGCAGATGGGCTACATTGGAAGACGAGAGCCACTAGTCCACTGTTAACACCAGCGCACCAGAGATTGAATTTAGCTCAAGCACGCTGAAAATGGACCGACGCTGAGTGGGCTAATCTAATGCTCTCAGTAGATTATGTGTGCAGAATTAACCTGTTCTACTCTGTCAATCGTGCTGAGGTAATATCAGAGTTGAAAATGTATATTTGCATCGTTAAATAATCCTAAATTTACTGTTTGGCCCAATGCGTGCTATGCAGCTCACTGTGGTCCAAAACGGCAATCTGAGGGGACAAAATTAAAAAAAATTAACTCTTTCAGATTTACTGATTGTAGTGTAGTCTCATCTTTCATGTCATGTTTGAACTAGCTCATTTAGTTGACAGGTCAAATCTTTAAATTACTCGCAGCGATTCCAGGCTACTGAAGTATCAACATATCCAATTCTAATAACAAATTTCTTGTTCGTTTATTTCGTCATGGAAGCGTTAAAAGAAAATATGTACTATGTTTATATAAGGAATATTTTAATTTATAAAAATGTAATAGCAGCAATTTAACTTAGGTATTATTAATAAAAGTAATATTAAAAAAATTATCAGCATAAACTGGCATTTAAAAAAATTTGTTATATTTTAAAGAGAAAATGTGCAGTATGCCGAAAAGTAAAGTAAAATTAGGTAAAAAATACGCGAAACCCGAACAAAAAAAACAAAACAAAAAACTGAAACTTGTCAAAACTTGTTCATCATTCTTTCCGTAATAACTAGTAAAAAGTCCAAGAGTTTCCCGCGTCAGATGTTGATGGAGGGAGGGGAAGGGTGATAGAAAACTAATTATTTTTCAGTTGTTTATGAATATCTCCTAAACTATGAGGTTTGTCGCAAACTATACTGAGCGGCTGTGCGATATATTTTTGCTGTAGTTTTCTGTTCTCTTAGCTAAAATCGTCTCAAATCTAAATGTTTTATTTAAAAAATATAAGGGGGAAAGGGAAAAAACAATAACAAATTAAAATGAACAGCAGCTAAGTTTTTTTATTTAATTTCTTTGCACATACTTTTTAAAATATATTTTATGAAGATGTGATCTATCCGATGATTGTTTCTTCCTCTAGTTTCTGAATAGAACAGTTATTTACAAACTGTCAATGCACAAATTTCTCAACAAATCATTAATTCTATCTTCTTAATCTTCTTTTATATTTGTTTTCGTTCGGGAACAATCCGTAAAATAAAAATCCGCAGCATAGTACTGCTATATTCTTCAGAACATTCGTCAACATACAGTTTCATTCAGATGATTTAGAAATAATTAGTCAGTGCATGTTGAACTGTTTAGAATTGATGTGCTACCAAACTCTAAATAGTCGAGAAAAGACATCTTAAGTGGTATGGTCATGTCTGCAGAATGAGAGAATATAGAGAACCCAGAAGCTTCTATGAAGCCCAATCAACAGTTAAAAGGCCTAAGGGTCGACCTCGACTGTCTTACGAAGACCACATATCCAGGCTAGGAAGATCGCTAGTGAAGTTGGTAGGAGAGATGAAGGCGCTCACGAGAGACCGAGATGCCTCGTTGCGATGGCTGGATACACCTCCACGCTGAGAGGCATAAGGAGAAGGAAAATAAGAAGATTTCTGAATCGACAAAATGTAACCAGTAAATCATAAACCGTAATTTTCGAGACTAATGACTTCATTTAGAATCTTTCAGTGTTAACCTAACAATAATTAACCAATTTAAGTTCTTAATTTAAACTTAATTTTAATTCATTATCTTGACAGAGTATTCTTTCAATACTAGTAGACTATATCAGAATACTAATCTTTACTTGACATGAGAAGGACCTTGGCCTCATTTTTTTCTGATTTCAGTCGATGCCACTGAATATTTATTTTCGAATAACAAATGAAATTAATTTATTAATCCTCTTAAGAAAAAGAATAGCAGCAATTTGAATGCCTAATACTGAAATCTACACAAGTCCCGCGATCTATCGATGATTCTAAAAAAAAGCACGTTAATTTCTTACCTAGCTTACTTTCGAAAACACATTAGATCGAAAAATAAGGTAATCAATTTCAGGTACGTTTCCGAGCATCTGCTCAGTTTTTTGAGCAATGAGCATGTGCTCTGTCATATTCACTTCACTTATTGCATCGATATACAAGAATCGATTAAATATGGATTATATAATACGTTTCTTGGGTTATGCTGAATCAGTTTTCTTAATAATAAAAGTTAAAATAAAATAATTGATTTACGATCCATTTCTAAAGCATTTCGTTGTTAACTGTTCGAATGAATTTTCACCGTGGGTGGCCTTACCCTTGCCAACAATTTCTTGCTAGTTGATACCATTTAATTCGATTTCCATGGTCAAATCCTGTTTAGCAAGCTTGTTCAATTATTTCGCGGTCACCTCACATAGTAATTTTTGACAAATATCTATCTTATAATAAATTGCTGAGAGAAAAAGTGCTCCACTTGAGTATTTTCGTCCTGACAACTTCATACCCGTGAAAGCAAGTTGACTACACACAATTTTTGTTAAGTATGAAATTATAGGGTGGAAAAAAAGAATTGTGAAATTGTTATTAAAATTGGAGAATAAGAGAAAAAAGAAATACTGATAAACATGAAACTTATTTAAATGAAACCATTATGCCGTTTAAACAAACTTCCAACTAGTATTATTCCTGACTGATAACAATATGATGCTTATTTCGGTGCTCATAGACAGTTCTGGTTATAACCAATTCATTTAATGTAATATATTAACTAAAGCAGTGATTAGTTACAAGTAAAAATAAACATAATGATGAGAGTATGGTTGACCGTCGTATGAAAGTAGGAGAAGCTTGGTTGAGGGTGCGGTCAATAAAGAAATACAAGAAAAAACATTACACATTGTCGACGTTTCGACTTAAGTTTTAGGCCATCAGCAGGGCAGTTTGTCCTTAGCAACAAAGCAGTGGTGGCTCGCTTATAGGAGTTGTGGAACTGCAGCACAACCATTTCAACTTGAGACACAACTATAGACTAGGAACGCGTTATCACTTGTTCATTCCGAGATCACCCGAACGTTGCCGGACCAGCACATTCTAGCGTCGTTTGTGCTAACTAACTGCTTTGTATTCAATTGTAACATTAGTATACATTGAAATTATTAAAATTGTTCCTGCTTTAATTAGATATTATTTAAAATTATTACTGCTGTCGACTTCCGCTCATTACGTTCGCCCAAGAACTAAATAAAACATCAACGGTTCCTTTTCAGTTGAGGTCGGGTCCTTACCGTAATTTAAAATATCACTCCTTTAAAGTATTACAAAAATTTGCCCATATCACCGGAAGTCGACAGCACTAGTAATTTTAAATAATGTCTAATTAAAGCAGGAAATTTTTTAATTATTCCAATGAATACGAATGTTACAATTGAATGCAAAGCAGTTAGCACAAATGACGCTAGAGTATGTTATTCCGGCAACGTTCGGGTGACCTCGGAATGAACCAGTGATAACGCGCCCCTAGTCTATATTTGTACCCAACTTGATATTATCAATAATATTCTATATAATGAGTCATTTTTTCCTTAATTCTTTCTTTGAACTTGTACAATATATCTGTCTGTGACAGTCGCTTTGCGGGAATCGCAGCCGGTCCCAAGCCCGGATAAAAGAGGAGGGTTTTGCGAAGGGATTAATAATCCTTTCCACGAAAGCTCAAAAGAATAGTCTCGATTTAGGGACTGATCAACGATAACGATCCGGGAAACGTCAAATGGACACATCTCAAATTTACAAATTAGTTACATGGAATATGAGGACACTCTTTAGACCTAGGGTCTTTGATGAACTAAGAATAGAGTGTACTACACAGAATTTTGATATAGTGGCTCTTTAGGAAGTACGATGGTTAGGAGTGGGCATTCTTAAGAAGAAGGACTACGCGTTACACTACAGTGGTAAAAGATCGGCATGAGTTTGGCTGTGAATCCTAGAGAAAACAAGATACAATAATACGGATGGTAATATGGATTTCCAGACAATAGACAATCGTATCTGTAAAATAAGACTAGATCTGTAAAATAAGAGCCTATTTAATATAAGTATCATTAACGTACATGCGCCATCAGAAGATAAACATGACATCACAAAGAAAGAATTCTACGCAAAGATGGAGAGGGTATACGGCTAATGTCCCCGATACGACAGTAAGATTATAGCAGGCGATTTTAACGTTAAAATCGGGACAGAAGAAGTTTATAAGCCAACAATAGGAATGCATAGCTTACATAACATTGCCAATGATGATGGAGAATGACTGATCCAGTTCGCAGCCTCCAAGATGTCTACAGTAATGAGCACTGTATTCCCGCATAAGAATATGCATAAACAAACATGGCGAACGTCTGATGGGAGTAATGTAAATCAAATAGATCGTGTCTGAATTTATGATAGGCATCGCAGTTGTTCAAGGGATGTCAAAAGCTTCAGAGGACCTTGCATTGATTCAGATCATTACTCAGTAGTAATGAAATTTAAACAAAGAATAAGTACAGTAAACATATCTCACTATCTATCTAAGAAAAAGTGGAATACAAAAAAGCTAAAGAATGAAGAAATTACACTCTTATTTAAGGAAAATATAGACAAGAAAATGCATGAGTATCCTTTGGAAATGGCTCAAGGCTTAGCAATTGATGACAAGTGGAACAAACTGGAGAGGATAGTCTCAACCATAGCTGCAGAAACTCTTGGTAGAATAGAACCTAGAAGAAAAAATGGATGGTTCGATAATGTATGCAAGGAAGCTATCGAAAGAAGGAACGCCGCCCGACATAAGTGCTTTCAGCGACAAACAAGACAACAGGAAATGGAATATCGCGAAGGCGACTGACGAAGAAGATAGTGAAGAAAAAGACAAAACAGGCAATGGAGGAGCAGTTGAAGAACATTGAAGAGATGGCCAATAAGAATGAAAATAAGAAGTTTTACAGGAAAATAGGAGCCATCAAGAAAAATTACTCGCCTATGAATAATTGGGTGCAAATCAAGGAAGGTCATATAACAAAATGCAGTAACTACAGAGGTATCACGCTGCTTAATGTTGCGTATAATAATTTTTGCGGCATTACTATATAACCGACTTGTACCCTATTAAGAAAGGGCGGTTTGCGAATACCAGTGCGGTTTTCGAAGAAACAGATCAACTATAGACCAAATCTTCGCACTGTGGCAAATTGATGAAAAGATGTGGGAATACGGTTGCATGTATGGTTACATGGCGATTATTTGTTGATTTCAGAGCTACATATGATACGACCTATCGAGCCGTGCTTCATTAGGCCATGGAAGAAGCAAAAATCTCTTCTAAACTAATAGTTTTAACAAAGATGACAATGAGGCACACCAATTGTGAAGTAAGAGTGAAAGGAGAATTATCAAAACTCTTGGAAATAAGGAATGGACTGAGACAAGAAAATATTCTGGCCCCTTTGCTGTTCAACCTAGTTCTTGATAAGGTTGTGAAGAAAGTAAGGATAGAAGGTAACAGCACGGTTATCAATAAATCACTGCAATTAATGGCCTAAGCAGATGACGTAGTGATTTTGAGAAGAAATAGGCAGGTAAAACCAAGCTAATGATCATTGAGAGAATGAGACAGCAACACCTACCATTCTAAAATTTAGACCGAGAAAAATATCTGATGTGGACAACACATGACTCCTTGTACGCCTATTAAACCATAAATCGGTGGCTCAAAAAGTGATCCTGAATTTGATTACTAGTTTCCGAAGATTGAAGTATCTCAAAAATGACAATCGGCGTTGCGACATCTATCTATCCATCACACATATGGCGAGAAAAACCAGTATTTTACACTCAATTTTAACTCTTAAAACGAATAATAAAAATGTTTAATTGGATTGGAAACCAAATTGCGTTTGTAACCTTTATTACTGAAACATATGATTTATGTATTTAATTTATATATAATTTTTGATGCAAGCTTATTATGATCTTCAAGTAAAGTACCCTTTTCGGCTCACCAATTTTAACAAAAATATAATAAATACATTCATATCGATATAAAAGTCCTATTTACCAAATTTCAGATAATTTACATTATATTTTAATATAATTTTTGATGAAAGTCTAATATGACCTTCGAGTAAAGTACCGCTTCCGGTTTTTCAATTTAGACCAAAATCTAGTATGTTATTTAAATCAATATAAAAATTATAAATACTATATTTGAGAAGTTTTGTATAGTATTTTAATATAATTTTTTATGGAAATCAGTTATGACCTTCAAGTAAAGTACCACTTCCGGTAATCAAGCAGTGACCAAAAAAGGAAGTTCACAACTAGATTTTGCAGCAATCCGAAATACAAAATTGCAACTTTCTACAGCTAACCGATTTTGAGTTATGCGAGATACTAACGTACGTATGCATGTACAGACGCCATGACGAAACTAGTCAAAATGGATTCTGGGATGGTCAAAATGGATATTTCCGTCGAAATCTGAAAACCGAATTTTCGCGATTACAATACTTCCTTTACTTGTACAAGGAAATAAAAAGCGAATCAGAGCCGGCATTTTTGTACCTGGGATCACTAATTACCAATGAAGCCAATGAAACAGAAGAGGTTAAAAGAAGGATTTTGGCAGGAAATATAACATATTATGCTCTTCGGCACCAAATAAGAAGTAACATAATCTCTCGTAAAAATAAAATTCGGATGTGCAAAACCCTAATCAGACCTGTTGTTAGTTACGGCGGTGAATGTTGGGTAATGAATAAGATAACCTGTGACAGGCTAGACCGTTTCAAAAGGAGGGTTATGCGAGGAATGTTTGGTGGAGTGTTTGAGAATGGAGTGTGGCGAAGCAGAAAGAATAATGAAGTATATGATATTTAAAACGATCTGTCCCTGTCTAATTTTATACGAATAAGTAGGCTGAAATTGTCATATATGAGTATGGTCATGTCAACCGAATGAGTGAAGAGAGGCAGGTAAAGAAGGTATACAAAGGAAAGAGCGGAAGAAGATATGCGACAGACGGGCATCAGTTTGGTGGAGGACAGAGCTCTGTGGCAGGAGATAGATTAACATGAGACTTTATAGGAATCTTGCAATTTCAAAAAGCGATATCTTCCTACCACTTTCATTTCTGATTTACCCATATACACGATGTGGAAGTGAACTTTTAAAACCCAGTGGTGGTCTAACTTATTTTCATCAAAAGTTGACTTATTATTCTTACAGATATAATCCTTAAGTTTAATGCCAGTAGCCAAACCACAGTTTATGAAAAAGATACAAAAATCTTTGTATGGAACTATGCGCTACACAGTTCCACTGGCGAGGAGTTTGGCTGGTGTGCACGGAAAGGGTACAGGAAAGAGCACTGTCGATCTCATAGTGCTGACATGTTGGTGGAAGGTAATTTTTTTTTACTCCGCACATGTGCTTAGAAACCGTGTACCATATTCTGTAAGTGATAAAGTGTAGAATTATATTGTTATCCTGCTTCTAGCTATTCTGTTTGATTACTTTTTTTTCTGTTTTTATTTAACAGAAAACTTAAACCATGACCTTTGCATCTCCATCTTTTCATGCAAATTAAAACAAGAAGAATGGATTTCATTTTAAAATAAATCCATCAAGCTTGTGCTGTGACAATTTATGTTATAATAAGTAAAAAATGTTTGATTTTGTTCTTTTAGGGTAATAAGTTTCTGATTAAATTTTCTTCTTTTTTTTTATGTTTGTTTCCTTTTATACAATTTTAAAAAAATACTAACAATTTTCTGGAGTAGCACCCCCACTAATTTTATCTATGAGCCCCCATTGCAACTAAGTATGCTTGAATTAAAACTAATTGAAATTAAAGGTGAATAATTACTATCTATGGAAATGTAAATAGCAACTTCCATAATTTTAATCATTTAGTTTTAAAAAAAAAGTTGCAACAGTAGATTTTATTCATAGAAATTTTTTAAAACTACTTAAATACTTAAGGCCTTTGGCTAAGTGAAGGGAGTGGATCTAAGTGAACTGAATAGGAAGTTAAATGGATGGAAGCTAGGTTTCGACCTCAAAAGAGCCACTGGTGAAGAAAAGCATTACACCAGTAACAGTATTTCTGTGAAAAAAAAAAAGAAGAATGAAAACAGCTATCACTTTGACAGGTATTTAATGGGATTCATTACATTTATAGTTTTTGGAAATTGGTGAGCTCAAAAAATGTATTTATGTTATTTATTTTTTGAAAATAAATTATACTATTTACAAAAAAATTACATTTTCAATAAATAAGATTATATCCTGCACCTATGGATTCTCTTTCCAAGGCGTCAGATCGAGTTGTGGCAGCTCTGAACATGGCACAAGTTGGTTACTGAAAGGAAACAGTCAACATTTAAAAAAAAATATATATACCTATGAAACAGAAATTTCCAGCAAAACTTTTTTATTAACCAAAAAGGTTTGCTAAATTTATTTGTTTTGATAGATTGCATACGTTGTTACAGTATTAGTTTACAAGAAAATTAGTTTACAGAATGTTTTATTTTTCCTTTATCATAAATATGATTTTTATTTTAATATCTCATGTCTCAATATTATTTGAGAACAAAAATTTTAGTTCAAAACTAAGTTGTGAACATTATTATCGATTCTTGGTTAGAAATAGTAGACTGAAATTAATAAATTAGCTATATTTCAGCTTTAACTGAATTCAAGTCAGCTGAAGTTTAATAATTGAAGTAAATGTTAATTATAAGACATGACTTGATTAAAAACTTTTAATATGGTTAATATATAATTTTCCCAAACCTGACTGCTTGTAAGGAGGCTTATAACCAGTAGCCAACTGTTTATAATAGAAAAAATAAGGATATAAATATTAATTATATACTAAATAACTTACGAGGATATTGGTCTGTAAAAAACGTTTGGCTGCATATTGAGGATGTTATCTCCATTACGGCAAAATATCAAAGATAGTCTTTGTTTTTGAAGTTGTTCATACTGAGCTGTAAATGGGTAATGACATAATATATTTTTTATAAATACATTAGAAGTTAATGGAAAACATCATTTTAACTTAATACAAAATGTATCAGTCATTCAATTTATTTACTAATTACAGTTGTCTCTGCTTAGTCTAAACTAAACTCCAAATTATGAGAATATTTTACATATAACAGAATCAAAATAACAGCATAAAATTTTACCATTCCATCAGAGTAAAACATGAGTTAGTTTGAATAAAAGAATCTAGGCCCTCCAGTTAACTGCGCAGCTTACCAAGAGCTATTAAGAATAAGAGGAATTTAAGCAAAAGGTAAAACATAAACAAGGCCTTTTGAGAGAAAGATTTCTTGTCAGTCAGTACACTAGAATCTATGTATTCTTTTCTAATCCCTCCTTACTTATTTCAGAAATATTAAAGGTTTTCAAATTAATAATTGAAAAGATAAAAGCTTAGTAACATAAATTAAAGACCTTCAGCATTGCCTATACTCCAAAACCATAGAAACAAAAAAAGAAGTAAAGAAAGTACTATGACTACTAGACTACCTTGCTAAATCTTTTTAAAGATAGTTATGAGTAATTTAAGTTTTACACTTTGGCTGAACCACTTTTATTTTCTTATTTTAATGGACCATAGATAAAGAAGAATTGTATAAAGAAGAAACGCCCAAATTTCACTGATTTTTCTTTAACACTTTTTGAGTTTACTTTCATGTTCAATTATGATTTTCTTAGTAGTTTCTTCGTGTATGTTTCCAAGAGTAGGTTTGTTGCTGGCCACTTCAGCTTATAAGAGGAGGGTCGATGTGACCGTCGCTTATTTTGATAAAAATTTTATGGGCGATTCTACATTGAAAAAAATACGACCTATATCCTACCATTTTGTCCAATGGGTCCTAGGAGCTGAGAAAAATGAATAAAGCATGTTGAAAATGCTTTATTTTATATCTCGTGTTTGAAAAATGATATCGACATGAGGTTTCCAACTAAACATTTGTTTTTAACTTAAATTATAAGCGATAATAAATATCAAGGCGTGTAAGATATCAACATTGATTTTTTACCAATCAAATTTCATATAAAATATTTTTTTAAAAAGGATTACCTGGAGTAAAAGAACCAGCTTGATTACTAAACTGATAATAAAACCGATCTCCATTTCTCCATCTAGCAAACTGTTCTCCTAAGATACATTGGAACGTTGGACCAGTTAAAGCACTCTCAGCATGGTTTTCCATTAATCCAGCTATGTAGAGCTCAACATCATCTACACTTGCATAGTATTGAGCTAACAAGTTGATATTCTAGACAACAAAATCATCTGATTATTGCGATAATCGTTACAAAAAAAATGTCAATCATTTGTTAAATTTTTTTCTGTATGAATATTGCCTCCTTACTTTATATGAAGAAAATAATCTTTTTCATTTTCAATAAAAAATTTGTTAACTAATATAAAGCTTGAGAGCATAAATATTCCTTAAATAAACAAATATCAATTCATTATATCATATTGTTTATTAATTTATAGTTATTCTATTTTCTCTAATACTTTTTTTAATTTTCCTATTCTTCACTGATTTTAGGAATTACTATCATAGTAAAAGGTAGCAATAGCAACAAACTGTCTCATTAAGTACTACATTTTCAGTATGCACTTTGTATAAGTTAAAATAGAAAGAAAATTTTTTTAATCCCCTTAACTAAAAACATATCTTCTAAAATTATTTAATTTTTCCAACAGATATTCATGAATTTTCAATTTGATTAATGAAACGAATCAAATATATATGTTAGGATTACAAAAGTTTCTGTAACTAACTTCTGAACTTATTACATCACTGAAGTCCGAAAAATTTGCTGCTCGAGAAAGTCCACATGCTACCCTATATTCATTGTAAGGAGCTAAACCATGATCTCGTCCACGTTGGATATCAATAGCTGCTAGATCACTTCCATATGGAGCTTCTAATCTGAATAATTTGTCTGTAACCTACAAAAGACACCATTTTAATTTTTTATTATATTATTATTGGCTTCGTTATTTTTTTTTTTATCAATGCCAGTACTTTCGAATCATCACCTGTTCAGAAAAAAAATTGTTGAATTTCAAAGACCTTTGTGTAGTTAAACCTCTAATAAAACCATCCAAAAATCCTGGTTGTTGAATTATACTTGGTCTAAAGAACCAATCCGATAGAAATAATGATGTAAATGGGCATCTGCTTTCTTTCATTAAACTGAAATAATGAAATATTTATAGAATCTTAGTGAATTTTAATAAATAAATAAAGTCAAATCATAGATTCCTCAAAATAAATCATAAATTTTCACTGAGTAATCTACAGCAAGAATAAATACAAAAATTAAAATGATGGTACAACTTTACAAGAGGGGCGCGTTATCACTGGTACTCCTGATCTTCCCCGAAGGTCGCCCGACTAGCATACCTTACCGCCATTTGTGCTAACTAACTGCATCCAATTGTAACATTCGCATTCATTGCAATTATTAAAATTATTATTGCTTTAATTATATATTATTTAAAATTATTGGTGCTGTTGACTTCCGGTTATCTGGGGAAGTTGTAGTCATAATTTAAAGGAGTGATAATTTAAATTACGGCAAGGACCCGACCTCAACTGAAAAGGAACTTTTGGGGTTGGTTTATCTCTTGAGCGAGCGTAGTGAGCAGAAGTCGTCAGCTGTGATCTATTTAATGCAGTAATAATTGAAATTACGGTAAGACCCCGACCTCAACTGAAAAGGATCCGTTGCTGTTTTGTTTATTTCTTGGGCGAACGTAATGAGCGGAAGTAGACAGCACTAATAATTTTAAATAATATTTAATTAAAGTATTAATAATTCCAACAAGCACGAATGTTACAATTGAATGCAAAGCAGTTAGCAAAAATGGCAATATAGTATGCTAGTCCGGCGACCTTCGGGTAAGATCAGGAAGAACAAGTGATAACGCGCCCCTCTTGTAAAGTTGTACCAAAATGATTACTGTGTATCATTATATTGTCAATGTCATGCACTAACTCCATTGTTGAAGGAACTAAATTATGAAAAGCTCTGAAAGCTGCTGCCGTGAAATCATTGATGGATGTAGGGTTCAACAAAGTTTCATAGCCATTATATAATTTATCAAAATCATAATCTGAAATTCGGTTTCTGCTGGAGTAGTTTTGACCTAAAATAAAAAAACATTATTTATTTTCAATATACTGCTAATTCATAAAAATAAATATTTTTTTTAAATTTTCTTTTATTACAATTTTATCAATTTTCCAAAATTATTTTTTAATAAGCAATTAATAAGATAATTAGGAGCTTATAAATGGCAAAACTAAGTAGAATACATAAATTTAAAAAATACATAAATATAAAAGTTTAAAAAAAATAAGTTAAAATCACAAATAATTTCACATGAAATTAGAAGAGGTTAGACATGAAGAGGGTTAGCTATGATTAAAAAGAGAAATTTAGTATTTTATAAAATTATTAAACAACAGCATTTAAAATAAATAAATAAAAATGAGAAAAATATGTAAAATAGATGAGGAATAAAAGAATAAATAAATAACTTGAAATGCAGAAAGAATTTAATATAGGTAAGGTCTGATATTACATTTCATTTCACTTTATACTATTTACTTATTTTTTTCCTCTAGTAGTCCGCATCTATTTTACTTCTATTTCAAATTTTGATTTGTCTTTTTTCTAATATATGTACAAGCTCATGTGTAAGTCATATATAACCTTCTGTTTGCCTTATTACTTTTACTATCTTACTCCAACTTCTATGTATTTCCACTATATTTATTATTTTGTAATAGCTCTGTTCTTATACTACAATACTACCATCTTATTTTCATAGCTCTGAAGAAGATCTCATTTCTGCAAACATTAAAACAGTATTAAATTTAATGTTAGCTTTATTTTTTCACTATATCACCCAACCTCCTAGATTTAATCCACTGCCAACAATTTCTACACTTTATTTTACCTTGACTGTCAGGCTCTCATTTATTTTTTAGGACAGCCAGGACTAAGGAAGTGATGACAATCTTCTCGACAAAGTCCAATTATTATCAGAAGAGAGAAAATTTAGTTCTTTAAGGTAATTGTGAACACTAATTCTTCCTTATAATTATGTTTATAGAAATTGGTAATTATACTTTGTCTGATAATTATTTTATTATTATTGTTCTTACTAATTTCTATGTTATTTATTATATTAATATTTTTAAATTCATTATTATTGTGTGTTTATCATTTTTATAACTATGCCATATTTATTTATTAAATTTTTCTTTTAAAATCACTAGTATATACTCCTTATCTGTTAATCTTCGAGTTTAATATATATTAGATTCTTAATATATTTGATGACTTACAGGCAAAATCAGCAAAGCTTTTGAAAAATATGAACATTACAACATTAAGCTCGGTGCAACAACAATAAATTAAATACATATTTGACTAATATGAAAGATAACATAGAATTAATGGGCAAACAAAATACAATTTATAAGATAAAATATATAAATTGTGACTAATAATATGCAGAAGAGACTTCCAAAAATTAGGTACAAGTATTGATCAGTTTCGAAACAAATGCAAAAATATTAAAAACATCAACACTACTGCATTGGTCCAACATAGCATTGGAAATAAACATGAATTTGATTTCAAAAACACAAAAATATTAAATAGAGAAAAATACATTAGAAAAAGAAGGGTATACGAAGCAATATACATAACTGAAAACAAAAAATACATTAAGTTCAAAACTGATACTAGACATATTAATAATTACTTTGTAGATATAATTAATAAATTAAATATAGACTAAAATAATTACTTTTTACAATATAATACTAAAAAAGTAAATGAATTAGAGTTGATTACAAAATTTAAACATTGGTATAAACTAAAGTATAGTGAGGGATAGAAGATAAATAAGGAATTTAGGATTAAATAGTGCATGATAAAAAATTTATCAGGAATACTAAAAATGCACTATATAGAGAATAGAGATATAGATTGATATAAATGATGATGAATATAATAAAAATACAATTTTCTCCTCCCCAAGAGATTTTAGAACAATATATACCAATTCACTTCATACTGTTCAAATATTTTTTTTATTTATGCCCACAGATCATTGTAGTTCTAAAAAAAAGAAAAAATGCAATTTTAAAGTAATTCTGTAGTCTTTGATATACCAAAAATTAATTTTAAAGAATCCTCTGTAGAAGTGTACAGTTAATTTTATTACCATCCTCGAGATATGTATTATATCGAGTTTGAATATACGTATGTACGTATATACGTATGTAAATGCATGTATTGCATTTAGTAAATACTACAAGTTGCTATACCACATGCTAATAACGATGTATACCTATCTACTTATGATTACTAATTATAATTAAATCTTATCTATGGTACAGAATATTTACTTAATATATGCTATTATAGTTATCAAATAATACTTTGCCTTTCTGAAAAGTAATACTACACCCAACATAGCGATTAAGAAGTCTGTGTAAGTTATCCTCTGAACTGCTGCAACTACAATTCTTCTTGCTTCTTGATAGAGCCTCTCATCATCCCAATGAGGGTTCAATGCCAAAAGTTCACTACATAGTTTGTTATGTTCACGTAGGAATATTATATGAATTATGGAAACATCTGTGTTTTGATTTACCCGTGAATCTCCTATTGAAAAAATTGATTATTTCTATCAGTCATCATGGTATTCGGAATTTTAAATTTAAGAACTTCAACATCACTGGTAAAATTAACCTGCTAGGTAACAAGTCTCACTGTCCATAGATACATCACAATAATGTGTTGCATTTGGTACATTAGGGGGAAATTCTCTTCCATCTGGTGTTCTCTGTACAGCAAGTTTACCACCTGTACCATTTCTTATTAGATTTGCAATGTAATTTGTAGACCCATAAATAAAAGAAGCATCTACGAAATGTGTTACCATAGCTAACTGAAAAGAGAAATAAAAAAAATATAGCAATTTTTAACATCATCACTAACATCTATTTTCTACCTATTATAATTAAAAGATAACTTTTACATATATCAATGTAATCATTAATAAATCACGCCATATACATTTTTTGACCCTTAGAGTGTGAATAGGGTCTCTCGACAAGTTTGTAGATTTGTGGAAGGAAGTGTTTTGGACTTTGGAACTTCAAACCAATAGTACCTTTTTAGTTGCCAAAACAGATGATAACGAGGGTATAATAGTTCTTTGTTTACGTTCAAGTGTATCAAACTTTGTCTAAGGTGCTGTGCCATATACTAAGGCCTTCTACAGCACACGTCATATTTTGTATATTCTCTATGTGAATAGGTGTTTGGCATTCTGTAAGACATTAATAATACAAACGAAAATAAGAATGAAATCACTGCGATGATCACTGACACAATTAACATATGTTCTAATATGATAACTTGTTTACAATCTGTTGAAAACAAAATCATAATGCTGAAACCAAAATGCTGATACATGTATGAAATATAGTTTTGTTTTATTGTGAAATTTTGTTTATTTGTAATTAGCCAATACAATTTAAACCAATGAAAATTGGATAAGAACATATGAGTTTTTAAATTATTTTCCTGTTTGCAACTCACTCCTGGAGTTTGGCCCGTTCCTCCCGACTCACCCTGCCCTTGATATAGATACATATATATATATATATATATATATATATATATATATATATATATATATATATATATATATAGAGAGAGAGAGAGAGAGAGAATAGAAAAAAAAACTTTATTCTGGTACAAAGTCCCTTAAGAATAACAGAGATGTACAGAAAAATAAATATTATATTTGAGTAAAGATATGAAGATTAAATTATAATTAATAATAATAATAAAATAAGTATATACATAGTTGCCCAAAATATATAAAAAAAAAAAACAAATGAAGAATGGTGGAACAGTATATATTTGTAACTAAAAATAAAAAAGAAAGAGAAAAAAAATTTGATAAGCAAAAAAATGACTAAGAAATGAAGATTTCCTTAAACAAATTCATCTTTTTGTCCCTTATTACATTCCAGCCTGTCTACTCTCTTCTTGATACTCTGGCTCAGTACAGGTTTGGTCCAGTACCAGAGTGCCCTTAACGATTAAGGCTCCATGTCTCAATACCAACATACATAGGCTTCAGAGGAGAGAATTTAACATTCAAATTTCATTTATGAACCATAGTATTTGTGACATCGCTGATGTCCAATATAGAGTCAAGATAGCAAAAGCTGTTCGACTCATTTTAAATTATCTATGGCTGGGTCATTTACTCCATCCCTATATGTGCATATGCATTTGGTAATTGATTTTTAAGCTAACTGTTTTTACAGCTCCATTAGTTTTCCGAATAAATAGCTTATTATCTTCATAATCTGTGTAATGATATTGCCAAGTTATCAATTATCAATGATTAACTAGTTAGCAATAACCAAAGGACGTAGGTACTTTCCACTGCTGATTGGGGAAATGTATATTTATACATACATTTATTTATCAAAACTATTATTATACTAAATAATCAAAATTAAAAAGATTAACAATATTCTTAAATATTAATAACTACGACTTTTTCTTTTAGAAAATGAAAAATCTTGACTAATATATCAAAACCACTTTATTTCTTTTAAAAAGCTATGCTTAAATTTTTTTAAAATATTAATTGGGATAATGGTACAATATATCCCTTAGACTGACAATAAAAGAAAAACCTTTCAGCTTAAATTATAATTACAGCAAATGATTCATAAGATAATTAAAGAGCAAATAAGATATTCTATTTTATCAACACTCATGTCTTATCTCTAAAGTATCACTATTCTTCATGACATACCTGTTGCTGTGGTACAAGGCTACATCCGTAGTCAGTTGTTGTAACAGATCTAATGAAATTCAGACAGGTTTGGTTGAACCTGTTAAAATAAGGATCGTTCTTTGGCACTTGAATAGGCATACACTGAGCTGGAAGTTCTGTTACCATAGCAGAGTATGTGTTGTTAATACAACACTGAAGATCCCCTAAGCTACTAACTATAAAAAAATATATAGAATTATCATCAATTATAATATTATTAAAAACATTTTTGAAGATGTAAAAAAGGTACTTGTTATTAATTAATAGCCGACCCTGCACCTATAATGCAGCTTGTATATACTACTCCAACTAGGACAGGAAGAACAGGGATCCTGTACAAACCTATTCTAGTCAGAGTGAGAAGGTTAAGATTTAAGAGCATTAATTTTGCAAATAAAAGTTAACCCTACCAGACCATATTCAAACAGATACCATATCTGGTTTAAAAATACTAAATTGCAACATGCTCAGCAATCGTGGTCTAAAATCCAGCTTAAATCTTTACATTAAATACATTTGAATACCACATCACTTGATCTAATTAGCCCACAAAATTTGTGGTTATTAGTTATCATTTAGAATCTATATTTTAATTATAACTGTATTTTTCTTCATTGCTTGTAGATAAGACATGCTGTGATTGGCCTATTATGCATGAATTTTAGTCCAATAAAGTGCTAAGTTCTCATAAGTGAATAGTGTGTATATTTTAGCTCACTATCATTTTGAAACAGTATGGTTCATAACAGAACCAGAGTATTTCATCATATTATATTAAACATATGCATTATTTTACAAAAATTGTGGATGATAAAGGAAATAGGAGAACTTTCTCAGAAAATTTAAGTGGTTAGAGACATAAAGGCATTTTAATCACTCTAATTGGTGTAGACAAAGAAATGTTATGAAGATTTTAATATTAGAAGTCAGTAATATGGAAATTAAAATTATCTTTGTCCTACTATCCCCCTCTTGCAGGTATAAATATTCCTCTGTGCATCACTAAATCTTATTATACCATAATATTGTCACAAAACCACTGAGGTCATATTTTTATTTAAAATAACCTTCCTTCCTCCGCATCATAAAATAATCCTAATAATCCAATTGGCAATTATCCCTAAAATACCTATTTTTTTAAATTTTATATTAATAACACTCACCAACGATGATAAAACTTTTGTACTGAAAATACCTTATTCCTATAGTTTTTAGGGTGCTGAATGCAAATATGATATTAAAAAAGCTGTATCACCCACAATTTCTTCACGTTTTATAGTTAAATTTATTAAATTAAGCGATTTTTAAAGAATTGAACAGCTTTAATATTTAAAATAAATAACTGAAAAACTAGATCTATTGGTATGGATGAAGTTGGTAGCACTGCTGAAACACATTTGCTGGCCAAAAAAGGTTGATTCTTTTTTCTGTTAACAGCTGATGTTTTGTTTACTGTCAACCTAACGTCACTTTCACGTTTCCTGTACATGTGCTCAGTACAATGTCTAATCGCAGTTGTAAAAACTCTTCTGGCAGTTTTTGTTATATTTATGGTGTTTGTGATTAAAAACACCTAAGAAGCATTACAGGCTTTGTCAAAAAGATTTATCTATCATACTTTGGAATTAAACTTGGTGATCAGGGTAAATCTTGGGCCCCGCATAAGGTATGTTATGTATGTGTCGAAGATGTAAGAAAATGGTCAAAAAAGGAGAAAAAAACCTTTAAATTTGCTGTTCCTATGATATGGAGAGAGCCAAGAAATCATTCCGATGATTGCTACTTTTGCATACAAAAACTATGAAAACCTAGAGACAGTGTTAAATCGAATAGGCTATTCTGCTCATGGTTGGATGATATGTGGTGATTTAAAAATAACATGCATGCTCCTTACCTAACATGTTATAGAAGTTTAAAAAGTTAGGATGTTTGATGAGCCTGAAAGTTCATTTTTTCACAGCCACCTTGATTACTTCCCGGACAATGGGACAATGGGAGATGTTAGAGAGGAGCAAGGTGAGCGTTTTCACCAGGACGTTAAAGTGATGGAAGAACGCTACCAGGGCTGCTGGAACACCAACATGATGGGAGACTACTGTTGGTCACTTCACCGAGAAGTTCTACAAGCGACTCATCATAGAAAAAGCTACACAAGAAGCTTCAAAGAAAAAAGAGAAAGAAAGTAAAGACCAATTCCAGTTGACAAGTGAGACCTGTATTAGCACATTATATCACTGTTTTAAGTAGCCATTGTACAAACCATGCTTATGATGTAACATAGTGTTTCATTACTTCCCCCATATACTGTATAGGGGTTTATTCTATATCATACAAAGTATATTGCTGGAAAACTATGGGTGATACAAAAAAACTAAGGGCAGATTTAGATTCAGCACATAAAAATCTATAAAGATCAACTATTAAAGTTAAAAAGTTTTCAAACAATTTTTTTTTTGTTGGCCTGTGTAATTTAAGTACATCATAATTTTATGATTTGTTTTCAAAAATTGAATTATATGGTTTGAATGAGCAAGCAGGGTGGATTAAAATTAATCATTTTGATTGAAGATGCATACAAATTATAATCCATTCTTTCAGATTAGTTGAAAGAAGATAATTTTTTTTTTTCAAAATATATTTAATTGGGTACCTGGTAAAACTGAAATATGAGTTGTATCATGAGATATGATCTGGCCCCATTCCATAACAATTAAAGTATTTATATGATCTGGAGTATTTTTGTTAGGCAATAAACCATTCCTTAAATATCTAACGTCGGGTAATGGTCTCCCACTAACTGACATTCTCGGTTGGTGTAAACCTGCAATGGTTATTCACAAAGTAAAAGTAGGAAATAAATAAAATAAGAACATATGGAATACTAACCATCTTGGTATAAAGGAGGTATCAATCTGACAAGAGCAGTACCAGTTAAACCCCACATAGGAAATAAAAGATTATTGCATGATCCATTGATTGTCCGATACAATGAAGTTCTGTTACATTGCATCATTGGAATACAAATATCTGCAATATTCTGATCAATTATTGGCTGAAACCTTGTTCCAGGTAGTCCACTTGATATACTAAAAAAAATTGCGACTTAAGGTGTCTTATGATTGAAGAATAATTATATTGGGTTTCTCAATATTTACGTCGTAGAATTTTCTACTTCTGGAAGAACAGTTGAATTAATATTTTGCCTAGTTCCATACAATTGCAAGACATCCTGTAAACCATCTGTTATATCAGTTAAAGTATTCCAAAATGATGTAGGCCCTTTTTCCAAACTTGATTGATAAGAATCTTTTTAATAGTAAAAAATTAAAAATGTTGAAATTAAAAATAGGTTTAATACATCAACTTTAAAAATTATAATTGATTTACTTACAGGCATTTGTTAATAAAACACAGTATATAATATAAATGTTGTTCATCTCTTTAAATGTTATGTGAAAACTAAAAGAAAAGTAATATTTTCCTGTTCCATTTTTAAAATTTTCCAATGTTACTTATCAAGTTAATAAACCTTTCAAACTCCTTATTATCAACACTTTCACTTATTTCATTTCAACTTAAACTTCTAAAACTTCCAATAGGTAAATACAGTTAACCATGAACAATAAATATTTATTTAAGAAAATTCTATTTTAGAATAAGAAATATCTAAGCAAGCCAAAAAGCATTTTAACAGGAGTTAACACCTGGTAATATTAGCAAAAAAATTCCTAACCTATTCATAACAAAACTTCTAAATCTTTGTATATCTATAATTTTATAAGATAACGATGCTATGAAATTTTGGATTCAAGAAAGCTATCCATTAAAAAACTTACACAGATGTTTAATTTACTTGGAATTAATGAGTCATTCACGGTATGTATTTTTATAAACACAAAGTTCCCTTTGAGCTATCTGATAGTTTTAACTTCTGCTCGGTTTCCTTATCAGCCATGTGGAAATTGCAATAAGATTGAGAAACATTATATTAGTTATTGCTCACATGTTCAACCCTTTGAAAAAATCAGTATTTAGTTATACATAGTTTGTAATAGACATAAATTGTTCAGCCTAATAGTGACGATTTTCTTTTAAATTTAATACCTTGGTTTTTCAAAATTATTAATATTAATTTATTGCTCTATTCATTTAAAATTTAGCGGCAGTTTTATACCTAAAACTTAAAAAGATCTGAGAAAACCTTGATTGGTATCAGAAGAAAAATTAATTAATATACAAGTAATAATCGCAAATAGCTATACATGAATATTTTTTAAGTTATAGTATTATGATTAGAGTTGTTCAAAAATTATTTTAAATGCCTGACTTAAAATATTACGGAATTATAAACTACTTCCTATCCGAATATTTGAAAAAACTGTTTTAAAATTGTATTAAGTGTTATTTATTAAAAGAATTAAAAAAAAAAAAATCAATTAATAATGTTAGGATAGTGTTACTACCAATGGCATGATGTGTAGGTATGGTATATACTTAACAACTGTGAAGGTAACAGTCCAGTATCAAAATAAAGTGCTTACAACTAGTTAAACTTCATATGAACAGTTAGATATTGCTAAAATGTACATAAAATAATAACGTCAGCCCACAGTCCTAATATAGTAAGTAATGATTTTACAATTAATGATTGCATAAACCAAGTGTTTTGACAACTCTCAGTGCTCCTAGACATTTTCTTTATCCATTAGAATCGGCTCGATTTGTTGCAGCAAATGGAAGTAATGGAATAGGAGAGGCTGTCAAAATATTAGCTATTTTAAAAGATTGGGACTCAAAATTAGCTGAGGCCAGGCTCATGTCCTTTATGGTATGCATCACCTGTGTTTGAGTGAGTGAGTCTTACTTCATATTAATTTATGAAATAATAGCACCGTTTGTGCTAACTGATTTCTATTAAATTTTAACATTTGTATTCAGAGAAATTATGAAAATTATTACTGCTTTCATTAGATATTATTTAAGATTATTAATGCTGTCGACTTCCGCTCATTAGAATCGCCCAAGAGATAAAAAACTACAAAAAAGACACTGACAAATCCTTTTCAGCTGAATCCGGGCCCTTACTGTAATTTAAATTATTACTGCAACTTCCCCAGACCACTGGAAGTCGACAGCACTAATAATTTTAAATAATATCTAATTAAAGCAGTAATAATTTCAATGAATACGAATTTTAGAATTGAATACAAAGCAGTTAGCATAAATGGTGCTAGAGACTGGTAGTGCGTCAACCTTCGGGTAACTTTGGTAGGGACCCGTAATACGTAATAAGGCATAATAAGTTGTACCGATGATTCATGTAAAGCTTCTTCTCCTTCTTTCCCTTCCTCCGTATACTTTTCAGTGTGGAGGAGCCTTTACCCAACTGAGCGAGTCCAGTTGGTCCCATGCCAACATCATCATCTGCTCCAAGATTTTACCTTTTTCCTCTCCCAACTTGCGAACATTATCTCTATACGAAGTTCAGTCTTCCTCGCGGTCTTGTGCCTGTAGGTCTAGCTTCAAACACCTTCCTTGGGTCTCGATCATGACTCAATCGGCAAATGTGTCCAAACCACCTCAGCTGCCGTTTCTGCAAGGAATCTTTTAATGCCGGGATTCCCAATTCTTCCCTTACTCTAAGATTTCTCACCAGTTTTGCCAGTGACTCTGCAGAGGTATTTCATTTCTACTGCGGTAATTCGGCTTATATGCTTCTCCGTTGTGACCCAACTCTCACATCCGTACATCAAGGTAGGGAGAAATACTGCTTTATAGATATGGAGTTTTACTTTTATACTTACCTCTCGTTTGCCCACAATTCTGTTGCAAATCTGATAATAGAACTGGTTTGCTTTTATTATTCTGTTGGAAATTTCTTGGTCTATCCTTCCCGACTTACAAATAATTTTTCCCAGATAAGTAAAGTCATTAGTGCTTTCTAATTCTTCTCCATGGCAGTAGAAATGGACGTCTGTTTCCTCCTCTCTAGAGGCTACGAGTACTTTACTCTTGGTAGAGCTAATTTTCATTCCTTTACACAGAAGCTCCTCCTGCCACTCAACTATTCCTTGTTGCAACTTTTCTTTAGTATCGACAAGAAGGACAATGTTATCAGGTAACATTTTGTGAGGATTGTCCTGAGATTCCACTTTCCCAACGATGTCCATGCTGTACTATTGCAAATTTTATGGACTTCATCTACTAGTGTAATGAAGAGCAGTGGGGGCCTATCTCCTTGCTTCACTCCCTGTTCTATACGGAATGGTTAGATGCTTGCCTATTTATATGTACTACCCCTTTTGGGTCTTGGTATGTCGATTTTATAGCACCTATAAGGTTTTTTGGGACTTCCTTTGCTTGGAGGGCTTGCCATATATATTTCCTAGGAACGGAATCAAAAGCGGCACGTAAAGCTTCAAAGGTATTAATTAATAATGAGAAGAATATGTTTAGTCCCTACAATGTAAGGAGTATAGAAGTGCAATAAGGAGCATAAATAAATGTACACAGGTACATATGAGACAGTTTCAAAACTGGTTCAATCCACTTATTTCATAAAATATTTTTATTTTATTGTTCACTAGATCTCAGTGCATTACATTAGCTAGCAAATTCATATTGACCTATATCTCAATACTTTATAAAAATGGGCTCACCCCTCTATAACTCTAGGGATTACCTATATCAAATGTAAAGCACAATCATATGTTTTTGTTGTCTCCTGTAAACTTTTTGAAAATTGATTGAACCAGTATTGCATCTAATCTTATGGAAACTGGAAAGTAAATAAAATGCAAGTGTTATAAATAAATAATGCCTGTCATCTAAATATTCTCAGAAGATCTTAAGCAAGTAAGTAATAAAAATCAACAAGCATCATAGTTAATTACTGCCTCAAAATATAATTACTAGAGTAGAGCACCTTTTTTTATTTTTCCAGAAAATTAATTAAATATTATTATTTCAGGAATTTGTGTGTAGGAGTTCGCAGAAGGTGTGTCTACGCTGATTGCATGCATATGCACTCTTTGATCAATGGAATTTCGGTTATTTTAAAATTAGCTGAGGTAAATAAAAACACTAAACCATGTTATTAAATGTAAGAGTCCAAAATCACCATTTTATTTATTTGATATTGGTATAATTTATTTGTCTGAATGTGAGTGTGTGTACGTTTATATGAAGTGGATCATTACAATAGTTGTTTATAACATTTTAAGAATTCAATATTTTCCGAATATGACATCTGTTGATTAGTTACACAAAACTTAAACAATATCCCTTCTTATTTAATATTCAGTATAAAAGTAGGAATTATCCGCAGTCTAATTGTTATGTTCACTTAACTTTCTTTTCTTGTACACAATTTTTTCTATGTCAAACCTTTTTAAAAATGTTTGGTAATAAAAAATGCTGCCTACAGTTTCCTAAAGCAGTAGAGCCTACAGCAACTTTTCATTCTTTAGAAAATACCTAGAGAAATATGGTCTTCAAACACCTTAAAATGTGGTAATTTGTGGCTGGAGATGCATTATCATGGTAGTGGTTCCTTCAAATACATACAGGTGAAGGACATCAAAAATCTATAGTGCAAACAGATAAACTTTTAACTGTCTTTGCTTGATGAAATTTATTTAAAACTTACCAAAGGCTTGCTGATATTTTTTCTGTTTTTAATATATGGATTAACCACATTCACTCCCTTATTAGAAGATTGAAAGAGCATAGACGCAGACTCAGGGGATGATCATTCCCTCATTAATAAAAGAGAGGGGACGAGAATATCATTTCGCCCCCTCTCTCAATAATTTGATGTACTAAAATTTAAAAAAAAGTAAAATAAAAATCAACAACAAATAATCGTCCAATCCAATAAAATATGTAAACTAAAACCAATTAAGAAAACAGGAAAAGTCGAATAGTTGGCTAGAAGTAGGATCAAATTTGAAGTAGAATCGAATTATGTTATTTGAGATCAACACGACCGTTCGTTACTTCGTTTAAGCACTAAATAAAGGAGAAATTGGACCTGGATGGGCTAGCAGAGTGGAGAGTAACATCAATTCAACGGCTCCAGTTTACAACTGATGCTTGCTGAAACTTAAGTGGGGCGATCGCTGCTTTTTGTTTCCCAGTCGCAATGGAAAGTCTGTGCCTATGATAGAAAGCACTTGCAAAAACATCTGTGTTTTCCAGGACTCACCTAACGGAGTTAAGGATAATTGAATCATTCAAATTAAAAACAAGATCCAATAAACCTCCATTTACAAAAGAGAGAGAAAACTACCCATCCTCCTTCGAGTAAGTGGACTTTTGACTTCCAAAAATTTTTAAATATCCGCCAGAGAACATGAAGATTAAATAGTCCTTAAATATGAACTTAAGCATTGTGGGGTGGAATTTCCTTAAACATTCCAACAGAGGTTGTGGTGTGAAGTGAAACCATCATACTCATTCTTAAATGAGTAGGGTCTTATCACCAATAGTGCAGGCTATGACAGAAGCAGTTAAACTAGAATTCATTCTAGTGGATGATAGTTCTAGATCTCAAAGAGCTAAACATTCATAAAAGAATTCTTAGATGATTGGGAAATTCAAGTACAATATTGGCCTATTTGCTCACCCGATAAACTTTCGTATTTAGGAAATTAACTTTAAAGAAAATATCAGGGCAGTGTCAGCCAATTTCACAGACTATGATTAATTGCTAACAATACTCTCCGTGGTTCCTATAAGATAACTTCTAAATGTTAGAAGGAAGTATGCCTCATCATATCGACATCGTTTTTTGAAAAAAGGTGTAAGCACCATTTAGCAAACTTTACAGGAAGTACATGAAATGTTTTTCTTTGAATAAAAATTTGATTTTTTATTTTATATATCTATATACAAGGCTTCTAGCACTGGACAAGGCCAGAGTGACGGCTGAGAGTCTTCAATATTTGGTGCTTACTTTATCAATTGTCGATTGACTAATTCCAATTTTTACTTTCCCTTACCTACATACGAAGTATATAGTAAGGGGAAGTATTGCGATCTTGAAAATTTTCGAATTCGAGTTTTCGACGGAAATACACGTTTTAATGTTCCCTGAGTCCAAATGACCAAGTCTCGCTAAATAGTCTGTGTGTCAGTGTGTATGTGATCAGTCTAGCTCAAAAACGAAAAGTTGTACGATACTGAAATTATTGATTTAAGGTTGGCACATGCAAGTGATGTTACAGCAACATTTTCGTCAAAATCGACCTACCGGAAGTGCCACTTTATATAAACGATTTTACACTTTTTTACAATTTTCTCGAAAACGGCTCTAACGATTTTGATGAAACTTGCCTAAATTATTCTTCATAAAGACCTTTAACTTTTCATATATGTGGTACATCACCGAGGAAATAAATGCAGGGAAAAAAGTTATGATGAAAAGAATATTTTATTTACGTATAACTTCAAAAGCGTGCAATTTATGGTAAATTATGTTTGAAATTGTATGAAAGTTAATTAAATTATCTAAAAAACAATAAAAGAATCATCAAAATCGGACCAGTATTAGCAAAGATACAGCGCATCGGACTAACCGGAATTAGTTATTATATCATGGATTTTACACTTGTTTACATTTTTCTCGAAAACTGCTTTAATGATTTTGATGAAACTTTCCTAAATTATTCTTCATAAAGGCCTTTGACTTTTCATAATGTAGTAAATCACCGAGGAATTGCGGGGAAAGAAGTTATGATGAAAAGAATATTTTATTTGCTCAAAGCTTAAAAAGTATACATTTTACGGTAAATTATGCGTAGAAAGGTAATTAAATTTTGCTAAAAAACAAAAAAAATAATCATCGAAATCGGACCAGTATTAGCAAACATACAGTTTATTTTATGAGGAGCATAAAATAGATGGATAACGGAGTGCATCCGTAAGGAGATGGATGCGACCGAACCTCCTCCCACAAATCCGCCAATCTGTTGTAAACAATACGCTCTGTAACAAAGTAATTTAAGAATACAAAAGCGGAAATTGACTTAATAATTTCTACTTTCATATTATTTAATGGAAAGAAAATGTTTCCATGGAAACTAAACCAGAAACTTTTAAAATATATTTGCAACTTGACAAAGATAAAATATATAGGTAGTGTACAGAATTGTTGTACTATAATTGTTTAAAAAACTGTTTTATTGTACTTAAATGGCAGAAGAAGTGAATGCTGCTGAGTTTATTAGAAGCAGTGTTTATGTGAACTCTTTAAAATTATATTAAAAAGATAATTATTATAGGACGGTAAGGGAAAGTTGTGTGTTGCGCGCACCGCACCAGATTTTTTTCAATATATCGTGAGCGGGGATCGATAGATGTGGCGTTTGAATGAATGAATGAAAATAAATTTTATTCTGGGACTCTCAGTCCCCTTTCAGTAATAGAAAAGTTCAGTGCATGTACTATTTGTCTAGCCTACATGCAGTGAATAAATTAAGAAAAGTTAAAAAATAAAATGAAATATAGATATTCATAATTACACGCATTTAAATCATAATTAAATATATATATTGACGTCATTTTTTGAAAAAGGCTTAAACGCCAAAAATTCGAAATTTAGGTTTTAATTGATTTTGGGATACAAACACCACCTCCATCGATTCCCGCCCACGATATATCGAAAAAAAAATTGGAAATGGTCTAAAAATCGAATATTGATGACGTAAGCACCAAATACTAACGACTCTAAGTCGTCACTCTTTCCTTAACCAGTGCTAGAATCCTTTTAAATATATTGTAATTATAAAGGTTTTGCCAGATTAATAAACTCCTACTTTATACAATTAAGAATAAAATTTAAAAAAAATATATAGTTATTTGGGGAAAAATCGTTTCATGTGTTTCCTGTAAAGTTTGCTAAATGGCGCTTACGAATTTTTCAAAAAACAACGTCAATACGTACACCTATTTACACTAACAAACAATAGACATAATAAGCATCAAACTATAAACAATTAAAATGAACAGATATATAACTTTTTTTTGTATAACTGTTTACGTCCCATGATAAATTGAAACCTAAATTTCGAATTTTTGGCGTTTAAGCTTTTTTCAAAAAACGATGTCGATATCCAAGCAGTAATTATTTTAGTAACTTGTTGGTCCATGGTACTAAAAATTAAAAAAAAAATAATTAATTAGAATATTTTTTAAGAGTTAAAGAGTTTTATTTGTTCTCTGATTTAAACAAACAAAATAACCTAAACTGTTTTTATTTTATTTTTACAATTAATCTCCTTGTATAAATTAAGATAATTTAAAAACCATTAAGATTTGTTACATTTTCAATAATTCACTTCATTTGCAAATGAATATACCTATAATTATATATATATTAGGGACTTGAATAAGTTCTCGCTGTTTTTTCGTGGAAATAAATGCTTTATTTAAAAAAATTAGTAAAGAACATGTCATTGAAAGTGTTGTCCATCACTAGCCACTACTTTCTCCCATATTTCTGGCAGCATACGAATACCATGTCGAAAGAACGAATCATTTTTTGTAGTTATCCACGAATCGATTCATTTTTTGGCATCTTCATAAGATTGGAATTGCTGCTCAGCCAGGCCATGAGTCATCGATCGGAACAAGTGGTAATCGGAAGGAGCAATGTCCGGTGAATACGGCGGGTGGGGTCGGACTTCCCATTTGAGCGTTTCCAAGTAGGTTTTGACCGGTTTTGCAACATGTGGCCGAGCGTTGTCATGCTGCAAAATTACTTTGTCGTGTCTTTGCTCGTATTGAGGCCGTTTTTTCTTCAATGCTCGGCTCAAACGCATTAATTGTAGTCGATAGCGATCTCCCGTGATGGTTTCGTTGGGTTTGAGGAGCTCATAATACATCACACCCAGCTGATCCCACCAAATACAGAGCATGAGCTTGGAACCATGGATATTCGGCTTTGCCGTCGATGTTGATGCGTGGCCGGGCTTACCCCACGATTTTTTACGCTTCGGGTTATCGTAGTGTATCCACTTTTCATCGCCAGTCACGATACGATGCAAAAAATCTTTCCTTTTCTGACGTTGGAGCAGCTGTTCACATGTGAAAAAACGCCGTTCGACGTCTCTCGGCTTTAATTCGTACGGCACCCAATTTCCTTGCTTTTGAATCATTCCTAATGCTTTTAAACGTTTGGAAACTGTTGTGTGATCAACTCCTAATGATTCTACAAGTTCATTTTGCGTCTGACTTGGGTCTTCATCGAGTAATGCGTAATATGCGAGTAATGAGTAATCATTATTTTTAAAGCGTCTAAACCAATCTCTGCATGTTGTTTCCGTCAGAGCATGGTCGCCGTAAGTCTCCACAAGAATTCTATGTGCTTCAGATGCAGATTTTTTTTAAAAAAAGGAATGCAGTAAAATTCCTCGCAAATACTCTTTTTTTGGCACGAAATTCAACATGTTTAACGCTATGAAAAAGTATGTTGTTTACACTTCGGCGGAATAACATATACTGTGATTTCGAGTCCAATGGTGGAGCTTCATGATAAAGTTGGCTATAGTATTGCCTGATGCAAAAAGACTAAGATAACACCATCTGTCGGGAAACAGCGAGAACTTATTCAAGTCCCTAATATATATATATTGCTGTTTATTTCGATATGCAGAAAGCCTTCGATAAAAGGAATAAATATTTCATTTTACTAAAACTCCATTCGCTGGGATTTAGAGGTAGCCTTCCTATATTCTTTCAAAAATTTCTATCCATCGCCTTTTTCGGGTCCGAATCGGAACATCGTTGTTCATACAAAGTGAACAGATGAGTGGGGTGCCAGAAGGATGTGTGTTAAGTACAACTCTATTCGCTTTGGCCATCAGTGAATAAGGGTTAAATTTGCGAAGTGGAGTTAAAGTTATGCTCTTCGTCGACGATCTTGCAATACAGAGCCAAAGACACCCTCCCCTTTAAAGAGAAACTGCAAGATGCATTGAATCGTATCAGTGATTGATCCAAGTCATCACGACTAGGCTTGTCTCCTGAAAAAACGAAATGTGTTCACTTCAGTAGAAAACGGAATACAACAAAATCACCAGAACTTTACTTAGAAGAAGTTAAATTACCATTTGTCAACATCTGTAAATTCTTGGGGTTATATTTTGATAGGCGTTTGTCCTGGGAATATCACATCAAGTAATTGAAAGAAAGATGCGTAATGAAGCTCAGAATATTGAAGGTACTTAGCGGAACAAACTGGGGATAAGGCAGGATCCCAATGCTTAAGGTATATCAAGCTTTAATCGGTTCCAAGCTAGATTATGGTAGTTTTATTTAAATGGCTCTGCCCGTAAAAATATTGATGTAATTACGCATTAATTAATTATTGTATTTATTAAATTATATATATCAAGTAAGTCATGCCTGTCTTAATTATGGTGGCAGTTGTGTGTGTGTGTATTGAACTAAGGAGTACTGCCATATGACAATGACCGTGGTGAGTTGTGTAACAAAATTATCCAATATAATCCGTTCTTTACTTATACATTTTGAGTTATTTATTCTTCCCAGTGTATTCTGATAAGAGGTTATGGGCCCAGTGTACCCATTTTGAGTTATGTACTTGGGATTTTGATAGTAAAGTCGGATTTCGGTATTTTGAAGTGAGTCCACGTGTTTGTCATTGAGTGAAATTCTTTTTTTGTTAATTATGGCAACTACAAGTTTTGGAAACATTGTCTACGGTATTAAACCGTTCGATGGAATAAACTTCACCAATTGGAATTTCCGAATGAAGTTACTTTTGGAGCAGAATGGAGTACTTGGTGTACTATCACAGGAACCTCCAACAACGGAAGCCGAGCTTTAGGCTTTCAACGTAGATGATGTTAAGGCTCGAAATATCATAGTTCAAGGACTTGCCGACAACATTCTGCTTACGATAAAGGACAAGAAAACAGCTAAACTGATTATGGAAGCTCTCGAGAAAACGTACGAGAAGCGCGGCGTGAAATCGCTTGTAAATGCACAAAAGGTGTGGAGGAAGCTGGAATACAGAAACGAGCGACCGCTTCAAGAATTTTTCCAAGAGTTCGAGACATTGTCATCAGATGTAAAAATTGCTGGAGGGAAATTAGAAGAAGACGAAGTCGTCAGTCAGTTGTTGGTCGCAATGCCATCTGACTTTGATGCAGTGGTGTCAGCAATGGATATTCTTTTCAACCAAAATGAATCTTCCGTCAGTTTGGAGTATGTAAAGAATACCCTTTTGGCTGAGTACGAGAGATTCAAGAAGAAAGAGAACCAGTCCCAAAATGTATTTGCTGCCTACAAAAATAGAGGTAAGTGGCCCTCTTTAGAAATTACAAGCCAAACAGTAGTGAACCATCCAATAACAAGTCCAGTGTTATTTGTTATTATTTTAGAGAACGGGGGCACATGAGGAATTTTTGTCCTAAGTTGAAAAATAAAACTTTTGGGCGCTACATCTGGTGATAACGCTTGTGATAAGACTGATAACGAATTTACCTGCATAGTTAACAGTGATGAAACTTCTCATGTTTGTAAACATTCCTCGGACTTGATGTACTTTGTGGTGGGTTCAGGGGCTACAAGTCATCTTTTGAAAGTTGATTATATCGACTATTTAAGAGATTCCACTAAAGTTAATTTGAATATTAGTGTTGCCAAAAAGGGAGAGAGTGTCAGTGCTGAGAATAAGGGTAACCTGGTTTGCTTGTCTGAGAGTGGTGACAAGGTAAATATTTGTGATGTTTTGGTTTGTGAAAATTTATCAATGAATCTCCTATCTGTGATGAAATTGGAAGAAAAAGGATGTAAGGTGTTATTTGAAAATTCAAGTGTTAAAATTATCTCTGGGAGTAAAGTGTTAAGGGGAGAACTTTTTGGAAAACGTTATATTGTGAAACTACATCTGATTCAAGAGCATGCTAATTTGGTTTCGGCAAGTAATAAATTGATACATCAGAAGATGGCACACAGCTCGCTCTTCCCGGTCGGACTTTGCGACATTTGTTTGAAAGGTAAACAAACCAAATTACCATACATGAAATCCATCCCTGATGACTGGAAGGCAAGTAGAGTGCTCCAACGTATTTCTACAAATGTTTGCGGAAAAATATCACCTTTTGTGTTACGTATTTATTACATTCAAAATCTGAAGTTTTTGACAAATTCAAAATTTACGTTGCGATGGTTGAGGCAAAGTTTGGTACCAAAATAGAAAATTTAAGATGTGACAGAGGTGGAAAATATGTTGCTGGTAAATTTATTGAGTTCTGCCAGTCTAAAAGAATTACTATTAGTTACTCGATGCCCAGGAATCCGTCTCAAAATGGTAAAGCAGAACGAATGAACCGAACCCTACTGGAGAAGGCTAGGTGCTTGCTATTGGACAGCAAATTAGATAAGGATATGTGGTGCGAAGCTTTAGCAACTGCGACTTATATCACAAATAGACTAGAGTCTTCCGTTTTGTCTAAAGGTGTCACTCCTGCTGAAAGATGGTATGGTTACAAGCCCAATTTGAATAAAATTAAAGTTTTTGGTTGCCCTGCTTATTCGTTGATTCATAAAGAAGATAGACATGGGAAATTAAGTGATCAGTCTAAAAGGTTATATATGGTGGGATATTGTGATAATGGGTATCGCCTTTGGAACCCAAATACTAGGAAGATCGAATTTGGGAGAAATGTTGTATTTGACGAGAAAATTGAAACCTCCAATCATGAAGAACTACGATATACAATAATATCTCCTGAACAGAGACATTCCCCGGTTAATGACGTTGGAGAAAATATTGAAACCCTGGATAATTCTGATCAAGAAAGTGACTTTCACGGTTTCCCTGATGTTGAAGAAGAAAAATCAAAGCCTAAAAGAACTAGAGTTAAACCCAAATATCTCGATGATTTTGTAACATCCATGTCTTTATTTTAATAGTAATAATGTTTATGTACTTATCTGGGTAGATGATTTCCTTATTGTGGCCAGTTCCAAATCTGATTTGGATTTTGTAAAGAATTTGTTTATGTCTGATATAGAATGTAAGGATTTAGGTAATAATAATAATTCATTTCAATTTCTGGGTTTACACATTTTAAAAAATGATCAAGGTAATATTATTATTAATCAAAAAGGTTTAATTAAAAGCATCATTAATAAATTTAACATGACAAATGCTAAGGGTAGAAAGGTACCTATTGAACCTAAATTGAATCTTGAAAAAGGACCGGTTAATGACTGTCCTAATGTTCCATACAAGGAATTATTAGGTAATTTAATGTACCTTATGATAGGATCTCGCCCTGATTTGTATTATTCAATTTCATATTTTGGACGCTTTCAAAATTGTTACACAAATACCCATTGGAAACATCTCAAAAATGTCATTAAGTATCTAATATGTACCGCAAATTTTAGCTTAAGTTTTAAAAATTCAGGTTGTAAATCAATTAATATACATGCATTTGTCGATGCTGATTATGCATTCGACATTAATGACCGAAAAAGTATATCAGGATTTCTCATTAAATTAAATAATAATGTTGTCTCGTGGGGATCGAAAAAGCAATCAATTGTAGCTGTTAGTATTTGCGAGGCAGAATATTATGCTTTAGCTGAGTGTATCAAAGAAACACTATTTTTAAAGAAAATATTATGTGAAAATTTTAATTTTGATGATGTAATACAAATTTATGAGGATAATCAAGGTGCAATTAAAACTTCAGGGACAATGGAAACCAAAAGGTCAAAACATTTTGATATAAAATACTATTTTGTAAAACATTTGGTAGCTAATGGTACAATTAAAATAAATTATATTGAATCTTCTGAACAACTAGGGGACATTAAGACTAAGTCCTTACCCGGAACTAAGTTTAATGACTTTTGTAAAAGATTAAATCTTGTTTGTACCTAATGCGCAATTAAGAGGGAGTATTGATGTAATTACGCATTAGTTAATTATTGTATTTATTAAATTATATAAATCAAGTAAGTCATGCCTGTCTTAATTATGGTGGCAGTTGTGTGTGTGTGTATTGAACTAAGGAGTACTGCCATATGACAATGACCGTGGTGAGTTGTGTAACAAAATTATCCAATATAATCCGTTCTTTACTTATACATTTTGAGTTATTTATTCTTCCCAGTGTATTCTGATAAGAAAAAATACTTTAGCCAAGCTTGATTCTGTGCTCCACACTGGAATATGCCTCGTTACTGGAGCTTATAGAACAAGTCCAACCATGAGTCTTTGTGTAGAATCAGGTCTACCATCTCTATTGCAGTAAACTATATGACAAAGTTGTACCCACAAGCCAAACATCCCGCCCACAAATATATTTTTCTACGAGGTTTCAACAACAGAGTAATGCCACATTGCCATTAGCTGAGAGAATGCCCGTTGCAATAAGTAAGTTGAAAATAATCAGTTTAAATATTATTCGCAACGACATACCGCCTTGGGCTTATATACAATCCAAACTAAATCAGATACGTCAGATCTGCTTTTGTTACACCTGATGCTACCAATAAGTGTATATATATATATATATATATATATTCTGCTGAGATTATTGCAATCGCAATGGCTCTCCGAAATGTGATGAAATCCTCAGTTCCAAATTTAGTGGTGGTATCAGACTCTCTTTGTGCCCTAAAAGTAATGAATAACAGGTTTCTGGATCACCCAGGAATACACTCTTTTTTAGACCTTATAAAAATGTTACATAATATTGGAACATCGACATATTTTGTCTGGTCACTGAGTCATTTTGGCATTAAAGGTAACGAGATGGCTGATAGAGCTGCAAAAGAAGCTCTTACCCATCCAGGACGCAGCATCTGATCAGAGCTAGCGCGGCCGCTAAGAGAGACCATACTCCAAGAGTGCCAGGCATTGTGGGACACCAGCCCTCCAAATAAACTGAAGGCCATAAAGAATTTAGTGAAACCATGGAGCAGCTCTAGTCGCAACAGATGCAGATAAGAAGTGGTCTTAACGTGTTAATCTTAAGTCGTGACTCAGAATAGGACCTACAAGGCTTTCCCACATTCACCTGATAACTAAAGAAAATCTGCCCAGATGCTAGAAATGTAATGAGAGATTGACAATAGCCCATATATTTGAGGGTTGTGCTTTGTACATGAGAACATTAAATGAAATAGGAATACCTACCAATATGTCAGGTTTGGGAAATGAGGAAAAATATGTGAATAAAGTAATCTCCTTTCTCTCCAAAGAAGAATTTTTTAAAAATATCTAATATTACTGTTTCCCTTTTTCTTTTCTTTCACTATCTTATTTATTTATCTTTTTATTTATTTATTTATCTTTTCCTCTTTCTAATTTATGTTCTATTCTTATTTATTTATTTTCCTTAATTTATTATTTTTTGTTCTCCTATCCTTATAATCTTTTCTTATTACTTCTATTTGACCATCCCATCTAATTTCCTTCAATATTATTAATATAAATGCATAAGGATTAACAAAGGCGTTTATGACCAACAGGTTTTATGCCTTAATCTTTTTAAATAACCAACCACTGCATAATAGTGATCTTCCGAACTCTGGAGGTCATCCTCATAGCAATAATTCGGTCAGATATTGGAGTCCACCCAGTCATACTTTTCTTTGCCTTTTTACTGAGAAGGAATCCCACGCCGTTCCGCCGTTTTGGGTTTACTCCGGTTATTATACAATTATTCACTTCATTTGCAAATGAATATACCTCTATATATATATCGACCAACATTTTTTTCCAAATCAGGCCAGGATAGAAAAAAATATGATCACATAAGTGTATCTTATCTTCTTCTGTCTTGATGACACCTGGATTGGCAAACCTGTACTGGTACTTATGTAGTTGAGACATAAATCTTTGTTTTATAATCTTCCGATTATATCCTGGCAATATTTTTTTTATATATATATTTTTTTTTTTAGTTTGACTCAGCTTTTAAATTACCTCCTTGTGATGAACTTGATTACAAAAAGGCAGCTCGTATCAAGTAAGTAAGCTGTTATTGTTAATTATTATTAGTATTTTTATTGTTTTCATTCATTACTATTATTGTTTGCAAATATTATAGTCACTACCTCCAAAGATGTTAGAGAATTAAACTTCACTCATAGGTACCCTCCAAGTCCAGGCGCGATAGGGAAAAAGTATTCATTTTTTGAAATGATTCCTAATGGAATTTCTCAACGTGATAATTAGAAAATTAATAGTATAAAGAAGTTGTGTGTTTTAGATAAAATCGTTTGGTAGCAACCTGGTTAAAAAAATTCATAAACATGCCAAAAATAGTCCAGTCAAATTAGACCAAAAAAAGGCCGTGTCTCAAATTAATTCAGACAAAAGGGGAGAGGGTGCGATCAATCAAGAGCACACGAATAAGTACAACTTATTTTTATTGTGTACCAACGTTTCAGCCTAAGTTGTAGGTCATCAGGGTAGAGAGGCATACAGTCGAGAGCCAACTTGTGTTCATCATTAGCCGCATCCTCCGACCAACTTCTTAAAATTACATCTATGGTCAACTACACCCATACCAATGAGAATAGTATAAGTTTGCGACAGTTTCTTAGTAGAGCTAAACATTTGGAAACCAAATAACGGCGACATTTTTTAGTTTTGGTTTATAATATTGCAAGGGTCCATCGTATAGATACTTTTACTCTTACCTAAATTAAAGATCATTAAATTATGCGTCAAATAGTTTCCTTAAACATTAAATTTCATTCAGCTGTTTGATCAGGATCGGCAATAAAATATAGACAAATTTTACCATTTTTAATGAAAAGTATGTTATGCTCAGTTTTACACGTCTTTAACTCAAAAACGGTTATTGAAAATGAAAAATGTGAAATTACTAAAGTAGTAGAGCATAAAATTCTTACGTTTTTAGCACTCTTTTTTTTTTTAATAATTTGATCATTCCCATACATAGATGTTCGCAAAAAAATTAAAAGCAATAGTAACGAAAAGAAACCATAGTAAAGAAAACCGGTAATTTTCCACAATGTCGCTATTTTGTAGCCTCATCACGTCTACAATCAAAATTAATAATATTGGTTCAAGAAATTGAATTTTAATGTATTGTTCTCAAAATGTTATTCGGAAGCGGTGAGTTGGATTGGTTGGTGGTGAGGGGAAGGTATTTCAGTGTTTAATTTTGTTGATATTGTGATGTGAGTTCCTTAATTATTCGCTAAGTTTGAAAAAAAAAACTGCTGAAGAAATACCTAGTTTAATAAAGCAAATTAAAAAAAATATAGCGATATATGAGCACGGATATCTAAGAAAATATGTAAGATAGGGAAAAAATTAATTAAATCAATCTAGTAGCAAATTTAGTCACCTCTAATTTTGTATTAAACATAAAACAGTCTTATCGCTAGGACGCATAGTTTCCGAGGTAGGCCACTTTTTGTAGGCCACTCCATTAATTAATCGCAAAATAGATTCTCAATCATATGTGCTTCGTGGCAGCCAAGTATTAATCAGAAAAACGGTTTTCATAAGATTGACAAGTTTAGGGCATAGGTCTGAAAAAACTGCCCATGAAAATTGTAGATCAGCATTTGATTGTACTATTATTAAACAATTTCGCGAAAATTAGCTGGTTGTTGATGCATTTTCATAACCTCGTTATTTTAAAATATTGGAAGTGGATGTCGCGCCAAACGGCCCAACATTTTAGTATGTCAATATTTTTTTCGATTTTCTTGTTGCTCATATCTTTTTAGTACACCATTAAATTTACGTGTTTTTCCATTTTTAGACTGGAAACGGCACCATCTCGAGAATTTCCGTAGATCAAAAGTTATAGACTACGTTAAACTGAAGCCCCTCACGAAGTTATAGATGTATATTTGCCTTCCTGTGACTAAGATAACTTGTAAGCCATACTATCGCACTGCCTTCAATCCCGCTTTTACTGGCTTTAAGGAGTAGCCCTGTTTTCCAAACCTTGTCAAAGGCCTTTCCTAGATCTATCCAGACAGTGATTGTGCTCTCCTCCTTTTGGAAACTGTCTTCTACGATTGCTGTTCCTCAATCTTCTGTGGATCTGTTTTTCCTAAAACCCGCTTGCTGGGGAATAATTGTGTTATTTTTTTCCAGCATCCACATGAAGCGATTGTTGACAAACTTTTCCATAAGTTTTCCAATGCAGCTGAGGTGGCTAATAGTTTTGTAGCTATCTGGTTGTTTTTTGGGCTTTCGTGTTTTCAGTATGGGGACGAGAATAACTTATTTCCAATAATTTGGATTTGAAATTGAAGAGTTGAAAATAGAGAATTGAAAAATTCCGGTCCTCCAGCTGTTATTAAATATGTTTAGGAGTCTCTTCTTGGACAGTGGACCTATATTTATCAGCATCTCGTTTGTGATGTCATCTATACCAGGTGCGCTCTTTAATTTCAGGGTAGAGAGAGCTTCTTTGAGTTCAGACATGTTGAAGGAACAATCAAGGGAAGAACTTTTCTTTTTTGAGTCAGCCAGGCGTTCTGCAACTTCCTTCTTGACATTCTTGCTTCTTCCTGGATCTATATTAATATTATTGTGCACCTTGATATTTTTTAGAAGTTTCACCAAACCCACTGTGCACACAACCTACGCCCTGCTTTTTTGCCCCCGAGGATCCTTCCATTGTGCTCTAATGTTGCTGGATCATGTTGGTGTTGATCTTCTGCAAGGGTTTTTGCTAGTCTCCAAAGTTTTTGGCTTCTTTCCATGTTCATTTCACTGGTTTTCTCTCTCTTTGCTTCAGTTCGATGTTATTTTCTATGGAGGGGTGTTCTTCAGCTTTATTTTTTGCTGGACAAGTCTGTATCTAGTTTTTCAATTTCTGGGGTCCAGCATGGTTTATAACCTTTCCTGGTTACTCTTGGTATGCTTCCCTTTGCTGCTTTCAGTAGAGTCTTGGCGATGTTTTTGACTGAAGTTTCTAGTCTTCTCTTTGTAAGGGTGACTTTTTCAGTCAGCTCATCTGTCAGGACAGAGTATTTACCCCAATCTGCTTTCTTGAAGTTTCACCTTGGTAGCGGTGAAACTTCAGATGTTCGGTGGTCAAGACTGATTTCGAGCGTCTGTGGTTGCTGTCGCCTAATTGTTCCATTACAGTCCTAGTAGTTGTTGCAGCAATATTGTTTGTTGTAAATGCAAAATCTGGGGTGGGTGTAGTCCTTCAGGTTCTGGAATAGAAGGTGGAGGGGATCATCTGGTCTATTTATGAGTTGAAGACAGCTATCTGTCTGCCATGATTCTACCTCCTCTCCCCTTGAGTCCAGATTTTCGTAGACCCATGATGGATAGTGGAAGTTGAAGTCTCCCAATCAATATACAGCAGTCTTCATCTAGTAATTCCATATCTTCAAGGCCTTTGTCATTAGGACAGTAATAATTGTTCAGGCGAATGTTACTTTTCTCAATCTGTAGGTTTACTACGATTATTTCGGCTTGTTCTGTACTTCTCATCTGTATTCCAGATGTATTACATTATACTGGAATGGAGTTGTGCACTATAACCATAACTCCACCTTTTCTTCTGCTTTCGCGATCCAATCTGAAGGTTTGAAAACCTCGTTTATTGAACCTCAGGTTTGGTTCAGATGGGTCTCCTATATGCTGGCAACATCTATTTTCTCATTCAAAAGTTTCTTAGTGAGGAGGGCTTTCTTGGTCAGTACTCCTTCCACGTTCCATTGTAGGATCCGGACTGGCTTTATTTTATTGTTGGGTACAGCTTCCTTCGTCTTAGGTTTGGGGTTTTCTTTTCAATGTGTTGTGCCACCAGTAGCTTGGAGGTGTCACCTCGAGTAGGTCCAGGTGCTCTACGTGCCTGACGGGAATCTACAAGAGCAGTACCTTTGCTAGTTGTACCATGTTGTTGTCTGGTCATAATGGAAAGGTTAGCGTGAGGTCTTCTTTTCTGGGGCAGCTATTAGAATATTATAGGCTGTAATAAATTTTCCAGCAGGAACTTCTTGCCTTTTCAGTTCTAAATAGGTGATAAACGTTTTACCTTCCAGTCCCAAGTTAACGAACACAAAATTGGAAGGTAAGCGTTTCAAAACTACCTTTATGTTGATTGGATATATGCCAGTCTTCTTAAAATCAGATTTTAAATTCTCCTTTGTTTTGGGCTTTCAGTCTTCCAAAGACTATTTTAATAATATTGAAAAATGTCTTTGGGCAATGTGGCAAGAGTTTTGCCGAAATATCTACTGATTTAGGACTCTTCTCCATTTCATTTTGAGAGATCTAAACTAAGCGAGATATCGAGGTTGGGTTTGACGTGAAGAGTTTTAAGGGAAGCATACACATTAAATATTTTTCTCTTCACAAAGCCTGATCACGTTTAAGCTCACATGAGAGTTTTTCAAGATTGGGAGGTGATGTGTTGAGAATCAATCGTCAAAATTGGATTGGCTCCGTCAATCCAAGAGCCTCCTTCCGTCCGTGTGGTCCACGTGCTCTGGTCCAAGTGCTCAGCGTTATAAATAATATAGGTGGCCATTGGCGTTAGCACAAAACATAATACTGATGCTAGATTAAATTGGGTTAATGATACGTTCTGGATACTTGAACTTCCTTCGACAGATCGTCAGACATGCTTGTCTTGTCATATTTATGCATGTTTTGAGGTGAGGCATTCTTAACTGCCTGACTTAAATGATCAAAGTAGTCCGAACTATTTTTATTGTCAATCTGAGCGTGATTTCTTTTATGTTTGATGCAAACTTAATTGATGTGTCTCTTTAAGAAAAAAATTGTCCAATGACGGCCTTGCCAATTGTTACGAACATTAGTTGATGACTTGGTGTGCTTGAAAATAATGTTTTTAGTTTGTTTTTAATAGCAGTGCGGAGTATTTTTAAATGGTTAGTTGATGACTTGGTGTGCTTGAAAATAATGTTTTTAGTTTGTTTTTAATAGCAGTGCGGAGTATTTTTAAATGGTGGCCTGCCTTGGCGTTATTTCATCAGATCGAATGGTTGAAGATGACCAAAACTGTAGTCTGTATAACTTCTGTTCAATCTGAAAACAAATTCATGTGATAGAATAACACCCTCTACATTGCTGTGAGGCAGTTATAATCAATAACGGATACAAGAGGAGGGCGAGAGTAGACGATTGCCCATAGCCCCATGCCTTACAAATTATTTAAATTAACGACTTATGCATTAGATACGAATTTATAGCTCATATTGAAGATTGACCGCGAGGCAACCCGCCATTTATAAAAATTATATAATATAACTATGAAAATACGGAAAATGTAGTTTACATAATAGAGGTCGCGTAACCCTACCCCTATACAAAAATAAAATTTGAACTATTCAAATTAGATTTTGAACACAAAATAAAAAAACGCTGCAAATTATTACACAATGGTTTATTATTTCCACTTATTTATTCCACTTGTTTATTACTCCACAAAAATATCTATTCTGTCAAAGTAAAAAATATGAAGCAGGAGGTACCAAAGGAAAAGAAATTTGAAGCTTGTCACAAGATGTTCGCCGTGAGAGGGCCGAACTGTGTTAATTAAAAAAACTGCGTCAATGCAAGTAGGCTGTGATGTAAAATGATACAGAGGAAATATTTGATGTGCACTTCACTAGGAAAAAATAAAAACGAAGTTCATAAACAGCTATATCTCAGCTAATAATGGTCCGATTTAGGTGATTTCTAGTTCGTATTGTAGGGATTTTCGTTAGCTAAAAGCACCAATGCGAGAGATCTCTAATCGGCCGCCATTTTGAAACAAACAGACGGATTATAATGTCGAGTTCCGAGGATCATCCCGGGGTGACCTGTGACTTTGGTACCGAATCTCAAGAAAATCGGTCCAGTAGTCTCGGAAAAAAGCCGCGGACGGCGGACGGACGGATTTTTTTTTATTCGATATTTGGATTCTACGTATCTTGAAACGTAAAACCTCAAATTTTGAGGGGGGGGGTTACAAAAAAATTTTCTTTGGTCGATTCCAAAGGTCTATTATTGAAAATAATAAACCAATAAAATATATCAAAAATTGGAACTGAAATGAAAAATTATAAGATGAACAAAGGTAATAAATTTAAAACGCTTAAATGGGATAAAAAAATTTATATAATTGTCTCAAAATTTTCATATTATTCCGGGTTCCTCCTTCCATTAGTAGCTCACTTGCCAAACTCGTCCCTCCCACAATTACCACCAGTACAGGTTACCAGCACTGATATAACCAAGGGAGCCCACAATATCGTATCAACCAGCGCCCCTCAAGGTCTAGTTCCGCCACTGGTTATAATATTAAATGTTTGCCCAAAAATTGCTGGGTCAAAGCCGGTCATTCTTTTGTGGTTATCAGAAATTTTAATAATATTGAATTTTGTAATAGAAACATATTGGTTATTTTAAAAATATAATACTGAGTAAATTATTAAATGGTGTAATTATAGTACTTACTGAAATTGTAACTAATATGTACCAGTTTCGACTGATAAAAGTTTAAAAATGATTTGTCTGCACTGTGTAAACAAAGTAACAGGTGCTGCAACTAGTGGGTAATTAATGAACCGTTTGATATACATGTTACCTGCTAGGAGCTACAGCCTAGCTGAAGCTATCTTTGAAAGTTTAAAATCTGGTTCCTGATGATAAATAGAGATTGCTTACTTATTTTCTTACTTTGGGTCAAAGTAGCCCGCATTGACAGTAAGTAATAATAAATAAAAAAAAAAACATTTATCTTGTACTTATTTTTTGAATCTGCTGTACAAAAAATATTTAGTTGGGGATTTAAATAAAATTAAGAGGGTTTCATTTCGTGCTGTTTTTTATGATTTTTTTTGTAGAGAAATACTGTTTAAGAAGTAGCTATCAATTTTTTATACACGTAACAGTATATTTTTATTACTATCTTACATTATAGTGCACATTGGTCAGAATAGCATAATTAGCTTGACAAAATAGGATTTTTTGAAGCTCTCATTTAAGCAAGATTAGTTGATATTTGTAGAGGGGTTGGGACTGCTATATACCTTGACTCTGAAAGGATGAACTGAAATTTTTATATTTTTTCGGTTGACGAGCAGTTTAACAATAATTCCAGATAAATCAGTTGTTTTCTCATGTCAAGAAAAACTTGTTTGTGCTTCAATTTTTATTTAACTATTTCCTAACCAAGAAGCAAGAAGGTAAGTAAATCAAACCTATTATATAAGCAATAAAAATTAATATTAATGACAATTTTTTCTCAGCTCATTGTCATCTATGTACATTTGAACTAACAGAGTTGATAACTTAAGTACTAATAACATTCTGAAAGCCATAGAATTTGAATTTCGTATTTTTGTATTCTAAATAAGCAACGTTGTGATGTTGCTATAAAAAAACTAAAACCTTAAGTCATCTCAATAAAATACTCTATTTTTTTTCTTTACCTGGATGTAGCCATGTGGTGAAAAACATGAACCTCTTTTCACAATGGCTGAAATTCAAGGTCTTCAGGAGAAAGGTAGCGGTTTCATAAATTATGATGGCTCTCCAAGAGCGATTCTCGACGACAATTAATGGGGACGAAAGGTCGAGGAAGTTAACAAATGTTATTAACAATTTAGAAAAACGTTGGGAGCGTTCTCTACGTAATTTTATCGAATTTTCATTAAAAAAAATGTATGTTTGTTAAAAAAGGACTTTCACATAACTTTTCTGTCAAAAATTAGTGCTATTGGAACGGTTGGGCGACATTTTAAAGCGTTCAGTGACCGAACTAAACTGCATAAATGTACAAAATTAGTAAATAGCACATCCCCCGATGAACTGGCTTTTGCAACTAAAACTAAACTGAATTTCTCTGGGAAACGTTTAGCCGGTGATATTGTTCATCGAGTTACTAGAAAATAAGGCATCATAATTTCTCAAACCACTGCATCTCTCCTTAGGGCCTTTAATTTCAATCATTGTGAAAAGAGGCCCATGTTTTTCACCACATGGCTTCTTCCTGGTATAGAAAAAAATACTGTTTTTTATCAAGATGTCATAAGATTTTACTTTTTTTACAACAGCATCATAACATTACCTAATTAGAATCAAATAATATGAAATTGCTTGCAGATGTGCAATAGCTTGAGATTATTTCTATGGCTTGAAGAATATTATCCCTCATAAATAATCGACACTGATAATTCAAATGTCCATAGGTGACAATGAACTGAGTTCAATATTAATCATTAATTGATTGTTATTGGATGCACTTTGAATTTGTTTTACTCACCTTCTAGCTTCTTGGTTAGGAAATAGTTAAATAAAAATTGAAGCACAGACACCTTTTTCTTGACGAGAGAAAACAACTGATTTATCTGGAATTAAAACTTCTCGCCAGCCGAGAGAATGTAAACATTTAATCCTTTAGGAGTCGAGGTACTTTATAAATATCAACTAATTTTATCTTGAAATGAGAATTTCAAAAAATCCTATTTAGTCGCGTTAATTACCCTATTCTGACCGCTGTGCAGCGGTCTAAGATTTTTTTATTATGTCTTTGAAGATGCTAAATGATAATTTCGCGTGGCCTATTCGTTATTATTATCATTATGGTTTATATTGCCATTATAGATTTCATCAATAAGCATTAGTTTATGTTTTATTCCGATAAAAAAAATTTATTACCATCTTAGGATTGATCAATTTTGGAATTTGTCGTGATTGAAACGAAGAATGTAGAAATAGAGATGAATTATATTAAAGTAGATATTCATTAACAGTGGATTTTTAATGAATTTAAAACTTTAATGTACTCCAAAGTAAGTTTTTAATGACGATATGATTGGTTTTTAGGAGGGGATACGCAGCTTGCTGTGCTGAGTGCAAATGTGGTGCTGGAGAGTAAGTAAAACCCTATTATTATATTTATCCCTTTTTTTTAAATAAAATTATTATCTTTTTGATAGTCTTCAATTAGTGTGGAAACTACCTCCATGGTTGTTGTTTAACCTCTAACGCTACCGGTCCTTAGCTATTGCAATTAAATATAATGAAAGCCGATTAACCATTGTTGTTTTTGTACATTGTCGGTTATAATCGTTTTTGGTTTTTTATAAATCCAAAAATTGGAAAAAATTAACGGATAAAAGAACCTATTGAAAATAAACTCCGTAAAAAAAAAAAAAATCATTTGAAACAATTCAAGGAGCTGTTATTTGTGACCTCATCAAAAAATGTTCTAATGGTAAAATATTTCGTTTAAAATAACCGTTCCTCCCCCCTCCTATAACTGATAAAAATAACCGAATTTGGGAAAAAATTGTTATTTGTATTGGTTAAAAACGATCGGTTTTAATTGAAGGTGAAATAACCGGGCCCCTAAAATCAAATACACTTTTTAAAAACTACTTTTATTGAATACCACAAAGCGCCAGAATAATAAGCTATTGTATTGATGATAGACTACTAACGGCTGTACGCTTCTGGATGAAGGAACACTGTATATATAGAATTCACAGTCTTCATGTTGTTGGGTTTCTGTGCCTTAAGTCCTATGAACAAAACGAACTGATGCCTATATATTTCTCGTTCCAAATTCCACTGTGAAGTGCCCATAAAATATCGGTTTAAAACAGTCAAAACCTTACTGTCAAGGCCATCAAAAATGGTTTCCTAAAAGAAGGGTAAAGTCCGACAATAATATTAAGCTAAGGTAAATCTTTAACTATTTCTTTGGAAAAATCATTTTGAGTTTATTGAGATGCAGCACATTGAACATTGCAGCCATGTTTTTATGTTCCTACCACTCCTAGGCTAGGAAAGTACAGTCAAACTTATTAAGTGATTAAATGTCACTACCACACAGGGAAACTTCATTGATCTAAATGGAAATCGTTTTTACAAATTATTAACCGCTTTAAGATAGCTAATTGGTAGATAATTGTAAACGTGACAAATTCGTAATGATGCAGAGTCAGTTTATTTCCATTTTCTTTTAATTCTAATTAATTTTAAAGTACCAAATATAAGGTTCTGCCAGACCCCAGTGTCATGTGCAATTAATACTGAATTTAAAGAAATAAAGTTGTGCTGAATTCCTAAATCCATTAAAATCTGAAGCTAACGATTGGTTGTGCGAAATTTTGGCACGGGTCCAGCTAGTTTTTAAACATTATTTATTCTATGTGTTTTTATTTTTTGGAGAGGGAGGTTTTCATTTCATCGATTTAGTGATCGTTAATTAGGCTTTCCAAGTTGCTAATTTTGATTACAATCAAAATATTGTTAGCACTCGACCATTTCAAATTAAATATTAATTTTATAGAATTCATCGGCTCAGGAATCGTTTACTAGATTTTTAAGCAAATTAATTCCAAATTTAATATCGGATTTTTATCGTATATGCTTATTTCGTAATTTGGGGTCGTTTATTAGGTATTCGAGAGTTCTGATTCCGTTTTTATAAAATGCGCATTTCGATTAACCGTTATTGTTGAAGTTTTCTTCAAAATAGGGATCGTTTTTTTTGTTGTTTGTTTTTTTAACAAATACTTGCTAAATTTGCTAAATTAAATCAAAATTCAATTAAAATCTTTAACCCATTAAGAAAAAAATCTGGTGCGCGCATCACATAACTTTCAGTTGCCTCCTTATTTGGAATAAATTTTTTAAAGTTTCTAAGGAAATTTCATTTAGTTTCCATAGAAACATTTACCCGCGCGGCGCACAGTGGTTGAAAGGCGGAAAATTTTTTGACACTTGTATCAAGCCTCCAAATTCAACCATTGAGTAATGTTTGATTATTGATTAAGAAAATAATTTTCGACATTATAATTATTACTAGTTGGACCCGTGCGGAAATTCCGCAAAAGTAGGTTGATTTGTAGGTATTAGGTTTTTATACATTAGGGGTTGATTACAACTTTATTATTTACATTCAGTTATATGTATGCACACAGAAATTTAATACATCTATTTAGTATATGTTGTGTAGAGTTATGAAATCTACCCTCTTCCATTGAAACCTTATTTTTTCCCTTTATGATATTTACTAAAATATATGTTTCCCAGCATATTTTTAGAAATGAAAAAGCTTTTTAGCATTGCCTTCGAATCCAGATGAGGGCATAATAATTTTGCTAAATTCTTACAAAAGAGATGTTATGTCCACCTGACGGTAGGTTACTTATCATTAAAAATAATTAAAATATCTCGTAAATATTCAAAATAATAATCTTCGATATGGAGATTTTTTTTAATAATGTATTTATTTGATGGACATTCACTAAATTTCAAAAAGTGTTTAATAATTATAGACTAGGTTGTCATATATTCAAACAAAATATAAATAATTCTTCCTCTTATTAATTAGTTAAGTACTTATCCTGAAAAAGGAATCTCTCTCTACAGAACAATAAAAACAGAAATATATATATATATATATATATATATATATATATATATATATATATATATATATATATATATACCCTTCCTACTAACGACGCCCTCAATTCTAAGACATCAAGTTGATCTACCAATCCCGCTGTTATCTTAGACTCCAGCAGTACGTGAATTTGTTGCCCTCTCTTCAAGAAATGATTAAGATGGCCTATCTCACCTCCGAACTTTTCCAACTCCGCTATCGCAGTTTTCAAATACGTGGCCGTCGCGGTCCTCATCCGCATCCATTCCAAACGCATCATTTCCGCATTAACCGCCTGCATCATCTCAGCGCTCGCTGCTGTTGAGGTGTTACTTTCTTCCGTCATCCTCGCAGACGTCTGAAGTTCGCTCTGAATTTCGCGTACCACTTCGTCTAGAGTGCTTGGTCGAAGCGGCATATGCGCTAGCGAAATTAATTTCTGTTAGGACTCGCTAATATCTAAAGGTCCCGGGTTTCGGCACCAGTTAAAACTTGTTCGGCACGAAACACAAAAAAAAAAGAGAGGTTGGGAGGATGAAACGTACACCACAATGTCTAGAATACAACTGGCTTTATTTACTTTTCTACAGCCTTATATAGGATTTGCTATGTTTATTTATATATTTTTCCCCATAATCCTAAACTCTCCACTTAACTCCCCCGCAGCAGTTCACGAAGTGAACTCTGAGAAAAAATATATAAATGAACATCAGCACAAAATATAATATACAGAAACCAAAAGATATATACAAATAACTACATAATGCTTAACCACTCTAAAAAAAAAAGAAAACAAACAGTTAAAACAACCCACAAAACAAAGTTACAGACTTATAACTAAAACTACTTATAATTACTAATTTACAATAACTAATCAACACAAAGACCCATAAAACAATATACAACGAGACTTAAAACTAGGTCGAGTTAACAAAAGGATAACTTCGATGTGCTCTATTCACTGAACTATATACACTTCCACAATTGTTACCCGCGTCCAAAGGGATGCGGAGATGCCTGACGTGGGTATGTCGCACTCTTTGTGCGCCTTGAATCTCTTGTATCGATACAATATTGTGTTCTCTGAGTGCTACCACCCTGAACGGCCCCTCGAACCGGGGTTCTCCTTTTGTCCGACGAGAAGGTGGCCGGCGGTAAACGATCGACCCCAGCTTGATCCTATGTGATTGATCTGGCGCGGCCATACCGACCCGTACGGCTCTCGCTTCCTTCCCCTTAGCGATTCTACTGCGGGTTTTCACTGTAGTTTCCCACAACCGTCGCCGCCTATGTGATACCGTATCACGCAACTGCGTAGTCATCGCCGTTAAGAGGTCGCCTCTGTTGCGCAGGGGATGTCCGAACACTACCTCGACTGGTGTGAACCCCGTAGCCGCGTGAATGGTATTATTATATGCCAAAATCGCTCTTGGCATTGCCGCCTCAGGTCCTAATTCCCTGTTGATATGAAAGAGGCGTAAATGCTCTCCTAGCGTACTATGGAGCCTCTCTATGGCCCCTCTTGCCTGCGGATTCCCTGGGGAGTTGAAGTGCCAGTCGATCTGGAGTTCGGCACATTCCGTAGTAGTACGACTATTGCGAAATTCCCTTCCCCCATCCGAGGTCACCCTCTGGGGCACCCCGTAGCAAGCGATCCACTGTAATAGCCCTTCCCAAATAGCGTCGGCAGACCTTGACTCGAGCGAATACGCCATGGCCAGCTTGCTAAACGTATCTAAAATCGTAAGCCAGTGTGACCCCTCCCAGGAAAATACGTCCACTTGAACGTCTAATAACGGAGAATTTGGTGTCGGGGTTATTTCCGGGTGAATAACCACGGGGTGTCGGTCGTATTTCGCTCGATGGCACACCGTGCATTCTTTCAGTACTGCGCGAACGGAGCGTTTCATATGGTGCCAATAATATCGCCGTTGAAGCGCAGCCAACGTTTCTGGAACCCCCCTGTGGTTCGTCTTGCCCTCGTGGTAAGCGCGTACCAGCTCCCGCTGCTGTCCCTCGTCTTGACCAGATGTCTACATAAAACGAAGTTTCTATCCCCCCCTATGCGTTCAGTTTCCCACATGTGCCTTATGCGGTCCAAAACTGTCTTATTGCCGACGTACAAGTGATACGTCTTTCCCCTTTTTGTTGTCGATTCCAAGATCGTTGCAATCTCAGTAGGGGTTATCGAGGCCAAAGTCCATACCGTGACGATTCTATGCCGTCCGTAACGCTCGTGCTCCGATTTAGAGATACCTGCGGTTCGGGTTTTCCAGATAATCTGCCGGATATGTCGATTAATCGGCGAATCACTTTCGGGGAGCTGGGGTGGTCTCGCCATTGCCGGGGTCTCGTCTGCGTCCACCGTGTCCTCATCTACGTGTACACTATCGCGACTGTCTGGGTCCTTCGACGGCCCCCCGCCGTGTAAAGGATTCGCGTATATCGCTCGGGAAAGCCAATCAGCGACAACGTTTTTGCTACCTTTCTGGTGGACAATGGAGAAGGAATAAGCCCGTAACCTTTCTTTCCAACGTCCCACCCGTGCTGACGACTCCTTCAGGCCGTCTGTCCACAATAGGGGCTTATGGTCGGTGCGAAGCTTGAAATGCCTTCCAAAAATGTACGGCTTAAAGTATTCTACCGCCCAGACTACTGCAAGTAATTCACGCTCCAGAGCGCTATATCGGGTTTTCGCATCGGAAAGCTGTTTGCTAGCGAATGCAATTGGGCGGTCCCCCGAATCATCCTGTTGTGATAACAATGCCCCGAGTGCCTTATCGCTCGCGTCGGTGGTAACGATAAACTCGCGGGAAAAGTCGGGAAAGGCGAGTACCGGTTCCCCCATGAGTGCAAGTTTACACTGCTCAAAGCACCGCAGATGCTCCTCCGTAAAAACAAACGGCCGCCCTTTCTTTAGCAGTTGGGTCAAGCTCGCGACCGTGTCCGCTACATGAGGAACAAACCGTCGATAGTAGTTGACCATGCCGAGAAAACTCTTGAGGGATTTCTGGTTAGCGGGTGGCTTTACTTTAGAAATTGCCTCGACCCTCGCTGGGTCTGGTCGTACTCCATCGGCCGACACTATGTGCCCCAAAAATTTTATTTGTTTCTGGCAAAACACCGATTTCGACTCTGACAGCCTAAGACCGAATTCCCTAATTCTAGACAAAACTGCACGGAGATGGTTCTCATGCGTCGCGGGGGATGGGCTAAAGACGATTAGATCATCCATGTAGATCTGGCAAAAGTCTTCGCCCAAGCCGCGTAGAAACTCATCCATGAGTCTTTGGAAGGTCAGAGGTGCCTTTTTAAGCCCGAATGGCATGCGCACAAATTCGTAGTGCCCCCTACCGAATGTAAAAGCCGTTTTTTCGATGTCTTCGAGACGCATGCGCACCTGATGATACCCCGCTTTCAGGTCAAGCGTTGAAAACACCCGAGCGCCAGCGAGTCTGTCTAGCATATCCTCCAACCGCGGTAACGGATACCTCTCGTCCACAGTGTTCTCGTTGAGTTTCCTATAGTCAACGACGAGACGATATGAAGGTCCCGCCCGAGGATCGGTTTTACGTTTCTCCACTACCCATAATGGACTACTAAACGGAGAGGTGCTTTCTCTAATAATTCCCTGACGCAAAAGAACCTGAATTTCCTGTTGGATTATGGCAGTTAGTGACTGCGGATATCTCCGCCCCTTCGTATACGAAATTTTATTTTCTTTCAAATTAATTTCGTGGCATGTCCGCCCGGTAGCCGGTAATGCCCCCCCTTCCACATAGAACGCATCCCTAAACTCCTCGAGTAACGCCCCTATTCTGCCGCCCCTTGCCCCCGCCGTTAGGGTAGTCGTACGAAAACTTGACTGCGCCGTCCGGAACCGGCCCTGGTGTGTCTTACTCCCCAACTGTATTTTCCAGTTGCCGTTACTCCCTTCTAACCGAAAACCAACCGAATCGAGGACATCGCATCCAATTAAGACATCGTACTGGGGTGCTAGTTCACTCAGCACGTGGACAGCCATTGTTACATCGCGCCCCGTTAATTCTCGCAAATTCCATTGATATTCTCCCAGCACTGCGCAGGCCCCGCTCAAAGTGGTTATCGAACATCTACATTTCTCAACCACGTCAGTACACCCTAGCATCCCTTTGCTCACGAGAGTACTCGTGCTCCCCGTATCAATGAGGGCCCTAATCTTCCCCTGACTCCCCTCTACTATGGGCAACCTATCCCACACATTACATACAGTATTTACCTCATATTTATAGTCTCTGTGGTTGCCCGCGTCTCCTCAAATTTGGGTCTCCTTCCTCGCCGTTGCTGCTGTTGGCCGTAGTTTCCTGCTGCTACGTCCCTTCGTGATTTGTGCCCACGAAGTCGGCTGCTCCTCCTCTTCTCCGCTAGAGCTTGATGATGTCGTTTCCCCCGAGCTCGATGATGTCGCACGACGTGCGTGCCGCGTCCGGTGCGTGTTAACTTCCATTGGCTCCTCTCGTGGTCTCTTCGAATGGATCCATGGGCATGCCCGTGCTACATGCCCCTTTTCACCACACTCGAAGCATTTCACGGACGGGCAGTTCGCCGCAACGTGCCCTGTCCTACTGCACTCGTAACATCTCCTATCATCTTTACGTGGTTTCCGAGAGGTGAACCTTAGCCCATCTTCCTTTCTACGAAATCCACGCTCGTCTCTGCGTGAGCTGCGCTCCTCCTTGCGGCCGCTGCGCTGTTCGTCTCTCCTTGGCGGAAGCCTCTGAAAGTTTCTCCTATGCCTGGGTCCCACTTGCTGCCACCCATGCTCCGACTGAACCTCGTCTTCTTCCTGCTCCCGCGCCTCGCGATCCATGACTTCTCTGACGCAGTCTAGGAAAGTCTTTTCTGCAGCGAATTTTTCTTTCGTCCTTAAATTTCTTCCTAACTGCACCTTCAGAATTTTATTGTAAATGGCCAACTGTTGGCCTGCCTCTGCCTGGCCGACGGTCTTCTCAGCAATAGCTACGTATTGGCGTAGCATCGTTGCTGCAAATGAATACCCCGACTGCCCTGCCTGGCGGGTTTCCGTAAACAGCCGATACAGATCTTCTTCCGGCGACCATCTTCCTCCGCCATACGCCTGTTTTAGACGCCGCACCACCTCGTCCCACGCCGTCAGCTCGTCTGCCTGGATGTAATTTAGAATACTGCGTCGCACCCTTCCTACTAACGACGCCCTCAATTCTAAGACATCAAGTTGATCTACCAATCCCGCTGTTATCTTAGACTCCAGCAGTACGTGAATTTGTTGCCCTCTCTTCAAGAAATGATTAAGATGGCCTATCTCACCTCCGAACTTTTCCAACTCCGCTATCGCAGTTTTCAAATACGTGGCCGTCGCGGTCCTCATCCGCATCCATTCCAAACGCATCATTTCCGCATTAACCGCCTGCATCATCTCAGCGCTCGCTGCTTTTGAGGTGTTACTTTCTTCCGTCATCCTCGCAGACGTCTGAAGTTCGCTCTGAATTTCGCGTACCACTTCGTCTAGAGTGCTTGGTCGAAGCGGCATATGCGCTAGCGAAATTAATTTCTGTTAGGACTCGCTAATATCTAAAGGTCCCGGGTTTCGGCACCAGTTAAAACTTGTTCGGCACGAAACACAAAAAAAAAAGAGAGGTTGGGAGGATGAAACGTACACCACAATGTCTAGAATATAACTGGCTTTATTTACTTTTCTACAGCCTTATATAGGATTTGCTATGTTTATTTATATATTTTTCCCCATAATCCTAAACTCTCCACTTAACTTATATATATATATATATATATATATATATATATATATATATATATATATATATATATATATATATATATATAGATTAAATGAAGAGAATTGAATTTTTGATATAAATTATTGTGTACAGTAAACTGCACATCATAAATTTGATCCATTGCAAATTTGATTGATTGCAATATTTTCCTTACCCAACAACCCGCTTACGTCCTGCAGTTTCTCTGACCTACAGCGGAATGTTTCCTTTAATATAATTTGAAAAACAAATGTTTTGGTGGTAAAGCCATGTCGATATAATTTTTCAAACTCGTCGAGATATAAACTAAAGCAGTTTCAGCTTGATTTATTATCCAGTTTTATTTTAAGCATAAAGAATGGTTCTATAGTTTTCGCGGTTAGCGGTTGCAATCGAAAATCGGCTGTCCTTAGTATTATGATAATATAGCTACTGCCCTGGTTCCCATGAAAACCCATATAATATTTAATATTTTTTCAAATAATTATAAAATTATAAATTTTTCTTGCAATTTTTGAGTTGCTAATTTGAAGGATAATTAAATTGTTGTATTGGATTTTGCACCCAAAGCTGTGAGGAAGTGTCATCAAAACCCATTTTGCCGTTTTGCGCTACAGTTTACCGAAAAACACGTCTTTCGACTATTACGCAGCCGCTATAGCGCACGGAATGCACGATTCTGTACACTGGCATCAGGAGCCGAAACTCAATTTTTCAAAATGAAATAATTGAATTTTAGAGTGATCTGAAGGATGCATTGTAATTAAAACAGTATTCATCTAGGAAGTGAAGTATATTAACAGATTTTTTTTACTCTAAACAAACGTCAGATTTGGTTTTAGCACTGTGAAAAACTCCTATTTTCAAATTTTCAGGTGAATCTAAAAATTAAAATGTTTACCATAAATTTGCAAAGAGAGTAAGTAAGTAGTAAGTACTCTTCAAACGTTTTTAAAGATTAAAAAAAATGCCCATATATCAGGAACGGTTTAAACTATTCAAACCAAATTTGGGCGGTTAGTAAAGGTTCTTAATCTACGCAATTTGCTTTACCCGTGGCGTTCCTACGTGTAATAGAACCAACGTTATCCACAAAAAAACTCAACTTTGTTTTTCTTTTTGTATCGATTTTTTTCACACATACTTTCAAAGATAATGCAAACATTGTTTATATGCACGAAAAGAAGAAACTCCCCTCTTTCTAAAAGCCTAACAACGTCGATATCGGATACAGAGCTTCAAAATCAAACGTAATTTTCTTGGGTTCAAAATTTCGTGCATCCTCGGAACTGAAAACAATTTTTTTTTATGATATTTCCAATATTAGGATTTTTTGGTGCACTAAATCAAAATGTGTCATCATTGTTTGTGAAAAAAATCTGTAAGCCTAGTTTATTTAATAATTTAAACATTTTTAAATTCATTTGACACAAAATCGATAATTTTTTTATGCTAATATTTTTTTCTTTAATATCCTTGAGGGGAAACAAACGTTTTGCTGGAAAAAACAGGTCGATATCATTTTTCAAACGCGAGATATAAAATAAAGCAATTTTAAAGTGTTTAATTTTTTATCGATTCATTGGGCCAACATTAGATGATTTTTTTTTTGTTTTGTTTGAATAATGAATTCTCGATTTATGCGCAAATAAAATATTCTTTCCTTCATAATTTTTGTCCTTCCTTTTCTCGACAATGTAGAACGTGCATGGGTAGTTAAAGGCCTTTAAGGAGAAGACTTGAGGCAAGTTTCATCAAAATCTTCTGAGCCGTTTTGGCGGAACACTCTAGGCAAGAAGGTGGTTTAGAATATTGCGCAAACCGCAATGACGGTATCGATAGATTTTATAAATTAAATATAAGTTTTCTCAACACATTATTCTAAAAAAAATTACAGGTTTTAAACATTGCCTTTTAATGTCAGGTAAAATAAAGGCATACGAAAATATAAGACTTTGCTCAAATCCTTAATATCTGTGCTCAAAGATTTAAAAAAAAAGAGAAATGTCAATAATACATCTATCAATGAAAATAAACACACCCATTTAGTAAAGAAATATTATTAGTTCAGCATCTAATAGGAATTTTAAATTTTTTCCTTAACGCTTTGGGTATGAGTTCAAAACAAAATATGTACATCATATCATAAAGACAAAACACGTTCAAGATTTTTTTTTGTTGTAGTAAAGCAGAGTATAATAAAAATAAACTTTCAAATTAGTATCTTGAACGATCCAGGAGATGTGTTCTTTTCGAGTTATAAAATAACAAAGCTGAAACAGGTTCCATACGACCATATAACTTTTTTAAAAAGGTCTACAAAGTTCAAAAAGCTATATATCCGTTAATACTACTTCCATTTCGATGAAATTCGTTTCTTTTTGTAGGGAATACGATTAACTTTAGATTCCATGCAACAAAAACGCCAAACAAGCGATTTTTGGATTCTGCGGATCACGAAATGTGAAATGTTGAGGGAGGGCAAATTTTCTTTCTTGGCCGATTTCTTTTGATTTCTAATCGATTTAAATAACATTTCACCTTTCATCAGCTTTCTTCGTACTAAACATAGAGGGAAAACTTTATTTTCTACAATTTAAACGATAATTCTTATGAAAGGTTAGGTATAATGCACATTCCCTTGGCAACCATTGGTGCAAACTCTAGTTTTTAATTAATTTAAAAATAATGACAGCATTTAAAACAATTTAAGGTAGATTCGCACACTCTACGTAAAAATCTCTATTCAACAGTACCAACCTCTTGCAAATCGTTCCAGTACTTCTCTTGGAAAAGGGATCTCTCTAACAGAAATAATATATAAGAAGATAGCCACTTCACATTTTATTTTCGTAGTGCGATTTTCCTTTGTAATCAACAACAGCTAGCTATACCATAAAATATAATGAGAGAAAAAACATAATTTTTAAATTTTTTTAAGCCAATAGTGATTTCTCGAAAAATATCCGAATTAAATTAAACCCAGTGAAAAAAAACTTAATATATATCTTCCGACCGCAGGTCTAAAATCTATTTTTTTATTAAAACAAGACTCCTGGCAAAATATTAGAAAAGATTCAGCTGCATCTGTAGGCACAAATTGATTTTGAAAATGACATTACTATAGTTATTTCCTTATTGCTTCCTCACTACCGAAGATGCTAAATCCATATGATGGGCATAATACCTACTTCTGTTAATCTGATTTTGATGAAATTTTTAGGGATTGTGCATGTTGGTATCTAGATGATCCCATCAGTTCTGCGCATGCGCCAGCTATTAGTAGCACGTATCTCAGATCGCCTCTTAAATAGTGACTATTTTATTAGTGAAAACAGTGTAGTTTCATGTGAAAAACTGTGTAAACATTATTGTTAGCAATTCTGTTTGAAGCAGAAAATAAATATACGGTATGTATACAGAGAACGACGCCATTAATCCCTACAGAAAGCATTCTGCTTCTGTACGGAGCAGACCTACGTTACACTGTCTTCTGTTTTGTCCGCGTATTTGCGTATCTCAATCAATACTTAGGCTAGTTACTAAGCTATCCCCATTGTTAAATCCTGAAGAAAATCGTATATGATTAATGTAAAAATTTTGTACAAAATTTGTTGGGCGGAATCTTGCTGTCAACCAAAATTAAAAAATACATTTATGCAAATATTGATTTATTTTCATTACGTATCAACACTACATACAGCGCCAGCCGGCTACAAACCTCAAGGGATTAAGTTATGTCAATATCAACAACAGTGTGCGTATCCTGAGCAACTCGGACCGGGACATGCCTTCCTCTCTCTTCCTTCCCGCCATGATCGGTTCGTCGAGTCAGCCTTTGTCAGTGAATGGATTTTGATAAAATTGGTATGGGACCATCTATGTACCAACTCGCACAATTCCTGAAAATTTCATCAAAATCGGATTAATGGTAGTAGGTGTTACCCTATCACACGGATTTGACAACAGACACAAAATCAAACAGACAGACTTTGAATTTGACAAAATCAAATTTTTTCGTTGATATCTGTAAAACGAAGTGGACATTTTGGATTATGAGGTCCTAAAACTTCCTGCTTGAATACAAGGTTACCTAACTTTAGTAGTGAGGAATCAAAAATTTGGACATTACATTTACATTGTGGTAATAAACATATTATTACAAATTGGTTTTTTGACCAGATTAAACTTTTTACCTATACTAAGTTTTATTTTTTAGGGCTCCATCACATAGGAAAATAAAGACACCAAAACAGTAAGTAGTTCAATGAAAAGTATGTTTTTTAAACAGTTTAAAAACATAATCTTACTAATGATAGAATCATGTGATTCACAACAATTAATTATTGACATTCAGTTACAATTTTTTATATAAATAGTTCTTTATTTGCAGATCAATCTGTGAAAACAATTAAGTTAAGGAAAAATCATTTATAACCCCCAATAAAACTAAAGTTCTATGGATGATTTACGAAGAGTAGATATAGGTTTAATAGACAACTTTTCATAATGAGGCCAAGGGATACTTTTAAAAAAACTAATGAATTAAAGAAACTATCTCAAAAAATAATTTGAGGTGTCACATAAAAAGAGTTGAGGTGGGTTTGATAGTCAAGGGACTAACCAACAGTTGTAAATTACAATTTGATTGCAAATTTTTTTATAAATTGTTCTTTAATTGCAGATCAAGGGATAAATTTGCGAAAACTAATACAATTAAGGAAACAACTTTCCCAAAAAAGTTTCAAATAGGTACAATTTGCAAAAAATAAAAATGGGTTTTGTAGGTAACTTTTAATATTACTAGTCATTTAGTTGCAGGACAAGGGATAATTATTAGAACACTAATAAAGCAAAGAAATTGCTTCCCAAAACAAGTTCCAGGTATGGTTTACAATGGGTTGGCATGGATTCGGTAGGCAAGGGGGCTCATAACTGTCGGAAATTGTCATTTTATTACCATTTTTTATATGTATACTTCTTAATTCATAGATTAAGAGAAATTTTGGTAGAATCTACAGAATTAAGACAGTATCTTCTCCGAACAATTCTGAGGTATGATATGGAGTATGAAGAGTTGATTTGGGTTTTGAAGTCGAGGGGATTTACAACTGTTAAAAACTGACATTTAATAGAATTTTTAATATATATCGTTCCGTAGTATATAGGGATATTCTTTTGAAACCTAAAATAATAGAGAAATATTCTTCCAACAATTTCCAGGAATGATTTACTAAGCATTGATTTGGGTTTGATAGGCAGGGGGGTTACCAACAGTTGAAAATTGCTATTTGGTTACTATTTTATTTATAAATAGTTCTTTAGTTCCAGATCAAGGGATGTATTTGTGAAACATAAAGAATCAAGGAAATTATCTACCAAAATATGTTCCAGGTATGATTCACAATAACTTGATATTAGTCTTGTATGAAAGGGGATTCACAATAATTGAAAATTGCCATTTCATTATAATTATTAATATCATTCCTTAGTCACAGGTCAAGGGATAATTTTGAGAAAACTAATGAATTAATAAATTGTTATGTGAAACCAAAGAAAATAAAGAAACGCCCTTCCAAAACAAAGCACAGGTATGATTTACAATGAGTTGAAATAGGTTTGGTAGGCAAGGGGGTTCACAGCAGTTGAAAAATGCCGTTTGATTACAATTTTTAAAACATCCACTTCTTTAGTTGCAGGTGCTGTGATAATTTCGAGAAACCTAAAAAATTAAAGAAATGTCCTTCAAAAACTATCTTCAGGTATGATTTCTTGCGAGTAGGGTAGAAAAGGGGGTTACCACCACTTGATAATCGGTATTCAATTTCAATTTTTAATATATGTAGTTCTTTAGTTGCAGGTCAAGGGATAATTTTGAGAAACCTAAAAAATTAAAGAAATGTCCTTCAGAAACTGTCTTCAGGTATGGTTTACAAACATTTCTTGCGATTCAGATAGAAAAGGGGGTTACCACCACTTGATAATCGGTATTCAATTTCAATTTTTAATATATGTAGTTCTTTAGTTGCAGGTCAGGGGATAATTTTGAGAAACCTAAAAAATTAAAGAAATGTCCTTCAAAAACTGTCTTCAGGTATGGTTTACAAACATTTCTTGCGATTCGGATAGAAAAGGGGGTTACCACCACTTGATAATCGTTATTCAATTTCAATTTTTAATATATGTAGTTCTTTAGTTGCAGGTCAAGGGATAATTTTGAGAAACCTAAAAAATTAAAGAAATGTCCTTCAAAAACTGTCTTCAGGTATGGTTTACAAACATTTCTTGCGATTTGGATAGAAAAGGGGGTTACCACCACTTGATAATCGGTATTCAATTTCAATTTTTAATATATGTAGTTCTTTAGTTGCAGGTCAAGGGATAATTTTGAGAAACCTAAAAAATTAAAGAAATGTCCTTCAAAAACTGTCTTCAGGTATGGTTTACAAACATTTCTTGCGAGTAGGATAAGGGAGTAAAGGGAGTTACCTCCACTTGATAATCGGTATTCAATTTCAATTTTTAATGTATGTAGTTCATTAGTTGCAGGTCAAGGGATAATTTTGAGAAAATTAAAGAATTAAGGAAATTACGTCCCAAAACCAAATGCAGGTATGATTTACAATAAGTTGAAATAGGTTTGGTTGGCAAGGGGCTTCATAGCAGTTGGAAATTTCCAGTCAGTTACAATTTTTAATACATATATTTCTTTAGTTGCAGGTCAAGGTATATTTCCATGAAACCTCATAAATTAAAGAACTGTATATCCAAAACTATTTCAAGGTACGATTTACAAAGATTCAATATGGGTTTTGTAGGCGAGAGGGTTCTCAACAGTTAAAATTTCTTTTTGATTACAATTTTTAATACTTACAGTTCTGTACTTGCAGGTCAAAGGATATTTTGGTGAAATTGAAAAAATTAAAGACATGTCCTCCCCAAACATGTGTCAGGTATAATTTAAAAAGAGTTGATATGGTTTTGGTAAGCAAGGGGTTTCACAGCAGTCATAAAACTCCTATTTGATTTTAATTTTTAATACAAGGGAATTTTTGTTGAATATTTGTATGAAACTTAAAAAAATTAAGAAATATCCTACCAAAACAAATTTCAGATACAATTTACAAGGAGTTGATGTGGATTTTGTAGATAAAGGGGTTAGCAACAGTTAGGACTAGCTTTTGGGAGGATCCGGACGAATTCCTTTTTTTTTAACGATGTCTAGTTTTCTTGCATTCAATTTCTGTAAATATGTTCCCAAATATTTAGGTATCTCTTGTTTGAATCTCATTTCTATCTCAGTATTTTGATTTTGTTGACTTTTCCAGTGAAGGTTGCTGGTGGATAATGAAGATTTTCAAAATAGTAGCTTATCAAGACATTCTTATGATCGACTATATCTCAAGAAAAACTATTTCTTTTGTTTTGTTAACGATAAAAAATTAAGTTTGTAGTTAGCTTGATTGATCCAGGATAATTCACACAGACTAAAGCATGCCAAGTAAATTTCATATAATTTTAAAAAATATATGTTTAATAAATAGGATTTTTTCCTGGGGAGGGAGGACAAATTTAATTTTGCCACCCCTTTTTTTACTCTTTCACTTCCTCCAATGAAAGTCATTAGTTTTATTTCGAAATAAATATCACCTTATAACATTAACTCATTTTATTAACTGAATTATTAATAATCAAAAAGGGAAAATAAATATTTTTTATTATTGAACGGTGCTACATTCCAATCATTTGAGACCTGTTCCTGCATAGATCAGTTTTCTCGGTTAATTGCTGCTGCCTTCCAATTTTTGACACCAAATAATTTACTTGCATCAGCAGCCACACAGTCTTGCCAGCACAAACTTGGTCTTCCCACTCGTCTGTTTCCGTATAAAGGCTCATTCCCTGACATGCCCTACCCTAAATATTTTTTACTTAACTTAAAAATATTATTTGGCTCTAAATTTGCAATCCTGCAAATTCTGCCGCCCAGGATGTGTCCCCTTTCCTCCACCCTTCCCTTCTTGTCCCAACTCTGGTTTAACGATCATAATGATATGTTTAACGAGTCAGAAATGAGACTATTAGGGAGAGGATGGAAGTAAGAAAGAATGCCTTGGAGGTGGTGGAGGAAAAGAGACTGAGATGGTATTGACTCATTAAAAGAATGGATGATGAGCAAATCCCCAAAAAGGCATTGGAGTGGGACGCCGAGGAAGAGAGCCATGTCAGATGGAGAGATGTTGTGACTGAAAGTATGGTGGGACGGGGACTGATGGAACAGGAAGTGATGAACAGAGAGGAGTGGAGGAACAGACTGGAGAAAGGATTTGGCTGAAAGAAACTTCGATGTGTGAATAATATCCCTTAGAAGAAGAAGATAATATGTTCATTAGGAAACTTTTGTTTAAAATGTACAAAAAAAAATACAGATACTGAATTTAAACACAAATGCAAAATTAGGTTAGAAGAAGAACATAAGAAAGCAGCAATTGGTCATGTCAACATCAAACCTGTTAGTTCACTAAGCCTATTGATTTATTTTATAGAATTTAAATAACTTTAATTTGAATTTATAAACTGGGTAAACTTATTTGGAGAAAAATCTGGCGATTGAGTGTGATCATGGCCAAATCACCTTGCTAAGCCGATTGTCAAGAAACAGTATTTTCTTACCAAGTACTTAACCCAAGATCATTCCTGGGTTGTAGTGGTACTGGTTTCTGTTATTTATTTTTTTAATAACTTTTCCCTACTTTTAATAACTAAAAATTGATCTTTCTAAAAAAACAAATGTTTGCCCCCAACTATTGTATCTAAAGCTGGTGACAGTTGAAAATTTATTAATTAAAATTTACAGTGACAACTATGTGGAAATATCTAATGAATTAACATTTCTAATAAAATTTGGTTCTTTAGTTGTATGTGAAGGAATATTTTTTTTTAAACTTAAAAAAATTATAGAAAGGTCCTTCAAAAACAACTTCAAGGTATGATTTTCAAGGAATTGAAATGGGTTTGGTAGGCCAGAATTTTCACATTCATTGAAAATTGCCATTTGATTACAATTTTTAGTATAATATCATTCCTTAGTCGCAGATCAAGGGATAATTTTTAGAAAACTAATAAATAAAGAAAATTACCTCCCAAAACAAGTTCCATGTATGATTTACTATGCGTTTGGTCGGTAAGGGGGCTCCCAAAAGTTGATGCAATTAGATTACAATTTTTTAACAATCCTAATTCTTTCTGTAGATTTGAAAAAAATTCCTTCCAAAACCAGTTTCAGGTATTATTTACAAAGAGTGGCTATCTATGGGTCATGTACCAATGAGGAGTTCACAATATATTTAATAACAATTATTAATATATATAGTTATTTATTTGCAGGCCGAGTGATAGTTCAGAAAAAACTATTGAATTAAGGAGATTTTCATCTGTAAATTTCAGGTATGAATAACAAAGAGTTGACATGTGTTTGGTGGGAAAGAGTGTTCATGAAAGTTGAAAATAGCTGTTTGATTACAATTTTTTATATATATAGTTCTTTAGTTGCAGATCAGGGAATATTTTTGAGGAACCTACAGATCTAGAAATCTGTCCTACGCAAAAAAGTTCCAGGTATGGTCTAAAATGAGTTGATGTCGTAGGCAAGGGGGTTCAAAATCGTTGAAAATTACCATTTGGCTCCAATTTTTTATAAAATCATTCTTTAGTTGCAGATCAGGGGATACTTTTGTGAAGCCTAAGAAATTAAGAAAATATCCTTCCCAAACAAGCATGAGGTATGATTTAACAAAGAGTTGATATGGGTCCTGTAGGCAAGGGGTTCCAAAAAAGATGGAAATTGCCATTTCTTCAGTTTTTAATGCGAGAAATAATATTGTTCCTTAGTTGCAGGTTAAGGGATACTTTTTCGAAACATAAAAGATTAAAGACATGCCCTTCGAAAACCAGTTTCAGGTATGATTAATATAGAGTTGGCATGGGTTTGATAGACAAGGGGATTACCAACAGTTGAAAATTACCATTGGATTACAATTTTTAGATAATTAGTTCTTTAGTTGCAGATCAAGGGAAGTTTTTGTGAAACAGAAAGAATTAAGACAATGCCCTTCCAAAACCAGTTTCAGGTATGATTAATGTAGAGTTGGCATGGGTTTGGTAGACAAGAGGGTTACCAGCAGTTGAAAATTACCATTGGATTACAATTTTTATGTAATTAGTTCTTTAGTTCCAGATCAAGGGAAGTTTTTGTGAAACAGAAAGAATTAAGACAATGCCCTTCCAAAACCAGTTTCAGGTATGATTAATATAGAGTTGGCATGGGTTTGATAGACAAGGGGATTACCAACAGTTGAAAATTACCATTGGATTACAATTTTTATATAATTAGTTCTTTAGTTCCAGATCAAGGGAAGTTTTTGTGAAACAGAAAGAATTAAGACAATGCCCTTCCAAAACCAGTTTCAGGTATGATTAATGTAGAGTTGGCATGGGTTTGATAGACAAGAGGGTTACCAACAGTTGAAAATTACCATTGGATTACAATTTTTATGTAATTAGTTGCAGATCAAGGGAAGTTTTTGTGAAACCGAAAGAATTAAAACAATGCCCTTCCAAAACCAGTTTCAGGTATGATCAATATAGAGTTGGCATGGGTTTGATAGACAAGAGGGTTACCAACAGTTGAAAATTACTATTGGATTACAATTTTTATATTATTAGTTCTTTAGTTGCAGATCAAGGGAAGTTTTTGTGAAACAGAAAGAATTAAGACAATGCCCTTCCAAAACCAGTTTCAGGTATGATTAATGTAGAGTTGGCATGGGTTTGATAGACAAGAGGGTTACCAACAGTTGAAAATTACCATTGGATTACAATTTTTATGTAATTAGTTCTTTAGTTGCAGATCAGGGGAAGTTTTTGTGAAACCGAAAGAATTAAAACAATGCCCTTCCAAAACCAGTTTCAGGTATGATTAATATAGAGTTGGCATGGGTTTGACAGACAAGGGGATTACCAACAGTTGAAAATTACCGTTGGATTACAATTTTTAGATAATTAGTTCTTTAGTTGCAGATCAAGGGAAGTTTTTGTGAAACAGAAAGAATTAAGACAATTCCTTTCTACACAAATCTGAGGTATGATTTACAAAGATTTCATGTAGGTTTGGTGGGCAAGCGAGTTATCCTGGGTTGAAAATGGCTATTTAATTACAATTTTTGATGCATTTAGTTCTTTAGTTGCAGGCCAAGGGATAAATTTGAGAAAATTAATGAATTTAGGAAATCACATCTCAAAACAAGTTCCAGGTATGATTCGCCCTGATTTGATATGGGTTTTGTGGGAAGGAAGTTAATAGCAGTTAAAAATTGTCGTTTGATTATTATTTTTTATATAAATAGTTATTTAGTTACAGATCAGGGGACAATTATGAGAATTAAAAAAATTAAGAAAAGTCCTCCCAAAACAATTTCCAGGTATGATTTACAAAGATTTCATTTGCGTTAAGTAGTCAAAGGTTGAAAGTTAGCAACAGTTGAAAGTTGCCATTTGATTACCTTGTCTATATATACAGTTCATTAGTTGCTGGTTGAATAATAATTTTGAAGAACCTATTGAAATTGGGAAATGTCCTTCCAAGATAAGTTCCAGGTAGGAATTACAAAGAATTGAAATGGGTTTGGTAGGCTAGGTAAATAGTTACAATTGTCATTTATTTAACATATTTTATATAAATAGTCCTTTAGTTGAAGATCAAGGGAAATTATTGAGAAATCTAAAGAATTAAGAAAATGTCCTTCCCGAACAAGTATGAGGTATGTTTTACTAATAGTAGATATGGGTTTTGTAGACGAGGGGATACACAACAGTTGAAAATTGCTATTTGATTCCAATTATTTATAAATGTAGTTCTTAAATTACAGGTCAGGGGATAATTCTGAGATAAATAATGAATTAAGGAAGTCCCCCACTCCAAAAATAGTTGTAGGTATGATCTCTATGTGGGTATGAGTACTATGAGGGTTTGATAGACAAGGGGGTTCACCACTTTTGAAAATTGCCATTTGATTTCATTTTTTATAGAATTCTTTAGTTGCAGATCAGGGTATATTTTTGTGAAACCTAAAGAATTAAGAAAATATCCATCCCGAACAAGTATGAGAGGTATGATTGACGAAGAATTGGTATGAGTTTTATAGTCATGGGGATTCAAAAAAGTTGACAATTGCCAAATCATTTCATTTTTTAATGTATACAGTTTTTCAGTTGTATATCAGGGAATAATTTTAAGAAAACTAATGAATTAAGGATATCACTTCCCAAATCAAGTTCCAGGTATGATTCAAAAGGAATTGATTTTATACGCCAGGGGATTCACAACATTTGATTTCAATTTTTAATACATCAAGTTCTTTAGTTGCAGGTCAGGGGATAATACTGTGAAAACTAATGAATTAAGAATATCTTCTCCCAAAATAATTTCCAGGTATAATCTATAAAATTGATTTTATAGGCAACGGTGTTCTCAATAGATGAAAATTGGCATTTTATTACAAGTTTTAATGTAATATTGCTCCTTCCATATAGATCTAAAGATAATTATGAGAAACAAAAAAAAATTAAAGAAATGTCCTAAAAGAAGTTCCAGGTTTGATTTACAAAGACTATGGGCTTGATAGGCAAGGTTACCAACTTTTCAAAATTGCCCTTTGATTTCTATTTTTATATATACCGTTTTTTAGTTGCAGGTCGAGGGATAATTATATGAAAATTAATGAATTAAGAAAATCTCTTCCCAAAATATTTTCCAGGTTTAATCTATAAAATTGATTTAATAGGCAACGGGGTTCTCACTAGATGGAAATTGCCATTTGATTACAATTTTTAATGCAATATCGTTCCTTACATGCAGATCTAGGGTTAACTATGAGAAACAATGAAAGTAACGAAATGTCCTTCCAAGATAAGTTTCAGATATGGTTCACAAAGACTTGGTATGGACTTTATAGACAAGGGAGTTGCCAATATTTGAAAATTGCCATTTGATTACAACTTTTAATATGTATAACTCTTAGAAAAGAATAGAAAGCAGGTCAAGTGATAATTTTGAGAAAATTAATGACTCAAGAAATTTTCCGTTTGGAACAAGTATTAGGTATGATTGTGGAGGAGTTGATATGGTTTTGTTGACAAGGGTGTTAGCAATTATTAAAAAATGATTGATACAAAATCAAATTCAAAAAACGGAATCAGAAACCTAATAAGCGATCCCTATGTCATAGAATACTTCAACAATAACTGTAAGTGAAAATGCGTATGCTCGGATCAAAATTTAATTTAAAAAATGAAATCAGAACCCTCGAAAACCTAATAAACGATCTATATGTCATAGAAAATTTCAACAGTAACAGAAAATCGAAATGCACATGCGCAGTCAAAATTCTAATTCAAAAAAGGAATCAGAACTCTTGAGAACCTTATAAACAATCCTTATATCTTAGAAAACTTCAACAATAACGGAAAATCGAAATGCGCATGCGCGATCGGAAATCCGATAGTAAAGTCGGAAATAGCACTCTTAAAAACCTAATAAACGATACATATACCGAAGAATTTGGCAAACTAATAATTAATTGGATATTAGAAATCTAATGAACGATACCAAATCGTGTAATCCGCACAACCCCTTTTTCCTTCAAAAAAAAATTATAATATTCAAAAACAAACAATTTTTTTTTTTACTTTACGAAATTAGCATTTTATATCAATTATTTAAGTAAGGAAAAATATATCGGAAGGATATGCCGAAATTATTTAAAAAGTCATTATTTTAATTAAAACAATTATTTTTCAATAATAAAACAATGTTACCACAAATTAAACCAGAAACGATTTATTATTTACAATAAAGTGAGTCTTCACGTTTTGTAGATTTTAAACGTCGTGAAATATTTTAATTCATTAATTTTTAATAACCCCATTCTAAAATTTTAATAAAAATAAACTGCTCACTGAAAGATATCTTTGTGTTTTCCTGCCATAGTTGTGTATAGAACTCCATTTGTAAAGATTTTGAATACACAAGAAATTATGTAGGTAGGCATTTAGCAAGAAAAAAAGATATTGCTGGTTAAAAACTGATAGAAGGGTAGTAGTTAAACAAAATTATTGAAATTTTGAATTTTTATTTATTCCTCTCTCTCTCTCTCTCTCTCTCTCTCTCTATATATATATATATATATATATATATATATATATATATATATATATATATATATATATATATGACAGAGCTTCTTCCGCTACCCCCTTCCAACCGCCATCGGCTTCTGAATCAAAATAGGACGGAGCAGGATTAGTTCGAAATGCGCAGTCGGGGCCAGTCTGAAGCGGGCGCCGTTACCCTTCCTTGAGGGTGAAAAAAAAATTCTTAGAATTTTTTTTTTATTGCATGTACATCTGGTGCTTTTATTGATATAATAATTGAATTAAGGTTGATTAATGAACATTTTAAAACGTGAACAATGCATTTAACGTTTTAAATTTTCTAAGGGAAAGGGAAGGAGGATTGATGATCCTTTACTTTAGTGTGCGGAATTCACCTTGTACACATATGCGCCTTCCCTCCTCCCTCAGATAATTCCTGGATCCGCCACTGTTCTGAATATCATGTCCTATAGGAAAATGGTAAGAAAATAATGAATTAACAAAAATAAAACATTGAATTTACAAATTACTTACAAAACGAGACAGCGCTATAACTAACAATGTGATAAACTATTATTAACACTTTTTTGCTAATATCTAATTATAGAAATGTGAGAGGCACGAAAAATATTATGTATCATACTGGCAAGCTTAAGGATGAAGATATATAAAAAAAAAAAATTAGAGACACTGGTATGGAGGGGTCTGATGGTGTAGAACAAGGAATACGGAGTCATTGGGAAGGCCTAAAAAATTTATTGACTGCCGCTCTGGGCTGTTTTCTTTCGCAGAGGAAAGAAACAGCCCAAGGAGTGAGTGATTTCATAATGAGTGCAAGGAAATAACGGACAAAAAGAACCAAGCTTTTCGTATGATGATACAAAAGAAATGCACCAGGCCCGCATAGGAAGAGCTTGAAAAAGCCAAGAGGATCCAAAGGAAAATGCACAGGGAGAAAAATAGATTACATGTGACAGAGCAGTTGAAGATGATAAAAGAATATAAAAGTAAAACATTAAGCCGAAATAAAAAGTAAATAATACGAGTTCCAGCCTGGATCTAATGGTTTCAGAGATAAAAGTGGAAACCTCGTTATGGACACAAGAAGCCTAATTAAAAGATGAAGAGAGCATTTTGATGAATTATTAGGCTCGAGTAAAGAGTATAATGCATGAAACCCAAGTGATGAGGTAGATGGATAGTTAGAGTATCATATGAAAGAACTCTGGATAATCGGAATAATTTGTATTTCGATATGTATAAACGTAGCTTTAAAGAGTATGTACATAGATGAATTTCAAACCTTCTATGTAAATAATTCTATATTTTCCTCTGCTTATGCAAGACTTCTCTTTTGGTAGCTTCGCACTCCATTTCTTGAGAAGAAAAAAACACGCCTGTAAACTGATTCCATCTTGTTACACGTAATCGATTGCTTTTCCCAGTCTACGAAACCCTTCTGCGAGGCTGATTTTGGACGTTTTATCTTCATTTCCGTCGTCATATTTCCTAATTCAACTACCATTTCGTCAGAGTTCCGCAATATCGTCACTCGCAAGCAACTGTTTGTTCTTCAATTGTCTTGTTCAAAACCGGGTATACCCTCTACGAAGTACAATTAACTTGATTTTCTTTATCGTTGGGTTCTTCGTTAGATTGTGTTGCCTATTCTTAATCTGCTGCTCGGTTTTCATGTTTTTTGAATAGTTTTCTTGCTAATTTCTGTCCAAGCTTCTTCCAACCAGTAGATTGTGTCCTTTTCTTAGAAACGCGTAAATAAATACGTATTGCCCTTACGAACATTATTATGTTTTTATTATTTGGAAAGGATCTTTAGAGAAAAACGACCTTGGATTACTGAGACTCCATTGTAGTTCCTTCTCATGACGATATGAGTGAAGCTGGCCAGGACCCGGACTGGGATGTATTGTTGAAGATGCATGCATCTATCTTCTTTACACCAGTGGCATTCCAAGAGGGTATAGTTCTGCCCTGATTAGGCCTATAAGGAAGTGTCATTAAAATAGGCCATTATAAAAAATAAAATAAACAAACTTCAAACAAATCGTTCTCACTTTTGTTTCTAAAAATAAATTATCTTCTTTGTGTGAAAATTTTTGTTTTTTTTCCAGGTATCCTACACCAGTCTGCCCTATTAAGGATAGTTTTGTTTGTATTAGGTAGGTTCAATCGTCAAGAGTAATTTCATACAAATTATTATTTTAAAAGAAATAATTGTAATAATCATTCTATTCTAAAACTAAAATTAAATAATCTTAGTATAACAACCAATCAATCAATTCTGTTCAATAGAATTTATAAATATTATAATTAATATTTATTTTGTTTTTAAAAATTTGAATACATTTGTTTCAATAGAAATGGATCTAAAAAAAATCAGAATAAAATTGACCATCACATGTTTTGTTAAGGACGTGTATTGGTAACAAGGGTCAATTATTATATTAACATTTATTTAGTTTCAACTTAGGTTTAATATTTATCCTCAATGTTGTCATGTGATCCGCATCTAATGTCTTAGGCAGTTGCCGAATACCTGCACTATAGCTACTTTAATCTATTATCTAATATATAAGTAAAACGTCTGTAGTTTAACACCAAAGGTGTCCCTCTCTTAATTAAAAGATTTACTCCCCCCTTCCAAACTTATGTGGATTCCTTCTTATTATTCTTGAACCTTTGATGAATATATTGCATTATTTTAATTTTATAATAAAATGCACCACTTATATAACTTTAATTTTGATAAAAAAAATTTTGCGTTGTAAACTCTCTCCTTTTTAACACTGCATAACAGCAAGAAACAAATATAGTAACAAGGAGCTGAGCCGGACAAGCTACAAGTTAGCTCTCCAAGGATTCTTTAGGTGTAATTATTCTTTATATAAAAAAATTTACATAGAAAACCATTAATGGCTTTTAAAGCATTATAGGTATTTCTAGTTCATATTTTCATACAACATATATATTAAGCAGCCTCTAAACGATGCTACTCCGGTTTCTCTTAGGCCTGCACTGCCTCGGCTCCAGTCCTAGATCTAGATGTCTCACTTCAGGAGTCTCTCCTTTAATGATTTCTTGATAGCTCTGCACCCTCTAACCTTCTTCCGTCGACTCGATCTCCTTCAGCTTTCTATCCACCGGTTGTTCTTGAAATACCGAAAATTTCATAGGTTTAACGCTCCGTAGGGGTTCATTTAGCTTAAAATGTAAAGAGACATTTTTTGTTGATAATCTTAAGCCAAAAAACTTTTGTTTTTGACTTTTTTTGATAAGATGTATATTTCCTGAAAAATGGGAACCCCCTTACTCCAGATTTTTTTCTTGAAATACTGAAAACATCACAGGTTTGACGCTCTCTTGGGCCGTTATCGTTATTTTTAGCTCATAATGTAACTAGAACTTCTTATAGGTATTCTAAAGATGAATAACTTTTGTTAAAACATTTTTTTGATAAAATACAGCTTTTCTGAAAATAGAAAACTCACTTAGATATTTACGATATTTTCTTGAAATATCGAAAATTTTATATGTTTGACGCACATAGGTCCGTTACCATTACTTTTTTTGTAGGCAATCTTTAGCTGAACAACTGTTGTTTAAAACTTTTTTAAATAAAATGTATATTTCCTGAAAAAAAACAATTGCACCAGGTTTTTCTTGAAATATCGAAAGTTTCACAGGTTTGACGCTTCTTAGGTCCGTTACCGTTAGTCATAGGTTAAAAAGTAACTAGGTCTTTTTACTTCCTTGTATACAGTAAAGGGAATATTGTAATCGCGAAAATTTTCGGTTTTCAAATTTCAACGAAAATATCTATTTTGGCCATCCCTGAATCCATTTTGAATAGTTTCTTTGTGGCGTACGTTCGTTCGTGCGTATCTCTCATAATTCAAAAATAGTTAGTCGTAGAAAATTAAATTTTGTTTTTGGGATTGTTGTAAAATCTAGTTGTAAACCTCCCTTTTCGGTCACTACAGTACCGGAAATGGTACTTTACTTGATTTCAATAAAAATTGTATTAAAATAAAATACTAAGCTTTTAATATTTTGTATTTATGATTTATATATTCATTTAAATAACATACTAGATTTTGGTCTAAATTGGCAAACCGGAAAAGGTTCTTTTCTCAAAGTCATAATAAACTTTCATCTAAAATTATATTGAAAATTAAATATAGAGATCATATCGACTTCGTTTCTTGAAAAAGGCGTAAGCGCCATTTAGCAAACTTTCCAGGAAACACATGAAACGATTTTTCCCCAAATAACAATATATTTTTTTTATTGTATTTTCATTATTGTATAGAGTAGGAGTTTATTAACCTGGCAAAACCTTTATAATTACAATATATTTTAAAGGATTCTAGTACTGGTTAAGTCTAAAGTGACGATTGTGAGTCGTTAGTATTTGGTGCTTACGTAATCAATATTCGATTTTTCGACCATTTCCAATTTTTTTTCTCTATTTCTGTTGAGCGTAAATCGATAGAGGTGGTGCTAACGTGCCTAAATTAATTGAAACCTAAATTTCAAATTTATGGCGCTTAAGCCTTTTTCAAAAAACGACATCGATATGGTTCGTTGATAAAGGTTACAAACGCTATTTTTTTTTCGCACTCTAGTTAAACAATTTTATAACTTGTTTTAAGTAATTAAATAGAGTGTAAAATACACGTTTTTCTTCCCCTTTGTGAGCTGAACAAGTCTGCAGCAGGAGAATAAGATACAAGTTATGCAGTTTCTTCCACTTAAAATGTCGAAACCGTCGTCTTCCAATGCTTTATCTAGTGACATAGATAGTTCTAATGTCATCACGGAACACGAAGGAACTTGTTACCTACTAAAAGAAAACGGCATAAAATAACGGAATGAGACCTCCAGAAACAAGAGCTGTTGTGTTTGTGTCAATAGATGGGCATCGCGACGCTGAGTGTCGTTTTTGAGATACTGCTATCTTCGGAAACTGTTAACCAAATTCAGTATAACTTTTTGAGCCACCAATTTATAGTTTAATTGGCGTACAAGGAAGTTATGCGGTGTCAACATCAGATATTTTTGTAGGTTACGTCAGGCTGAAAAACGATTGCTTGAAACTTTTAAAAAAATTGTATTTCCTGAAAAATAATGATAAAATTATTTCTTACTAAAAATATTTCTTACTAAAACCATTATAAAGCCACTGATTTCGATTTCCGGATTGTTATTTTCGTAAAAAAATTCTATTAAAAAAATGGAAAAAAAAATAACACCATGCTCGACTTTACCGCAAATGTGAGTCAATTTTATCCAGTACCTGATAGACTAATAGACTAGGGTTTCATCATATCATGCTCGGCTCAAATTAGCAGTTCTTGCTCCTAGCCGGTACCTATGCTTCCAACTTTCAGGTGTTTCGGTATTATCTTTCATCCCTTCATATCAGCCTTTCCATAAGTTTACCATAATATTTATTTTTATAATTAATTGATGTTTAATATTTTCTAATATTTATTAACAATATCGGTATGCCTCAATACATAGTAGAATACAATGAAATTAACAAAACAAAATAGTATCCCTAGTATGGAAGATAGTCTTATGTTGCCAAACCCATATCCTATAGCTTAACTTCAGAGTTCAGTTTATATATTTTGATTTAATTAATAATTCCATTATCAATGTGAATTTTTTATTTTAGTAACTAATTTTAACGAACTGAAAACAGATGTGACTAGAGAACTGACCATAAACATTTTTCTTACTTAAATTCATGTCTGACTGAATTCTTATTTTTATCAAAAAACATTTTCCTCTTTTGTTATCGGCGAGTTTGAATGATTAAACGATAGCTCTGCAAAATCAGTTGCCTCTTTTGATAAAATTTTCTAAATACTTCTGTAGGCTAAATTCTTTCAATAGTTCGCGCTCCACTAATTGCAGTAATTTACTAGTAAAATTTATTCTTCAAGTTCTTTCTTTGCTCTATTTTCTTCAGAAGTGAAGTCGCCTCCACTATGGTTCCTTTTTTTCTTCTCCTGAATTACGACATTCAGATAAAGTCTCTTTTAAATGGTGAAATCCAAGTTTTATGATTAATATAGCATATGCTCTTTCTGACCATCTTGTGGGACGGAGTCCACTCGCACGACTTTTCCTAACCGCTATGGGCGAAAATTCAGGTTTTTTTTTTGTTTAATATATTTAACTTTAAAGACATTTAAATGATCTTTCAAATGAGCATTTGGAATGACGAGGAGAAGTATAGTTTGTCCAGCTATCAAAAATTAAACTAACTTGAATCGGTTTCTATAGGCGCGTGTGTATATAACTTCATAGCAAAACAAAACGCTATATCTCTTCTAATACTGGTCCAATTTGGATGATTTTTTTTTCATTTTGTAGAGAATTTAATTGCTTTTTAAATGATTACTTAATTAAATATATAATTCATCAAAAAACTGAAACAATTTGTTATACGCGCATGAATTTTTATTTTATTCAAACCATTATTTTATGATTTTTCTTGAAAATATTCTATATATTAAAATTAAAAGTGTTTTAAAGAGAAGATTTTAGTTATGCTTCATCAAAATCAAGAAAACGTTAACAATAACAGTAAATAGAAATGCGCATGCGCGAGGCTAAATCCTATATTAAATTTGGAATTAATGTCCTTATAAACCTACTTTCTCCAATTTTGGGCGAAATCGGACATAACATCCTTGCGAAATCCTTGGAACATCAATAATTAAATATTGATGTAACAAGGAAAATATATTTGCATAAGCGCAAGCGCATGTAGTGGATGGAATTCGATAAAATTGATATGGGACCTTCTAGATGTCAAGCCGTACAATCCCTGAAAATGTTATCTAAATTCTAAATTAGATCAACGGTAATAGGTGTCATGCCCGCACATGGATTTGATTACAGTCAGACATACAGACATGAGATCATATTTGTACTTTGATGTCTAAATCGTAAAACGCGAATGAAAATTTTCGATTCTGAGGACTTAATTTTTTTTCAATTCCTGCATGAACACAAGACTTTCCTACCTTCCTTAGTGAGGAAGTAAAAAGTATAGCAAACACTAAATATGTTCCCAAAACTGCTGAATTGATAAGATCTTATTCTTGTTTGTTCTATGTTTAATATATATATATATATATATATATATATATATATATATATATATATATATATATATATATATATATATATATATGTTAAATGTTTTATCTACCAAGTCCAATCGGCCACATTCTTCCTTAACTGTTCAACACTTCGATTACGCTGCAAATTTATAACTGGTAAATTGAATGCCCGTTAGAATAAAATAAAATCCGCGGTATTTAGAATAAAACGACGGGCCAATGGTACATAGAACAATTAAACCAGCTTAACCACACGAGTGTAAATAGATGTGTTTATATGTGGTGTATTTGTTTTGTAGGTCTTATGTGTATGTAACAAGGATGTGTATTTGTGGTGTTCCTGTGCGCGGAATCAAGAGTACATGTTTTTATCTAAATTTGCAATAAGGCTAAAAGAAAACGAACTCAAATAAATTTGGGTGTCATAACTAGCTGTTTTTCTTTAAGAATTGGAAATATTACTTAACAACTTATTTTTTTACATCGGCATGATGGTATTGAAGGATCAATCTAATTAGGGATTGATAAATTATTTGCCACTTCTATAAATTTGTTTTATTGAAAACTAGTTTCGAATGTTATATATTCATTCTCAGTTCTAAAAACACACAGCAAATTCAAAATATAGTTTTATATTATTATATATATTAAATTAGATTAATATAAATCAGTATTATAAAAGATTTATGAATTATGAATTTAATTAAGACAAGAAATCAAATACATGTTGGTACTCACCAAGGTTTAAATGGATTATATCAAATAAAAAAGTTTGTACTGGTTTCTTCTCGCATTGAACTAACAATGAACGAATATTTTCAATATATTTTCTCGTCTAGTTTTTAGTTATTTAATAAAAAATTATATAGTGGCATCAGAAGCCTTTATTTTTATTTAAACATTCTGCTATGCTTCAAATGTCTGGAATGTGCAAATATATTTTATTGAGCTCAAGCTTGTATTTATTTTTTAACAATTAATATATAACATACAATAAGGCATAGGTACTGTTTTTTTAATAATATGTTTTCCTTTATTTTAAATATTAACAGCTAGCTATGTTTTAATAGAGGAATAAATGTTCAATCCAAGGTCAATAGCATGTTCTACAAAACACCTTGGAAATGGTGTTCTCCATAAAAAGGGCATATAAGTAGTCATGATGTTTCTTTAACCAAATAGTGATAATTAAGTTTTTTATTGTCTGAATCATCTTCTGATTCTGGCTCAAATGAACAACTATCTACCTCAGAATCTGTTGTTGATACTGGTTGGGAAATGCCTGATGCTGATACATTATAAAGTTTTTTTCCATACCCTAATTGTCTCTTTATACGAGAAGTAACACGTTTCACAGGTGCTGATGCAGTTTTAATGAAATAATACATGAATGCTATGCAATGTCTTTCTTTATAGCATCCAAATTTACATTTACACCTTTACTTCTGAATTGTACTTTCATTTTAATTTGAACAGTGTTGCCAATGAATAATTTTTTATCACGATGCGAATTTGATGAAGGAATGTACTTAAAGTCACTTTACAAACATTAGTTAGGAACAATAGCTCGTTTGTTTTGAATCTATCACACGCTTCGATAGCTTGTTTCATTTCCGTCTGTTTTATTACGTTTATTGGCTCGATGGATAAATGGACAAATGACATAAACAGTGAGCATAAACAAAACAGTATAACCTAGCATAGAACTCAGATTCGAAATGGCTGTGCTCGCCTCAGCGAATAGAAACGAAGATCGTCACTATTCCTATGTATGTCCCGTCTAAACACTATTTTCCGGCAGCTAATGCTGGAAATATTGCCGAGCAATGTTTTCAGCAATATAGCCAGCATTGTTGCACAACATATGGCCGGCAACATTGCCGAGCTATGTTTCTGGAAATATTGCTGGACAATATGCATGATGACCGTTACCTATTTACAAGTTTACATCTCACAAAAGATTCTTATGGGTCGAAGTGAGGAAGTGTTGCCTACCCCTTACATTTTTTTAATTTACTTATTTTTTCCAGGCCAGAGTCTGTGGAGTCGCTCTGTTCTGTCAAATCCACCAAAAAGAAACCGTAAGTTGGACACTTATCATATTTTAAAAATTAATATTAGAATAAGTGAAAAAATCTAATTTATTTAATTATTAGTTTTTTATTGGATGATTAGAAAGCTAATTTATTAATATTAATTAATTCCAACGAAGTAAAAATTAATTCATTATTGAATTCGATTAGTTCATTAATTAATTCATTAATTCAAATAAAGTACAAATCAAGGTTTTGTTCTGGAATATTCCAGTATGAATAACAGCCTTTCTATTTCAATGATGACATTTTAAAAAAAAATGAAAATGGCTTAAAAAATTGATTTCTTAAAACAAACTATATTTCATTCCGTGATATTCATCTTTCGCCTGATAATTAGCCAAGTCTATAGTCCATGCTTTGATATCCTGTAAAAACAAAACAAAAAAAAACTGATATATATATGTTGTTCACTGCACAATAGACAAAAAAAAAGGAAAAAGGATAAGAACAGACACACTCAAGAGCTGATTAAACATTGTCTTTTGGTCTTCTAAACCTCCATATATAATGTATCAAATTACTACTGTTTACATTATACATGTAGGATTAACTTTTATATTATGACTGATTATACCTTAACTCTTCTCCACCAGTTTTTGAATATTTTTCATGAACTTACATAAAGCATACCCTGTAACATATATCAAATAAAACAAAACCATAAAACAGTACAAACATAAATGCCTTATATCTATACAGTACCAAAATTCCCGGTTTCCATTCCCGGAAGAAGCGTTGTAACTCCCTGGAAGGTCCCTGCCTCTGGTTCGATTGCATTTACGTGCAAGGCGCGGGAAAATCAGTCCGCCACGACGTTGTCTTTTCCTGATTTGTATACTACTTTCAGGTTATACTGGCTCAGTATCTCCTTCCAGCGACAGCACTGCCCCCAATGCATACTCACTCGCGTCTGTGTTGACTGAGAATGGTCTGGCGAAATCTGGGAACGCGAGGACCGGTTCTCTCAGTAGCTGCAGCATGCACTCCCTAACATTCTCTTCCATCTCGAGAGTGATGCGAACTGTTCGTACCTTTTTTAACATTCCGTTCAACGGTACTAACTTCTCGGCCATCTCCGGAACGAAACGGCGAAAATAGTTAAGGGTTTCCAAGAGACTCCGGATTCCCTTTATATCGTTGGGAACTGCCATCGCATGCGCCCCCACCTACCTTATATCCGGGCGTACTCCTGCGGATATCGTATGTCCGAGGAAATGTATTTGGCGCTGCACCAGAACCAATTTTTCTTTGGATAATTTCAGGCCGAACTGCGTAATTCGTTTGAATACACGTCTTAAATCCTCCACATGTTGTGATTCGGTCTTACTGATAACCAGGAGGTCATCGATATAAACCTGGCACATTCCTTCGTCTAGGCCCCGCAAGAACTCGTCCATTAGTTTCTAAAAACTTATAGGCGCGTTTTTTAACCCAGAAGGCATACGAGTAAACTCATAATGCTCCTTTCAAAGGTGAACGCGTTCTTACTCTAATCCAGAGATCCCAGATGGTGCATCTGAATCTGGTGGTTCCCTGACTTTAAATCGAGCGTACTAAACGTGTTCGCGACTCCCAGCCGGTCTAAAATATCATCCCAACGCGGAATTCGATTCTTCTCATCCTGTGTGTTTTCATTCAGTTGTCAAAAGTCTACTACCACCCCGTATCGTTCCTGTTAACCCTCCGAACTTTTCTTTTTTACTGCCCATAAGGGACGTGATACGGCGACGTGCTGTCAACTATAATCCCCTGCCACTTCAGATTGTTGAGCTCCTCGCGGATATGTTCCCCTATTGCTTGAGGATATCTTCACGTGGGTGACCCTTTTCATCTTTAAAGGTATCTCGTTCAGCGTTTCTCCCATCCATTCAGCGGTTTTCCCTCGTGAAAGAAAATATCCGTTTACTCCGTCATTAAATCGTGCTTCCAGTCTCTATCCTGCGTGATTACCCCGACACGTTTCTCATCTCTTTCCGCGTTCCACTTAGCCTTATGCTTCTTATGATTTCACAGCGTCCGGTCTCGTCATGTTGTCCGGTTAAAAGAAAAATGAAAAAAAGATAGGAACAGACACACTCAAGAGCTGATTAATCACTGTCTTTATTGGTCTTCTAAACCTCTTTATATAGTATTACTACTGTTTACTTTATACATGTAGGATTAACTGTTATATTGTGACTGATCACACCTTAACTTATATATATATATATATATATATATATATATATATATATATATATATATACTTAAAGGCATACGCTAGTGCCATGTCAGCACTGACTCATTTTCTGCCAAGTGTCTTTATAAATGCGATCCCCTCTTGGCGTGAGAGATTATTATTAGATAGCAATTAGACCAGTTATTATATTCACTGTCATTTTTCAATAATGTTTCTTTTTAAAAAGTGATTTAGTGTTGAAGATTATTTAATTGACGCCCAAATAGGAACTTGAGGGCTTATTCTTAGAAGATTTCAGACTTAGAACTTCAATCAAGAATTCAGCTAGGAATTTCTTCATACAGAAGACTAAGGTATACAACACTTGCTTTTCAGTAACTGTTCCAGAATCTGTTCATCATAATTTCCAGTTGTCACTATGGAACTTGTTCATCAAACTCTTGAATAAAGAAGAATATTGCTGATCTCTTAAGATCTTACTCAAGTCAAAAGAAACATTGATAATCATCTCAGCCTAAATAGAACTTAAAAGGAACCTCTTAGGAGAAGAAGACAAGCTACAAGTTTAGATTTAATTAATGTAAATTTATTTTATAATTTTACAATTGGTACATGTCCCTTATTGATAGATTCAATAAATTAATTAATATTCCTGATTTACCAAATAACTTTACAATGAATCCTAATATTAGAATTAATGCTAGTGACTTTAGGATGGTTCCGGTTTATGACGGACAGTCACAAAAATTAATTAAATACATTTCAAACTTAGAATACTTAACAGAAGATTTTTGTCAATCAAATAATGGTTACAAATCAAAAACCTATTCTTAAACAAGCCTTATTAAATTTAATGGGGGAACCAGAAGACGATAAAGAATTCGAAGATGTTAAACAGCTGATTGATTACTTAAAGAAACAATTCTATGACTCGCGAAGCACTGAACTAATAAACTAAACTAAGAAATTTTAGATGCTAAATCTGCACATAATGAACACCCAGTAGATTACATAAATAAATTAATTGAAAAATGTAGAGACTTAGTTACAAAGTTATTTACAGAAGATGAAACAGGAAATCTTAAAATTTATGAAAAACAATTGCGACAACCGCTGTTCTTAATTTGCATCCAGCTTTGACTAGACAATTTATGCATATAATTTGTAACAATCTAGAATATATTAAAAATTCGTTGAAAAATACTTTTTCTACTGTAGTTTATCAATTGTACGGCTTTAGGATAACACAACAGAATAACTTTACTAATCAAAAACCAATTCACAATAAGTTCCAACAAAAACCTCAACAATTTCAAAAACCTAGACAAGAATATTATAACTCAATATAATAATCAAAAACAAAACTTTAATCATCCACAAAATAATTATCAGCCTCGAAATAATTATCGACCTCAAAATAATTATCTAAGACCAAATAATACGCAATGGAATCAACAAGACCAAAATAAATTCTTTAATAAACCTAATTCAGAACAATTTCGTCAACAACATCATTTTGAGAAATTAGAAAAACTAGAGACAGTTTCTATGAGAACTGTATCTGACAAAGCTCATCATATTGAAAACGATGTAATTTTACATTTAAAACGAGAAAATCAATCTCTTAAGGATGAAATTCATTATTTAACTTCTCGATTTAATGATTTTTTATCCAACGCCTAGCACAACAACGATCCATCGCCAATAGAACAAACATACGAGGACAACATGTAAATGAGATGATCCACTTTAACACTAATACTAATGATGATTTTAATTTTAAAACATTCTAATTCCACTATTAATGGTAATAATAAGGTCAAACCTATTTATCACTTAAATGATACTAACAAGTTACCAAGTATAAAAGATTTTACTCATAAAATATGGCTTATAGATACGTGAGCATCTGTAAATTATGTTCACCCAAGGGTAATTAAGCAATATAAATTAAAAGTCTATCCTACAGGAATAGGCAATGGTCAATATAAGGTAAATTTAAATATGAAAGAATCTTTAGATATTGATACTAAAATAGAATTCTTAGTATACCCAGTAAATGAAAAATATGATTTCTTACTCGGTTATGAAACGATGAAAGATTTAGGTATTTCAGGCAATTGCATAGTGATCGGTGTTACTTTATTTAATTAAATTCGATCATTCGAATTACGAGGAAACAAATGAATGTCATCTAATGGATAATAAATTAGAAATTAAAAATGTTATTAGACATGAGCATCTAAATAACGACATTAGAAATAAATTAATCCAAATAATAGCCGAAAACGGTGAAATAATAAAAAAGGATAATGAAAATCTTAAGGCTACTGATTTAATAAAACATAAAATTGTAACACATAATGAAAATCCGATCTATACGAGAAATTATAGATACCCAGAGCAATTCAAAGAACAAATTAATAATGAGTTGACATCCGCATGATGGTACAGAAGGATCAATCTAAGTAGGGATTGATAAATAATTTGCCAGTTCTAAAAACGCACAAAAAATTCAAAAATAAGAAATTCAAAATATAGTTGGTATTATTGTACATATTAAATTATATAAATCAGTATTATAAAAGATTTATGAATTATGAATTTAATTAAGACAAGAAATCAAATACATATACAAATACATACAAAAGAAAAGTTTGTATTGGTTTCTTATCGCATTGTACTTGCAATGAACGAGAGATAGACAGGATGTTTTTAGGTATACGGTTTAAGGGTCAGGATTTTCCCAGTAAGGCCGGTGAGTAATTGTTTTTTCCGTTATATGTGGGAATAAATTTAAGATTGGACTATTGGAGATATTTATTTGGTCATTTAAGCAGAAATCTGGATTGGATTTGAAGGATTTTATTATTTCAAGTGCTTGTCTCAAAACTATTAAAAGATAGCATAATACGTCCAAGTAATTCACCTTACAATTCACCGTTATGGATAGTGCCAAAAATGACAGATGCAAGTGGAATAAAATAGTAATGCATGATCATAGACTATCGCAAATTAAATCAAGAGACTATCAACGATAAGTTTCCTTTATCTAACATAGAAAATGTATTGAATAGACTTAAAGGGGCCAAATACTTTAGTACTATAGATTTAACATCAGGTTTTCACCAGATATTGATGGAAGAAAATTTAATTATCAAATCAGGATTTAGTACTGACAATGGTTATTACGAATTTTTACGCATGCCCTTTGGGTTAGGCAATGTCCTACCAACGTTCCAAAGAATGATTAATATGGCTATCACTAATTTATCTAGAACCATGGCATATTTCGACGATATCATATTATACTCTAAAAATAAAGAAGAACACCTAAGAGATATAGAAATAGTTCTACAAAGATTAAAGAAACATAATTTAAGTATACAGCTCGATAAAACCGAGTTTTTTAAGACTGAATTAAAATTCTTAGGTTATATTGTCACACAAAATGGTTTAAAAACAGACCCGAGAAAGATAAAAGATATATTAGAAATGAAATGTCCTAATGATGAAAAATCTTTAAGAAGATTTTTAGGAATGACAGTAATATAATATAATGTAGTAATGTACTATAATGTAATATAATGACAGTTATAAAATTCATAAAGAATTTTATAAAGATAACGAGACCTTTATCTTCAGCTATAAACACAATAAAATACGATGCAAATGAATTTAAAGAAGCTTTTAATATTTTGATTAAAATGATGTCTAACACTCCAATTTTGGCTTATCCAGATCGGAATAAACAATTTATATTGACCACGGACGCCAGCAATCAAGCTATAGGCGCAGTCCTAAGTCAAATTACTGATGGAATACATCACCCTATTGCATATGGATATTGAGTATTATCCAAAACTGAAGAAAATTACTCAACTATAGAAAAGGAACTATTAAGTATTATTTACTTCTCACAATTATTTAAACCATACGTTTATGGATCAAGATTCCTTCCACAGACAGATCATAAACCCTTAACATGGGTTTTCTCAATGAAAAACGGAAAGTTGAGAATTATGAAATGGATCTGGAAGTTGCAGGAGTTCGAGTTTGATATCAAGCATATAGATGGAAAAATAAATCATGTCGCTGATGCACTTTTTAGACGAACGAAATCAATCATCTTGAAGGAGAATCCATGGAAACAGAATCTATCGAAATTCATATACCAGACTCATCACCCCTGAGTATGAAGCTTTTGTAGAGAGTTTATTACAGGAAGGTTGATAACAATAAATGTTTAAATAATGAAAAAAGACAAATAATAATAAAAAAGGCATTAATAAATAAGGTTAATATTGAAAAGATATTCGAAAAATCACGTTACACATTTGAAATTAAAGATATAAATAAAATTTATGATTTATTATTACAAATATTAGAACCCAACAAAACAAACGGAATATATTGTCGATCGCAATTTGCAGCAACAACTCTAATATTAAAATCTTATTTTAATGAAATCAGAAAGATAATTGAGAAAGAATTCAAAACCGTAAGAATTAAGAAATATCCATTACTATGTAAAGACATTACAGACTAAAATGAACAAAAACAGGAAATAATAAATTATCACATAGGAAAAACTTGCCATCGTGGAATATTAGAAACTTGCGAACACCTAAAAAGATAAATATACTTTCCAAGCATGAAAGACAAAATAACGGAACTTATAAACCAATACGATATCTGTAAAATAAGTAAATATGATAGGAAACCTATTAAAGCTAAATTTCAACTAACTAATACACCGGAAAGACCCTTTCAAGAAATAATGATAGACTTATTCTTTTACGATAAACATATTACATTCATAAGCATAGATACGTTTTAAAAACGTTTATATGTACAAATTATTAACTCTAAAAATGCTATGACAATTTGTCAATCTTTAGAAAAATACTGCATGTTATATCCTCCACCTCAACGAATAATTTGGGATCAAGGAAAAGAATTCGACATGTTTATCAAACAATTTTGTAAATTTCTAAAAATAGAAATTCATTATACAAGTACTAATCATTCTAACTCACTCGGAACACTTAATAAATGTCCCGCCACATTCACAGAAATCTTAAGATTTAACGCTAATTCACATAAACAATACAAATTTGATAAAATTGTACAAACAAGTGTAATTGCTTACAATAATTCACTTAATCAAAATCTTAAATTAACACCTAATGAAATTACATTCGGTAAATTTAAAAATAATTATGAAACTGAAGACATACAAGAAAGTTACATTTATGATTACTTTACTGACTTAAATAAATTACAAAAAATGGTACATGATAAAATAACTAATGAAAAAGAAAAACGAACAGATAAACTTTACAAAATAGAGAAGAATCACCAGAATTGCATGAAGCCACTATTTAGGCAAAAAACTCCTAAAGTTAGAAGTAAAAATAAAAATCTTTATAATAAATTAAAAATTAACAAAGAGCATGTCAATAATATAAAACGCCTTAACAAAAAGAAGAAATTTTATTTTCGTGTTTCAGATCTTAATCATTCTTCAACTACTCTTCATCCAATGTAATTCGTTAAACATACGAGATTTGACACAATCTCCAGGTATTGTTCATTATACTGCAAATAACATTAAAGTTATTGATACTTATTATGAAGCATATCATTATTACAGGATAGACTTAATTTCCAATGAAGTTAATAATCTTCATATATTACTAAAACGATTTAATGAAACCGATATTTATGATATCTTATTAAATAACATACAAACTGTAGAAAATCAATTACGAATTTTAAAATATACCCCAGAAAATAAAAATAACCTTAGAACAAAAAGAGGATTATTCAATGGACTCGGTTCAGCTATATCATGGTTAACAGGAAATATGCTACCGATAAAGTATACCACGACAACATAATTTAAAAGACGCTGAGTAACACAGTTCAAAATAACATTAAAGAGAAAAAGATAATTGATACAAATAAACAATTGATTGATTGATATCAAAAAGATGTAAAAACTATTAATAATAATTATAAAAAGATTCAAGATTCTATTAATGAAATAAATAGAGAAGGCAAAGCTTATTATTTCTAAATGCATACGCAGTTTCTAGAACAGAAATTAAATGAACTATTACTTTCAATGGAATTCTGCAAGTCAGGAATAATTCATTCTAATTTAATGACATGTTATAAACAACGTACCCTCTAATATTACTTTAATTTCTAAAAACATTGAAATTATATGGGAAAATACTAAAATCTATTGTTCCTATTATAATTCTACATTTCATGTATTTATAAGTTTGCCTACTCACGAGCAATCTTATAATGGAATTTTAATAATTCCAGTATCAATGTATATAAATAATACCTTTAAACAATTAGAATTAGATCAACAACTAGTTATTAAGAAAAATAATAATTATTTTTGTGCAGATTGAATATTTAATAATGAATACTATTGTAAAAATATAAAAGAAACATCCAATAACTGTATCCTAAATATTATTAATAATTCTAGTTTTACTTATTGCACTTATGCAAATTGTACTAGTAATATTATATTTAATGATTATATAAAAATGTATGTTACTTATAATCTTTCTAAACTTAATAATTGTCACAATGATTCTATATTTTTACCACAAGTAGCTCTTATTAGTGTTAGTTATGACGATTGTATTTCTAATTTTCATAAAACCTATATTCATAATTTATACTTTAAATTTATGCCTTTGTATAAATCTTTTAAACTAGAACTACTGCAAAATGTTAATATTTCTTCATCTCCCTTTATTGAAACTTCCTATGTTCCTTTTATTTCTACTGCCTGGTATTATTGTTTAATCACTGTAATCACTACTATATATTATTGCGGTAGTATAGATCCCTTTTCCGGCTCTCAGGAGCGATGGATTTTGACGAATGAAGTATCAAAAGAAAGGGAATTTTACGCAGATGTGACGAATCCTGATTTTGTTTCTTAAATTCTTAAAAGGGCTTAAATAAAAGTGATGAAAAAGCTGGAAGGTTTCAAAACTTTGACGACTGAGAGTTGACGGATCGAGACGGGATAGGTTGGGTTTTATAGATTTTGACGCGGGCATCAAGACCATATACGCTCCAGTGGAGCGTATTGGTCCAGCGTTTTAAAGCTTAAAAACCTACCGTTTTCGAGATAATGTATGATATAGATCCGCACGGGCCTCATGCTATCTTGCGTACGTGCCGTTGTCATGGTAACTTTATATAAATTTGAGTCTGTTTACAAACACTTTTAATGAGTTTAATATATTGTTTCCCATGTCCAACCCTAAAGGACACTGTTAAATATGAATACTACATATAGAAAATGACATAGCTAGATCCAATTGCCTAACTGCTAAATTGAAGAGATGTTTTCCAATGGGATAAGCTAATTACATATTAAGTATGAACTATTACTTCAACATAGTCATTACATACTATGTAGCTTCACCAAATCTGTATGTTAAATAAACTTTTTTGGTAATATTATATTGTTTTCTTAATATCACTTACACCTCGAATGTATTAGGGATTAGGATAAGCATTGATATCTAATGCGAGAGTTCTCGCTCGGGTATACTAGTCACTACTATATATTATTACGGTAGTATAGATCCCTTTTCCGGCTCTCAGGAGCGATGGATTTTGACGTGTGAGGTATCAAAAGAAATAGAATTTCATGGAGAAGTGACGAATTCTGATTTTGTTTGTTAAAATCTTACAAGGGCTTAAATAAAAGTGATGAAAAAACTGGAAGGTTTCAAAACTTTGACGACTGAGAGTCAGCGGATCGAGACGGGATAAATTGGGTTTTAAAGATTTTGACGCGGGCATCAAGACCATATACGCTCCAGTGGAGCGTATTGGTCCAGCGTTTTAAAGCTTAAAAACTTACCGTTTTTGAGATAACGCACGATATAGGTCCGCACGGGCCTCATGCCATCTTGCGTACGTGCCGTTCTCATGGCAACTTTATATCAATTTGAGTCTGTTTACAAAAACTTTTAATGAGTGGGAAATTATATATTGCTTCCCATGTCCAACCCTAACTGTTAAATATGAATACTACACATAGAAAACGGTGTAGCTGAAGCTTATCGCCTTACTGTTAAACTTAAGAGATGTTTTCCAGTGGGGTAAGCTAATTACTTATTAAGTATGAACTAGTATCAACATAGTCATTACAAACTATGTAGCTTCACCAAATGTGTGTGTTAAATAAACTTTTTTGGTAATATTATATTGTTTCTCTAATATGGCTTACACCTCGAATGCATTAGGGATTAGAATAAGCATTGGTATCTAATGCGAGAGTTCTCGCCAGGTTATACTAGTCTTTATAATATTTTGTGTATTTGGATATTGTCATTGATATAAGAAGAAAAATGTAATAAATCTCACAGCGCCTGAAATGATTGTATCTTACTCTAATGTAAGATAAAAAAAAAATTTTTGCGGACGGATTTTTTTTTTATTCGATTTTTGGTTTCTACGTATCTTGAAACGTAAAACATCCTCAAATTACAAAAAAGGGGGGTTACAAAAATTTTCTATTGAAAGTCTAATATGACCTTCAAGTAAAGTACCACTTCCGGTTTTCCAATTTTGACCAAAATCTAGTATGTTATTTAAATCAATTTATAAGTTATAAATACTAAATTTGAGAAGTTTTGCATAGTATTTTAATATAATTTTTGATGGAAATAAATTATGACCTTCAAGTAAAGTACCACTTCCGGTGATCAAGCCGTGACCACAAAGGGAGGTTCACAACTAGATTTTACAAAAATCCTAAATACATCATTTCAACTTTCTACGGCTAACCGTTTTTGAGTTATGCGAAATACGAACGAACGTACGTACGTACAGACGCCACGACGAAACTAGTCAAAATGGATTCAGGGATGGTCAAAATGGATATTTCCGATGAAATCTGAAAACTGAAAATTTTCGCGATTACAATACTTCCTTTACTTCGTACAAGGAAGTAAAAAGGAAAGGGCTGAGAAATAACTCACGACTTCTGAAACAAGACTATTTATTCATAGAAGTAATCCTCCTTATATACAATCGGAATGTTGTTTACATTCCAGGATGGTATTAAGGTTGATACTGCCGCTCATACTGCCGTTGATACGCTCCGGTCTTTAACTCCCCCCCGCCAGTTTACGGGAATCTCCGTAAACTTTATATTCCACCTTAATTTGTTAACCTCCTCACAGAGCGGAGAGGACAGTCAATCGAACCTTACTACCTTACATCTGATCTTTTAACAAAACAACAAAAAGAGAAAAAAGAACTCAAAAGTCCTTCTGCAACATATACAATTCTTAATAAACAAAAAGAAAATCTATTATCACTAGCTTATGCTTAACGTAAGGCTCACAATTCTTACTATTTATCACAACCAAAAAAAAAACTTATTCTATTTACGCACTACCACACACAGAAATTAAAACAAAGAGTTCTTACAGCTACACTTGCACTAAAAAAAAAACTTTCTTAAGCTCTGGCACAACTAAAATACTGTTATGGTTACAAATAAAACAAAAAAAAATTCCGTGTGCAGAGAAGGGGGTACTCCCGTTCACTCTGGTTTTTCGGGTTCTACCATGGGGAGTTTCAATTGTTCAATGTGAACCGTTTGTCTCTTTCTGGGTTCTTTAATGCTCTCAATGGTTACTATGTTGTGTTCACTTATAATTATAACCCTAAACGGGCCCTCGTACCGCGTCAATTCTTTCCCTCTATTAGACCCCATTCTCCGCTAGACGGTTGTCCCTATCGATATCCGTATCTCTCCCATCCGATCTCGTACCTCCACTCTCCACCCTTCTCCGTTTCTCCCGTTCTATTTTCCCCTGTACTCTTTCCCAAACCTTCGCTATCTCTAACCTATTACTGATGATTGCCTCCGCCGTTTCTTCATCAGCGGCCGTACTCCCGCAATCTCGTCTCCACCCTCACACTCCGAACAAAACTTCGATGGATGAGTACCCCATGATCGAGTGTATTGAATGGTTATATGCAGCTACGGCTTTTCTCATAACTACATCCGCTTCATCTCCCTGCTCTCCCTGATACACACGTAGATGGTCACTCAGGGTACTGTGTAATCGTTCGAAATTTCTCCTGCTCTTGGAATGTCCCGAAGTGTTTAGATGCCACGCTATATCCAATCTTTTCACTTCCTCTCTAATCGTGGCGCTATCAAATTCCCTCCCTCCGTCGGACGAAATTCTGTCGGGCACCCCGTAGAACTGAAGCAGTGTTGGAGGCCCTACAAACATGGATGTAGGGCCTCCAACACTGCTTCTGAAGATCTGTCGCGTACCTTATACGCCATTGCTATTTTGCTGAAGAGATATATCATGGTGACCCATTTGAATCCTCTCCATGTGAACGTGTCGACCTGCAGCTCTTTTAATGGTGTGTATCCTGTGGGTGTCTCTTCCTGTCTCCCTCTTGGTGGGTGTCGGTCTTACTTCGTGCGCAGACAAACTTCACACGCCCCTATAGTTTCCTTGATGGTGTTCATTCCACACCAGAAATATTTCCTCCGCAACGCTTGTAGCGTCTCGTGCACCCCGCGATGGTTCGTTTCCCCTTGATGATACGCTAACGTCACTTCCTTTTGTTGCTCTACGTCCATTAGCGTTTCCACCATGTATTTACATCGGATAAACGTTCTGTCCACGCCAATTCGTTCAGCTCTCCAAATTCTTTTAATTTTCTCCCATATAGTGGCATTCCCTACGTAGAGATGATGGGTTTTTCCCGGTTCTGACGCGTCCCTTAGTGCCCTACAAATTTCGTCTTCTCGCGCCCCTGGTTGTGACCAGATCGTGTTAATTTAATTCTTTCCATATTTTCTATATGCTATTTTCATCATGCCCGAGGTCCTCGTCTTCCAGATCACCTGACGCCGTTTATCGTTAACGATTTCCTCGATTTCTTCTATTTCTACCGGCCTTTCCTCCGCCGAGCTCTCTTCTTCTGGAGACTCCACTCTTCCCTCCGTCTCTGCCGTCCCGTGGTCACCCTCTTCGCCTGGCGTCCATTCGCTCAGAAATTGCCGTACGTTTCTTGATGGTTCTCCGCGATCTTCTTCGATGGCGTAAACCATGATGGCTCTTGACAACCAGTCTGCCACTACATTTTCCTTCCCTGGCTTATAACTTATTTCCATATTGTACTGCTCTAAGAACCCCTTCCATCTCGCGACTCTCGCCGAGGATTCTTTTAGCCTTCGTACCCATTGAAGCAGTCTGTGGTCTGTGTGGACACGGAACCTTCTTCCGAAAGCATATGGTCTAAAATGGTCAATAGCCCATACTATCCCCAGTAGCTCTCTCTCCAAGGCACTATACCTCGTTTCCGCGTCGGTAGGCGCCTGCTAGCGTATGCTACGAGACACACTCCTCCCACACCCTCCTGAGATAACACCGCTCCTAGTGCATATTCGCTGGCGTCCGTGGTAACGGTAAATTGTTTAGTGGAATCCGGAAACGCCAATACCGGCTCCTCCTGCAATTTCTCCATGCATTTTCGGATATTATCCTCCATCACCGGTGTCACGGCTAATTTGGCCCCTTTCTTTAGTAAATTATTAAGCGGCACTAAATATTCTACCATTTCGGGTACAAATCTCCTATAGTAATTTAACATTCCCAGTAGTCTGCGGATCTCTTTTACATCTCGCGTCACCGCCATCCTCCTAATCGCCTCTACCATCGCCGCATCGGGCTTTACCCCTTCCTCGGAAATGGTATGGCCTAAAAAATTGATTTGTCCCTGTCCCAACGTCGATTTTTCCCTGAACAGTTTTAACCCAAATTGCCGCACCCTCTCGAATACACTTCTCAAATGTTGTACTTGCTCGACCTCGGTTTTGCTGAAAACCAGTAAATCGTCCATATAGACATGACATACCCCCTCATCTATACCTCTAAAGAATTTGATCCATCAGTCTCTGGAAGGTGATTGGGGCGTTCTTTAATCCGAACGGCATTCTGGTAAATTCGTAATGCCCCCTTTCAAACGTAAACGCCGTTTTGTGTTGGTCCTGTGGTTGCATCCTTATTTGGTGATATCCCGCTTTGAGATCTAGAGTGCTGAAAATCATCGCCCCACTAAGCCTGTCCAAAATGTCCTCGAACCTGGGGATTGGATATTTTTCGTCCAATGTGTTTTCGTTTAATTTTCTATAGTCTATGACTACCCTATATTTCTCTTTAGTTTCTCCTGGCGCGCTCTTTTTCCTTACTGCCCACAATGGACTATTGTACGGTGATATGCTATTAACGATAATGCCCTGTTTCTTCAGACTCTCTAGTTCTTCTCTAATATGCTGTCTCAGAGCCTGCGGATACCTAAACGCGATGGACATAAACGCGATAGAGGAAGACGAAGGGGACCATCTAGGAACGTGAGGCATTTTCTGCGAGAGTGTACACCAGAAGGCAAGGGAGAACATGACACGACAATAAAAACAGTAACTTCCGAGATATGAGAACCCAAGCGACGAATGACAAGGGTTGATGAAAATCGAGTATACTCGGTACGGGAATAGTCGTATCATAATCATCTGGTCGCAGCCGGGAGCTAGGGACGACCAAATCTGCAGAGCTCTGCAGGATGCATACAAACCTGTAAAAATCCATCACCTATATATGTGGAGCTCCACCATTTGGGAAAAGATTAAACGAATATGGCGATCCGAGCGACCCGTGGTGGATAGGACATTAGTTCGATGTAAATTGATGGTCCAAACATTTAGGGAGGTGAGAGGTGACACTCACATATCATCAGGGTAAAATGAATCACCGCAGGATGTACGAAACATGCAAGCTTTGCGGAGAAGATACTTTGGGTGGGAGATGAAAAAAACGATTGACGAAACCATAAGGGGTTGCGAAGTCTGCCTTAGTACCAAATATGATAGATACCCACCAAGGGGGAGACAAGAGGAGACACCCAAAGCCAATACATCGCTGGGCGATCCTTACTTTCACTATTATTTACCTTAGCTTATACCACTATGATTACCTTCACGTGGAGGAGATATAAGTGTGCCACCATGATTGATCTTTGGAACCAGACGTGGCGATGGCGAAGACAATTGTGGCATTCAACCCATCCCATTCACACATTAACGGGTTTTTCGCCATTCGATATACTTTTCGGACTTCGCGGTCATCGGCAGGACTATCGGGGTACGATAGCGGACGAGGAGGAGGTAGTCAAGCATACGATTGAGAGAAAGAAATTGTGGGTTAAAGTCCGGAAGAAGATAGAGAAAGAGAAAAGCAAAAGGGTCGCTCTAGACAATCTCAATCTCAGGGATATGATGGGAGAGGTAAAAATCGGGACGATAGAGTACAGGAAGTTAGGCACTAATAGAGGAAAGAGTTACCGCGTTACGAAGGGCCATTCAGGATGGTGGTATGTATGTGAGCGAGAGTGCGGTAAGTGTGTTAAAACGGCTGCATGGTCACTAGAGTTTCTTTTATGTTTCTTTTTAGGTACAGATAGATAGCTGTAAGAAGAAATTGTTTTTTATTTTTATGTAAGAAATTTACGAAGAATGTACGTAAACTGGCGGAGAGCGAGTTATAGTCTGGAGCATAGTATTATTGTACTTAATACTAAATCTCTTATGTAAACAAGAGCTAAATGTATATAAGGAGGATTACTATGAGGAATAAAGCCGTCTTAATTTTGTCTCTGTACGTGTTTTTTCTTTAACATTTTTCTGTTGTTTTTTTTAGCAGTTTTCCCTCGCTGCCACGTAACTTATATATGTATATGTATATGTATATATATATATATATATATACATATATATATATATATATATATATCGTAACGCGGTAACTCTTTCCTCTATTAGTGCCTAACTTCCTGTACTCTATCGTCCCGATTTTTACCTCTCCCATCATATCCCTGAGATTGAGATTGTCTAGAGCGACCCTTTTGCTTTTCTCTTTCTCTATCTTCTTCCGGACTTTAACCCACAATTTCTTTCTCTCAATCGTATGCTTGACTACCTCCTCCTCGTCCGCTATCGTACCCCGATAGTCCTGCCGATGACCGCGAAGTCCGAAAAGTATATCGAATGGCGAAAAACCCGTTAATGTGTGAATGGGATGGGTTGAATGCCACAATTGTCTTCGCCATCGCCACGTCTGGTTCCAAAGATCAATCATGGTGGCACACTTATATCTCCTCCACGTGAAGGTAATCATAGTGGTATAAGCTAAGGTAAATAATAGTGAAAGTAAGGATCGCCCAGCGATGTATTGGCTTTGGGTGTCTCCTCTTGTCTCCCCCTTGGTGGGTATCTATCATATTTGGTACTAAGGCAGACTTCGCAACCCCTTATGGTTTCGTCAATCGTTTTTTTCATCTCCCACCCAAAGTATCTTCTCCGCAAAGCTTGCATGTTTCGTACATCCTGCGGTGATTCATTTTACCCTGATGATATGTGAGTGTCACCTCTCACCTCCCTAAATGTTTGGACCATCAATTTACATCGAACTAATGTCCTATCCACCACGGGTCGCTCGGATCGCCATATTCGTTTAATCTTTTCCCAAATGGTGGAGCTCCACATATATAGGTGATGGATTTTTACAGGTTTGTATGCATCCTGCAGAGCTCTGCAGATTTGGTCGTCCCTAGCTCCCGGCTGCGACCAGATGATTATGATACGACTATTCCCGTACCGAGTATACTCGATTTTCATCAACCCTTGTCATTCGTCGCTTGGGTTCTCATATCTCGGAAGTTACTGTTTTTATTGTCGTGTCATGTTCTCCCTTGCCTTCTGGTGTACACTCTCGCAGAAAATGCCTCACGTTCCTAGATGGTCCCCTTCGTCTTCCTCTATCGCGTTTATCGTTATTGTTCGGGACAGCCAATCCGCTACCACATTTTCTTTGTCCGGTTTGTATACGATGTCCATGTTATACTGACTTGGGAATTCTTTTCACCGTGTAATCCTCGCGGAGGATTCTTTTGACTTCCCAACCCATTGCCAGGGGTCTATGATCCATGTGTACTCGGAATTTTCTCCCGAACACGTAGGGCCTGAGTGGTCAATGTGGTCACAATTCCCAACAGTTCTCTTTCGAGGGCGCTGTACTTGGTTTCTATTGCCCTGAGGCGCCTACTGGCGTATGCTACGGGACGTCCCCCCGTCTCCTTCTTGAGACAATACTGCCCCCAGTCCGTACTCGTTCGCATCCGTCGTGATGGTAAATAGTTTTTCGATGTTGTCTTCCACTACTGTCGTAACAATTATTTTCCGCCCTTTCTTCAGTAGATTATTGAGGGGTACTAAATACTATGCCATTTCCGGTACGAACCGCCTGTAATAGTTCAGCATTCCCAATAACTTCCTAATACCTTTTACATTCCTGGGCACCACTATCTTCCGCATGGTCTTAACTTTGTTCGCATCAGGTCTAAGTCCTTCTTTCGAACTGCTGGTGTGCCCTAAAAATTGTATTTTTCCTTGGCCCAATAGTAACTTATCCTTGGATAATTTTAATCCATTTTAGTCCATTAAATACGCTTTGCAAATTTTTTACGTGCTTGCTTTCGGTTTTACTAAAAACTAAGAGGTCATCCAAATAGATTTGGCACACTGATTCATCTCTAGCCCTACAAAAACTCGCCCATGAGGCGCTGGAACGTAATGGGAGCGTTTTTTAATCAGAACGGGCATCCTCGTGAATTCGTAGAAACCTCTTTCAAACGTAAATACCGTTTGATCTTTCGGATGCATTTTTATTTGATGATGCCGTGCCTTTAAGTCCAATGTACTAAATATCGTTGCCACGCTCAACCTGTCTAAAATGTCCTCTAATCGGGGAATCGGATATTTCTCATCTATTGTGTTCTCATTCAGTTTTCGGCAATCTATCACTACCCTGTATTTTGTCTCGCCCGGCGCGCTGTTTTTACTCACTGCCCACAAATTAATGTTATAAGGGGATGTACTATCTATAATTATTCCCTGTTCTTTAGATTATCTGTCTCTTCCCGGATGTGGTGACACAACGCTTGCGGGTATCTCCTTTTCTTGACGTGCCCCACTCTCTCTTGTGTTTTAGTGGGATTTTATGCACTGTCTTTCCCGTTGCTCCCAGTACTTCGCCTTCTTTGAAAAAAGACATCTCCGTATTCCGTTCTTAACATTTGTCTCCAGTCTTCTATTCGATTGATCGCGCTTTCTGGTCCCTTACGAGGCTTTGACATTTAAACTTCTCTCTCCCTATCCTAAATTTCCCACTGCTATTCCTAACCCTCGCTCCTACCTTTCCTAGCAGATCGCATCCTATAATAACCTGGTAATCCCGGAGCATGACCCCTACGATATGCAATCTTAAATTAGATCCTCTAATCCTCATCTATCTAGCCTGTCTTTGCCTCACCCTCTACTTCACATGGGCATCCAGGATGATCTGGATGCCCTTCCGCTCCTCTGTCCGCTTTTATTGTCCGGATCGTAAATTTCCTTTTCTGATTCCGAATTGCCAGATGTTCCCGTTGAATCAACTGATGATCCGCTCAGTCTCCATGAGCCATTCCTTCTCCGAACCCTTTGGGCATTTACCTCCATTGGTTCCGACTGGGCTGTCCCTCTCCTTCTGTAGATGTAGGAGCACTGCCTGGCAATGTACCCTTTCGTTCTGCACTCGAAACATCTGGTTCGTGGGCATTGCGCTACTAAGTATCCTGTTCTCCCGCAATCCTGACACTTACGATCTTCTTTCCTACCGCTGTTCCTGGTCTTCTTTTCTCCAATGTGGCCCTCTCTCTTCTGCTATCTTCAAACTCTCTCCTCTTCCAGGTGGTCCAGGTGGTATTCCTGGGGTGTCTATATATCATTATACTCCACCAGGTCTCTTCTACTTCCATTCATGCGCGCATTCAACGAAGGTCCGCTCTCTAGGTAGGCCTTATTTCTTTCCTGTCTCTTTGGCCAGTTCCACCTTAAGTATTGTCGATAGGAAGACCATCCTGGCTTCTACTTCTTCCACAATCCACAGTCTCCCTCGGACTACAAGTGTACCTGCATATTGCCCGCTCGACTGTCGTGGCTGTTTTATTTCACGGAACATCTGGAAGATGTCTTCTTCCGGGATCCATCTGCCTCCTCCGAACGCCTTCTTTAATCTTTCTTTAACTACCACCCACGGTGTTTCCTCATCTGCTTGAATCTGATTCCATATGCTTCTTTTTTATGCTGCATATTAGAGCTGTCTTTAATGCCTTCGCATCTTCTCGGTCCAACAGGTTTTCTAACGCCTTCGCCTCTATTCTTGTTATTAAGAGGGCGCCTCCTTTTTTTAAAAAATGATTAAGCTCACCTGTTTCTCCGGCGAATCTCTCCGGATCTGGTACCGCCTTCCTGGTCCTGTGAGGTCGCTGTTTTAATTTTTAGCATGCGCTGCCGCCAAGGTGGTCTCCGGTAGAGGTGGAATATCCGTCATTGGTGGATTAAACATTCGTCTGTATATTTAACACTGGTAGCCTCAGTATTTCATTGATCGCAATCTCTATGCTCTTTTTTTCACACGAAACTGAGAACTAAAAAAAAAATACTAAAGAGTTTCGGAACTAAACAGTTCCGACCGTACTTCGTCCAGGGCTTCGGCACCAGTTACGTGACAGCGAGTGAAAACTGATAAAAAAAAGATAAAGGTCAAAGAACATGCACAGAGACAAAATCAAGACTGCTTTATTCCTCTTAGTAATCCTCCCTATATACATTTAGCTCTTATTTACATATAAGAATTGGTATTAAGTACAATAATACTATGCTCCGGACTATAACTTTTATATATATATATATATATATATATATATATATATATATATATATATATATATATATACATATATATATATAATAGTTATAGTCCGGAGCATAGTATTATTGTACTTAAATACCAAATCTCATACTCATAATTAATACCAAATCCCAAATCTTATTTATATATATATATATATATATATATATATATATATATATATATATATATATATATATATATATATATATATATAAGTTATAGTCTTGAGCATAGTATTATTGTACTTTATATATATATATATATATATATATATATATATATATATATATATATATATATATATATATATATATATATATATATATATATATATTCAAAAATCCAGTTTTTTTTTATTCCTAAACCCATTATGTGTGCAAGAATTATTGCTTTTGCAAATGTTAATATTTATTATTCTAATTTTTAGAAAAACAAAAAAAGAAAAGAAGCCCAAAGAAAAGCCGTGCAAACGAAAAAAATCGTATTGTGTATTCAAAAGGTATATATAGACAATAAAAGGTAAAAATAGTGAAAGCATAGATAATATAGATACGTTTTACCCTATTTTCACTAATAAAATAAAATAAAAATTCTTTTATGCATGTTTCTATGACCAATATTGTAAAAATTTTGATTTTTCATTCAAGCACTATACACTTTTTTTTTTAATTAAGTTTAATTAAACATAATGAAAATAAATATAAACGTTGTTTTGTGCCGGTTTTTCAAATGTTGCTCATACATTAATCCATATCTGTCATTTAGCTGTATTGGTAACATTTAATAACAAGCTCTTTGCAAACCCTCCTCCTCACCTTCTCATCACATCAGGCGAATGAAAAAGTTCATAAGTGAGCAAAAGTTAGTTAAAAAGAGATATACCAGGTAGGAAAGGGAACATTCTAAATAGATGAAAAATGGTATTTTATAATATCGTTATTAACCTACTACATATTTAGCAACATTTTTGTTTCTTTGATTGAACTATTGTGTGATCAGCAGAACCGGGTGTCGAAGACTCATCCAAATCCTAATAGGAAAAAACATCAAGATCATTTTCATCTTGAGATAGAAAGCCGGTCATATCTCATTCATCAACATGATCTAGCATATGAAGTACTAATGCCAGCAAGTGAAGCGACAACAGTTTTTGCAAATTGAAGAGAACTATAATCAGCAATGAACTTCCGGTTGTCCACCAGCGCCACTCTTTGCAGCAATGAAAGAGGTGTGGGATCATTAACTAGCTTAATGGGCCTTAAGCCATAACTGATGCTTACCCAGCCCCACACGTTTGGATTTTTAACGGGACCAAGAGGAACAACTTTAGCCAGTGGCGTAACTCTAAGGATGATTGCGCCCCAATGCCAGCGTTTTTCCTGAGCGTCCTCCTCCCCATTTTTCCAGAAAAAATAATTAACTTTATCAATACCTCCTTGGCACTACTTTACTTCGCAACGTTTTTCAAACTCTCTCCTTAAACCCTTTTTAAGAAATATTTTTAAATAAAAGTTATATCAAGCATTTGTTTTAATGAGAATTTGCATAATATTTTTACATGGAATGTTTTATTTTTATGAAAACGTTTTCCAGAATATTCGTTCATTCCGTTTATATCCGTTGCGCCTTTCCAAAGGCTCTGTGCCTCAGTGTGTCGCATCGGCGACGTACGCGGGTAGGGTGTTTAAATTTTTTCGGAGGTAGGGTGTTTAAATTTTTTCGGGGGCGTGGGGATTTAATAAGAAGAAGACAATTAATCACCTACACGTCTATAATCGCCAAAGTGGGAGCAAGTTTTAAGGATAAGCATGAAAATTGGATCAAAAATTATTGTTAAAAATTACCAAAAATATTGCTTAAAATACGAACTTTTTTTCCATACATTTGGAGGAGGAGAGGGTCTATCCCCCAATCCTCCCTCTGCGTACTCCACTGACTTGAGCATCTCCTTTTTGAATCTTCTGGCAGATGCAAGTCACAAATTTGTCTTTCCTCTTGAATGTATCATTCTGAAAATCGTCTTATTATTAAGATATAAGTAATTTTTTTATTGTCAATTTTTCATTTCATCATTTTTTTTTAATACTGATTGTTTATTCGTTTGATTGCTTCATTTTATTAAGAGTTGATCAAACGTCGTCAAGGAGAAATGATTTAAATATATTATTTGTGAAAATATTGTTTTCTTATATATATATATATATATATATATATATATATATATATATATATATATATATATATATATATATATATATATATATATATATATTTACAGAAATCAAATCATCGAATCACCTGCTTGTAGTAAACTTGAAAATTTTTTACTGCATGATAAAAACAAAATTTAAGATTGTTTTATAATTAATAATTGCAGGAAATTTTGAAAAATCAGCAGGAAACGATACAGTTTTCAGAAAATTGGAATAATTGCCTTATTATTGAAATTCTGTACCGCGCTTAGCTTTGCATGTATATAAAAGTTCGGAAAACTGTTGTATAGATTTTTTTTCTCTTTAAGAATGTAATGGAAAGGTATTGTCCTAGGTACTAGAGATGGGCAACTTGTTACTTAAGAGTACTTTTTGCCCATCTCTCTTAGGTACAATGGTTAACGAGATTTGTTGAATTTTTAGACTGGTATGTAGAGGTTTTTTAGGCCCCAGAAAATTCTTCCGATCGAAATATTGTTAGAAAACTTGGTTTCCCCCTATATCTTCAATATATAAATGTCTGAAAAAAAAAATCTTACCCGACCTTTTGCAAGGAGAACATCCTTTTTCATGTACATTTCTCCTGGACTTGAGGAACATTATAATTCTCTGTGGAGAGCTGTTATTCCCTGAAAGACACAAAGGGGAACCTTTTTGCAAGGAGAACATCCTTTTTCATGTACATTTCTCCTGGACTTGAGGAACATTATAATTCTCTGTGGAGAGCTGTTATTCCCTGAAAGACACAAAGGGGAACCTTTTTACCTTCAGAGGCCACATTTAAAATAAGCAATTAAATAGGAGGCCGCCATAATTTTACTGTTGGTATTTATATTTGTTTTTAAGAAAAGAGAAATAACGGACAAACTTTCAATTTCTCCATTTGGGTGTAAAATGGAGTGATTAAGCCGATTCCAATATTCAGCGCAAAGCACTGCCCTTTTTTGAGCTAATTTTACTGATATATATATATATATATTAGGGTGGGACAAAAAACAACTATTTAAAAAAAAAATCGTAATGTTGCGAAAAATATGAGACTTATGGAGAGTAAAAAACAAATCAAATCGATTCCTGTCTTCTGATTGCAAAAAGCTTCATTATTACAACAACAAAAAAATCACATTTTTACAAACATAATTGGAGCGCCGAAATTCGAAAGGGTCTAAGTGGCTTCAGCAAAATTTGTCAGAATTCAAGTTTCATTAAAGAAATATAACTTAATTAAAAATAAAAACATTTTTTTTATTACCTATGGTTGTATAAGCAAAAAAAACATATTTCGGCACATAGACCTGCCATCTACAAACAAAAAAAAAATTGAAAAAGGCACATAGATACTTTCTCATTTCCCGTCTTTAATTGCCTATATTATTTAATTTAAAGCAACAATGTAAATGCTACACCTCTACTTGTATAATAGTATAGTATATAGTAGTAAATATATGTATATATTCTTAAAAGAAATTCAAATACTTTACAACTTCGTGGAAGGTCGAAGAGCTGAAGTGTTTGCTAATTAAGTAAGGCAAAATTTATGTTCATGATATTTGAGCACGGATATCTTGGAAACTAAGATAGCGAAAAAATGAGTCAATCTTATGGCACATTTTGTCATCTTTAATTTTCTATAGTGTGGTTTAATCGCTAGGACGAAAAGTTTTCGATATATTTGCGAAAAAACGAAAAAAAGTGATCTATACCCCCATATCCGGCCCTACCTCTATCTGCGGAGACATTTTGTATTTTGTAAAGGACGCTCCAATTTATAAATCTACCAAAATCCAGAATTTTTTTTCTCTATTTTTTTCTTTGTCTGGTCTAATGGTTTCGGAGTCAGAGTGGTTTTGGGAAATTTGGCTTAGGATTTTGTTAAACTTGACAGCTGTTGCGCGAAAGGAAGGATTTCACCGATTTAAATCATTCCTAATTCGCATTTTTTCCGCAGTATTACAATTTTTTTAAAATAAGTTGTTTTTCGGCCCACCCTGCTATAGTTGTGTAATATTTTAGATAATGGAGGTCGCATTTAAATTTGGCAGTAAAGAAGGAGGCCGCAATAATTTTTTATATTACATTGTTGGTATTTGAGAGGTATACTAAATGTGAAACGAGTACAAAAATTTTCAGACTTTTCATTATATTTTCATTCGCTTTTTCACTAATATCTAGTGAACGTGTGAATGAATTTTTTCAGATCCAACGATTTTCAGACTGTATAGAACTGGGCTAGAAGAAAAACGAGTGTGAACATTTTTTCAACTTTTCTTTCGCTTTTCCCCTTATATTTCGTGAACGGTGAATGCATTTTCGCGGTTCAAACGATTCCCTGTCTTAAATTTACAGTCTTGAGAATGTTTTTAGTCAATATTTAGTATATAAAAAATAAAAGTTTGTTCCGGTAATTAAATTACATCTCGATGTCTTATTTCTACCGATTAACCAAGTACCTCTGTCTTGTTAATTGGGGAATTGAAAATAGTCTCATTTATTTGTTTTTTTAAACTTCAATTTCAAAACAAATTTATTGCCTATCAAACTTTATTTTATTAGGTAATCATACTATGATTTTTTATTTTTGTTTCTTCTATCTCAACTATTTAATCCATACTATAGTTGGGTTCACAGAATTCGATACTTTGGGTGAAGGCGTTATTTGGCGGGGTGTTGGCAGATCTCCCCCAGCTCCTACAACCTCTCTGTATGATTAGCGATAGTCGATAGTATCATAATTCAGGAAGTTCTCGCCATTGACTTCAAAAGGATAGATTCTGTAAAATTCATGGTACAGGTTCTAAGAAGTAAATAAATATACAATTGGAAATCTTTATTGACGTGAAAATAAATTAGCATCAACACATATAATTATATCTTAGAATATTTTTTTTAATTACTTTATCAACAAGGTAACTGTGTCCCACGGTTTTACCCGCTTTGTATTGGGTTGTTTCCAAAACTACAAAAATAATCTTTGAAATAATAACCTATTGTATCTATTGCTCTTGGCTCTCATTCGTTGCAGATATTTTCATGGAATAGGGTGCGACTGTATTTATTTATAAAATAACGCTTTCAAAAAGTAATTTCACATTTATTGAAATGCTTGGGTAGTCAACTTGCTTCCATGGGTATGAAGTCATGACAAAGAGACGTTCGCAAGTTGGACACTTTTTCTCTTAGCAATTTATTTATGGTTGCTGCAGCTCTTTTTTTTTTTTGTAGGTTTTTTTAAATAAATTTTTCCTACTATGAAAACTTAAAATTATGTTACACTTATTACAAAAAAAACTGCATATTAAACAGAGTTAAAAAACTTTTAAAAACTTGGACGTTAGACTTTTTGACAGCGCCATGGATTATTCAGAAAGTGGATATGGCTTACAAGTACTTAGGTTACCTTTATCACCTGTAATTGATCTTCTACTTTTTATGTAGAAGGTTTATGTATTTAAATAATGTAAGTATACACGTGTCGTTCTTTGTTGCATCCAGAGTTTTGAGTTGTATCCTAAGAAGGCCTGTCTGTCTTTTTGGTCTTGTATGATAGATCCATCTCCAGTCATCCTGTCGAAGGTTTGGCCTTCTAAGTATCCCACCTGTTCCTATTTGTACAGTCTAATAAGGAAAAATTTATCAAAAAATCTACACCAAAAAATAAACTAATAATAATAATGAATATAATAAGCCTAATATGGAAACCGATTCTACTCAGTAGGATGATTAAAACTTTTATGAACGATTAAAATTTATCATTTATCATGATATAACTTATCATTGTTAATATCATGTTAATATGTCAGGACAATAATTATAGTCATGCTATTTATTTATTTTCTGTTTTTATATAAATAGGAAGAATGCTGAATGTGTACCAATGAAAAGAAAGGCTGAACAACCAAAAGTAGTGACAAAAGTAAAAAAGTAAGTGAGATAATATATGTAATCTTATAGTTATCCAGTTTTCGATATGTACAACCATAGAAAAGTGGGCCTATGTTCCGATTTAGATGGAAAAAACTCATATCAAAATAAAAGAAATTTTTCGTGATAAACTGGGAAGCCTTTAGCGAGATGTCTTAGCAAAATTAAGGTTACTTGGCACACAAAAGCCCCAAATTTAGTATAAAGGTGCTTTAGGGTACACTAATAAATTAATAAATTCCATTTAGTACACTAATAAATTCCAAGGAGCCCTCGGAAATTTTTGGCACAATGCATTGTCCCTTTACATGTCCAACTATCGAATATGCATGATTTAACTAGCATTTCAAAAAAAGTTCTCGATTTTTTTCAAAAAACACATTTTACACGATTTCTACTGATTCATATCTTAAGAAAAGTTAGATATTTCAGGAACTAATAGACGTACAAATGTCTCTTATCATACAAATTAGAGCGAGTTAGATACACCATAGACTATTTTTTATTTTTTATGTTTATTTATTTAGCAACAGGCGTTGTGCCTAACGACAGGTGGACATTCACACTCAAATGTATCAAATTACGAAATGAATAATGATAATAATGAAAATACAATTAAAATGTAATTTAAATTTAAATTTTAAAATAGTTTATAACTGTTATCTTCGTAGGAAGAACAGTGTTCATGATATCTGCTAAAATTATTTTAGAAAATGGTGGTTTCTCGGTTTTCGGAAAATAAAATTGTGTTTATTTAATTGTTAAAAATTTTATCTCGGAAACTATTGGACGAACAGATGTCGATCACTACGCTAGCTGAATGTAATATAATGTAGTTTATAATGAATGTCTTTGTAAGAAGAGCAGTTCCAATGATATTTACCAAAGTATATATAATATATATAACAAACCGATGGAAAAACAAAATTGTTTTTGAAAAACTTTATCTCGGGAACTAGAACGCCTCGAGCATGTTGGAAAAGTGGAAGGAATTGTGTATTTGCAGGTCATCTGCATACAAATGGTATTGAGAGTGTACAATTTGGGATAATTTGGGAAGAAGTGGCTCCTTCCTAAAGCACTATTGGATAGGAAAATATATAGTTTGGAGAGGAGAATTGCTTGATCAACAGAGTCAAAGGCTTTTGATAAATCAAAGAGGACAAGGATTATGATTTTCTGTTGGTATATAGTGGAATAAGTTTAGTAAGTTTTAGCAACGCCAAATTGAGTGGAAAAACATTTTTAACGATCATTGCTTAGAAGTGGAATAATAATTGCTGTTTATTTACATATTGGTCCCTTTACATGTCCAACTATCGGATATGCCAAAATGGAATTCATACTGGTTGCTTTGAAACGTTCCAGTTGAGGCTAGTGTGGCAGTCCACGAATTACTAATCATTTTGGCAAAGTCACTACTCATTGCGGCTAATTCTTGAATTACTAATCATCAAGGGTTGGCGTCATGTCTTTTGAAGGTTAGGAATTCAAAACTTCGGCCCAATGCACTGTCTCTTTACATGTCCAACTATCGAATATGCATGATTCAACTAGCGTTTCAAAGTTACGAATATGAAAATTCCATTTTTGCATATTCGATAGTTGGGCATGGTTGGGACGATATGAGGACTTCTTCCACATCGGCAGATTCCAATTATTTTCTAGATCCATTTTATTGCCAATATAGCAAAAAAATTAATCAAGCAATGGTTGTACTTGTAATTTGCAAATGGAGTCCCATTTGTGGAACGAGGAATTAGAAATATCTGTTTACAGGATATTAAAGTGGCGTCAACAATTTTTTTTCGACATGTAGTCATTTTAGTGAAAGGAATGACAGGTAGCACGAAATGGTTAAATGATATTTATTGTATCCTCAATTTCAGGATTGAAGCTGAACTTACATACTCAACTGAATCTATAAATCGTACTGTAGCTACACCCAGGTATAACATTGTATATCAGTATTGTAATATTTTATTACTATATATTTTTTAACATTTCATTTAAACTGAAATTTAATGATTAAATTAGGTTTCGGGAAACTAAAGAAAACAATAATTAATAACTAGTGTGGTCAGCACTGGTCTGCTACCACCTGATCTGTTCGCTTACTGATCTCAGACATCAGTTACTTTAACATATTTGTCACGGTTTGCACCGGTAATAATCAAGAAATAATTTAGTATGAAGAGAAAGATAAATTAAAGCCCCTTAGATTAGCATTAGATTAGCTGTGCTTACTTACCCATTCACCCATCCTAATAATTTACTGATCCATGCTATTTTATTCAATTCTTATACTACAAGGTGTTTTGACAATTCTCTTATCTTTTCAGTAATAGAAATATCTGGCATGTCCACTCACACGACTTTCCTTACCGTTACGAGTGCAAAGTTCAAAACTAAAAACATTCAATACGCTGCATCTTTGCTAATAATGGTCCGATTACTAGTCCGATTTTTTTTGTTTTGTACGGAATCTTATTTCCTTCCAAATTACGATTGAACAATTTACCATTAAATGCATACTTTTTGAGGAATGCGCAAATCAAATTTTGGCTTCTTCGTAACATTTTTTTTTTCTGTTGAAAATCGAATACCGAAAATTTATCCGATTGCATTAACTTCCGGTTAAGAAATAAAGCGGTGGTAAAGAAATTAAAACGGATACAAAGGTCGATACGCTAATAATGATCCGATAATACTTTTTTATTTTTTGTTGCGAATTTATTCACCTTTCATATAACAATTATCCATAAAATGTACACGTTTTAAATATGCGCAAATATAGGTTTTTTAAAACTTTTTTCGTGATGCCTCATTTCTTCATTACTATGCAAATTGCAAATACCAGCCATTGTATAGTATGTTTTAATCTTGCTGCCGTGGTGGCCGAGAGTGTTAAGGTGTCCCTTCAACAACCACGAGTCTGAAGCGGTGGCGGTTAGAAACCGGCCTAGTAGGTGGGTTAAAATTTATTTCGTGGTGGACCCACGGATTGAGTCTCGACCTTCCCACTCTAGCTAGAATTGGTTGGTAACCTTTGGTCTGCCTTAATTGGAGTAGGTAAGTATGTTAAATGCCAAATTAAAAACAAATATGTTTGAATTGTGCTTTAAATAGCAAAGATTTTTTATTGAGACCTGCCGTGTTAATCTCAAATCCAAAGATGGATTTCAAACAATGAACCTTATAATCATCATTTGATGAAATATCATAGGATGCCTAGAAATGAGATCTCAGCATTCGAGCACGGGATATGTTGAATGAAACATGTTTAATATTTTCTCAATTTCAGAGTTGTTAAGGAAGAATGTTGTCCGCCAGTTGAACCAGAAATATGTCCACCAAAGAGGTATACCCTATTGCATTAATCACTAATGTATTGAATCACATTTTAATCAGTATTTTAAATAGCATAAAAAACGAGTGGTTTAAAAAATACCGATATTAGAACTGTCGAGAAGTAACGAGGGAAAATTTCTAATGATAGCTTAAACCTGTTCAAAGACGTATAAACGCCTGTTTATTGAATTTTAATTGCAGAGACTATGTGAACATAATGTATACGACAGTGCCTTCATGACAACTGCATATTCCTTCTTAATCAACAGACATAATTATTATTGAAAATTTATGATACACACACCTTGATCAAAAACTACATATTCCTTTTGCTATGTTTCTGGCAAACTGCTTTTCTAACGCAGGTGGGGGTTCCAGAAACCACATTTACTCAATTTAATTATCTAATTTATTTTCTATTTGCATTGGTTCCAGAAGGGGGCCGATCAATCAAACTATATTATAACATAGAAGGCTAGAGACCGCAGACCCCTCTGTTTTGGTCAATAGCTTGGGATATTATAAATACCATTGGAGTCCTTTCCAAGGGTATTGGCGGTCTTGAACTGCACCCTCCCGTTCCAGGTAGAACGCCCTAATTTGTACATATTCCTTTGTCCGAAAAAGAAACTGGTTAATATTGATATTACTGAACCGGGTGGCATCTCTTTAATTTATTCCTTATTTAATTACTATTATGAATCTTAATTATTTCCTTCAATCCCAGTAGGTTTTTTTAAACTTTTTTTCCTGCTTTTTCCCGAAGATGTACATATGAAAATTTAAAGGGCCTTAAAGAGAAGACTTTTGGCATTACAATTAGAGCTGTTTTGAGACTCCATTCTATTGAACAAGTTTTTCGGCTTTGCTGCGCAGAAATTAAAGGCCTTTGATGAGAAGATTTTTTCAAGTTTCCTCAAAATCTTTAAAGCCGTTTTGCGCTAGAATCTATAGAGGAAAAGATTTGTCTTCCATTACAAGGTGCCCGATTTAGTGCATAGGTAGGAATTGCCAAAACCTGCAGGAGCTGCAAAATAAAAAAATAAAATTCGGTCCAACCGTTCAAGAGAAAATCGTGGCACAGACCCAGACAGAAAGATCAATAGCCACAAATGCGGTTTTTAGGCTCAGTGGGTTCTGAAACGCATAGATCCGCTTTAAACGGCCCATCAAAATTTTGATCCAATTACCAAACTTAACTTGCCTAGTAGCGCGCTATAGAGGTAGGAAATGAATAAAAGGGAAGGCCTTTCCTCTGGTTTTTGAGATCCTAAGTCTGATCCTGCGCTCCGAGAGAGGCTTTGATCCTTTTCAGCCTGCTGGTTCTTCTTCTACCTCTTCACTATACTTCCAGATTCTCCCATAGGTAACATAAATTGTTCATTCACTTGACAGGGAATCCCGGGTTTGCTATTCTGAGACATGGAACGTTTCAGTTGCATTTGAATATTGTTTTACTCTCTATTTTTACGAGGTTTCGAGTTTTATGTTCTTTGATCTATATCTATGAATGAGTAACATGCGATCTTTAAAATCATTACTTTAGTCTTATGTGATGCCTCATTTCTTCATTACTATGCAAATTGCAAATATCAGCCATTGCATAGTATGTTTTAGTCTTGATGCCGTGGTGGCCGAGAGTGTTAAGGTGTCACTTTAACAACCACGAGTCTGAAATGGTGGCGATTTGAAACCGGCCTAGGCGGGTTGAAATTTTTTTCATGGATTGAGTGAATGAACCTTTGGTCTGCCTTAATTGGAGTACCTACTCCAAATTTAACTTACCTAAGTATGTTAAATGCCAAATTAAAAACAAATATGTTTGAATTGTGCTTTAAATAGCAAAGATATTTTATTGTGAACTGCCGTGTTAATCTCAAATCCAAAGATGGATTTCAAACAATGAACCTTATAATCATCGTTTGATGAAATACCATAGGATGCCTAGAAATAAGATCTTAACATTCGAACACGGAATATGTTGTATGAAAAATGTTTAATATTTTCTCAATTTCAGAGTTGTTAAGGAAGAATGTTGTCCGCCAGTTGAACCAGAAATATGTCAGCCAAAGAGGTATACCCTATCGCATTAATCACTAATGTATTGAATCACATTTTAATCAGTATTTTAAATAGCATAAAAAATGAGTGGTTTAAAAAATACCGATATTAGAACCGTCGAGAAGTAACCAGGGAAAATTTCTAATGATAGCTTAAACCTGTTCAAAGACGTATAAACGCCTGTTTATTGAATTTTAATTGCAGAGACTATGTGAACATGATGTATACGACAGTGCCTTCATGGCAACTGCATATTCCTTCTTAATCAACAAACATAATTATTATTGAAAATTTATGGTACACACGCCTTGATCAAAATCTGAGGAAATATTACATCGCCGGTAGACTCTATCTTAAATAAGTTTTCTTTCAGGAATGGGAAACAATCTAGGTACATTCAATGTAAATTCTTGTCCCGACGTTTATAGTCTATTATTTACGGCAGTGGAATTTTTAAGGAATATTAAATTTAATTTTATTTCAAAAGTTAATAATAAAGCTTTTTTTAATCAAAAGATACATCTTCATTCTGGTCACATATATATTTCACCAGGATCCGAAGACAACTTTTAGAGATACAATGTTTATTATTTTTTAAAGTATTGACAATTTATATTTTATTAGTACATCATGAATTACACATGAGAGGGTGAGAAGCCAAGGTGTACAAGTGCCAATATCCTCATTTGGTGAAAACGCAGTTCAAAGTTATAATAATTTAATAAATCCCCTAAACATTTATATTTGTATCATACTTATATTTTTATGTTTCTACTGTGTATCCCCTGAATAATCAGCAATATGCTTTTGAAAAAAATTAATCCCATACACCTCTATTGTCGTATAATGATACAAAGCACTTACTTGTACCTCTTGGCTTGTCCAAAATACGGTCGTCTTCTTTTTCAAACCTTTGGGGTCTTCATCATCGGGATCTTCCTCCTCTACTCTTCTATGTTGCTGTTGTCCTGCTTGACAAACTTGCAATGAATTTTAAATACGATGGTATAAGTAATCTTGCAAGCGCTTTGTACTTGTTTGCCTTTATTCTTAGATCATTAGTTTTTGGTGGGAGCTCGGCTGCAAGTGCTCATGGTCTGAAATAGTGGGAGTAGTGGCTCCCGTATTTGGGAAAAGATTTGTGTGCTCTTTCGCTATTGTGCATCACATACTTTATCTATATGAGGTTTAAGTCCTCTGTTTTCTCTGGGGAAAATATCTGTTTTAGATTTTTTTCAGAATGCTAGTTATTCATTTGTTAAAGGGAGGTAAACCTACTTACAATCTCCAAAGTTTATACTCTGTTCGTTCATGTTGTACGCGATATCTTCTTCAAAGTTTTATGAAAAAAAAAATCTATTAGAAACTTAAGAAATAATAAGTAATTAAAATTCACAACAACCATAAATTTTTAATATATTTCTTAATGAGGCCTATGAAAAGTCAACTTGGAAAAAAAAAAAAAAAAAAAAAGGTTAACTCTGAAAAAATGTTAACACATCGTTAAAACTTCTTGGAAGTTGAAAGTAGAATCATGAGTATTAACTACTGTGGGTCATTATTGCAACTGTCGATTCCAACTACTAAAAGTGTGCTAAAATATTTGTTTGGAAAAACTGAGTAAACTAAAGAAAACAGGTTACACTATTGTAGCGTTAAACAGATTATTTTTGTCGTCACCTCAGTGGGTGATGCACTGATGCAGTTGTCAGGACTGATGCATCAATTTTGGTGCACACGAGATACAAATGTTATTTTTATCCATCGTCCACCAGACAAAACAGGTTATTTTTTAAGTACATTATATTGTAACTGCTATATTTCAGCATTTACTTTTACATCTTTGCCACCAACATTTTATGTGTTATCCATAACTGCATTTTTGGAAAAAAAAAAAAAAAAAAAAAGGTCACTTGCATTCAGTGGCGTAGCTGAACTTTTCGCGTTATGAAATTGCGGACGCAACAGAAGGAAAGTGTGCACCCTAGACGTTTTTATAGCGTGGCGAAAAAAAAAAGGTGGATGAGAAGTATAATCATTTTTTTGTGGCATAACACATGATTTAACAAAAAATAATTACCAATATTTAAAAAAAGGAATTCATTACAGTACCTAATAATAATAAAAAAATACAAATTTTATACTTAATTTTTATGCCTGTTTCATACGAAGGCGAAACTAGAAACGAAAATCCTCATGGAGTAGTTTGGAAACAGCTGTGTTAGGGGAATGACGAAGGGGGAAAGTAGTAATGTTGGTGAGAGGGAAGCGACATTGCTGCTCCAGTGGCCTGGTTTCTTCAGTTTACTCGGTTTTAGAATGTCCTAAAACAAACAAAGGAGCTCATACGGTGTGATAAAAATATTAATAATAATAACCTCTTTATTTATTCCAGGACAAGTCTCTTTAGAATAGCAATTACAGACAGTGATATTTGGGCTTCATAGTCATAGAGTAGATTAAATAGGAAAGCATGAGTTAACAGATTAAAAAAAAATTAAAAAAACAATAAATATATAGAAATGAAAATTACAACAGGTCTTAATGCAGTAACATTCTACATATGAAATTGGTATTGTTGACCTGAGTCCTTTAAATAAAAAACATACAAACTTCTAATATTAATGAAACATAATAAAAATTAAAAATGAAGTAAGAATAATTAACAAGATGCAAAATCTATTAGTGCATGTTTACAAATTTTAATTTATGTGAAAGAAACTCTATTTACAATGCATTTGGAACTTGATGGATAAGAAGGGAAGTATATTGGAGCGACGGGTGGAAGAGGGAATGGAATTCCATTAGAATGAGGATCGGATAAGAAAAGATCTGTCGAAAGCTCGGTAGGCCGCTGTATACAAATCTGAAGGCCGAGAATGGGTATGACAGAAATGGACAGAGGATCCAAATTAAAGGAGGTCGAAGATGTTTGATGCTCGGCGGGTTTGGATAACGTGGTAGAGCAAGGATGCCAGAATATACTTATTACAGTGTCTTGGATGGAGGTTGACCTGGGACGACTACATACTGTCACCGCTATGAGAGAAAGGCTTAGAACTGGCTGATAAAACTGTTGGTTAAAGGAAGACTTTGTAGTTTGTTAAGGAGGATGCTATGGTCTACTGTATCAAATGCTTTAGAGAAATCTAAAAGGATGAGAATGATTAGATTTCTGTGTTCAATGGCGGTTTGTAGGTTATGGATTATTTTAAGGAGAGTGGACTGCGTTGAGTATCCAGATCGAAAATCAGATTGGAGAAAACTTTTTTCTGGAAGAAACCACAATCCAGTGGTTTTGAGAGGTCAAAGAGGAGAGAAATAGGACGGAAGTCATGCGTTGAGGAAAGTTTGGAAATTTTATTTAATGGTCGAACTAGGGCAGTTGTCCAAGAAGAGGGAAATAAAAAATTTTGAAGAGAAAAGTTATAAATATGATATAGAAGGGGCATAAGGTTAGGGAGACTGGATTTCATAAGCTTAGCTGGGATATTGTCAGGACCATAATCATTGGTTTGGGATTTTAGGATAGCGGTAAGTAAGTCGTCTTACGAAACGTGGGGAAAAAAAGAAGTTTTCTGGGTTGAAACGATGATACTCAATATCAGCAGTAGGTGAAGGACTAGGAGGAGGAGAGTATAAGAAATAGTCATTAAGAGTTTATGGATTCTGTTAAAGGTTACGGATAGTTTTCGAAGTATTTTCCATCTGGATTTGGAATCAGGAGCATTTTAAGGGCGGAATGAATGTGGAGGAATTTAGCACATCGAACTGCGGATCGAGTTCCATTGCGAAGTTGTTTGAAATACACAAAATCAGCTGGCAAACGAGTTCGACGAAATTTGCGTAAAGCTGCTTCTCTCTTTGTCATCATTTCGGAATTTAGCCAAGGAGCAGTGGGGATGGCGTAAGGTTAAAATTTTAAGTGGAGCATGAGTGTCTAATATGGATTGTAGGTTTGAGGTAAGGGTGAAAACCACGGGATCTATAGAATTATTGGAATACATGATGTCCTAGTGGAAAGTATCCAGGTCAGATTGAAGGGATTCAGAGAGGAGGTCCGAAGTACGATATGATATAGCCTAGGAGTACTACTACTAGGAGTAGAAGATTTGACGGGTAGGTCGTATGAAATCTGGATGAGGTCGTATGATGAAAGAAAAGGAAGGGATAAAAGGTTTTAGCCAGGCTTCAGACACAGCTACTATGTGATAAAAAATATCAAGGAAATATTGTTGGAATTCATCATAGTGGGCAATAAGGGATTGTGCGTTAACGTGACAGGAGTTCAAGATATTAGGCATGACTGAGAGGTTGGGATGCCGAATTGTAGGAAAAAAGATCGAGATTGAGGAATAGGATATAACAATTTTTTTATACAGCTATCAGTTTTAAGCTAAGATAAAGTTAGGTCATTATACATAAAAACTATTTATAATAACTTTTAATTAAAAACTAATTTTACAATAAAAATAAGATAGCTTCAGGATAAAAAAATAAAATGCCTTCTATATATTAAATAAAATACCTTCAACATAGAAAAATAAAATATCTTCATAATTATTAAAAGTTTTTTTGTTTTTTTAAAACTTTGTTTTCATAAGGGTGCATTAATTATTTTAATTATCAATTTTAAGGAAAAGTTTCCCCTTATTCACTTCTACACTTTATTGATTATTTCTCATAACGTTTCGAGCCCATTTTATCCATTTTCAAGTGATCTAAAAATATTGCACATTAAACATGATGCATTCATGACAAAATCAACTATTCAAAATTTAAAACTTATTAAAGTAATCAACAATTAAAATTCGTATAATATTATTATATTAATATTATCTCTGTTAGAGATATTAACATTTCTAACAGAGAATTAGCCAAATGGACAAATAAAAATTTCAAAAATTGACTATGCTTCATAACAATATAAAATTCATTACCTTGTAATTTGTTTTTTAATCCCTTATTAGGTCATAAGATTCTCTTTACCACTGCATTCCTTCTATATTGCTTCCTTGAGTTACATTTACCTTATTAAACTATAGATTTCTTTCCGTAAACTTGATAAAAATGGAATTTTTAATATTCCATTTGAATTGATATTTTTTGTTTTGTACGGAATCTTATTTCCTTCCAAATTACCATTGAACAATTTGCCATTAAATGCATACTTTTTGAGGTATACGCAAACCAAATTTTGGCTTCTTCATAACTTTATTTTTTTATTTTTTTTCCAGCACACATAAAGATCTGTTGAAAGTCGAATACCGAAAAGTTATCCAATTACACTAACTTCCGGTTATTACTTGCGGTGGTAAAGAAATTAAAAAAAGGATACAAAGATACGCTAATAATGATCCGATTTAAATACTTTTTTTATTTTTTGTTGCGAATTTATTCACCTTTCATATAACAATTATCCATAAAATGTACACGTTTTAAATTATGCGCAAATATAGGTTTTTTAAAACTTTTTTCGTGATGCCTCATTTCTTCATTACTATGCAAATTGCAAATACCAGTCATTGTATAGTATGTTTTAATCTTGATGCCGTGGTGGCCGAGAGTGTTAAGGTGTCCCTTTAACAACCACGAGTCTGAAGCGGTGGCGGTTAGAAACCGGCCTAGGTGGGTTAAAATTTATTTCGTGGTGGACCCACGGATTGAATCTCGACCTTCCCACTCTAGCTAGAATTGGTTGGTAACCTTTGGTCTGCCTTAATTGGAGTAGGTAAGTATGTTAAATGCCAAATTAAAAACAAATATGTTTGAATTGTGCTTTAAATAGCAAAGATTTTTTATTGAGACCTGCCGTGTTAATCTCAAATCCAAAGATGGATTTCAAACAATGAACCTTATAATCATCATTTGATGAAATATCATAGGATGCCTAGAAATGAGATCTCAGCATTCGAGCACGGGATATGTTGAATGAAACATGTTTAATATTTTCTCAATTTCAGAGTTGTTAAGGAAGAATGTTGTCCGCCAGTTGAACCAGAAATATGTCCACCAAAGAGGTATACCCTATTGCATTAATCACTAATGTATTGAATCACATTTTAATCAGTATTTTAAATAGCATAAAAAACGAGTGGTTTAAAAATACCGATATTAGAACCGTCGAGAAGTAACGAGGGAAAATTTCTAATGATAGCTTAAACCTGTTCAAAGACGTATAAACGCCTGTTTATTGAATTTTAATTGCAGAGACTATGTGAACATAATGTATACGACAGTGCCTTCATGACAACTGCATATTCCTTCTTAATCAACAGACATAATTATTATTGAAAATTTATGATACACACACCTTGATCAAAAACTGCATATTCCTTTTGCTATGTTTCTGGCAAACTGCTTTTCTAACGCAGGTGGGGGTTCCAGAAACCACATTTACTCAATTTAATTATCTAATTTATTTTCTATTTGCATTGGTTCCAGAAGGGGGCCGATCAATCAAACTATATTATAACATAGAAGGCTAGAGACCGCAGACCCCTCTGTTTTGGTCAATAGCTTGGGATATTATAAATACCATTGGAGTCCTTTCCAAGGGTATTGGCGGTCTTGAACTGCACCCTCCCGTTCCAGGTAGAACGCCCTAATTTGTACATATTCCTTTGTCCGAAAAAGAAACTGGTTAATATTGATATTACTGAACCGGGTGGCATCTCTTTAATTTATTCCTTATTTAATTACTATTATGAGTCTTAATTATTTCCTTCAATCCCAGTAAGTTTTTTTAAACTTTTTTTCCTGCTTTTTCCCGAAGATGTACATATGAAAATTTAAAGGGCCTTAAAGAGAAGACTTTTGGCATTGCAATTAGAGCTGTTTTGAGACTCCATTCTATTGAACAAGTTTTTCGGCTTTGCTGCGCAGAAATTAAAGGCCTTTGATGAGAAGATTTTTTCAAGTTTCCTCAAAATCTTTAAAGCCGTTTTGCGCTAGAATCTATAGAGGAAAAGATTTGTCTTCCATTACAAGGTGCCCGATTTAGTGCATAGGTAGGAATTGCCAAAACCTGCAGGAGCTGCAAAATAAAAAAATAAAATTCGGTCCAACCGTTCAAGAGAAAATCGTGGCACAGACCCAGACAGAAAGATCAATAGCCACAAATGCGGTTTTTAGGCTCAGTGGGTTCTGAAACGCATAGATCCGCTTTAAACGGCCCATCAAAATTTTGATCCAATTACCAAACTTAACTTGCCTAGTAGCGCGCTATAGAGGTAGGAAATGAATAAAAGGGAAGGCCTTTCCTCTGGTTTTTGAGATCCTAAGTCTGATCCTGCGCTCCGAGAGAGGCTTTGATCCTTTTCAGCCTGCTGGTTCTTCTTCTACCTCTTCACTATACTTCCAGATTCTCCCATAGGTAACATAAATTGTTCATTCACTTGACAGGGAATCCCGGGTTTGCTATTCTGAGACATGGAACGTTTCAGTTGCATTTGAATATTGTTTTACTCTCTATTTTTACGAGGTTTCGAGTTTTATGTTCTTTGATCTATATCTATGAATGAGTAACATGCGATCTTTAAAATCATTACTTTAGTCTTATGTGATGCCTCATTTCTTCATTACTATGCAAATTGCAAATATCAGCCATTGCATAGTATGTTTTAGTCTTGATGCCGTGGTGGCCGAGAGTGTTAAGGTGTCACTTTAACAACCACGAGTCTGAAATGGTGGCGATTTGAAACCGGCCTAGGCGGGTTGAAATTTTTTTCATGGATTGAGTGAATGAACCTTTGGTCTGCCTTAATTGGAGTACCTACTCCAAATTTAACTTACCTAAGTATGTTAAATGCCAAATTAAAAACAAATATGTTTGAATTGTGCTTTAAATAGCAAAGATTTTTTATTGTGAACTGCCGTGTTAATCTCAAATCCAAAGATGGATTTCAAACAATGAACCTTATAATCATCGTTTGATGAAATACCATAGGATGCCTAGAAATAAGATCTTAACATTCGAACACGGAATATGTTGTATGAAAAATGTTTAATATTTTCTCAATTTCAGAGTTGTTAAGGAAGAATGTTGTCCGCCAGTTGAACCAGAAATATGTCAGCCAAAGAGGTATACCCTATCGCATTAATCACTAATGTATTGAATCACATTTTAATCAGTATTTTAAATAGCATAAAAAATGAGTGGTTTAAAAAATACCGATATTAGAACCGTCGAGAAGTAACCAGGGAAAATTTCTAATGATAGCTTAAACCTGTTCAAAGACGTATAAACGCCTGTTTATTGAATTTTAATTGCAGAGACTATGTGAACATGATGTATACGACAGTGCCTTCATGGCAACTGCATATTCCTTCTTAATCAACAAACATAATTATTATTGAAAATTTATGGTACACACGCCTTGATCAAAATCTGAGGAAATATTACATCGCCGGTAGACTCTATCTTAAATAAGTTTTCTTTCAGGAATGGGAAACAATCTAGGTACATTCAATGTAAATTCTTGTCCCGACGTTTATAGTCTATTATTTACGGCAGTGGAATTTTTAAGGAATATTAAATTTAATTTTAGTTCAAAAGTTAATAATAAAGCTTTTTTTAATCAAAAGATACATCTTCATTCTGGTCCCATATATATTTCACCAGGATCCGAAGACAACTTTTAGAGATACAATGTTTATTATTTTTTAAAGGATTGATAATTTATATTTTATTAGTACATCATGAATTACTCATGAGAGGGTGAGAAGCCAAGGTGTACAAGTGACAATATCCTCATTTGGTGAAAACGCAGTTCAAAGTTATAATAATTTAATAAATCCCCTAAACATTTATATTTGTATCATACTTATATTATGTTTCTACTGTGTATCCCCTGAATAATCTGCAATATGCTTTTGAAAAAAATTAATCCCATACACCTCTATTGTCGTATAATGATACAAAGCACTTGTACCTCTTGGCTTGTCCAAAATATGGTCGTCTTCTTTTTCAAACCTTTGGGGTCTTCATCATCGGGATCTTCCTCCTCTACTCTTCTATGTTGCTGTTGTCCTGCTTGACAAACTTGCAATGAATTTTAAATACGATGGTATAAGTAATCTTGCAAGCGCTTTGTACTTGTTTGCCTTTATTCTTAGATCATTAGTTTTTGGTGGGAGCTCGGCTGCAAGTGCTCATGGTTTGAAATAATGGGAGTAGTGGCTCCCGTATTTGGGAAAAGATTTGTGTGCTCTTTCGCTATTGTGCATCACATAACGCCCTAATTTGTACATATTCCTTTGTCCGAAAAAGAAAGTGGTTAATATTGATATTACTGAACCGGATGGCATCTCTTTAATTTATTCCTTATTTAATTACTATTATGAATCTTAATTATTTCCTTCAATCCCAGTATCCTCAATAAATAACATTTCTCCTCGTCTCGACGAAAAAGAAAAGTAAATGGACGCATGTTCATTGACTTTTCTTTTAGCACTATACATTAAAGATACCTATTCAAAATTATATCGGTACTACTAGACCTAGGTGCAACAGGAAAACAAACATTTATCTACAGAAATAATAACAATAAATGCAAAACAATATTCAGTAGCTAACTAAATAAATCCATTTATAAACCAATTATATACAAAAAAAAATTTACTCTAGTTGTAAATGAAAAGCTCACTAATATAAATGGCAATATCAACTGATCCTATTCCTAACCAGTCAAATAGGCATTGATGATACCAAAAAATACCAATTTTTTACTAATGTCCATTTTCAATAATTTCACAAAAGAAATTTTATCTTTAATCATTGGCACAGTTTATCAATATTTCATTTTACGTTACTTAACCCTAAAAGTACCAAGAAATTCTGCTTCATCTAAAGCTACAAAATTTATCCACCTCACTGTTTCTTTCAATAATAGGTAGGAATTTTTCACATATTCAAAATATTTATATATACATATTACACTAAACTAATATCTATTTACATATTGTTCTAATTATCAGTCCATTTATGTACACTCACTTTTCACATCAGCAACGTATCCAAAATCCTTTGAATTATGCTACAGTTACCTATTATGCTAAACTAATCTACATGATCATATTGTTCTTGATATTAGTCCATCTATTTACACTTACTTTTCACAATCACTATCACATAGAAAATCCATTGCAATCTCTAGATTGTCCTTTTTCTTGAGGATTCACAATTCATGTCTTTATGGAAACTCACTTTATTCTGTCCCTTCCTGGTAACCTGTTTTCACACCTATACCACAAAATTCATAGTGTACTATGAATGATTCATGATTCCTATTGTATGGCATACCTTTCAAAAATAAAAATGAATCTACTTTATGTTTCTTAGGTTTTCTACTTCCTATTTATTACCTTTTGAATATTAATAGTGTATGAAACATATGTACCCAGTATTCTCATATGAATGTTAATTATATCAAAATCAGTGTATTTTACTACCTCATTCTTAACCGTAGTTAAAGAATTCAAGAGTCTAGTCCTGATATTTTATCTATTTCTGGGAAAGCTTATTTTTTACGTCAATTATCAGGATGAACTTATAGTTACGATGTAATGAATCTCAGGGTTTAATTAAGGGTATTATTACAAAACATTGTATTACTTCGCAGTGACCTTTAAACAATGGAAATGAAATCCAAACTACCAAATTTACATTAGAGTACTACGACCTACCAGATAAAAGAGTTAGATCAAACTCCAATGACCTATCAAATACTCAAAATTGTCTATGTTCAAAAAAGAAGGTTATTAAGAAGGTTACTCTTCTTATAAAATATAACCTCAGGACTCTGGGTGTATAGAGAAGATTTTTTTATCTTCTTACAATTAAAAAATGTTAATCCCACCTCAGGTATATAGGGAGGCTCTACAGCTACTCCACATTAAGGGTTTTTCTCTTTTTACAAAACAATTCTTAATTAACAATCCCACCTTAGGGATGTATAGAGGACCTACGTCTACTCCAGTTGAGGGTACTTATTCCCTAATTACTTATAAAAAATCCAATCAGGATAAAAACAAAAATGAATTGGTCCAACGTTTCTCTAGATGTTATTATTGGTATGCTCTTTGGTGCTAATTAATTTCTTTTGGCAAGATATGTTTTTAAACCAATACGTGGAATATCATCATAAAAACCAGGCCTATTCAACCATTATATTCAAAATTAAATTTACATTAAAAATAAAAACTCTTTTAATCTTATTTATTTACTATTTAGGGATATCTTTTAAATCCTCTCTCACAAATTAAAAAATAAAAAATCAATTCTTTAAAACTCTGATAAGGTCTTGTATTATGAAGGCCAGCCAATTCTTAATTTTACAAGTAATTTTTATTTCTTTATTTAACTAAATCTAACCCAATAGTTAATCCAGAGATCCACTCTATCTAAACGCCTTATATTTCATAATATTAAACTACCTATACAATTAACCTAATTTTAATATTTACACAAAATATACAATTTATTTACATTTATCCAGATTGAGTTAATCTGACGAAGATTTCGCCAGGACTCTTTAGCTCGTCAACGGAGGGAACGCTAAGTTGGATATCCCTTTTTATCCCCTGGAAATTAAAGACTGCTTTGTTTAATTATAACCTATTAAACCGTCTTTCCTATATGGTCCAAGACCATATAGCCCCCACAAAAATCGTATTCTAAAATACGGAGGATAATAGGTTTATCTGGCACTTCTCTATAATAATTAAACATACTATCCTTATACAGTGACTTCTCATTTACTGGGATTTCTTCATTCCACTGCTCTGGTGTGGATAATTCATTTTCTAATCGTAGAGGCCTTTTTTCTGGAATCGAGAGCTTGACTGGAGTTGAGATATCTAAATACTTCTTTTCACTGAGTTTTATGTCATGAAGCTCATTTTCTATTACGATAACTTCCCTAATGGCCTCGATGGGGCCGATTGTGAAACTTTTCAATGTTTCTTCTTCACTTTCTTCATGATCACTAGGGGAAGTTACAGATATTTCACTATTTTCTCTCAGCTGAGGTTCCTTTTATGTTCCCAAATCTTGTGTTTTCTGGTGTCCAAGCTCTTTAGTCATCTCCTTCTCGTTTTTCTTTTCAGCAGAGGGAGGTTCCTGGTCTATTGATTTACAGCAAGCAGTAAGTTCTTCAACCATCTTTTTCTCAATTCTCGCTTCAAATGTTTCAAAAATTTTCTTTTTCTTTTCGGCCACTTCATCTATTTTCGCTCCTAGTCTCTTAAAGATATTTTCTTCAAGCCTCTTTGTACTTTCCTCTCTATCTCTTCGATCCTTTTCCATACCTTCCTGGATTCTCTAGGATTTCTAGGATTAAGTCCTGTTCGTTCTTCGTTGGTCCATATTGGTCTCTCTCCGTTTTCATCGCGATCTGTGGCTGTGTTATCATAGGCATTGGGATCACTGTTTCTCCAGCTAAACCCTGATTGGTTTGTTCCTTGGAAGTCTCAGGATCAGATTCTTTTTCTGACCGTCTAGGCTCTGGTAGTATTCCTTTCTCTACCCGTAAAGCCATCTTCAAACAGCGTGTGCGTATATTATCCCTTTTAGGTTAATTACTTTATTACGTGGGGTTAACCGCTAACACGAACAAAAAATGCCTAACAGAACTATATAACCAAATGTCCCAGAAATCGAATTTACAATTAAATAACAACGCATTTTTTACTAAGACCTACAAATGTGGAGGAGAGGTATTAAATATAACCAATTGGTCTGTTCCAAATTCCTGAAATACTCCCAGCAAGACCAGAAAGTATTGAAAAATATGCACGAAAAAGATCATAGGAGTCATTAGATTGATTTATACAAAATAAATTCATTAAACAAGGTCAAAGAACATCAAGAACTATTGTATGATTCTATTAATAGAATTACCCTAATGCCACCAGTGGTAATCATAATAATAAAATTATGAATTTTAATCTAATTGTTGGTACTAATAATTAATTTACAAATTAAAGTGAAATGGTAGAAACGTCCTTCACAAGGGATGCCATTTTAAATGCTATGTTTCTGGCAAACTGATTTTCTAAGGCAGGTGGGGGTTCCAGAAACCAAATTTACTCAATTTAATTATCTAATTTATTTTCTATTTGCATTGGTTCCAGAAGGGAACCGATGAATCAAACTATATTTTAACATAAAAGGCTAGAGACCGCAGACCCCCCTGCTTTGGTCAATAGCTTGGGATATTATAAATATCATTGGAGTCATTTCCAAGGTTGTCGTGTTCACCATTTCACTTAATTAACTAGATGATGGCATGCAGGGTAAATAGAATGGTAGATTTTGTTACAGATCTTACTTTGTTTATGTTACGTTATTAATTAACCTATTGGCATAATAATTTATAATCTAAATTACTCTCATTGTAAAAATCTACATACTGTAACATATGTATTTGATAATACTGGGAGAACTCTTGTTTATTTAAAATATTATCCGGATGCCACATAATATTATACATTGATGTACACAATGAATCAAAGGACTAGCACTTATCTTATTGTTGCTCTATGGTCTAGGTCTCTCTCTCCTGTCTCGATGTGCTGCTCAGTTGTACCCTCTGCGAACCTCCGTCTTCTGGCTTCTCCCAAGAACTACCCAGAACTCTCCTCTTCAACTCTTTCCCCAGAACTACATAGAACTACCCTCTTCAACTCTTTCTCCAGAACTCTCCACTTCAACTCTTTACCTAGAACTCTCCAGAACTCTTCTTTCCTCGGTCTCTTATACTGTTTCCCCTACTTCTTCTTGAAAAGATGAATTTTTTCCCCACTCTCCTTTTGGGACATTTTATTGGCTGACGCTATAAGAATATTTTCAAAGGACTTGTAACCTTGGGCGGCAGATTTTATTACACCATGTCGACCTGGCCTATCTCTAGTTTTATGGTGCTCTTACTTTCGCTTACCTTAAATACCATTGGAGTCCTTTCCAAGGGTATTGGCGATCTTGAACTGCACCCGGGGGGGCCCCCGTTCCAGGTAGAACGCCCTACTTTGTACATATTCCTTTGTCCGAAAAAGAAACTGGTTAAAATTAATATTACTGAACCGGGTGGCATCTCTTTAATTTACTCCTTATTTAATTACTATTATGAATCTTAATTATTTCCTTCAATCCCAGTATCCTCAATACATAACATTTCTTAATCATTTAAATTACAAATATTTTTTTATTAAGACATTCTATGTTAATCTAAAATTAAAGATAGATTTGAAACAATGAACATTATCCCAGTAATTAGGAATATAATTAGGCCAACAAATGAAATCGTATCATTTCCTGGACACGGGATATGCTCTATGAAACATTTTTAATATATCCTCAATTTCAGACTTGCAAGGCAAGATTTCTGTCCACCAGTTCAACAAGAAAAGCCAAAGAGTTACTCCCTATTACATTCATCAGTCATGTGTTGGAATCACATTATAGACGGTATTTTAAAGTGCATAAAAACAAATGGTTTAAAAATACCGATGTTAGGACCGGCGAGAAGGCAAATTTCTAATGATAGTTTATTCTAAGTTAATTATAGATTCTAAGTGCGGCATTCTGTTGACTGTCTGAACATTTTTCGTCATAACCTACACGCCAGTGCAGGGAAGAGCAGAAAATTCATTACGAAAAAAGAAGGAATCCTTGAAAATTAGTCTAACCATTTCAGAAGCCTTCTGGGAAGTGTTCAGAAATGAAGTGATCAAGGTGATGCGAGATCTATTTATAACTCTGTTTATATAAACATACTGCTTGGTTAAACAAAACTCTCCTTCTCGATTGGTGTATCCCTCTTCACAAGAAAGTAGACCAAACGAACTGACAACTATCAAGGCATAACACTCCTAAGCTTTGCCTGCAAGGTCTTAGTAGTAGTCCATGAAATACTACTCCCCCGTGCCCATAGAAGTAAGTATGACAAGTGTGAATTCATAAGCGGTAGATCTTGTATCCACCAAGCATTGGTCCTGAAAACTCTTATGGGATAATTGGTGATTGGTCACGACAACCAGGGGTTTGAGGCAGGAGATGAACTCTCGTGCCCATTGTTCAACTTTTCTCTTGAGAAGGTCATTAGAGAATCAGGATTACTCGTGCCCAATACAATTCTGACGAAATCCACTCAAATATTAGCCTGTGCCTATGGCATAGATATGGTTGGAAGATCAGAGAGAGATTTGAAACAGGTTTTTTTGTTGTCTCTTTCTTACCTGAAAGGTAATCAATGCAAGTCTCATTTTGTGTCTCACCTCTATTGTTGCTCAAATTCTGTTGATAATGCTAGATTACACTAACCCTTGAATCAGGAATTACTCTCAGTTTATAAATTTTTGCACCGCTATCACTATTATAGGTCTCTGGCAAGAATACATAAAAAGTCGCAGTAGTTTTAATTTTTCTATACAAAAATTTTAGGTTTAATTAAAAACAACTAACAATTTCAGAAAATAAACTTACAAGGTACATGCTTATTTTTTCTCTAAAATAAAATCCAATAACACAGGCAGATGCAGTAGTTTTAATTTTTCTATACAAACATTTTAGGTTTAATTAAAAACGACTAACAATTTCAGAAAATAAACTTACAAGGAAGGTACATGCTTATTTTTTCTCTAAAATCAAATTCAATAACACAGACAGACGCACACAGCTGAAGAGCTTTCAATTAAAAGATAATATATCCACTTCTCAAAAACAAAGATTTTTTAGATGAATTAATATTCTACACCCAAAACTTATTTAGTTTATTTCAAATCTTAAACTTGCCCTCTTGAATAGGTGTCACAAATCAACATTTTCAATAAAACATAGCCTTATCTCCATAAGATGCACCCCTAATTATTTGTATGTAATAATGTTCCAATAGTGGATATATTAACTTTTGATAGAAAACTCAACTGTCCTGACGCTACTTCCCTCAGCAGTGTTTCAATGTACATAATTTCAAATTGCGATTGTTAATTGTGTTAACTGTTTCGAAAGTTTTACAGCGTTTTGAATTTGGAAAGAAATGCAACCCTCTTATAGATTCTGCAAAAATGTTCGTTGAAAAAATAGACGAATCAACTTAACGAAACTGAAGTTATTTAAACTTAAATTAAAATTTGGTATAAAATTGAATTAAATGCTATTTGCCTTACTTACTAAACTTGATTAATTATTAAAAAAACTGTATTGAACTTAACAGAGAGTCGGGGTGATGGGCTCATCACAAATTGCATATTGCCTCTGTTCTTTACTTTGGGCCTTGAGACTTTTATTACTTTGGGGCTTCGAGCATGGCTTAATCTGGCACTGCTGGCAAGCAGTGATATCAGATTAGAGCAAGAAAAGGAGGATGTAGCCTTCATTATTAACAATTCATTCACTAAAAGGGGATTACCGATTTCTTTAATTGTATCAAGAGTACCTGTATTAGCAATTTACTCTTCTACCATTGAAAAATTAGTATTAAGAGAAGTATTAACTCACGTTCTGAATCTTCTGATAATGATTTTAACGATTTTAGTAAAAACTAATTTATATTTTCAGGGAAAGACGCCAAAAGGTTGAAAGAGGTACTTTCTGTAAAACTCAAAAAATTAAAAAAGAACGTATCCTGAAAAAGCCTAAAATAAAAAAATGTAGACCAGTGTAACTATCTTTATATTTTTTTATTTCATTTGTTACCATACTTATTTTTTTTTAATTCTTACCATAATTTAAAGCCAAATATGATTATGAAAATATTTGTTTTATTTCATTTTTATGAAACTTTTTATCACGATTCATCTTTCGTTTTAGTTCTAATTTTTTAATAATAAAGCTAATATTTCTTCGAAATTAAGAATAATTTATGAGTAAAGATATAACAAAAGAATCAAAAACAAAGTTTAAGATGATTCATAATTAAGTGTATCAGAAAATCAGTCGGTTCCTTAGGACTAAAAATACATAAACTAGAGACATAGATATCAAAAAAGAATATGAGCCAAGAAACAAGAAAATTGATAAACAATAATTGAAATAAAAGTAATAATGAAGTAAAATAGGAGATGAAGAATTGCATAATGCGAAACAACAGATGTTGTAACAATATCATACAAATAAGAATTAATAATAGAAAAGAATAATATGACTAAATAAGTAAATAAAAGAGAAGATAAAGTAAATTGAAGCTAAATTAAAATAATACATTAAATCGCTAAGACAAATTTTGAATAGGAACAAGTTTTGATTAGGAAAAATAAAAAATAGTGCGTAGAAACGTTTAAGTCGAAAAATATTATTTTTAAACAATTTAATTCGGTCAACATCATTTGCAAAAACTGCTAAATATGGCCATTTTCGACATTTAATTACAGGTATTGTGATTGTCGCAGGAACGTATGTTTGAAATTAAATTGTGCCTACGTGCAATAAAATTCCATGCAAAAATAATGATAACGTTTCGCGGAAAACGCGAAAATAAAAAACAGGTTTTCTCTAAAATTGGCTTGAACAAGGCCCTAAATCGGAAAAAAAAATTTACGTAATAGCACTTGAATAAATAAACTTTGGGCAATTGAAACCGCTAAACAATTTTTCAAAAAAAAAAATTGAAAACTACGAAATATGGTCATTTTTGGACATTTAATAACAGGGCTTGTTGAAAGAGGTAGATGTTAAATAGGTAAATGTTTCGGGGCTTAAATTGTGGATTTTCAATGGTGCCTATCTATAGTAAAAATTTAATTCTGAAATAATAACTTTTTGTGGTGCGCAACACTTTCCCTTTGCCAGTACGCCATAGCGGCCGAAACATGAAAAACCCAATTTTCAAACGCGTTTTTGAAGTATTAAATTGAATCTCACATAAATATCATGAACATGGGGTTGTAGAGAAACTCTTTCCGAACGGTTTGAAAAATCCGTCTGGAACCATTTTGTATCTTGTTCAAGCCGTTTTTCGAGAACATCTGTTATTACATTTTCGCGTTTTCCGCAAGTTATTATTAATTTTGCATGAAATTTTTAATGCACGTAGGCATTACTAAACGGCGCAATTTAATTCAACAGACATCTCACTGCGACAATTGCAAGGCCTGTAGTTAAATGTCGAATAAAGGGACTGTATTTCGCGAAGTTGCGAACCGACTTCAATTGTTTAAATTTCATATTTTCGTGTGTTTTTTTTAACGCTATTGCGTACTGTTTTTTATTTTTCTTTAACAAAAATAGAAAAGTTAAGATTTATTTCAAATCTGAAATTTAGAGAAACAAAGAAGGATAAGAAAAATTACTTGTTATCTCATGAACACTAATCTTGTTACTATTAATTGTTATTTAGTAATAATTGATAATTAGAGATTTTCTAATAATTAGTTTTAAATTGCATTAGTGTGATGTAAATAACTAATAATTGTAAAATATTTTTACTGCTTAAGCAATGTATATCATCTGCCCTTAGACAAGATGAAGTCAAGGCTAATTCAAAATAATTCTCACTTTCTTTAGCATGTTCTGTTATACTGAGCAATCTATTAATCCTTTATTAATCCATGATTTTAGTTTTAGTTATTCATTCTTATAATTAAACAACTAAACAATTTCAATCTCTTATTTTTGCAGATTTGTAGATGTTGGAACGAGTACATGTTCAGCAACCCATACAGGAATAAGACACCATTATAATGTTTTGCAGGATGAAAATACTGGATTTGAAATGTAATGACCATTAATCACTTACCGTTTAATAATTTTTTTTGTACCCGTTTTCATGAATTTGAATAGCATTTTAGTAGATAATATCAAAAGTTCCTTTGATGTGGATAATCACTATTTACTATGGCAAAAGTACTTTCCGGAGTCCTACTTATCTATTGAATACTCATATTCTGTTTCCATGTAATATTTTTGTAAATTAAAAAAATGCTATAATATAAGCATCAGAAGAATCAACGTAATTACCTGAAGCATAATATGATACTGGCGCAACTATTACTGCAGCTAAATGAATCAAATTTAATATTTTCAAAACTGGAGGGAGCAAATTTTCTCCCTATAACTACGACCAAGGTAACATTCAACCTCGATATTTAGTATTTTTATAAATTCAAAATATAGGAAAACAATTATAAAAGATAGATGGAACTTAATTGCTTACATTTCAGTTTTGAAGCTGGTATAGTGGATATTCCTTAAAAATATTCTATTTTTTTCAGTTTTCTCTATTAACATCTAATTTCTATCATCACTTAAAAAAATTTAATATTAATCTTTTTCATAATTTAAAAAATTCAAATAAATGAATCTATAAATTCTAATTCTCCTCTTTCAAATGGGCAACGCATTTTGATCAGGAGTGAAAGATCTAGGCAATGATTGTCAGCTATTCAATTATTAACTTAAAATTAATAGAAAATACTGATACTTTTATTATATTGCAGATACTGACCGTTAAAGAATAAATAAAGAGAAATTTCTAAAAAATAAATGTCTGAGATAAATAGATATTTAATTAGTAATAAATATTACCTGTTAGACATTGTTATAATTATTAATCCACAATATGAATACAATTGAAAATTCTTTGATAAAAATAAAATTAACACTATTGAATTTTTATTAATTATTTCTTTACCCAACTTTGAGTTTAAGTATCCTTTAGATCATCTTAAAAGCCAAACAGCATTAATTATGTAGAAATGTTGTGAGAGATTGTCCCACCAATAATTATATAATACTTGAGTGTCTTAATATTTCATGATCCTTCTATATCTAGTCAAAGGATTAAGTCTGACTGGATCTTTCCGTGGTACTCATTAGGAAAAGCTTAATTAATAAGCAAAAACAGTTAATATCGCTTTTCCTAATATGAAGGCATACCTGAGAGTAGCAATTTTAGAAAATTCTAATAAGAATAGAAATCTTATTTTATGAAGAATTTTCCTCCAGGTTGATTCGGCAAATTGTAGAACGATATTCCTTTGTGAATAAAAATATGAAGACTAAAATAGATAACTTTGGAAATTATGGATATAAAAATATAACGTTATTTAAAACAAAAATACAACATAAAAACTATAATCAAACTACAATTATTCAATGTTATTTTTAAAAAATAACATTTGAGTAATTTTCTCATTAATAACAAAATAAGCCTAGAAAATCAATGGAACACTACTGGGTCAAGAACACAAATAAAAGATTTTGATCGAAACGAACACATAAGAGCTCTGGCAAGAAAACAAACGCGTTAGTGAAGAATGGACGATTTCACAGGAATCAGAAATTGAGATGGGCAAAACTGTTAATACAAATTAATTGTTCAAAGTGTAACTATGCTATATAAAAGACATATATTTTCTATTATTTTAATACCAAATTAGGTACTATTTTCCACAAAAATAAATCTGAGAATTATTTTTGGGATTTGAGATTCCAAGGCTAATAATCGTATTATTTCATTTAATTCAAACTGAGCCGGATCTAGGTTTTTGTTTTTGAGGCGATGGGCTTAATTCTGAGGTCCCTTCTTTCATCTCCTCCCTCCTCCCTAAAGGTAAACAATTTTATAATTGTGTTTTAGGTAATTTAGAAATAAATATCATCTCATAACATTAACACATTTTATTGTCTAAATGAAGGCCAAAACAAAACAAAAAATAAAATAAAATATTAAAATTACAAACATGTACTTATAAATTTCTGAGCTTTTTGCAGAAAAAATGTTTATGGTCTCGTCAAAGTTTATGGAAGCAGCTCGTTTGTGTTTGATTGATAGCCCCTCTTTTCCTTAATAAAAAAATTGAAAAAAAATTAATGATTATTGAAAGAAATTGAAAACAGTGAAATAGTATACAACTGATATCGAAAAACTAAAATAGAATCATGATGATGTTAAGAATGGAGGGAAGATACTTTCATTTTGACCAATACATTTGATGCCTTAGCATATAAAAATACCCAATACCAATCTAGGAATTCGTATAGTTTCCGATAATAAGGTGTTCTCCGTATTGTAAGAAAGAAACAAGTATTGTAATAACCAGTATTGTATAAATATGTATAATACGGATTTGATAGTAAGATATGATAGTTTCCTATTAATAACAACTATTATTTTCAGGCATAATAGAATGGAACTTACGATAAGTGGAGATACTGAAAAAACCATGTGCAGTGTTGATACAGAAAATTTGAGTTCCTTTGAAGGAAATCCAACTGAAAAGTAATGTATTTGATTCAATCAAACTAATTATTTAATATTTCAGAGTGTTACATTTATTACTTACACTAAAAAAGTAGAAGTAAAAATTGAGATATATTTTTAAAACGAAAAATTGAAGGGAAAAAAAAAAATGTTTATTTCGGGTGCGGTATTTTTGTCAGAAAAGGTAAAATCATGGATAGGACTGCGTCATAGAACTACAGTTGGATTCATTCGTCCATCAATGTTTTAAAACATAGCAAAATGTCGGCAATTTGTCTCGCTATGGCGTTATTGGAAAAAAAGGATATAGAAAATTTGGGCGAAAAAAATGTTTATTAATCCACTAAATTACAGTGATTTGAAAATATTAAATGAAATGGATAAGAAAGATTATAAAAATTGCCCGAGAATGAATAACAAAATCATCTCTCTAGTATAAACAAATGATAAATGATAATGCACTCAAGTTTTATATTTTTTTATTTATTAGATTTATACTTTTTCATATTATTTTAATTCGATATAACTTAAATTAATTATACTATTTGAAAGACCGGGTCAAATTAATGATTACAAGCAAACTTAAAGCAAAGCAAAAAAAGATAAATTAGAGATGAACATTTAACAAAAGTAGGATCCAAAATTATTAGTTAAAAATTGTCGCCATTCAGTTTTAATCCCATTATTTATTTAATATTTTAATTTAGTCCCAACAATGATGTTATAATAAAGGATTTTGGTCATGAGAACAGTAAAGGCCTTCTACAAGGATGTTGTATGTCCCCGAGCCTATTCAAAATATATGTTGACAACTGTCTAAAAAATTGGACGAAAAAATGCGGCAAAATGGCCATACCAATAAAAGATAGCCATTTGTGTCAGCTACTATTCGCTAATGACCAAATGATAATAGCACAGGATGAATTTGGCATTGGTTACATGTTTAGAAAAGTAACCGAGCAGTACGAGCAATGGGGTCTTAATATTACTTTAATGCTGTTCAATTTGTTATATTGGTGTTTTAAGCTAGGACCAACAGTTTTCGAGAAATAAACTAAAAACTGAAAAACATAACATTCTTTCCCTCTCCCGCTATTTGCCTGTGCTCCAAGATCTCAGGACTTGTAGTATTTTTACCGCTGAATTAGTCCAAAAAAAGCCCTGAAGTCAATTTAGACCGTCCCGTCATTTCCGCCTACACCCCCCTCATTGGCTGGCCTAATTAATTTAACTTACAATAGGAGGGCACATTCAGTGGTTGGCAGATCTCAACCAGATTTTTTGTGGTAACACGTGTGTTGGCGTTCGTTCCAATGGGCCCAAGGAGCCGAGAAAAAAAATAATAAAAAACGCTTGAACTGCTTTATTTTTTACAAATTTTAAAAAACTATTGCTTTTTGGTTAAATGAATTGAAAAAGAATGTTTAAATTATGGAGTAAAATAGCCTTATAGATTTTTTCACACTAAAAATTATGGCATATTTTGATTCAGCGCACCAATTTCGCCAAGAGAAAAATTAAAAAAATTGTTTAGAAATCAGGGACTCTTTGGAACTATTTGGGAAACCAAATTTGGGTCGTCGGTATAGGTTCTTAATCTAAGCGGTTTGCTATAACTGTGGTCTTCCTTCCTGTTTTTGAACTAACGTTATCCTCAGAAAACCTCAATTTTGTTTTTATTTTGTAATCAGATTTTTTCTAAATAACGCAATAGCTGTTTATATTTATGGAAAGAAGAAACTTTCCTATTTTCCAAGAAAATCGAAATCGCTTGAACTGAAGATGAGATACAGAGCTTCAAATTGAAATGTAATTTCGTGGCTTACAAATTTTGATTTGTTTTTGAAATTTTTCGATGTTATTTTTCAAAATAAAGGTTTTTGGTGTGCTGAATCAAAACCCGCCATAATTTTCTATGTAAAAAATGTATAAGGCTAGTTTACCCAATAATTTAAACATTCTTTTCAATTTATTTGACCAAAAAGCAACTATTTTAAAATGTTTGTATTTTTCCTTTCTTTATCAAACGCTGAAAAACAAATGTTTTGGGGGAAAAATCACGTCTGTATCATTTTTCAAACTCGAGATAAAAAATAAAGCAGTTTCAGCGCGTTTATTTTTTTTCTCGGCTCCTAGGGCCCATTGGAACGAACGCCGATACACGTTTCCAAATTTTTTAGATGTATTGTCACCACAAAAAATTTGGTTGAAATCGGTGACCGATTTCGACTGTTCCTTCCACTTGTTAGTATACTTTTTCTTATTTCTATCGTAAAAATATAACTATCTTACTATTCTCTCTTAAATGTTAAAGAGTCCACAATAGAAGAGATGTTATGAAAAGTATGAGGCTTGTTTAACCAAACCTGTTAGTTTTCGTGTCTTAAACTTAATTGTGTTTGAATAAGTTATATAATGAGGAAGGAAAAGTGTGGAGAAGCAATGAGGAACTTATGGGGGGCTGTTCCTTCAGCAAATCGCAACGCTAGAAAATCCAACATTATGCAATTGAGTGTCAGGGAAATTGAACGAATGTTTCGTTCTACTGATTAAGTTTTGTAACGGGATTCTAACAGTATATTTACGCTCAACATTTTTCTTAGTTATCATCAGAAACTGTCTTTTTTCGATTGCATATTTTCTTCTTTAAACTGTTATCTGATTATATGAACGAATTAGTGCATTTAGGAGGAATCAAACTTTAAATTTTATTTTCATATTTGTGGATAAATGCATATTTTTGAATGTTTTCATGCAAACAATATATTTTTGTGCTTTTTTTTTTTTTTTTTGTTAATTGATTTTTACTTTGTAAAGTGAAATCGATTGGTTATGAATTAAACATTAGATGAATATAAATATGCTGCTCCACTTACTCCAGTCTATGTTGAAAGATCTATGTTAAAAAGTATGTGAAGGAATGTTAAACTTTTCTAAAAGGTTTTTAGAAATCTTTTTGGTGATTAATTTTAATGAACAGCATCATTAATCAATTTTCCTTATATTTAATACTTCTATATTGATTATTGGTTTTATACACCTTATTACACTTAGTATATTTTGGTATGGATAACAAAGAAATAGAAGGAAATTTGGAAGACGGGAAAAAATGGCAAGATGTTCGATCTAGGGACGGTAGATAATCTCTGTTTTAAAAGTCTTTAAATAGAATAAATTGAATATTTTTGTTCAAATTAATTTTTGGAAACTGGCCGAAGTTTTAATTTGTCACTAATTTCTCTTTTTTTTTTTTTATCGTGAAAATGGTTTGGTTTAGAAAGCAAAAAAAAAAAAGAGACTTACGACTTATAGTGACTCACAATAATTTATTTTAAATTTTATATTTTTTTCCAAAGTTTTTTTCTGAAATATATATACATGCATATATTTCAGAAAAATTGATTGTAAAACGAATGAAAATACTACCTATCTAATTTTTATATTTTGTAGAATTTAAAATAAATTACGAATATTTTTGTGGGTCACTGTACATAATGTTAATAACAGTTGTATATGAGTTTAAAAGTGTATTTTAATGGTTAAAGTAGATGAATGGTTGGACGAGCATGGATACGAGTATTAAGGAAATAGACATGGTGGATATTGAAAAAAAACTAATATGTTTTCCGTATTGGCTCAGAGGCTGGAATCATCTGGAAATCAAGTATATGTACTTCAGTGTCTCGCTATATAAAATATAGTTTAATGATCATTTGATAATCCCAACTTGCCATTCTTTCGACGAAATAGTCTTACTGTCATTTATGAGCCAGTGGCACGCCTCTGCAAGTCGCCAACTCTCTCCTCTACGTCTACGTCCTCTAAGTCTACTTCATCTTTGAGCGTCTTATAAGTGCTCGCTTTGCTCCAGTTATTTGTATAATCTGTAAATACTATTCATTTGTTTTTCTATCTTGTAATTTTATATCTGCTTTTTTGCTAAAAATTTGTTTCCCCTGAACTCCACAATATATTAAAAACTAAATGTGCAATGAGCCTCCTCTGTTAATTGAAATTTATCATTTCAATTGCATGGTGACATATTCCCTAACAATAGTAGATATGTAGATTAAAAAAATTGAAAGATTAATATTGTAACGTCATTAATTGCATTATTAATTAGTTGTTTCGGTACGTTATTTCATTACCTGAGCAACTCATTACTAGCAGAATCTCAATATTAAGAACAAATCATTAATTTTTAAAATTTATCATAAATAAAAAAAAATTAGGAAGACCTCAAATGGGTACAGAATTAGGGCGAACATGGCCTTAGAAAATTAAAACTAAGTTATTTCATTCAAAAATTAAGTTATTTCATTACCTGAACAACTCATTACTAGCAGCATCTCAATATTAAGAACAAATCATTAATTTGTTATATAATCACTCTAAAAATTATATTAACTTTTAAAATTTATTATAAATAAAAAAAAAATTAAGAAGACCTCAAATGGGTACAGAATTAGGGCGAACATGGCCTTAGAAAATTAAATAAAAAACATGGCCTTAGGAAATTAAAACCATTGTGCAAATGGTCAACTGTACAGATAACCTGCGGTTATCTGACATAAATGTGTAGAGAAGTTTGGTGTAGAGAAGACTAGGAAAACAGTTCCGATTAATTTCGATAATGAGCTAATTTGAAGAATATAGTTTTATGACCAGCTATGTATTATATGCAAAAAACTTATTCAGCTATTATCGTTAGATACATCAATATATAAGCGCGAAAAAAACGAGTATACAGTAAAGCTCCTTTACTAAGGTCGTTATATTTAATTATATTTAATAGTAACTAAAAAATAAAACTGAAAATATCAAAATGGTGGGGTGAGGGAAAAATAGTTGTGATTCTCAAAAGGCACTTCTCCAACACCAACTCAAGTCACATACCATACAGATGTTCAACTCTCTAACTCAATATGGAGAGACTGTAGAGGTGCGCGAAATATTAAAAAACGCGATAAAACATTTGGACATGCAGAAATTTTAACACTGATTTTTTAACACTAATTTTCCCCCACTCTTCTATGCTATTGTTCTGCCTCCAAACCAATCTTACTTCCCGAATTTCAGCAAATTTGTTCCGAAGGAAGCCGATGGCAGTGCACAAATATAGCGGGAGAAAAACTCGTATATATATATATATATATATATATATATATATATATATATATATATATATATATATATATATATATATGTATGTATGTATATATCAGACATCCCCGAAACCGACAGAACCAACCGTGTTCTAGGGGTTATCAAATATCAAACATGAACCCTCAACTTCCTTCGATACTGTACAAAATTCTATTATTTTCGGCGAAAATACGACAAAAATAACTAAAGAGCATCAATATGAAACCTTATATTAATTGAGACTAAAAGAAACATGAACTTTGCAGGTTTGATTCTGGTCAGTGAAATATGCCTTTTATGCCGAAGCCTGTCCGAAGATTAAATCTGTATCTTATCTCTTTAACTAGAAAGGGTTAAGAACCAATGAGCTAAAGTTTTTTGTAGAAATAATTAACCATAAATTTAATCTTAAACATATAGGTTGTTATGATTAACGGTTTAATATATGATAACGTCTCAGTCCACTTTATAGATCTTCTTTAAGGCTATAAGAAAGATACAAAGGAAGAGATACAGAATTTGTTATATAAAGTAATTTTTATGTAATAAGTATTGTAAGAAGTGCGCCCACGATTTCGTTTATGTTACTCTTACTTTTAACTTTACGTTTTCTGTAATTTTTTTTTTTCTGTACTTTCATCCGTTGTTCTTTTTACATCAATATATGAAATTCTCATTCTGTTTCGTATCATGATTATATGTTGTTTATATGGTAAATGTTATGGTAAATGTTATCGTGCTATTTTAATGTTTTCGGCAAATTAACTTTTATTGTGAAATATAAAATAGCTCAATCGAGTTTTCTATTTAATTTTTGGTACCTACGTTACTATACAGCCAATCAATGTTGTGGGTTATAACCAACACTATTATGATTACTGCTTTATTCAGCTCGAAACTGTCGAACTGCCGCTCGCTCAAGAGGTAAAAAAAGTAGATTTTTCTATAGAGAGTTCGGGACCTAAATTGGCATAAATACGAATCAGTATATGGTGTCAAATGATAACCTCAATGGACAGTCGATCGTGTAGAAAGTAAGTACTCAATTTTTTTTATGAGTATACAAAATATACAAAATTTTGATTATGTATAATTTTCATAAAAAAAGTTACTTTGCATAAAACATAAAAAAAAAAGTCATATCAGCATCTATTGTTACGCCACAGGAATAATTACGAATTTTCGAAATATTTTTTTAATAATAATAATAATTTAGGATTTAAGAAAATCCATTTGCATTTTTAATTGATTTATTTATTTTTTATAGCTCCGGTGGTGAATCGGATGAAGTTAAATACAGGTTTATAACCTGTCACCTGAAGGAAGGAAATACACCCGAAAGCCTGATAACGACTATGAGTAAGTCCACGAATGAGACGAGAGATTGCCTGGAAGCAACTTTATCCATATACGCACCCAGCCTCTGTTCCATACCGCATCGTTTTGATGAATCACATGAAATTCTTTCAAGTATAGTCGACCATGCCAGTGTTATAAAGGTATCAATACCCTTAATGGATATTGTTCTTTTTGTTTTTGTTTAGTCAATAATTAAAAATAACATAATTATTTGGTAATAAATTTATTTCATATTATTGAAATTTATTGTGATATCAGAATACAAAGCCAGCGAACTTGCATAGTTACCCATTGTACACATTGTACCCATTGGGACTTTATCTAAACAAAGAGAGGAGCCCATAACATGTGGCAGAATAACAAACTCCCATCGGACATACCAGCATTTAACAGACTGAAAAACGAACTTAAGATAAGGATTCGAAAATTCAAAGGCACTAAATATGAAATTTACGTGAACAATTTATCTACAGATGAGGAAAGTTTGTGTAGAAATACCAGAAATCTTCTAAAACATCGTGAGGTTTCGGTTCTTCTTCGAAGTGTGGTTTTTGACTTTCATAACTACAATAAAAAAAATCAATAAGGGCTTATGCAACCAAGAAAACGCGATGTTGGGAGGGAATAACAAACAGGTCTCTATATAATGACTGCAAAGTTCATTTTTTGTATTTCCCAAATATATATTATGCAACAGCAGGTGTCCGATTGTTGTATATCAACGTCATTTTTTGAAAAAGGCGTAATCACCATTTAGCTAACTTTATAGGAAATACATGAAAAAATGTTTTTATAATATATAAAATAGCAATTTATTTATTTTTAATTTTATTCTTTATTGTGAACAGTAGGAGTTTATTATAGTGGGTTGACATTTATAATTACAATATATTTTTAAGGCTTCATTCATTCTGGTCAAGGCCAGAATGACGATTAAGAATCGTCAGTATTTGGTGTTTACTTCATCATAGCCGATTTTTATACCATTTTTTTTACGATATATCGTGAGCGAGAATCGATTGAGGTGGTGTTACCATTCCATAATAAATTGCAACTTAAATTTCGAATTTTTGGTACATAAGCCTTTTTCAAATAACGAAGTCGATATGTATGTAGTATGAATGACTCATTCCTTGCTGGTTTTTATGGTTCTGGTCAAATCCAGTTTGGTTTAACGTCCATGTAGAACTCGCTGCCATCTTCTATTGAAACCATCTTCTTTTCATATTGCACCATAATTCGAAACATTATGATGGCTAAAGGGGGTCCGTGCTTTATTTAATCTTTCTTCGTTGTCGATAATTTAAATTCAAATCTCATTTGCGATATAATTAAATGTAAATATCTGTTGCTATTATATCGTCAAATCTAATAAAAAATATTTTTCTTTTCAGAGTTTATTTTTAATAATAGCTAATCAAGTAGCATTCTATAATCTTCTCGTTTTAAACATATAACATCTTACAAGAGATTATTTTTTCAGGATGAAAAGGGCACTGAAACAAGTACATGGCCCGGTATAGCGTTTTCCACCAGTACATCTGCACAGACCTGCTTGATTGACTACGAGCTCTTCAAAGGGTTAGGCTGCAACCAAAAAGTTTATCGAAAGGATTATGTGATTGAAGAAACTTTGACAAACGGGAATCTCTTTAAAAAAACTGATAGCTCCTCTGTTTAAGGATAGCTCGTGTCTATATGCATGTCAAGAAGTTCATGCTGTGTTAGCGTTTTTATCTTATTCCCATTGTGATTAATTTTTTTAGGCAATATAGTTTTGTTATTTTTAACTTGTTATTATTCATTTTATACTATGTTTTAAACATGTGAATAGAACTATTCTTTAAAATTCTTTTTAAAGGCAATTACATATTAAATACGAGGAAGATAATTACTCATTCAATGGCATTATATTTGTTCCTACATAGCATTCAGTGATTGTAAACATTTTTCCCGTAGTTAATTTTTTTTTTTTTTGCTATATCAACTGTCGAATAAAACCAGCTTCTACACTATATTTTGATAATTTCTATTCTCCTAAAAACAACAGAAAAAGATTATTCAAAATCCCACATGTCCTTCAAAACTCATAGTAGATCTGAATAGGAAAAATAAATTGAACATAATTGTTAATACATATTTAGAAAAGATATTGAAACGAACGTTACAATGTTCGGATCTATTTAAGAATCAGTCATTCAGAATAATATCATTCTGAACAGCTAATCAACCAATTTTGGGTTCACGCTATTATATTTATAAACACCAATAACCATTTTTAATTTTTAAATTTTTAATTGCATTTCAAGTGCATATTGTGGGCGTTCAAGTTAAAAAAAGTGTTAAAAAATTCACATTTCACACTGACTGTTCATTTCTTCACTTAGCAAACCATATATTTTCACCAATCAAACATCTATCAATAAGGCATTTGATATCTTATTTGGCTGTAATTTTTTAACCGCAGTATACCTGCAGGTTTTGCAGATATATAATTCACAAACTGGACTTGATGACTTTTGCTCGAACACCCACGAAATGATGCCGACGTTTGCCTTAGAATGAGTGTTGATTTTTTTAGTGTTAATTTTGATTGGACTGTTCTTTTTGGAATTTCTAACTCTATGCATTCACCCGATTTTGATAATTATAGATGTCGATTAACCCCAAGTATCGCTGGGTCATTAGCTAGTGAGATGCATGGACTAATTTCACACATTTGGCAAGTAGAGAGGATGCCGAAAGAGTGGTCAGAAGCAACAGTCGTTCCACTCTATAAAAACAAGGGGGATAGGACGGACTGCAGGAACTATAGAGGCATAAGCCTGCTGAACACAGCGTACAAAATTTTCTCTATAGCTCTCTACAACCGCATACTGCCATATGTGGAGCGTAAGCTGGGAGATTACCAAGGAGGTTTTAGGCCTAACAGATCAACCATCGATCAAATCTTCTCCTTGCGACTGATGTGTGAGAAAATGAAAGAATTTCAAAACACTATGTGGCTACTGTTCATTGATTATAAGGCGGCATATGATTCATTTTTGAGAGAGGAATTGTTCCAGGCAATGAAGGAGATGAATATTCCCTTAAAATTTATCAGACTCGTAATATGCACAATGAACGATACCAGCTGCAAAGTTAGAGTCAATGGCAAGTTAACCAGCGCATTTCAGATAAACGATGGACTCAGGCAGGGTGATACTCTAGCCCCGCTACTTTTCAACATCATTCTTCAAACTATAGTTGCAAGAGCCTATCTGGATGAGGGAGGTAATATCTTCTACAAAGGGGCCCAATTATTAGCATATGCCGACGATGTGATGATAGCTGGAAGATCTCTTGTTAATGTTAAAAATGCTTTTGGGAAGCTGGAAAGGGAGGCCAGGAGATTTGGCCTAGAAATTAATGAAGAGAAGACAAAGATTATGATCTTGAGGAAAAAGAAACCCATGCGACCCCAGATGTGCTATACAATTGGAAACTACACATTCCAATGTGTTGCTAGTTTTAAGTATCTTGGTGCACAGTTTAATGAAGCATTGGAGGAGGAGGAGGAGATCCAGGCACGCATTATCGCGGCTAATAAAGCTTTTTTCGCAATAGCTCATCTTATGAGAAGTAGATTAGTTAGCCGCTTAACCAAGTTAAGGCTATATAAAACCCTCATTAGATCAGTGGCAGCATATGCAAGTGAGAAATGGATATTAAAAAATCAGCAGCTGAAAAGATCGACATCTTTGAACGCAAAATATTAAGGCGCATTCTGGGACCTGTGAAAGAAAATGGGGTATACCGTCTTAGAAAGAATAGAGAAGTATATTCCCTATATGACGATGTGAAGCTCTCCGACTATGTCAGATTACAACGTCTAAAGTGGTTGGGTCACCTCCATAGAATGGATGATGGCAGAACCGTCAAAGAGCTATAAAAAGATTGTCCAGAAGGAGTGAGAGCTCGAGGGAGGCCACGAGGCAGATGGAAGGACAGCGTCTCAGAGGACCTTCGAAATCTTAACATGTCTCTGAGACTTGCTACGGACCGACAAGACTGGGCAAGAGTGATTGAGCAGGCCAAGGACCGCCTTGTGCGTCTGTCGCGCCTATGAAGAAGAAGAATCGCTGCGCTTTGAAAAAATACGGATTTTTTTCTAATGCCCAACCTCATAGCTTTGGAGTTTTATAGATACACACTCGGAACTCGGATAAGATAATTTGTCTCGAAGATATAATCTGCTATTTATATTCACATGCTCTACCTGTATGTTCAGATATCGGATTTCAAACTGTGCATAGGTGCCTTTATAACTTATTTAAAAGTCGTCTTGGATGACTACAGCTAAACTATTTATTTATAGCTAGTGAATTTGTGGGATGTTGGATAGGGATCTTGGAACATTATGCCTATAAATATAATTGTTTCTATTTTGTATATCGTTATTGCTGTAGTGAAATCTCCTGTGTTACCTAAAATCAGTAATGTGATTATATTTTATTAGAAACAATATTTAATCTCCTATGGGCTGGTGAAAAGCTGTCTTGTGTTAAAAAATCATATTTTATATGATTTATATGATTAAATATATTTTAATATTAATCGTATTTTTAGTGCTTATCGCATTCCCGACAGTCAAACAAATCATCACAAAATCTTGAAATCACCCATGAGACATTTCCAAGGCTTTACATAGTTTCACAGTTATTTACATACCAAGTTAAATTTTTATAATTTATTTATATAATTATATTTTTTCATATTGCTTATTAATCAGTTTTTTTGTAAGTCCTGTAAAAATCATGTGATTGACGCATAGGTGTGATAGCTAACCATACGGCGCGCATTGTGGATCGAGTCAACGTATTGTTTTGGACAGTGGCGTACGCAGGTGGAGGTCAAGGTGATATATCTCTTTTCTCCGACCGAAATTTTAGAAAAAAATAAAATTTTCATACCCACCAACATAAGTTTTGTATTTTTATTAATCATTTTAGATCCAATTTTCATTCAAAACTTACGCCCAATTCGACGATTTTAGACACTTCAGTGATTACTTCCCATGTTCTTATATAATCTCTCCCCACCGAAAAAAAATTCTGCATACGGGTCTGGTTCCGGATTTTGGTCAAAAAGTAAAAACTCAAATTTTAACCAAATTTTACTGCATATATATATATATATATATATATATATATATATATATATATATATATATATATATATATATATATAATATGTATCCTTCACTTGAATATTCTCTAACGATATTTTCCATTGCCGAACTCGACAATCTATAGGCGGCTGTGAAATCAAAAAAAAATAATCCACTTGCTCTAAAATATTGTAAAATCCGTAACACTTGATTACGTAATATCTACGGTCTGAAAATTTTAAAGTAAAATCATTATTTCTATATAAAAAATATTGATATATATATATATATATATATATATATATATATATATATATATATATATATATATATAATATATATATATATATATATATTGAAGTTTTATATATATATATATATATATATATATATATATATATATATATATATATAAAATTCAATCTTGATAGGTCAATTAAGAAGTTTTATGAGATGATAGTTTTTTAAAATATTTCGACAATATTCGTAAAAGTCTCGCAAGATCGTGCTTTATTGCCTACCAAAAATTAAAGGTAAGACATCTCACATTAAAATGGTATGTGGGATTTCTGCCCTTCATAGCAACTTTGGATTTTGTATGGGACCGCTTTCTCAATAAGCTTTCTCAATTAATATTAAAATTTGAAGTTTTATTGGATTTGGAGCAAACTAAGTAAAAATATTATGGGTTTCAGAATTACAAAAATTAGGTGATCAACAATAAAATTCCTAGAGTCGTACCCATGTTATCGCAAGTTGAATTTTGACATTTAGACACTTATTTCTTAGTAATACGTCATAATTTCTGTGATCCAATAACGACATTTTCGTCCGTTACCAAAATCCTAACAACCTGTAAAGTTTAGCTAAAATATGTTTAATATTTTATGAGAAAATGACGGACTACCGAATTCTAAATTTCAACGACAACGACTGAGCAACATTTTTTTCTGCCTTTTATTTGAATTTTATAGATTATTGTTACCTATCACACCTATGCGTCAATCACATGATTTTACAGGACTTACAAAAACTGATTTATAAGCAATGTGATAAAATATAATTTTATAAGTAAATTATATAAATAGGTTTATTTGAATTTCTTTTTTTACAGTTTTGCTTTTATTTAGTTGACACGAATTTAGCGCGAATAAGCGGAATTTATTTGAAATTAACAAGTAGTCAATTAATGATTATCAATTAAAGGAAAAATAAAAACCGTCGTAATTTGTAAGATTAATCTTTAAATCACAATTAAAATCGAGCATAAACATTTTTAATTATATTTGTAACTGATTTGTTAACATGCTTCCGTTTCATTCTCTTACGAGGTTTTTCATTTAGTCTTTTACAGGTATTAGCGTGTTATAGTGCGTTTAAAAGAATTTAAAAATATTTATTATGATTCGGATTGACACTTGGTTTCTAAGCTGAGATTTTATTTTATTTTTTACTTTCGTTTTTACTTGATTTGGCTAGGATCAAGGACCTATGAAATGAATAATTTTTTTCTTTTTTTATTTATTTCTTTCCCTCCAGAAATTTTATTTATTTAAATAATGAATAATTTGAAAATTAACTAGGATTTCAATATGCTTTTATAAGATTCATATCGTGCAAAGAGAGTTTTTGGTGTTTTGAAATACAAAAAAAAATAGGATTTGTTTTTTTTGTATATTAGTGGTGTTCTTTTTTTTTTTGCAATTAGTCTAGTTAAGGATTCAAAATAAGGTTGGATTTGGATAGAATTTAAAAAAAAAAATCCTCTTGCGTTATTCTTATCACCAATCTTTATTACCCCCATTGAAATTAATATAGAGGAATATCTTGGTGAAAATGCTATGTCTAGAGAACCGAGCGTTCCGTCCACCGTGTGACTGAACATTGAACTCTTAAATTAAGGTATTTTGGGGGAAGTTAGTGATTTTACCAATAAAGGAAATAATTTAGGGAAAAATAATATCTCTTGAAGTTAAAATGCTTGTCTATAATAATTGCATGATTACTGGTAGTTGTGTGAACAGTAGACCTAGCAAAACAATTTAGGGATTTTTATGTTATTCGAACAATCAATGTGTTTCGAATGAGGAATCGATCATTTTTTTTTCATTCAAAAAATAATTTTATGTCGTCACAATTACTGTTATCTGATTTTATAATTTTTTTTTTTTTTAAATGGATCAAGAAATATCAAATTTAAATAAAATCAAATAATACATTTCGTCGTGACTGCGAAATAAACAGATTTTTGATGATACGGATCCATTTAAACGACCGCCATCTTGGATCGAAATAACAAAATAAAAATCTCTTCACATACATCGTTTTTCTTAACTGCAAGTAATATTTGTACAAAATTTGAAAAAAAAAATCGATTTGACGTGACTGCAAAACAAACTTTTAAATGACTTCAAGGTATAATTATATACAATTTATATAAAAACGAACAACGCATTTGTTCGTAACTGCGAAACAAACAGATTTTTGTTGATACATGGTCTTTAAAACGACCGCTATCATGAATCGGAAATTAAAAATTGATATCCCTACATATATGTCATTTTTCTTGACTTCAAGGAACATTTGTGTCAACTTTAAAGAAAATCGAACGACGCGTTTGGTCGTAATCGCTTCACAAGCAGACAGACAGAAATGCCATACGGTCCAGTTGAAAGAGGAACTCGCTTACGCTCGCTCAATAATACACTAATGCCTAATACTAATACACATTTTTCTACTCTGAAGTGTAGCGTATTGGGAAAACCGTGGCAGAGTTGAGTTCGTTCCCCTTTTTTTTCATGTAACGTCACGCTGGTGTCTAATGCTCAGGCCGATTCGCCAAGGGAAAACTCCAGTTGTCATGAACAGAAATACAGAAAGGGAAATGTATTCACTCTTTTCCGTCTAAAACTGTGTTTTTGGGTTTCAAATAATTTCGCCACAAACTTGGGATTATGTTATATTTGATTGTGTTGGTTTTATCATAAGAAACCCTTTTCACACGCTCGCTACACTCTATCTATTCGCAATATCAACGCAGTTTCTTATCGAATATTTTTTGAAATACTGTTTGTCAGTAGATTCGTTACTCCCTTTAATGACCTTTTCTTTAGAATCGTTTCTTGAGCGTAAATAATTCTGATTGTTGTGCCTTAACCACCCAATGTTCTAACATATAAAGATAATTAGAATAATTAAGTTATTTTCATAATGATAGAATAAGGTTTAGCCGTACAGATTATTACTATACTTATAATTGTATTCGAATTACAATTGAGTCTTCTTGAAATATATATGTAGATATATTTTTTTTAATTTTGAAATAAAAAATAAATTAATAGGTATAATAAATCAAAAAGAGCTTTTTGAATCAGTTCTTAAACGAATCACAGATCCTTTACTCCGTCTCACTTGAGCCAGAAACAAATGGCGGTTCGCTTTGGGCATATGAGGGTGGGCCTGTGGTATGTGGGTATAAATCTACAAATCAGGAATAAATGAAGGCCTTCTCCATACTGACTCGAATCATATGGAATAAACAGCTCCAGCACAGGATGTTACGTACTGGCGCTTATTAGTTAATACTTTTTTATTTTATTCCATATGGACCATCTCCATCTTAATTTATTTATATTTTAACAACTAATAAAATATGATAAAAGGTTCTACGTCATCTAAACTAAAGATATGCCTATAAATTATGTTTTTTCTACTTTTGTATCTATAGATGTTTCATCGATAAATTCTATTTCTACACTAATGTATGCTCTGTGTTGGTTTTTTGGGTTTAGCGTAAGCGCTTTTGCACTCCACCTATGTAGAAAAGCCGGAAATTTTTGGTTGATTAACACATATCAGTGTCGTGCCAGTGCAGTGACTGTTACGTATTTCTGAATCAATGAAAAATGATATTCTTCTCAGCATTAGAATGGAGTGGTTCACCCATATCCGGCGCAGTTCAGTATCAATGTTTGTTTATTTGCGGTTTAACGTACTTATGCACTTCAAGTTGGGTCGTAACAACGGGTTTTCCTGCAGGAAACAACTTTTTCTAGACAGAGTGAGAAGGTAAAGATTTATTCCGTGGTTCTGAAAAATAAATGTTACCCCGCCTAGACCGGACTCAAACTGGCGCCGCTTCTATCTCAAGAACTGAAATATATCTTTTTTTCATAAACTTTTTGTTTCAATTTATTTGGCAAAAAGGCAATTTTTAAAGTTTGTATTTTTCCTTTTATATATTCTGAAATACAAATGTTTTTATGGGAATACCATGTTGGTGTCATTTTCAGTCTCTAGGACCTAATGGAACAAATGCCGGGACACACGTCCAATATTTTTGGACGTAGAATCACCAAAAACAATGTGGTTAAAATCGGTGACCCATTGACTGTGCCCTCCCTTTGTAAGTCCACTTTTATTTGGAGGGAAACATGTGTTGAAAGTGCTCTCCTATAATGTTAGGAAAATATGAAATAGTGTTATATAAGTTGATATCCGCATGATGGTATAGTTTAGGTTAGGTTACTATTTTTTCTGGGCGATCAACTACTTGTTTATTACGCCCATGATGATATAGAAGGATCAATCTAATTAGGGATTGATAAATTATTTGCCACTTCTATAATTTTTTTTTATTAACAAATAGTTTCTAATGTTATACATTCATCTTTAGTTCTAAAAACAAACAAAAATTCAAAAATAAGCAATTCGATTGAATTGCTTATTTTTGAATTTTTGTGGTTTTTTTTTTTTTTTTTAATTTTCGAAACTAGTTTTCAATAACAACAAAATTATAGAAATGGCAAATAATTCATCAATCCCTAATTAGTGTCATATAACTGCGAGGTACAGAATTGCAAGAGCCGTACGATCGGATGAGTGATTGATATCTGTGAGCATCAGTTGGAAGGAGCGCATGGAAGAAGTGGTCATTGAACCTGAAGTTCTCAAAAGCTGGTGGTAAAAACGGTTGCCCGCTGAGGGTGAGAAAATCCAGCAAATATCCCCCGTCGTGAAATAAATTGCTGATTAAACTCTGTAAAATTTCAAATAACCTATTTCCAGGACCTAAACAACCAGTGACTAGGTTGATTACAGTAAAACTTCAACTAAGTGTCACCATAAGATCAGGTAATAAATAATAGTTAGTCAGCATTTTACTGGATTTCTGGTGCAATATTTTGTGCCAATTCCTTTTCTAAACTAGTATTAACAATTTTACTATAGGTTTTGCCTTATGTTGAATTATGAAACGAATGACTGTCGAAGGAATAGTAATTTGTATTCCTTAAACTTTTGTTTCTGTAATCCCTATCAAAATTTATATAAATTCCGGTAGGGGGCTGAAATGATCCCCCGTGATTCAAATTTTCTAATACATTGTATAGATAAATAATAACCGAGATTTTTCTTAATGGAAGACATTTTAACAAACTCTTTTAACAAAAGATCTACTACTACTATCTACTATTATACACCCGTTAGTGATGTTTTACTTCCACTTTATCTAGTTCTTTTCTATACCCCTTTGGTGTGTGACTTTATCCAGTCCGTCCCATTAATTGTCTCCTAGTTCGACTGTAATTTGTCCATATATTCCTTTCTTGCTTAACCAATATGCCAACTACTTCCTTCCAGGCTTTCTGAACTAACCTTTAAACTGCCTTTTTTTGAGTTCGTAAGGGCGCATTTACACGTGAGAGAAACTCGGCGCGGAAGCTCTTGGAAGTTACACTCTGAGTTCTTTGCACGAGAGAGATTGAAATGAATACACTATCGGAGAGCTATTCCTAATGGCAACTCTCGCCATATAGTCAAATCTCGAGTACCTTTCAGGCCGATTAGATTCATGATTTCTATCAGTTCTTAGATTGATTTTAAATATTTTTAAATAAACAAGATGTCAAGGAAAAGGGAAATAGCAACAGCTTTATTAATTTTGTTTATATTGCAAAAGAAAAAAAATAGGGGTCAAGTTATTAGGCCAAGCCACATAGACCAAAAAAAAGCGGGTCTATGCTTAATAATTGTCGGAAAGCTGGTAACGGTTTTCATCTCTTTGTTTGCATATAAAAATAGTATATTGAAGTTTGCACCAAATTTCTGCTTGTGCTTTATGAGGGGTGCACCAAAAAACCTCGAAAATTTCGGATGTTTTTTTTTGGTTTTCCCACTATAATTCCTTAACGGTGAATTCAAACGAAAAAGTTATTCAATAATAAATTAAAGAAAATTAAATTCTGCGTCAAATGAGTACCACAAAATAAGAATTCGGTTAAGAGTGTGGTCGAAAACCACAGTCATAAAACGGCGATTTTTTCCAGTTTTTTTCAAAACTGAGAAAGAGTACTATATATGATTCTGTTGCTAGGAAATAATTACTCATGAGAGTACTTATGAGAGAAAAGCTCATAAGATAAAAGTTGTAGAGCATCAAATTGCGTCCGCTGAGTATCAAACTTTTAAATTCGGTCAAGTACACTTCCCGAAATTGACAATCTTCGGCAGTTGGCATATTAGCTCAATTAGAGATATCATTTTTTATTACAAATTGGAGTAATTTTTATTTTAAGATAATTTGTATGTTTATTTCATAATAGTATTGGACTCTACCCTTAGGAGAGCATAGATGAAAATGAGGCCTTACCACCTGGGCTACAGAAACCTTGGGTCCGCATTCTTCACGCTGTTGGCTTTTGCCGATGATCCGGTTTTTGCCGGTAATAAATGCAGCAATCTCCAGTTTAGCCTCAGAGTCCTCCAGAAGGAATTAAGAAAAATCAATATGGAAATAAATGTTGATAAAACAAAAATTATGAGAATAGGAAAGAGAACAGAACGAGGAGATGGAATAGTCCGCTTAAATGGTGTTCCTCTGGAACACAGATTTTAAATATCTCAGTGCCCATTTAAATGAGTACGGATGGATAGATGGAGAGATCCAAGAAAGTATAAAATGTGTACGAAGGTGCTTCAACGCCCTTAAACGAGGTTTTATTGGAAAGAGAGAGGTTACGTAGGATACAAAGAAGAATGTCTTTAAAAATACCTTTCTCCCAATCCTAACGTACTCAAGCGAATCTTGGACCCTCACCAGCAAACATAAGATTCAACTCCAGGCTAAGGAAATTTTACTTCTTAGCAGGAGCAAAATTTTAAGCACTAGTTGCACTAGAGATATATCATAATAGTTGAGGGGAAAACAAGAAGGGATTGGGTAAGAAACGTGACTATAAGAGCTAATTTGGACATACGTTCGGGCATGTTTTCCGTATGACTGAGAATCGTATGGCTAGAGCTACATACGAGACCAACGTAGAGAGTAGAAGACCTCGGGGAAGACTCAGAAGAACCTGGGGAAGCAGTGTTAAAGACACCTATGACTGGAGAGGCTTGGGCTGGACGAGGAGAACATTATTGGTTCGCGAGCGAGAAAATTGGATCAAGCTCTATAAGCGGGCTCCTCACACTGTTTAAGCGGTAGAGAGGAAGCGATTATGTAGGTATTTTGTATGCCCCTATCGTGAAGAATCACATTTTTCATCATCGTCTTTCTTGTGTTCTCCTCAAGCATAGACTGGTTGAGAATAATTTTCGGTCTTAATTTTTCAATTAAGGTCTCTTTTTCAGACACCATAATTTAATTAATATGATACAACGGCTTCTTTCGTGTTTATTTATTTCTTCTTTGGCAGTCTATTTTTTGGTAAATAATTCACTGAAATGTGTGAAAAATAAGAAATTGATGATTACAGAGCCCAGGCGAAGCTACTTGAAAAAAGAGGGCAAGTTAAAAAGGCTGTCCTAAATGTAGAAAATATTCCAGACAGAGCGGGGCTAATGGTTAATTGTTCTTCGGTCCTTATCTAATGTTTGTAAACTTAGCGACTAAATGTTAATCAATTAGAACCATAAATAATTCACTTATTTACAGACCAAGTTTGTCTGTGTTGGTTTATTTAATCGTGGATAATTGGTTGAACGCGTTCATTCGCGGGAGTACATTTCCGTTTTTGTTACATTTCAGATTAGCTTCACTGCTACAGAGAGTGTCTCAGTTCTTTGTCGCAAAATCCCGGGAATCAACTATAAAACACAAAAGCGATAACAATTGTGATTTACTTTCTCAAAAAATCTTTCCTTCAGCAGATATGTAACTTTTTTTCATTTTTCTTTACAAGTCAAGTACCTGATCGTATGAAAACGCTGTGTATCCAATATACTTTTTGTAGCCTTACATGATTATAGATAAATAAACCTGTACTTTTCTATATTCTATTAAGAATAATTTTTGTCTATCTGCAAAATGCATCTCGAAATCTTGCGAATGTTTTTCTTGAGGTTGGATTTCATCAAAAGCGATAATTTGCATGTCCCACAGTTTAAAAAAAACAAAAACATTACCTGTCTTTTGATTTTAAAGAAATGAAAAAAATACTGTTTTTACCTCTTAGCAAAATTTTAAGCACTAGTTGCTGCTTTTGACATTATTAGATAGTAAATTAAAAATAATTAAGTTTTAAACATTGTCACAAGTGCTAGTCCCCTAGTGTTAGTGAATGCTTTCTAAACGATACTATTACTGATTAATCGCTTTAAATAAATAATTAAAAGTATGTACCACTTGTTAAAAAATCGTCGGATTTTGGCTTGTTCAAGTTTTTGAGCCCTAAACTGCTTTTTCGATGTTTTAACTAGTCCAACCTTCGCATCACAAGTGTTGTGTCAAAAATTATATCACATTTTTTTTTTGTAAGGATTGATATTGTAAGACGCGTTGGTGACGCATTTTGTGCAGTAGGGGTTTAACTCTACTATTATTTCAGTCCAGTATTATCAAGAAGCACGTGGGGGACTGACTAAACGTTCACCCCCCCAAAAAAAAAATGATGAGTATTCATTGTCATTAGTGTTACCATGTAATAACTTCGAAATAGACACAATTAACTCTATCCCACATGATCATCCGACAACAGCTAAGGTAAAATTAGTAAGTAAAAAGTAAAATTACTTTCAAGGAGGGTAATAAACATAAGCAACGAACGCCCCGTTGAATTCAAAAAGTCACAAATGTTACCTATCACCAGTTACTTTAGCATAGTCACAATTAGTACAGAAAATATAGAATAAATTCATGTGAAATATATTATTATTTATTTGTTATATGTCAATAAGAACAAAATTGAAAAAATGGAAAATTTGACAACCCCATTATGTATAATTGTTCATTATGATTGAAACTAAAGTAAAGTAATGAGGATTGGAAAGCTCCGATATCATAACTGGCGTATGGTCCGTATAAATGGGAAAATAATAGAACAGATGGATAGCTTTAAATATCTATGAGCACACCCAATGGAAAATGGTCTTATAGATACGGAAATTAGGGAAAGAATACTGTCGACTGGAAAAATTTTCAATACTGTCAAAAGGGGCTTCATAAGCAGGAGAGAGGTATCAATGGGAACAAAAGTGTCTATCTACAAAACACATTCTCCCCGATACTGACATATTCCAGCAAATCTTGGACCATTACGACAAAAGCACAGGAGTCTACTGCAGAGTTCCGAGATGAGTTTCCTCCGGAGAATTGAGGGTAAAACAAGGCGCGACCGAATAAGGAATACCACTATAAGGACGAACCTTAAAGTAAAACCTGTAAAAACAGTGATTGGGAAGAATCAACTCTGTTGGTACGGACATGTCAGCAGAATTGATGAAAGAAGGATAGCCAGAACAACCTATGAGACACCGGTAGATGTTCGTAGACCGAGAGACCATCGGAGGCCAAGAAGATGATGGGAGGAAGGCATAAAAGAAGCCTTTGTAGCCAGAAGAATGGACCGGAGAAGGAGAAGAGGATTGGCAGGAGAAAGAGATCTTTAGTACAGGCTCAGTAAGAGAACCCTAACACTGCAAGGGCGATAGAAGATGATTGTAATTACAAAAACCGGAACTTTTAGCTTCAAATTTTATAGGACTCTAATCTTCAAACAAATCATCATTTGTTTAAGTTTAAGAATTAAATTAATTCTTAAAATTTTAGCATTTAGGTTTTTTATATTCAGAAATCGATTGACGTAATCCTTTACCCCAGAAAAAGTCTTTTTTAGTAAACAAAAAAATCCAAGCAGGCCTGTTGAAAAAAAAGAGAATGAAAAAGAACGAAACTTAATATTAATAATTCAGTCAAATCTCAATCAATGAAATTTTATTTTTATTTAGTAAACAGTTCACCATTAATTATTTTATTTTATTTTTTATCCTACCTTTAATTTTATTAAAATTTGAATTTAAATATTTTAGTAAAAATGAAGGGACAATAATCATTGGACGATTTATGAAGCAGAGAATTTTATTTTTCTGTTTTCTTAATTATAAATAATATAATAACAATTATAAATATCATAAATTATAAATGTGTCTTTTATTGTACTTTATTAAATATATCTTTATTGTATTCATATTTTCATGTTTTTAATGAAGTAATAAAATTATTGTAAAGTATAATGACTGTAAAACATATAACTATTATATTTTTGTATCCTCATCAACTAATTAAAGAAAATCTGAGTTCAAATTTTTAAATATGAAAGGAATAAATCTTGCCTTTTGCTAAAAAAAAGATCAGACTAACTGCACAAAAACATTTTTTTATTTAATTTTAAATGCAATATTCCTTTTCTTTTATATTTTAAGAGCGTTTAAAAGCTAATAAAAGTACTAATAAATCACATTCCAAATGTTTGAGATAAAAAAACAATGGTTAATTATCACAATTATGTCCAATTAATCAAAAAATTATTAATTAAAATACATTGATTTAATATTCAAAAAAGTAATTTTAATTAATTATATTACTGATTATGTCATTTTTCTCAAATAAACTAATAATTATTAAATGACATAACAACATACCTAAATGACATACAAAATGGAATTACTTCTAATAATCGTTAAAAACAAAAACGGTTCTGAAAAACGGTTAAAGCAATGTACTTCGGAGTTACAATTTATAAATGCATTTCAAAGTTCTTTTTCAGTAGTTTATTTACTAACAAGTAATCTCCAAGCTTTTTATAAACAAAATGAATCTAAAAAAAAAAAATGAATACTCTGTGTAGTCAAGTGAGTCAAGTAGTGTATAAAAAAAAAGTTTTTAGTAATTGTGCATTGATGAAAGAGCAACCAAGTGTTAGTGGAACTTATGTTTAAGGATGTATCTAGAATTAGTAGTGAAAACGAAGAAAATAATCTATATGTACCAAAAGTTGTGAAAAAGAGGGATTCCTGGAAATTTGTGAATTTTCGATAACTGATTCCGTCCCTTCTTTCTTACATTTCTAACCTTTACTCGAGATTCGAGACGTTTTCGAACCATAATCCGTTATAACTATTCCATATTTTTAGATTTCCGTTGATTAAAACACAGTTAAAACTTCTAAAAATTCACACAGAACACGTGAATTCTCTATAACTGTCACGACTCAAAGTTTTCAAAATTCAAACAATGCAATTGCAAACGCGTATGCAGTTGCATTGTTTGGACCTAGACCTGGTAACCAAGCTACCGTGGAACAGTTCCGAACTGTTCCACACTCAAACAAAATAGTTCCACGAGATTCGTCCGATCTCTACTGCATACCAGTTCGTATGTTAGGGATTTTCGAGGAACTTATTAAGAATTTAAAAATTCAAACCGTCAGATTCAATATGGCACCATATTGGTATTATTCATATTACATGCTGAAAATTCATTGTAAAAATTCAAACACTTCAATACTAATAAAAAAAAATTAAAATATTAATAATGAAAAGTTTTGATTTTGAAATATAAAAATTTAAGAAAGATAAATCGGCTACAGATCTAATACTGGTCTTAGCGAATGTAAATTCTGGAGGAATCAGGAGGAGATGGATGTATTGATAGTTGTCCAGATCCTTTGGCATCATCGACTCAGTAAGAAATCGCAGTAAGTTAGGATAAGTTCACTAAAGGATGAATTTTAGATGGGCTGGGTGACCGATTTCACGTTCATCGTTGCCGGATAATTGAAGACACATTCCCAAGCTGAGGTAGTGAGGTGTTTTTTTTCTGGTGTTTTAAACTTAAAACTGTCAGAGAATATTTTCAATTAATTTAAATTTAATTTTACAATTTTATGTCAAAGTCTAAAGTATAATAGGTACTGCAAAAAGAAATATTCTTAGAATATTACCATAAAATTAATTATTTATACAAAATAAAGAAGACATGAATATAACACTACACACTTACCAAGTTCTGCATCGTATCTTCTACGCCATCAGAAATCTTCCTACACTGACAGATGCTTTTCCACTTTCTCGGAATCATGCTCCACTCTGCCTAACCCAGACTTCGAATAGAAGTAAATATAAAATATAATAGATAATAATTTTGTAGAATTGTACTAAAAGTGCCTTATTAAATTTTAAACTAAAGCATGCTGGTTTTAAGTAGCACGAATAATTTGCTAAAGGAAGCATTTCTAAAATAATAAATGAAAAGTTAGAACATAAAAAAAGATTCTTTGCAATCAGCCACAACTTATGCGGACTGTCCTGCAGAAAATCGGCAAAAGTACAAGAAAAAATGTTTATTTCACAGGAGTGATAAAAAATATGCTACTGATAAGGAAGGCTATCGACATACGAGACATTTCCATAGCCGCTAGTGAGAAAACGAGAGGACCTAATGACGTAATACTTAAAATAGAGAACCACAGGACTCTGCTGTCTCGATTTTTATTAACAGAACCACGAGGTTTTCGGACTTACCATGCTTTCTCGTTCTAGTGTCGAAATCTTATTGATGTCATGCCGCTGTTTACGTATTACCTATTAGTATTAGTAGGATGGAAGGACAAGTAAATCTGTCATCTGCATATAAATAAAAGTGGTAATGATAGTGTAATAGTGGTAGAATAGTCACATAAATCGTTAAGTATGATGGGGGAAAACGTTAGTGAAAGTGAAGATCCGTGATACTCACCTCGGGTAAGAACGAGAGAAGAGGTGGGAGGTTTATTAAAAATACTAAGAACTTCTCGAAGGGTCAGGAACAGGCGATAATTTAATAGGCGATCTAAGATTTAAAGGAATTTGAAGGGAAACATTATATGTGTACAAAAGGGCAGGGAGAATAGTGGGACAAAAAAGTTGGACAATTTTTACAAAAATGTAAAAAATAATGCCTACATAAAGAGTAAATCATCAGGAGGAACATGGGGGAAATGAAAATTGTCTGGTTTAAATGGAAATTCATGGACGGGAAAAGAGGAAGAGTGAGATAAAAGTGCAGACGGAAGGGGGTCAACAAAATAAGAATTTAGCTTGTCCGGATTGACTGGATTAAGAGTCCAAGTTTTGCCGTGTTTTTTACCATCTTTAGAATCTTCACCCTGACGAAAGACAGTCATTGATTGAAAGTTCTTGTAAGCACCGAAAATTGTAATAGCCAATCTTTACTCCCTTCTATTCCATCCAATCAATATTCTCTTTACAAATAGATTATGCGTACGTGGTAAGTCTATCCGAATGTATCTCATTTTCATTTTTCTTTAGCTCTTGTTTTCCGCTTGAGTTACACCTTTTTATTTTCCTTTCATTTTGCCACGTAGCAATTATTTAGTCTCACTGTAAGGTTTCTTAATTTTTTTATTCAATATATGACCAGACTTATATATTCTAAAGTATATATTTATACACAATGATATCCGTAAGATCCGATGTTATAACATGCATTTTGCGCGAGATCTAAGAAATTGTATAGGGATGTCTTCAACTGGAAAATAAGCCATTTGCTAAAGTGGCAGTTTCTTATAAGAAAAGCAACAGGCCATTCGATCTTACTGGATGGCTTTTTCTCTATTCCAGTTCAATACTTTCTATCTGATAGTTCAGTACTTATTCTTTAGATATATTCACAGAAATGTCTCAGCTTGAAAGTAGGAATATGTTCAACGATTCAAAAAAGTAAATAAATAGAAAAATAATCCACTCTCACTTACATCGAATGTTCTCGAAAATGGAAGTGAAAATGTCCGATATTTTTTTTAAGTTACCCATATGTAATATGTGTTAAACAATATAATTTTCGATAAATTCTCAATATTTCAAAATCTGAGAGGTGTAATTTTTATTTAGCTTTTGAGCGTCTTTTGACTCGCTTCTGTGACAGCATTTGCGATTTAGTTGTCGGATATGAATAACAAGCTGCGGTAATTAAATGACTAGAGGCCTTTAAAGGAAAATAAACGAGTTAATTAAAACTGCAGCGGATAAATTATTGAAAAATGGTTCTAAATTATAAAAAAATTATAAATAATCAACCTTAGCTAAAAGTTATTACTGAATCAATCATTTCAAATACCTCAGAAGTAAAGTTGTCCCCAAAACTCCTTTTTTTGTTGCGAATGTTTTCTTAGTAGGTAGACCGATAACCAGGCTTAAAACCACGCAAGTCAGTATACTACTTCCTCTTTAAACAATGCCGTGTAATCATCTTTCATTCGTTATACAACAAAAGTCAATGACAATTATCGCGATTTTGGAGTCATAAAAAAAAATTGTGCAAAACCATGATCGTATCTACGTCCCAGACGAATACATTAATTTAGTTTCGATAACTCCAGTTCAACAAGAAGAACTGAAAACTGAAGATGTTTTGGACTTTATGGAATGGTAGTCGACTTTATACAGACTTATTTTTTTGTCAACCGAATCATACTGGAGCATTGTTCCAAAAGAACCATAAAGAACATTTGCTACTTCGACGTACGCGATTTTTCATGATGATTCGATAGAAAAAGACACTAGTGTAGACGAGGAATTTATTGATAGATTCGTTAAACATTCATTCATTGTGATGAAAAAATTTCAACTCGTGTCACTTCTCTCAGCCATAGATGATGCATCGAAAGTGCCAATTATAAATACATGCCAACAGTAAGTTCAGGATAGCATTCCGGAAGTGCATATGCCATTTGATCAAATCATATTTTGCTGGCCAATAGCAAATATGATAATTTACATGAGAATGATGGAGAATATGACTGCATACCAAAATGTTAGTAAAACATGAAAATGTTAATAATAATATAATATCTATCTGATAATAATGTAAATCTCAATTGCTATTTTCATTAATTTTGATTAAAAATTTGATTAATATAACTATTTTGCTTTAATTAAATACGACCTAATGCTGATTCTTGCTTTAAAAAAACATCAAGTCAAGAACAACTTTGTTATTTATATATTATAAAGATTATTCAATATTTTAACCATTTCAAGTCCAAACACTACAGTCAGTCCAAAAAAAATCCTTGAAAATTCGTTTGATTGTGCCTTGAACAGTTTTTATTGATTTATATAAAATTCGTATTGTATGGCTTATGTGGTTTTTGAAATGACCGATTCAACTGTAAAATAGTTGTCAAATCACCATAGAAACACGAGCTCTATTCTCGGACGCCTTTACCCTTTATCCGGGATTTATCCAGAGCCTAGAACGGTACCGCAGTCAACTTCAAGTGGGTAACTGAAGTGCAACATAAATAAAGATGTAGCTGTCTGATTTAGATAAGAAAATTTAGGGTTGTAAAGCATATATTATATACATCGTTATAAGCCAAGAACCATCTTGGCGGTAACCGCCTCGTACCTCGTCTCCAATCCAATGTTAACGTCCATTTTCTAATATTATCCTAGAAGATTGCAAAAGGTTTTTGGATTATTAAGTTCTTCTAATCCTTCATATGTGCTGTATTAGGTGAAGACAAGAGGGTAAGATGGCCGGAGGTGTTGTGGCAAATTACCGGATCGTTTTATTATTATTCCGCATGTGTTAACTAAGTATTTATTTATTGTTGATGTCGTCAAATGAATCAAAGAATTCATATTCATTAGGAAAGTGCAGCAACCTCTAGGTTGTCCTCTGGGGATTAACAATTTGTTTAGTTTCTTACGAACAAGCCCATATGTTGGATTTGTTCTTCTTACTGTAGTACCAATAGTTAGAGTCAATTTCCTTATGGTTGAGTGATCAGTGAAAACTAAATTATTTTTTTAATGAAACTTTTCCATCAGCAATGCGTCGTATATTATGTAATAATCTCAAGTTTTCATCTTATCAGAGTTAATAAGTTCAGTTGATTTCCAGAATTCTACAGAAGAAAGCATTGAATTTATCAAGTCTTGCCTTTTAGTCAGGAGATCAATGGGAAAGAGAAAGGAACAGAGGGAGGCTTCTCTCTGATTTTCCAGTTGCAAACCTTCTTATGAGGGTATTTTCACTGTCGTATCATCTAGCCTAAGTCCAAAATCTCGAACTCAACGAATTCACAAGTCAAGTGGTTCAAGTCTTTTTTCAATGGCCTTGTGGACCTAAAAATAAGACGTTTCCCCGTAATATATTAAAAGAATTTTAAAATGTCAACTACAGAACTACCTTCCTTCTCACAGGATCGCCGAGTATTGACCTTGGTTATTTCAAAATTTCTATTTGCAATTTTCGGAATTTAGGGGTGAAACAAAACTTCATCAGCTTCAGTTTCCTTTGAGCTCATATTCAATCCCCTATATTTCTCCAGTGTCTCTCCTGTGTCTCACCAGCGCCCATAACTCTGGAATTTTGAATAAAATGGAGTATATTTTATGAAGAATACTTATGGTAAATCAAACTCTAAATCAAACTCTGTTAATAGGTGAAAGTATCGATACGACGCTTAGATAAGGAGCTAATCATAAAAATCCGCAATAAATCAGATTTTTTCAGACAAATTTTCGTTTTCCTCCAGTAGAAAGGCTTTTATCTAAAATATCTCCCAAGAAAACGTTGTAGTTAATTAAATTAGCTATAAAATTATATCATTTACTGAGCCCTACATTAAGATTTAACTGAGATAATCCTGTTTGGCTGAAAATGTCAGAGTAGAATTCTCATGTGTGGTGTGTGTTTGATTTTAATTACTTTCTCCCAAGATGGCCTGTCATTGCCGCTCGTTGCACCAATCTAAGAAAAGCACAACGATTATATGGAAGATTAACAATCGACAATTAATGTATTTTATCGGTTTCTTTGGTTTTCAATGCGAATGACGCAGACAAGTTTCAAAGAACAAAAATTGTTTTATTTTTTATTTACTGTAATAAACGGTCATCGAACACACCGACTTCATAGAATGAGACAATTTGGCCTTATGTTTAAACAGGATTATTTCAGCTAATAATACTTAACTTAAAACTCTATACAAGTGTTAATTTGATAGCTAATGCAATTACATTTCAATGGTGGCATGTTTGATAAAAGGCTTTATTTTGGAGGAAAATTTGTATAAAAAAATCTTATTTATTGTTTTTTTTTCCTGCTTAACGCTAAGGCGTTAATATATAAATATAGGCTTAGGTAAGCCTAAGCGTCGGATCGATATTTTCACCTGTATAACATCGCTTTAAAATTGTATTCCCTATAAGAATCGGTCATAAAAGTATTCCCATTCCATTGAAAATTCCAGAGTTATGTGCACTGGAGAGGTTCTGAAGAAAGTTAAGGGTTGAGTATGAGCTCAAAGGAAACTTCAGGCAACACAGATGTGCCCCACAAGTCTCACCCCTAAGTTCCAAAAATTTATGATTTTACATTCTGTAGATTATTGGTACTTGAAATAATTAATATAATAAAGATATACTAAAAAATTCTGATGAACCCTCTCCCGGACACCCGCGTCCTGATGAGGACCCCTACCTTATCATGCTAAAATGTGTCCAAAATAGAATACATTCCCGACGATGAAGAGAAAAATTTTATAATACTTACTATTTCTGGATATTTATTTGTGGAAAACCTGGAGAAAAATTAGTTTGAGGAGTGCCATTTGACTCATAACGTAGTAAGCGTTGTGTAACTAAAGTGGAATGCAGATAAAATAAAAAAAAAGTGCATGGAAAACCTGGAAATAAAGCTATAACTAAGGTTCAACTTCCTGTGAATGAACAGGAAAAGAGGGGAAGTAGCTCAGGATAAAGAAAACTAACTGATTTCACACAAGGGGTCCTTATACCTTACAGGCATTGGAGACTCCAACATTAGTATATTCGTCTATCCAAACTTAATAAATGACCAGTTGACTTTTACTGCATCTCATAAAATATTCTCGTGACCTTATAGCTTTCTGTAGTACAACCTCATTCAATAAAATGGTTATTACTATTTGTTAATTGACTCATTATTTATTTCTCCTTTAGTGATGTATCTTTTTATTATTTTTTATCAAACCTAGCTTAAATAAAACAGTTAGAAGTAAATTTTTAAACAACTTTCCCCTGATGAAATGTCGGGGTTGTAACGGATCTTACTAATGAATCATTATGTATCTTTATAAATGAATCGATTATTTATTTTTTAGGCTGCCTACTAGCCCGTAGCCTCTCGTCCCGAACAATGCTTCCCCAATGCTTTACGACTTAAAAGAAAGTGATCGGTTTTGTCGAGGTAACTAAGGGCTAGCGACTTTATGATAAACAAAATTTTTTTTTCAATACATTTATTTAATTATATTCCCATTTTCATAACTCAATGAAGATTGTTAAATGTGAATCTCAAATAAGCTTTTCCTTTTTTCGATGATTACTCCAGTATAATAATCCTCCGGAAACCCGAACTATTTTGTACTAACCACAAAACCGCTCCTGCTTGAATAATGAGTCATCAAGATACCTTGTACGCACTTACCCCTTTAGACAGGGGCATGTGCTTACTAAGAACTATTCAATTAAATTAACGTCGGCTTGAATGTAATGTTTAAACATAATCGTCTAAGGAATATTTTTTTAAAAATAGGAAAAATGTAACTTCAAAAATACAAATTTTAAAGTCCGGTAAAGTTGAACTTTGTAACATTTAGTGCGCACTTGCCACACATTACCCTACTAGGATTTTTTCAGGGTAAAAATACTTGAAATGAAAATAAATCGATATGTACATATCGATATATTATTACTTGGACCCCTTGGCTTCTGACCTATTCAATTAATGGATTAATCTCTAACAGTTCCTTAAAAGAATCATAGCAGATATTCCTAAAACAAAGCAGCATAACCACAAAAATTTTGAACTTTTTCAAACCTCATATTGTCCTCCTGTTCCAGCCATTATTACATTCCTAACAAGATTGAAAGCGTCACTTAGCGTGTTCTTCATCGTGTTTTTACGGCCTAATATTGACAGTTGGACTGACGGAAGATTTGCACTATCCATTCTAAGTGAGTGGGCTTAAAATCCGTGGAGCTGACAAGGAACAGCAATGCTATGTAACAGCGGGCTGTAGGAAATGTAACGGACAAAAAAAGTCCCTGGCGCAACATTGCACTGGAGATAACTGTGAGAAGAAATAAAATGGCGGCCGGCATGCAGGGGACGAAGAGAGATAGAAAAAGACATTACGGAATAGTCTCTGCAACACCTTTCTCTTCCTACTTACACTTCCATTCAATAAGGAGTAGGTAGCTATCGGAAGAAAGCAACTGACCGCACCTCGAATTGCATAAGTGATCCTTAATTTTGGTTTGGATTCCATTCATAAAATTCCTATCTAAATGCAAGAGTGGTCATGATTGACAGATTGTTGTTCGGGCTGCTCTTCTGTGCGTGAAAAGGATTGTTAAGGAGCCGTCTCAGCATTATTCACTTCTCGGTAACTTTACTTATTTAACCAAAAGAGAAATGACGTAATAGGACTTATTAGTTCTCGCCAGTATTAAGATAATATTTTTCTCATTAAACATAACATAAAGATATAATGAATATAAATTTTTAATTATTTACATAGTGGATAACGTACATACAGTAAGAATGTTTAATTTAATAAACACTCATACCGTGCTTCTGTATTATACTTTTTCAGTTTATAGTATAGACAAGTGTGTACAACCTTCCGAGGTTTTAATTTAGCAGCACAGAAGATATGTTTCCTTAAATTTGAGACTTTATTTTATTTCCTATACTCTAATACTAGTATTCTCTGTCGTTTTTGTCTGAAAAATGTACTCAAAATCCTGTGGAAGGATTTTTCTTAAACTTTTAGGATGAGCGTTTTTGGGAGTCGATTAGTAATAAAAAACTCTGGTGCGCGCATCACACAACTTTCATTTACCTTCATATCTGAAATAAATTTTAAAGTTTTTGATAAATATTAAATCCTTTCATGGTTTATATTTACATTTTTTACATTATTTTTTTACATATTTACAATAACATTTTTTATTACTACTAACTATGAGAGAAGGTTAATTATTTTAAATTAAAAAAATTTAAGGTACATTAGAGGAATCCATTTTTATAATTCGGCATTTAAGCCCAGTCAGACTATTTCAATGAGGATAAGACCTAGCTGATATTAAAGACCATTTAATTGTACATTGTTATAATGAGTTTCATCAAAATCGTTGGAGCCGTTTTCGAGAAAATTCCAAAAAAGTTTGAAATCAATGATACATAGTAGTATTTCCGATATGTCGATTTTAGCGAAAAGGTTTCTGTAATATCACAGGCATATACCTACATTAAATATGTAATTTCAGATTCGTATAACTTTTCCTTTTTGAGCTACGCTCTTCACATACACACTGGCACACACACTATTTTGCGAGACTTGGTTATTTGAACTCAGGAGACCTTAAAATTTATTTCCGTTTAAAACTGGATTCAAAAATTTTCAGGATCGCAATACTTTCTCCTATCATATGATTTACATATAAACCACCTGTTTTCTGCTTCTCAGATAGTAGGTAGGCCAATTGGCGTCTGGGACAAACCTCAAGATGGCCGTCCGTGGTTGAAACAAGAGGAGCAAAGGGGACACTTGACCTGGGCGGCAGAATTTATAGGGCGATAAATTTTGAGTAAGAGGTTATTATTATATTAAGTAAATAATATTTGTTTCTGCTTTTTGATAGTTTTTACTATAATTTAGTCAAAAAATGTGTTAGTGTTATGAGATGATATTTATTTCGAAATATATTGCCCAAAGTACCAGAGGGAGTGAAATATGTGGCGGAAAAATTTATCTTGCCCCTCCCCATCAAAAATCCTAGTGCTGGTTCTGCCGCCGCCTGCCATAATTCCACGTTTTCTGTTTCCAGGGAAATACGATGCCAACAAAGTCGCGATACCAGCACTCATCCAAGCACGTGAATCAAATATTAGATACCACTAAGATATCGAACGGAATGTTGCACTAGTGGTATCGAAAGGAAAGGAAATCAATACTTAACTTGTATCGATCGGTCTCGTGCATCCCTATCTGCTTAACATATACATTATTTCATGATTACTTATTTAAACGTATGTTCGACTCAAATCTAATAAAATAAATTTTCTTTTCGGAAACTAAAAAGGAAGGAAAACAAGTAAATTATTTTTGGGCATTTTGGCGCTTCCTTTAAGCGGTCGTCCCTTTTGCTCTACCTTAGTTACGCCTCTGTTCTTACGTGTGATTAGTGTGTTTCAATTAGTGCAGGCTGAGAAGAGATAAGTAATAGAAAGCTGAAAGGCTTAGGACCTGCAAATCAACCGTAAATTAACGGAGAGCCCGTCTAGAGTTCGCTCAAAAGAGATTGGAATGTTACCGAATGGTGTATTGTAACTTTTTTCAGATGTCATGGAACTGCATATGGCAGATGGATGTTCAACAGGTTATTGAAACTTTGGTTTAGTTATTCAAGCAAGAAGAGATTACATCAACGAAATTTTTTTGCTGTAAAAAATGTTATGGTATAATTTTTAAAAAATTATAATTTTTCAAGATTAGTCTAGTAAAATTATAATAAAAAACCCAATAACTTGTTTATTTTATTACCCTCCTGTCTCATCCGGCTAATTTTTATTTGGAATCACCACCACAGTCTAGCATCCATCACTACTAATCCTTTTTCTTCTTTTAGTAATTATAAATTTATTGAACAATTTTCTTTTTCCTCAATTTTTTTATTGTTTTTTTTTATGAGTTATTTAACTCAGTTTTACCTCTATAACAACAAAAATTAAATTAATTTACAAAAATATGGTAATTTAAATGAATGACCGAATATGGCATACTCAGATAGAGCCTTTTATACTATATTCGCAACTGTCATATAATACTATACGCAACTGACATATCATACTATACATATTCCTATATTTGTATACTATAAAGCAAATTCAATGTCGTTGTTTCTTGCATATAAAGTTTATTAGTTTCTTGTTTCTTGGTTACTATTAGAAGATTCCAAATAAAAAATCTTTAGTCCCTCAAATCACAGATCCTTACTAACCGGCAGCATTGGCGTGCGCTGCACCCTTTAGAGGGTGCATGAATGGATGCACAACACCGGGGGTCCTATCATATCCCCCAGTCGGGTGGAAGATATTTTTTACTCCCCTGCGAATTTTTTTATAGAAAATGCTTTCTAAAACGTATTTTTAACAATTTTGTTGTGTTAAAATTAAACCAAAAACTTAACAATCTTGGGTTACAAAATTGTTTTAGTTAAAGTTTTTAAACTTAAGTTCTAAGGTTTCAGCTTTAAAACTTTCTTATATCTACTGTGTGTAGGAAAAAATATATATTTCTGAGATATAAGCAGGTGCTTGGGCACCTGTGGCCCCCGCCTGAAACTGCATATGCTTCGCTAATACAGGTATATTCAGGAATAAAACATTCAACAGTAATAAAAAACAGAACAAATCAAATTAATGAATAATACCCTAAATAAATTGTGATTATCATGAAATTGGAATAACGTTTTGTGAATTAATTGATTTTTTTTTAAACTTATCATCTGTTGTTCCTTAATTGATATATTTTTAGTACACTTATTAAAAAAAAAAAATATTATATTAAGACTTCAACTAGCCAATGCTACCTGTAAATCTGGTTGAGATTGGAGCCAGATCTAGAAAGCTGAGGAGAACTCGGACGGCGGCTAGTGACTGAATAGACGAGGAGGAAGCTGTGACCATCCATTACGATACGGTCCTCTTAGGCGCGTAGCAGTCATTTAACACCCGCTTACGATCCACTGTCTCGATGAACGGAGCAAGAGATCAGGAAGAATCACTGGGAAGAATTTGACTTCAGCAGTGATATGACAATGTGGAAATACTGTAGTATCAATGGAAAGTAATATTACGGGTCATAAAAAAAGGGAACTTTCTTGTTTCAGCATGTAAACTTGAAAAAAATTATTATAAATTTTAATGTTCCTGGAAATAATTACACTCTCCAAAAAAATACCATAGAATATTGACTTTTTATTGTTCTCTTTTTGATGTTTATTGTAAATATAATGCCTTCACTATATTCTATTAAATGCATTATACATAGTTTTCTTCTGGTTTCTTATTTAATATCTCGTCCTCAGTTTCAAGGGTTCTTCAATGACTGATCCTTTGATAACAAAGATAAGATATTAGAAAGAAAAATTGATCCCACAGTTAAGAAGCCAAAAAAACATAAATGTCCAATTGCTTTTTACAGACTCAGGTAACTTTTCATACTTTTGCTTACTGTAAAAATTGTATTGGCTAATAAAATAAAATTAATTTTTCCAGTAATTATAATTATTGTAAAATATTATTTTTATTTAGTTCATTTTTCTGTAAGGGCTTTTTCATTATAAATCAGCATTACCTTAGAGATGTCTGTATACTTGGATTATTTCATTGCTTATTTTAATACTTTTTCTTTGAATGCTAATTTCTTTATTTTACTCTTACATAATTGCATATTTTACATTTTGCATTGAATTAAAATTAGATCTTGACCCATCACCAGTCAATTTTATTTTCGAATCTATAAAATTTAAAAATCGGTCATACAAATAATTGTAATAACATTGTTTGACCAACCATTATATAAATTTATCATTTTTTGAAAAGGCAAATAATTTTAATTTTCATCCTAATAACATTACTGCTAGCATTTTTTTTCACGATATAATTAAATCATTTCATTTATTAGTATTGGATCACTTAGTCAGCAGTTTATCGGATCTGAAAATTATTGATTGTGAAAATAAAAACAACTTCCGGCCTCACGAAATGCTTATTCATAATGTAATATTATAAGCAGCATGTAATTGTTTAGAAAGTTCTCTGGAAAAACCTCCAATGAAGGAGGGAAAGTCTTACTTTGACTCAATGTTGAATGGAAATCTTTGGCGAAGTTCCACGATTTGAATTTATTTTTATTTTCTTATATTTTTTATGTATCCTATTTCCAGAAAATTATTTTGTTTTTTTATTTTTCGTTTTCACATTAAATTTAAAGTAAAATAAAAATAGTTTAAAACAACTCATTGCAATATTCCTATGGCCACAGTGAATAAGTTTGTAGGTCGAAAAATTGTCCTAGTGAGTTATGTGTATTGTGATCATCTCCCATGCCCTATGTACACTCTGGAAATTGGCAACACAGGTATAATTTTTTTACAATGTATATAGGAGAGCTGTGAGTTACGAACTTAGAAGGCTTTGAGAGACAGTCGCAATTCAACATAGCCCAAGAGGACCATTTTTCGAATTACCAACTTATTCCCTGGCATCGTAGATATATACATTTTTATTCGAATCTTCCCAACGCAGTATCCATAAAGTAATTTTATAAAAGTGTTTCATTTTCTTCTTTTTCCATCGGTGCGACAACTCATTACCGGGTCTTGGCCTCCTCAATTCCGAACTCCGAGCAGTGTCCTCGAGTCTTCTCCAACACCATCCATCCATCAAAGCTTCGGGCGGCCTCTCGGTCTCAGACAGGTCTTCGTCTGGAAGTGTTTCATACATACTATAAAATGTAATTTACTGATGCCATATTTTTGTTTTATAAATATGCATTCATTGTCCTGTACCATGAAGAGTCTTGTGTTGATTATTTACTAAGGGCGGTTCTAAGACAATGGTTGTGCGAGGAAGTGATTTTTCCAGGATCACACATAACCTCCATGTTTTCCTCCAATCAAGGATGTCCACTTTATAACGGCTGGATGAGTCCCAGGAGGGTTTCCCGACTCCAAAGTCGATCCATGGATGATATTTTTAACTCAATAAATAACGTATCGTGTTGATTGTAATAATAATAAAATCTTAATTTATTCTATGATAGCTTTTCCTGTATAAATAATATATATTTCCCCAATCGTATGTGCGCAATATAACATATTAATAAAGAGGTGGCCTCTGGTTTTTTGTTTACTATGTGCCAATTTTTTCACAGACGAGTTCAGATGCGCCCTATAACTCCGGCACTTTTTGTACTTTCTTATTTTCATAGTTGGGGGTTGGAAAACAGAGATAAGGGTAGGATCTGCTTCGCTTAGGAGAGGAAAATAAATAACTTAATCACGCAATTAAATTAATTAATTTACGACTGTATATTATAGCACTCAACACAAATAATCACAATTTTTTTCTTATAAGACAAGTTGATTACTCTGTGATGTTGCTACAGCTGCTAGAAAGTCTCGTGTCTTATAGTCTTATAGTCTTGGTGAAGATAACTCGACTGTAATTAGAACGAGATAACCTTGGAACTTTGATTTGTCTATTCTCTCTGCTTGGTAGAAGGAGTCCTGTTCCTGGCATTTGTTTAATAATCTTTTTCAATAGAAATATACTTATAGGCAAAATTAACTTTTTTAAATTGTTTAATTACATTAGCCTGCGTTGGTTGTATTTTTTAGTTCTTGATAACTAAGCGCTGAATCCGATGATCACCTTCATTTTCTTCCATCACGTCAGGATTTTTCAAAAAGCCAAAAAAATTAAGAAATATGTGACTTCAAAATAGTCTCAAAAAGTTTTCTCTTATAATTTATTGTATTTATTTTTTTTTTTATTTTTTTTTTGCAATCTTATTATGCTTGTGACTTACATCTGACCAAAGAATATTCAGAATTGATGGTTCCAGGCTTGGAGAGAAGTACCTGCCAGCAGCTGGCGCCTCATACTCATGGTTTAGGTACAGGGGAAAGTATTTTCTTTCATAATTGCGATATATTTTTTTCTAGATTGCGAAAAATTCTGACGTCATGGGAAAAATTAAGGTGTTTTGAGAATTTAGCGCTAAAAAATACCCAGAAATTATCAAAAGTTAAAAAACACGTAACAACCCTAATTTTGCAGGCTTGTGCTATTTATGACTAAACATTCTCTCAGGTGACGTCATTAGGTTGCGTCTTGCGACCATAAACATCCGAACAGTATAAATTCGACCCTATGGTCAAAACACATATGCATTCATACAGGAGCAAAAATAGAATGCGTCACTTGCAATCATCCAATGTGCCACATTTGGCGGATAAGCCATGGTTTGGCCATCCCTGCATTAGTAAATCATATTGAACAACTGAGAGCTGGCAATTGGTGTTTCTTCCACTATCCTTATCTAAGATTAACTCCTAAAACACCATATCTGTTGTTATCTATAAATATGTAGATGATTTTAATGATGCTAATACTTTATTTCAACTCATTAAGGCATGACGTACGTGTTAACGTTCCGTTCTACCTGAATTCCGATTAAACGAATGATAAGTCGTTGCATGTAAACCCAGTTTGAGGCGGAAAGACGTAGGTTTTACGGTCTGCTCGTTCCATTTTATTCGGTTCTGTTTGCCAATGCCGATAAGTCATAGCTTATAACCACGCTCTAACATGTTAATCTCAAGAATAAAACTTAAACTTGAGTCAGCCGTTATGCATTTCGATAAAATCAAGTTAACATTGGAGCTCCACCTTTCTTCAGTCCTTGGGCATTCTTTTCACGCTTCAAACAAAGCGACCATCTACATTTGCGGAGGTTTCTTTTTACCATCTTACTCATAAACGATATGAACTTATTGATGTGTATAACTCCATTTCGGAAAAAGATTGACTCTCCCCCTTTCTTCCGCTACTCTTCAAATATATTACCTTTAATGATGGCATACTGGTCCAGAAGTTAGGAAAACATGACCAAAAGTCTTGACCGTTAATATCAAGATGATATTAATTAATCCATTTTATTCGGTACTGTTTGCAAATGCCGATAAGTCATAGCTTATAACCACGCTCCAAAGGTTTTAGTTTTTTTACAGTTAAGATCAAGGTCAAGTATTAAGAATCAAAAAATACGAAATTAAAGTAATTTTTAATAGATTTTTTCTATGGCTTCAAGAATATTGTCTATTCTAAGTGATTATCTCTGTTTATTCAGTTGCCAATTAGTAGGCAATAAAGTGAGGCAATAATAATAATTGATACTAATTGTTATTGGTTACACAATAGATTTGATTCACTTACATTCTTGGAGAGCTGACATAATAAGAAATAAATAAATAAAAATTGAAGCACTGTCACCTTTTTCTTGACGAGAAAAAGCAATTGATTTAACTGGAACAAACACACAACTCGCAAACAAGAAAATGTAAACATTCCAGTTCATCCTTTCAGGGTCAAGATTCATAGCTGTTCCTCTACAAATATCAACATTTTTTTTTTTCCTTACCCTCCGATTTTATTCATAAAATGACGTTTAAATCCAAATATTTCACTCTTATTCGCAAAAATTTTAGTAATCAACTTACTTCCACGGGTATGCTAGTTAATTGTCATAGCTTCGACACATTGGCAAGTTGAACACTTTCTCTATTAGCAATTTATTAATCACTTTTTTATTGAAAAATCGGTAGATTTTATAATTGCTAAACCTTTCGGAGACCATGAAGATGATGTACTTAAAAATCACGAAAACGTGCTGTTGTTTTATGTGGGCAGTAGTATAATTTTTTCTTTCGGTTATTATAGATCCCAGATACTTAAATTTATCTACCATATGTACTGAAACATGTTCTCTGTTATATCTATATCTCTTTAATCATCATAGTTTCTACTACTAGCCACATATTTCCTTTTTCCTTGTTTATTTCTAGACCCTTTTCTTCACAATATTTTATCAACATTGTTGTATTTAATTAAATATTTTCCGCATCTTCACCTCCTAGTAACAAATCATCAGTGTACCCAAGCATCGTGTATTTTATCGCCAAGATTTAAACCTTCTTCGGTACGAGTTTCTTTTCTAATGATGTATTCTGGTACTAAATTAAATAATACTAGGAAAATAGAATCGTCTTGTTTTAAACTTAATTCGAAAAAATAAATTATATTTGCAGTTATTTTTTAAAATTGCTAAAAGAGTGATTATGGGGTTATATTCAATACCATATATTTTTCATGTTAAATCTGATCTTTTAAAATAATTTTAGCTAATAGCTCAGTCAAAACAGTGATGACAATACACCTGAAAAAGTTGTGAAAAAAATGTTCGTTGACAATATCTCGGATGAGGAGTCAATGATACGATTTTTAAAAATAAATATTTTTGTATGTATTAATAGTACTCAATGTTCTGTATTTATAAATAATATCCAAGCTTGGTATTTATAAATAATACTAAAAATAAACATTTAATTATACTAAAAAAAAAAAACAGCACTATTAGCATTATCTGATATCATACCACATTCCGTTATTGTAAAATTTAAAATTGTTTTACCGAAATAATTACCTAATATAATTATTGTATCGATTTATTTGATGTACCAGAAGCTAATGATTAAGAAATGGCATTGTATGCATGTATATGTTTGTACTTTGGTGCTTTTTAATACTGATATATCGGTAGCATCGATGTTCTTAAAAATAGATGCATTTTTAGATTCAACTGTCGGAGATTTTTAACAGCAATATTTTGAGGAACTATAAAATTTGTATTTATTTGTCTAATATTGTATTCCTCCAGAAAAGGAAGAATTCTGGAAAAATTAATAATGATAATTGTTCCATTTTTTCTTATTGTGTCATTTCGACACCATGAAAATAAAGTATCAAGTATATTTAAGCATCAACATTTTCAATGCCCTTAGGCAGTGGCGTACGCAGGGGAGAGGATCAGGGGAATATATCCTCTCCCCCCTGAAATGTTCGAAAAATATTATTTTCATACCCATCAACATAAGATGTGGATTTTGAGTATATTATTGGTAATTTTTAACAATAGTTTTTGATCTAATTTTCATGCTTATCCTTAAAATTTAAGCCGAATTTGGCAATTATAGACAGTTAGGTGATTATTTGCCTTATTCTTATTTAATCCCTCCAAACCCCCCAAAAAATTAAATCCCTTCCGAAAAAAATTCTGCGTATGGCCCTGCCCTTAGACATTACATGTGTGCACATATATAACAATTGAATTACATAGGTAAACTCTTTAAGTCTACACACATACCTATTACAATTTTTCAAAATTTAATAACAGCACAGTTTATTTAGAATAGAATAAGAAAGATAATTTAAAAATAATTATTATATTGAATACATAGAATACATACATGATAAAAAATAATATAGTAATACGCGAGACACAAATACAAACAAATAGGCATCTACGTTATTTTTTTATTAAAACCATAGATATTTTGCCATCCATGTTTTTAGACCGATGTATTTGTCACAAATCCGCAGTCTTTTCTATTAAAGGATATTTGCCATTATATAAAATTATAAGTTTTATATACCTAATACCTAATACCACTGTAGAACTTCGTAATACCAAGTCCAAGATTAGATAAGAGTCGATATATATATATATATATATATATATATATATATATATATATATATATATATATATATATATATATATATATATACTCCAATACTACAAGAATTAAAGTTTTCATAAATTCCAACGCTATTTCTAATTGTATAATATATTAAGTTCAAACATTTTTTATATTAAAAAATCCTTACACACTCAAACACTTCTAACACACATTGTGCATTGTAAAACGATGTCATCATTAGAGCTTCAAAAGCCGTCCTGCTCCACTTATTTTGTCGGACCAATGGTTCACCTCAAAAGAACCTCAATTTTCTTCAAAAGTGCCAAAAATTGGCCTTTTATAAATTATGCAATCTATTAATGTTATTAATATAAAAAAAAACTCTGTAATTTTATAATTTTGATACTTAAGGCAGGCTTACTTAGGTTTAATCTCATCAAATCGCTTTGGTTTGATATTGACGAATCAATTGTTTGTACGCCAACAATCTCATGAATTGTATAAGAAGAATTTGATAAATAAGAAGTGGATAAATAGGGCATAAACGAACAAATAAAAGAATTAACCACGTTGTATCCTCTTTTTTTAAATGTTTGTCAGCATAGCTCAAGGTTTTTTTTTTTAGTCCAAAATGCGCGGTTTATTTTCTTAATTCATATAATATCGTCCATTTACTGAATCAATTTTGAAACAGTCTATGGTTACGCTGATTGAAATGCCAGTTTTGATTGAAATGTTGATGCTTCAGGTGCTCAACAATTTTATAAATCCTCCTCATTCAAAGTCCTCACGTTTAATACTGGTGTTCCACCTTTTAGGAGGCGGTGAAAATGAAGGTTATGCTGTAATGAAGGAATTTTTGGATGAGTTAAGGTATAATAAAAACTTTACGTGCTTTTATTTAATAAATTCACCCACTGTCAAGAATTAAAGTTTTCATAAATTCCAACGCTATTTCTAATTGTATAATATATTAAGTTCAAACATTTTTTATATTAAAAAATCCTTACACAAAAGAGGGTATAAATTATAAGGCTTTTTCATTTACCGAGAGAAATGGGTCATTCTTGATATTTTGTGCTATTTAATCATCAAACTTTTTCGGGAGTCAAAGTTGAGCGCGAATATGGTTTAAAAAACAACGAACATGAATATAGTTTAAAGTGGTTGATCAGTACCTACATCTTTGGTTCAGTGTAGAAATGCAAAATCCAAGTGGAAATTTTGATTTTAGACAACTTTTTAATAATTTTTGCTCAAAAAACGAAGCTTTGGTGATAAAGAAGCAAAAATAAATTGTTTGCTCTTGTCATGGTCATTCCCTGGCCTCCTAAGAAATGAAAGGAGAACCACCTTGGGAGTGACAAATCAACCATTTTTCATCTACGCACGCCTATGAAGCATCAAAAAACACAAAAATGAGCATTAGAGGGGTTATTAAGTACTACAAAACCATGTAATAAGCAAAACATAAGTCTTACGTGTATTGATTTTGTTTAGCACTAGGAAGTGATCATTAATATAAATACTCAAGCACATTCACATTCCGAAAACAACTGAAGAGGTACATTTTAAGGTTTTTCGTATTTTTACAATGTCTTGTAAATTATTGTTTTATTGATATATACCTTGGTATATTTTTAAATGTATATATCATACGTTTATATAGCAGCGTCTTAGTCCTCTTTCAATTCGAGATCCAAAATACTGGTTCATAAACTTTGAAACGCGAATTTTGCATGGCAAAAACGTTTTGTAAATCTGCAACCTTTTCATTTCCATGCCAGCTTTCTCCGAACTGAAGACCAGAAGACATCTGAGGTCGTTCGGTCTAGCTGCCTTCACTAAAAACTCTATCGCAATCTTTTCGATCCGACCATTTACATGAAGTGTTTCCCTTTGTTGCTAGCCATTTACTGTCACCAAATTGTGGAAATTCTCACCCACAGCCAGTCTCGCTGGTTGTGCTGTGACGTTTTTTAACTCAGTCGATTCGAATCGCTGATTGTATCAGTATGTTTCTTAAATGTGCGGTTGCCTAGTGGGCCATGGCCGAAGTAACGACATCCAATATCAATAATTATTGGTGGAAAATGATAAAATATATGAATGATTAGAGATTGCCTTTTTAAATATGTTAATAAATAGATTAATTTGTATCAAACATCGTTTTTGCAATGGTGATTCAGAAATAAATTTACAAAAACAAATATTCTTTTTCCACTCTAATAAATATAGTAAATGGACAGTACAGATGGTTCCAATAGAGGTTTAGAGTAGGTATCATCAAACTACGGTCCGCCATAGTTTTTTTGATTGCATTGCAAAATTTACAACATTCGTAAATCATAAAAACCAATAATAAGATGTTTTTATCTAACAGAACAACAACTAAAATGCATAATGAAGTTTTGTTTTTTTAAATGAACTTCAACTTTAATTAATGATATGAGTTTGTTGGTATGATGAACTAGGTTTTGGTCCTCGGGGAATTAGTGGAGTACTGAGTGTTGTCCTCAGGCTAAGAAGTTTAGAGCATAATAAACAGCAATAAAGCTTTAAGGTCCGGCCAATCTTGAAACTAATGAACCATACCAACCTGATGCCCACTCGTTATACGGTAAATCTGTAATAGAACACCGAATATTATTTAAGTTAATGATGCATATCGGACTTCAATGTATCCTAGGAAGTGTTTTATATTGAATTGTTTTGTTAATAATCATATTCCCATATTTGTGTAATAAGGTAGTAGAGGGGTGATACAGTGGGCAAGGGGACCCGCTTTAGATCCCGGTATGTCAGAAAAATATTTTACTCATTAATTAGCCAGCTGGGGCACACTCAGCATCTACAAATGGGGCACCTGATCCATCAATGGTTTGGAGGGAAACCTTGTGGTCGTGTGTGAAAGCTGGCCATTTCATCTCATTGTATACCATTGGCGAACAGTTGGCACTTCCTTACCATGTGCTGAACACAATTTTTTCTTTTAAATATGTTGCAGGAAAGCCTTTTTCGTTTTTTTTAAATCGTTTTGTTTGGTAATTAAAAATATTGTATTATTTACTTACCTATTTATTTGATAACTTTTCTTTGGACAAAACTCCCATACAAATAGAGTTGGCCTCAAATCAACATAATAATAAATAATTTACAAATATATTAAAACACAAAACTTCATATAAAAAATGGAAAAGGATATAAAATAAATTAAAATAATAATAAAGCTAAGTATTATCAAACTTAAAAGTAAATAAAAAAGAAATGCATTTCTGAATGAACATAGATAACGAAATAAAAAATAAATAATTATAATATAAATAAATGAAATTAAACATAATCTTTTATACACGTAGATAACGTGTACAATTGTACACGATAAAAAAAATTTTTTTTTTCAATTTTAAAGTAAATAAATATATCCTCTTGCTAGTACACATTACAAATACAGACACATAAAATGATCACGTTTAATAATAATGACAAGATAGAACAATAAAGAAAGAAAAAACTACTTTTTATTATATTAGTGAAGTATCGCGCTTAAATTTTGTAATTGTTTTATATGGCGCATAAGTGGTTAAGTGTTCATAATATAGGCTCTATGGAATCTTTTATTCAAAAATTTACTAATTGAAAAAAGATAAAAAATGAAAGAAATGCATGAATAAAAACTAATAAACCATAAAATGTATGTACTTACCAAGTTTTCTCTTTCTATTGTTGACATAATTAAAGATTTATGATCTATAATCATTTTATAAATAATATTGTTACCTGTTTTGGAAAATGTTTATTTATCTTAGGCCTTCTTAAATTTGCGTCAAAAATTATCACTAAAAGAAAAGATGGATTATTAATATTAAAAGTGATTAACTTGAAAATAAAAAATATTACAACTTAAACAGATATTATAGTTAAATCTTTTGCGGTTATCTCAAAAGAAAATATTCTAATACCTCAATATTAAAATTATTAATAATTAATTCTCCTATCCTTCAGAAAACTGCACTATTGCATTTAAAATTGGTATACAGTAGAAGATGGGCAGTTGCACGTGGAACAGACTTAATTAAAATTATTCTTCCAAGAGAATATCCACTCTTTCGTGATCAGTCAACAGATTATGGAGGTCTCAGTCTTATTCAAAATCCAGATAGACGTAAGTGGAGATCATCTTGAAATCCCAACAAGTAAAATAGCTAAATATAGCGTTACCAGATAATTGGGATCAAACAATGATGATTAATTAACTGGAAAGAATATATTTACACAAATACATTCATACATGCTCATGGACTTCATTATACTGGGCACTTATGAGAAGCGATCCTATTTAGACTTCAAGTAAAAAGGAGGAGATCCTCCAACCTATAATGGGAAGGAACGAAGCTTCCTCCGTGGAAAATGCATTTCCAACATGACCACAAAGAACCTCAAGATTGTCCTGTTTCTCAGACGATCCACGTGAAGTAAGGAATAGCATGATGGCGAAAAAATGTTTGAGAATTCTTTTGCTATCTTTAAACAATCTGAAAAATATAACATCGTGTGTTTCATAGTTAACCACATTGGGAAGTAATTAATTACATTGCATTAGTATTTAATTACATCTTCAATTACGTAAGTAAAAGTGGACTATAATTTCAATAAGAATTTAAAATATTAAGATATTAATATTCAAAATATTAAAATGAGCGGTTTTAAAGAACAATCCAACCCTCAGGTTGAAAACTGAAAAAAATCAGTTGAATGACTGCAATATGATGATTTTCACTTGTATTTTGTTTTTATTTTTATTAAATGTAATGAAACCACTTCATTTAAAATTGTTGTTTTGTAATTAAAGTTGTCAAAAAATAAATGTTTCACCATAAAAGAACTTTACTGCAATGAAGTTTTAAATACAACGGGTTAAAATAGTTAGATAATTTACTAGATTAGATAATTTAGAATTGGTAGTGAAAAAAAAATAGAAGCTTTTGTAAAATGTGCATTTGAATAACTCCCTTCCCGATTTTTTATGAAGGAAAACATTTTTAATATGTACTAACTCAAATATGTATAAAGAAAAATATTTATTCATTATTATAATGCATTATTTAAATTTACTGTTCCATCTTCAAGCTTCCTTAAAACTTATAACTTATTAATTACTCATAATTTAGAAAAATCTTTTAACAATTATTTCTTAGTTCTAGTCCTATGTGTCATTGATTAAGAATAAATTTCCTAATAGTTGGCTTTTATCATACAAGTTATTTTAGTTCTGAGATACGCAGATTGCGCATTAAGTCAGTGAAACGCTAACAATGATGCTGCTGACATTATACTTCCAAAAAACCTACATAACAATTATAAATTGCCTGTTTTCAGTTTTACATCTAATTTATCTTTCATGTATAAGTATATTTTAGTTCTCTTTAATACAGTTCAAAACGTTTTTTTTAATATATACTTTTTTTTTTAGTTCTTCTGTTTTATTGGTTAATTTATACGAGTTTGTACCGCGATTTAATTTTCACCAATAAAATAGATTGATAATAAACAAAAAAATTGAAAAATAATACGCAGCTTTGTCGATAAATCCAGTGCTGAAAATAATTTCATTCCGTTTCCATAACTTCCAGGCCAATATTGCAGGGGGTCTCAGTTGCTTGTTACCAATAGCGATACTAATAGGCGATTAACATTCTGCTGGGTGAAAAGATATTCCTAAGAATATCGAAGAAGGTGGTTTAGTTCTTGGAAAAAAATGAAAATGCTATGGTTCATCACTTGATATGGGGAAAAAAACCGCAAGGAATCTTTAAGCAGATCTTGAAAATGTTCTTCCTCCTCTTCAGTGGAAAGTTTTAATAGTGATTACCGTCAGCACATCGACACCATAGCTAATGCACTATAGTGACGAGGCAGGATTGTTTTGAAAAAATATCAGAGCGAAATGAAAGCAGAGAATCACTTCACGTCACATATTTCTCTGCTGTCTTTGATTTTATTTTAGAATTATTTGTATCTCAATCAAAACTCGAGAATTGTATTCGTGTTAATTATTCCTATTCGAAATAAGAGGTATTTCTTTTATTTATGACGATTCATGAATAAATTAAGGTAAACTATCCGATACCAATTACAATAAGTTTCCGGTTTCTACCTCAAATTTCAGGATAATTAAGATACTGCTTTGAACTATGATGCGTTGGTAAAAAAATTATTTTCATCTAGCGGTCACATTTATTTTCATGGTAAATAATATAATTTTTAAAAATCCAATAGAGTGCATTGGATATTATAAAAGCATAAGAATTATGAAGAAGCATGAAAGAAGTAAAAGGAGAAGACTCAAGAAAAATATAGCAACCTGTTTTGGGAACTTTGATTTGAAGTGAACTGCGTTTATTATCAGTAAAATTCATCAATATAAAATAATTTTGAAAATGTGTTAGTATAATTATTGTTTGGCTGAATACTGTGCCCAACTATTGTGTAATAATGCGTATCATGTGTGAAACAAATAAATCCACAAATAATGCACATACTCAGCTCATGACCTTATTACATATTATAAATTTCATAAATAATATATTGTATTATTAGAATAATAATAAATATTATAATAGATATAATATTTTTTACTAAAGAGACTTTCTTTTATTTTTAATTAATACAATGCTCGTTTTTCGAGCAACACCTCAGAACGGAAATAGCAACCTCTCGGCCTCCCGGCGCCCCGATGCAACTTTCTGCTAGACCCCCTTGCATTTTTTTAAGAAAAATCTTATAATTTGTTTTATGTATATAGTAATACAATAGTTACTTGTAAGATTATGGTTAAAAATGAATCTCCATATTATTTTAACGGAAATTTCATTTACGTAATTGAAACCATGCATATTAAAATATAATAAAATAGAAGGAGGGGCGTTGCCAATACAATTAATTCGAGGGGACAAAATCTAAAATTTCCCACCAATTTTTGACCAGATTTCCCAACTATATTAAATATTTTAATTTGCCCCAAATATATTATGAAATATTATGATTTTACCCAACTCCTTTGGATTTGAACTTTTTACTTACCACTTGCAAATGTTGACACTGGACAACAATAATTTGTTTCTATTCAAACACAACGTTGTATTTACAAAATCCCAATGTCTTAAATTAAAAGGTATTTGTATTAGTTTTAAATGTTAGTTACTCTTTGAGTCAAATGTTTTACCACGATTTTCGCGGTTCGAAGTAGGTTCTCAAGCCTGAAATTTCTTACCTTTTGGGTTTTCAAATTATTGGAAGGGTGACACTTATCGCCATTTATTCATATAAAATCCACCCTCAGCATTCAATTTCCACTTGTTCCCCAACTCAAAGTGAGGGTGTTACAAAATGGTGAGCATTGAAAGATATATAAATATGTAAAAATTGTATTATTTGAAAATGATTTATTTCAAGCAGATGTGGAACTACACATCGCTCAGATGTCAGAAAACTTTACCTACCAAAATTAGGTTATTTTTTTGTCGAATAGTGCAGTTTTTGAAGATGATTTGTCTCAAGCAAACATAGAACAAGACTTCCCCTAAATTCCAAAAAGCTTTGTCGGATATAGGTGAGTGCGAACAAATACAAAACTCAAAACCTTTAGTTAAATAAAGATTTTTTTAATGATTACTTTTTATTCCATTTATCTTTTCTGTACCGCTATCAAAATAATATCGACATTTATATTATTTATTTAATGTAAAATCTATTGATTGGCTGCCTGCCAGTCGCATGTTTTGGAATGTAAAGGTTGAGTACTATTATGAATACGGAAAAAATCATATTCGAAAAGTGCATTGTAGGGCGAAAAAAACAGGATTCTCCAATTTTCTGTGCCGGTGCGACGTCTCCTACTAACTTCGGCAGACAATTTTTTTTAATATAATTTTTTTTAATTATTTTTAATATTTAATTCGGGGTTGTGTAGTTTCATGTTGGATAAAAAAAAAAAAAAGTCGATTTTGAATCTTGTCAGCCGGTGCGACATCTCCTTTTAATTTTGTCATAGAAAGTTTTTCGTCATCTGGGGAGATCTAATTTCATGTTTGCTTGAAACAGATTATCTTCAAAACAGCATTATTGGACGAAAAAAAAGTGGATTTTGACTCTTGTCTGGCGGTGTGACGTTTTCGCTGACATTTGAGGGATGTGTAGTTTCATGTGTGCTTGATCAAATCATCTTAAAAAAGTACACTATTGGACGAAAAAGAAACGTAGATTTTGTCTGTCGGTGCGACGCCTCACCGAAATTGGGCAGGCAAAGTTTTTTGGCATCTAGGGGATGTGCAGTTTCTTGTGTGCTTGAAATAAATCTTCAAACAATACAGTTTTTACATATGTGTTAACCTCTTAGATGATCGCCATTTCGTAACGGCCTCGTTTTGAGTTGGCAGGCTAGTGTAAATAAAATTCCGAGGGTGCATATTTTATGGATGGACGATTAAAAGTTTTCTTCAAATTGTACAAAAATTTTCGCCCCGGCTCTTGTACTGCATGCTGCAAGGACTGACTACAGGTGTTATGATTCATACTCTCTGCCAAACACAGTGAGTGAGCGGAGTAAATATTAAGCCACTGTGCTTATAGTAATTTTAAAATTAACAAGTGGGATAAAAAATTGCCCACCATGCGAGCTCGTTCATGTTAACTGAGCAGATATGTTGAACAATATATAATATAATTTTGTGCGGACATAATTAGTTGATTAGTTAATTTGATGAATTATAGATTAATAGAACCACTATAAATCCCAAAATCCATTTTATCAAATTATTTAAATATAAGATGTGAAGGTTCGCCCTTTTTCTATATTGGATCAGGGAGAAGGCAGGAATAAATGACACATTTTGAAGGGTTGTAAAAAACAAACCAATATATTTATTAAAACTGGTTTTATTTTTAAAAAGTACATTAAAATAGTTTAATTTCAATGGGTTTTAAGAATTATATCTTCCAAATGTAGGCCGTTATTGATTACGCATTATCAAAGAAGTTCCCAGTAAATTTCCAGGGCTTGGAGTCATTTCTGATGGAATGGCATTGATTTCTTACCTGATCCTCTCCTTTATCCACTCATCATCCAGAGAACGAGAACGACCTTTTTAATGCTTGTTTAAATGTCTTTGAGATATTCCCAAATAAAAAAATATGTTGTTTGTACACTGGTGAATGTAATAAAATTGTAATATGTGTATCCTATGAACCTAAGTAGTAGGCTTTGCTTTCGATCGGATTTAGTGGGAAATTGTACAGAACCGCCGTCAGAACAGCCTGGGTCCGGGACAATATAATGCAATTTCATGTATTTATTTTTGTCAATAATAAGGTATTACGAAAACGAAACTTATTACTAGATACATTATAAGAGGTAATTGTTTTACACAAAACATACATTATAGTATAATTTAATAATAATTACTTGAGTAAAGTGTTCACAATTACTAGTAGAGCTTGAACAATTTTTTATTGACAACAATAATTATTCACAATTCAGTCTTTTCTGCGAAAATTTGAATAATCGACACAAAATTCAATGTTCTTGCTAGCCTAGATTCAATTTACAACACTATATATATTTTTTTAAGCCATAAACAACATGTACATATTTATAAATCAGGATGCACTGGCAGAGAATGGTAAAAGTGCATAATAATGTTTATTATAGGTTGAAATGATTTTTTTTATTTGCATATATTATGCTCAAGAGACTTTTTGACTGTATAGATTTCTTCAATCAAATCTTGTCCCCCTCAGCAATCAGCTCGGGTTCCGGTAGAATCCGGCTTTCCTAGAATGCTAATTCTACATATATTCTTTTTTTTCCACCACTACCTTTTGTAGGTTATCATCAGATGGAACTCCAATCTCTATCATAAACGCTTTTATCTTCCCTTTGTCTATTATTTGAATGTCAGGCCAAATATAGATTTATCTCAAAACAACTTGACATTGCGCTTGGTGATAATTGGCTCCGGATGATACATTATTTATTAATTATTATTGCAATCTTTATATTTATTCTTCTCATAATTCTTAAGTAACATCTTCTCCCCGAAAGACTATTCAAAGGAACATAAATAATATACTGCTATTTCATCTATTTACAAATTTTCTCACAACCCTGCTTATTTTTAGAAAATACACTTGTTGGATGTATATCAAAAACGTGTTTTTTGATAGGACGAACATTAGACACAGATTTAGTTCTGCGTAGAAACTCTCAGAGTGTTTCCTCCAACAAATGTTGCAGATAGATCATTTGGGTATTGTGCCTATTGGTTTGGCCTGGTATTTGAGGGATGGCTTATCTTTGGGACGATGGGGATTCAACTACTACATTAAAATTTCTGGCATTAGAAACTTTGGATTGTGCCTATTTCATTCTGGATGTACTATTATATTTATACTTATAAGTATCAACCAGAACTGCTTTTTCAGCCATGCCCAAGCCCTCTAGAACAACGCCAAGATCTATTCTTCCCTCTCGTACTTTTCAATTATCGATCGTTTGAAAAAATACTTATAGGAGTCAGTTAATTTAAAAAAAAAATAATTATTGGAGTGCTTTATTTAGATGATCATTTGTTTTTAGGCCTAAAGCAAACTTCCTTATTTTTTTCGGCCCTTATTGTTAGTAGGTTAACCATAATAATATATCTATAAGTTAAAATTTATCATTCATATTTAGAACTATTGTATCTCAGCGTCACTCGTCGATAGAAAGTACTTCGTAGAAAAGATTTTTCCACTTAAATTGATGTAAATAAAAAAATAAAAAAAAATAGATGTAACCGGCCATTTCATAGCAAGCTGTACAATGTAAGTCGAAGTGCTGTTGCAGTCACAGGGCACAGCACACAGTTTATTAAATGTTTGAATCGAATATTAAACAGCTCAAGAGCGCACTAATCCTATAATATTAATACGTAATATAATATTAAGTGTATCGATATGAAATAAAATATTTTCAAAATCGGTAGTCCTATTTAACGATTTATTTATCATTTATTAATGGTTCGAATCTAAGGAAAAAACCGGGCGTTTCGATGTGTCGGGAGCGCGGTCATGTATTTAACGTGGATACGTATACGTCAATGAAAAATTTTTTTTGCCTGTTGTATTCATTCTTGAATAATAACAAGTCCTCTGGATCTCGATGTTTTATATGCGATGGAAATATTTTCTTATCTCCAGGATCGAGAAAGAAATCAAATAAATAAATGGTTCGTTTTTATAATATTATTTTTACAATTTATAAGTTGCAGTCTCAACTTAGCGTAACAAATTTGTTGATTCTTTAGCTATCAAGGGGTATAATTGAATATTTAATTTTGACGATACATTCAGAGCAGCAATGGTAAACTGTATCCCCTCATTTTGTTAGCATTTAATTTTTGGATTGCCTTAACTACGGTAGCAAATTCATGTATTCGCGTCAAAAATATTTTCTTCAGAGCGGTTATAGATGAAACTTTTGAAAAGTGAAGTTTACAATTCAGAGGGGTTTTATGCAATAGTAGTACTGCTTGGGTTACTAACAGAGCTTCAGAATTTCTCGTTGAGACCATTATATCACACAAGCGATAAATATTTGCTCAACTAAAACTAGTGAAAATTTTAGTGTTAAAAAAAATAAAGAGGCTCTTTTTTAATTATTGTCCCAATACCAAAACTCTCTTGTTTTTTTTTTTTCTGTTAGACTTATATTATTATTAATGCGTTGGGAGTGTCGTGGTGATTATACTCAAAGATCTCCTGGCATTACACAATTTAACTATTCTTTATGGAGCTGGTTAAAAAAAAAGTTTATAATTAATTAATCAAATTTATAAATTAGCTTAGCCAATATAGCTTTTCATCCCTCTTTGATTTCGCCTGTGCTAACCACTAAAATTAAAATTTCTCACTCAATATAATAAAAAAATATATTTTTGGCATATTTTTTCTAATTAAAGCTGTACGTTAGGCTTTTGATTAATTTTAAAAGCCATAATTTATAAACCTATCTAAAAAAAAATAAACCTGTATTGTTGCGAGACCCATTATGTTCCGAAAAGAACGATCACAGAACTCTTTAGCTATATTATTCATTTGTTTTCAAACCTTACAAAACATCAGGTATTCAATTATTTTCGGAATAAAACTATGATACTGCTATAAACATGGATTGAATTAAGCGCCATGATCAAATAAAATAGTTGATTTTTCGCTAAAAAATATAAATAAATATATTAATAAAAGATTGACTTCATTTTAATCTGTTTTGCAGATTCGAAATATGAGCAATATCTTGAAAATATTAATATAATATGTTAATGGGCGTTTACTTAGGGTTATATTTTTTGATAGCTGAGACTTTTTTGTAAATATCAATGTCTGTTTCAAAAATTAAAACAAAACAAAATAAATCAGATTTGTATTTCTTCGTATTGTTTACACTCAGACCATAGACCTGGAGATTTAATAGGAGACTACGGTCAGTTTATGAATTGAGTGATCATACTTAATTTTTTGATTAATTATTTTTAATTAATAATAAAACAATTTGAAAAAAAAATATACTATTTTAAATAGTCGATAAGTAGTCGTGTTCCAAAGTGTTTAGTATTCTTCTCAGTATTTACAGGAATAATGATCTATCGAGTATCTATGAAGTAAATAAATCTACGTGCCCAAGAGTGAGATAAGCAAATAAAATGTGCTTTATTGAAGATACGAAGGGAGAAGAATCAATGTTAGGATGTCGATAGGAAAAAAGTAGGGTGTTGTGTAAATGGGAAGAGTAGAGGCGGCGGTAGGGAGGGGTAAGGTATAAGAGGACGGAGCGGGCAGGGAGGCGGCAGTCAGTATGGAGCTATTAGTGTGCCTACTAGTGCTGGGGGTGGCGTGGGGGCGGCAGCAAGCTATCAGTTACCAGAACTTCAGAGCCAGCCACGGCCAGGGGCATCCAACCTACGGGGCTGACGGCAGCTGGAGTCAGCGCTTCGGGGGTGGGCCCCGCCTGGGAAAGGAGGGCCTGTGGCCCGGTGCCTTCTCGGCTCCCCAGCGCTTTGCCGCCTTCCCTTCCTCTCAGACCTTCGTTCACCAGCCTCAGCCCTTCTTCAACTCGAGGCCGCAGACCCACATCCACACCAGTGGTCCCCCGCCTCCACCGCCGCCACAGATCAACAGTTTCCAATCGTCCCAAATCAGTTATGATCCACCAATACCAGGTAACCAAAACATATTAAATAGTGGTCCCCATATCTACCAGACCCCCACAGTTTCCAGTTTTGGACCAGATTTGACACATACCAGCCTCCCCCCACAGAGTTACGGAAACGATAGGCTTCCTCAGTTTGCCGATGCAGTTCAAAATTATAACGATGGTATTGCTACCGTACCCCCAGCTCATATAGAGCCGCAAAGTTATCATCCTAACAATAACGGTCCAATCGATAATTATGACACACGAGGAAACGAAGAATACCCGAGAAACGATGGTTCTCCTACTCCGATATACAATGATTTTACAGAAGGGCCTAGAATCGAGAACAGTCCCCCTAATTATAACCCAGAACAGTCCAAGTCCGACTATCCGCCACAAAATAATGGTAATTCATACAATAATGAGGGTACCTTTAATAACTATGAGGAACCGAAGAGGGATTTCGGACCTACTGATATAGAACCGAATTTACAAAACCCTGTGTCATACAATGCACCAGTAACCGATGTGAGAAATAATAATGACGCGTTGATTACTGATGTTAGAACTCACAACGAGCCTATTTCTGATTTGAGGAATACCGACCGACCTTCTTCGGAAGTGGTGAATAATAGAGACCACCCTGCTCCAGATCTAAGAGGCCACGGTGAACGGCCCTCGGACTCGAGAATTCACAGCGACAGGCCCTCGCCAGACTTGAGAAGTCACGACAACAGACCCCTCAACGATTTGAGAAACGGTAATGAGAGACCTAGACCTCATAGCGATGGTCCACTGACAGATCTTAGGAGTAATGAACGTCCTATTTCCGATTTGAAAAATCCCAACGACAGACAGCCTAACGATTTTAGACAGAATAACGACAGGCCCTTGACAGATTTGAGATATGACACCAGACCTCATTTTGGACCTCCAGCTAAAGCGAATTTCGGTCCTGGAGGTATAAACCATAATGCAGCTCCACAAGGTATACGAAACAAACAGTTCAAACCGATTCAGCCAAGCAGCTCTCCTCTGGATAGACCACACGTCTTGGACACCAACAATCGAGCAGGAGTAGGACCGGGTCCCGTAGGAGTGAATCAAGGTCCTCCAGGTTCTAAGCCATTTAGAGATGATAAAAAACCTGTTTTAAATCCAGCTTTAGGACAGAAAGCTGGATTCAATAATGATGGTAGCAAGCAAGAGTTCAGCGAAGAAGACAAAAGCCAAAGTTTCGAATCCGAGTTTCAGAGCTCAGAGATAGGTGGACAGAGTTTCGAAGCAGACATTCCCGAATTCGGTTCTGACGAGTCTTACTTCAATTCCCAAGAAGGATACGGAAGTTTCGAGTCAGGGGGCAGAGGAAGCTTCGAAACTTCAGGTGAAAGAAAAGGAGGATATGAACGACCACCTTTCAATCCTCACGATAACAAAAGAACCTACAAAGCCGACATCAGGCCGGATTTCCAATCTTCTCTTGAAGGCGCATCCGGAGACTCAGCAGAACCGAGGAACAACAAGAAATTCAAAAGTGAACCTGAAGCGAGGCACAGAGGTGGCGAAGAGAAGAAGATAAACGTGGAAGATAAGAAAGCTCCGTTCCCGGTGCACGGGGAGAAGAAGGCCGCTGTCGGGGGAGTCGAGAAGAGCTTCCCCTCAGCGAGGACCGCCTCGACGCTGGCCCCGGCCAAGGACACTATCCCATTGGCCAACACCTTCAACAAGAAGCCCCCGGCAGTAACTTCCTTCAGACCCTCCACCTACACTGGCGACAAGTTCGTGCCATTTGTCCCCATAGAAAAACCGTTCCCTAACAGAGGTCGTGGACCTTACACTGCTGAATCTAGATTCAACTATCAGATACAAGCTCCGGATAAAAGAGCGCCATTCACTCAAGAAAAATTGTCTTCCTCTGTACAAAACCTTTCCAAATAACGACTGATAGTTAACTGATAATATATTTAATACTTGTAAATAATATTATGTTCTGGAATGTAATAAATATAACCGTTTATATTTATAACTGGTTTCAAACTATTGTTACTTATTTATAAGTTTTTACTGATTGTTATAAACTGTTAAAAATAGGTTATTCTTTTTTATTTGTTATTTATATTGAACAAGATGATATTTATGATCACGTAAAATATTGGTCATGTATTGTGCTTTGTGACAAATCGTTAACTACAACCAAGAATGATAAGCAGCTTTTAAATTTTAGAATTGTGATCTGTAATTTATTTGTAATTATTTTATGTAAATAATGGTAATATCCAAAAATCAGAGGAAAGCAGAGAGGCAGGTCGAATGAAACTTTAGTGGTCTGTGATATGTTTGTCTTTGGCACAGCTTAATAACTAGAATTAATTCCAGTAGTTGAAATTAAAGGTTGATATGGTTATTTTATAAATTAAACATTATTTTCAAGACTCGTTAACATTCATTATGATATTAAAAATAAGTTCCTAACTAGACACATAAGTTTATACCAAATGTTTATTATATCTAATTTGTTATAGAATTATTTTAATAATGTTATTTTTTCATGGTATGATGTTATGAATATTAAGTTGATTCATGTAATAGGAAATAATTTTTACTGATACAGCTTTATTGGAGTTCGTCTCAACAATGTTCGCGTATCATCTTACATATTTTTTCTTTTATATGAAGCTTGCAATATATTGCTTTTAACCTAAAATCTGTTTCTTAAACTATTTTTGTACAAATGTATTAATAATAAATAAATGATTAAAAAATGTGTGCTGTATTAAATAACATACCCAGAAACTATGATGCTACATAATAAATAATTAATCTTTTTAGTATTTTATTTTTTGAACCCCTTTTCATTTAAAAGATTGTATCAGGTATTTCTACTTTTTATGAACATTTTAATGATTTGTTGATTCAATAAGTCGCTTAAGTAATTTTTTTATTTGTGAATTTCCTCTATCTCTTTACATTTGATTTTAGTCTTTTGAAGCTTTCTCGAGATTTTCTTGGTTTTCTTCTCAGAAGATTTCCTATAGTGTAGATGGGAGAGCTCTTGAGGTTTTCCACCGAGTGCAATCAGCTTTAATTTTTTCTTAATTTAACTCTATTTTTTTCTCTGTTTTTCATTATTTAATAAATAAATTGATTTAATAACGTTCAGTAATTATTTTAACAAGCGTTAACATATTATTGTTGCCTTGAAATAATGCATTACTTTATTAATATATTCTTATATACACATACATATATATCACACCCACATATATCTCCTTGATTAGTTATATAAACAAGCTATGCTGTATTTTTACAAATATTTTATTAACAAAAATAACTATATAACTAAACATTCTTTAGTAGTGAAGAGCATCAAAACTAAAGTAAATAAATAAAATAATAAGTATGCTATAAGTAAATAATTTTATGCTAAACTTCAGGTATTTCTTCGGGTTCCGGAAGATAAGTAACTGGATTTCTTTCTTTTTTTTTTTGCAGATTTTTTTTAACGATATATGAGACCACCGTTTTATGTATTCATTAAAATGAAACCTTTTTATAAATAAACCTTTAGAACATATACAATAATGTACGGTGTTTTTTTAAGAAAACATAAACAAATGATTGTTTTAGAATGAATTGGCTTTCTTTTTAATCGGTTATATAATTTTTGTTTACTAATAATTTATTGAAAAGGAACGTTTATTATTAATGTTCACAAGATCGAAGGTTTCACTAGTATTTTTGTTATGCAAAGGTATTGAATGGCGCTCCTTTTCAAATTCAATGTGATTCTACGGAAATGGTATAGCAGATTGCAAGAAATGCTAAAATATCATTAAAATGTTTTCACTTTAATTATGCCATGATTTTTTTTTTATACATTTTTAACAACATAAAAAATTTGGCTCTCCTAAATTGTTATTTACCAGTTGTCATCTTTTTACAACGAAAGTGTACCGCCTACTTGAGGACTCACCAAGGAAAGCACCTCCGTACGTTTTCTTTAAAGTTCTCATATGCACTATTTTCACCAAATATTATTCTCTATTGAATAATCAATATACTTAAAATGAGCACTAGATACGTTTATAAGACATTTTTTAATTATTTGCATTTACCAAAATAAAACTTTAAAAATAAAATAAAAATAATAATTATAAATAAATAAAATAGAAAGTAGCGTCATAGACTACACACAAGTACACAGGGGGGCACAGAATAAAACGTTTTCATGGAAATTAGTTATTTCAGCGGAACAAAAACCATGGTCCATAACCATTAGTTTTCCATGGTGGCGTTACATATTGTTTTAAAGTTATTATATAAAGTTATGTAAACATAAGAGACAATTGACAACACGGATATTTAGACATTCGGGTCAGTACCTGAAGTTTAACGGTATTTGGGATATTATGAAATAGTGTTAATATTCTATCCAATCTATAAACTAATTTTATAAGCTATATTGTGGGTTTATAACTAAATCCCTCCCCCCACTTAGTCTCTGTAACCCTGCAAAATGGCAGCGTATGTCCACATGATCCATTGTAACAAATGGCATATTAATATAGCTAGGTACTTCTCGTGCCTAGTATGAAATGTTACTAATTATTTCAATAATTAATTCGATATCAATAATTGTCTTACTGATAAAAAATATTTATCCATTTTTGTTATAATCCGAATGTATACAGCCATCATTTTCATCACAAGAAAAACTATATCTATAATTTTGTCAGTAACATTTTTGGATTTAATTAAAAAAAATATATAAAACTGAAAACACTTGGGCTTCTAGAGGAATTAATAGCATCTCTCAAAAAGCATTAAATAACAAGCAAAATAACTCAGAATAAAAACTATATTCCTCGGCATTTAAAGCTTCAACTATAAGACAGAAGCTAGTAATTTTTTTTTTTTTCTATTTTGATCTAAAGCGAAATTATAAATACTACTTTTAAAAATAGGCACTCCAATGATTGTATCGGTATGCGACTTCAAAGCTTTTCCTCATTCATCAAAGGAAAATAATGCTGTCAAAAAATATTTTTTTCTAAAAAAAATACTTCCATTCATTAGAATCATAAAATTCACTTTGGTTCGAACCAAAAATATTAAGGTTTTTAAGTCATTAGAAAGACAGCGAGTACAAAGTTCTTGGGTTTTGAACTCTACTATTGCCATATTGTTAATTTGTTTATCGAGTAGGATCGTAAAGATTCATAAATTAATGGATTTAATAATGATTGGAAATATTTTATAATTACTTTAGCCTACCCCAGACCAAAAAATTGGTGGTCTCTAATGGAATAAAGCTTTAAAGATTTTATTCAACGTAATCAGAATGATAAAACCAAACACATTCCAGTTCTAAAGCTAATGAAAGTAGAAATGACAGAGAGGTAAGAACAATAATCAATAAGATACTTTATTTAAAGAACAATTAAAGGAATAAGTGTGGTTATGAGATGATAATTTAATAACTTATTTAAGCGTCTAAAGTACTTCCTTCACGAATTTAAAAACGTTTTTCGACAACTATACAGTTATTAAGATTATTGCTAGGTTAGTTATTAGTTATTGTTAGGTTAGAGGCTGTGGTGGTGGATCGTATTGCATCAGAACAGGAGGACGTTTAGCCGAAATATAACACTATTGAAGCTACCTTTAAAGGTTTTTTCTTATAAAAAAATGAATTACTTTCGATGAAACTTTAGAAGTATGTAGCTATTAGATCAGAGTAAGGAAGAACGTGAAGAGTTTTGAAAGAAAATGTTCGATAGCGGAAATATTGGAAGTGAAAGCTTATTCCGTTGTCCAACGATGATGTGCTTAAATCAGAAATAAAAACAAGCAAGTCTTGCAGTTTCTTTCTTTTATCTTTTTATTTTTTTATTTTTTTTTTATAATGATGTACACTACATTAGGAAGGACTCCTAATATCAAAAAATTTCAAATTTCATTTCTTTTTTTGCCTATAGTATCAAATGTTTTCACTGAACTAGGAAATAAAATATTTATAAATGACCAGCTTAAACGTGGAAAAACTTTTTTAATATAGTATTTTTTTCAAACAAACATTTTGCATGCTTTATATATTTCGGTATGAAAAATTTATATTTTTTTTATTATAAATTACATTTTAATTGAAGATCCTATACCTGCGATTAATAGATAATCCGACAGTGAATAGTAAGTAGGGTTTATAGCCAACAGGCAAACGAAGCATTCCCTGGAAGAGTTAGGCAGTTCGTTGCTCGAGCGATGCGTGAGGAATTCGTCTTACCTGAAATCCTACTTTCGTTAGCAGCGCATTTTATATTTCAAATTATTTTAATCTAGATTTAATATTATGCGGTAAAGCTCCTTCTTATAAAACTCATAGAGGCGCTAAAATACTTCTTGAGTTTTATCTGTGTTTATAACCTATAAATGTCTGTCAATATTTATCATTTTGTCTTCTAATTATTTTTAAAATTGTATGCGATATTACCTTTTAAATTATAAACAATTCTGAGCCCAAAAAAATGGAACAAAGTAATTCGAATAATAAATAAATAAGGTGCAGTTTTATTGAAAATTGAACTAAAGCACATGGTTATAGAGAGAAAGTGAATTTGAAGGAAGATGTAACTACTACCTGAAAACATTTTCAATATCTCTTAAATGTATCTCTGCTGTGAAGCAGCATGAACTTGATGAAATTCACAAACTAAATATACGAGCATCTGCAAGTTCTTCTTTAATTAACAAATTTATTGTTAGAAAAAATACACCGGAAGAATTGACATTAATTACAATTGAATTTGCACATGTTTATCACATCTTCAAACATACACTACCCTCTGTCGAGGGCCGGATTTACCAACAGACCCACTTGTCCCGGTCTAGGAATCTAGGGGCGCATAACGATAGGAGGCGCACGCTAAAAAAACAAAAAAAATGTTTAAATAATAAAAAAAAAAAGTTTATGATGAGTTAAGAAAAGTCTTCATTTAATTTTCTTTAAATTACTGGAACAACACCCTCCTCCCCTCCCCTCCCCAACCTCCCCCCATAATATGAAGAGGAGGCGGTAAAAACGCTTGGGCCTAGGAGCGCCAAAACTTTAAATTCGACCCTGTCTCTGCCGCTTTATTTCTGTCCCACATTGGAATTAAGAACCTGGCAAACCTATTTTTTTTTTTTTTTTGTACATTAATAATCTAAAACATGGGTTCTCAAACTGAGGTTGGAAGTGCCATTTTGAGGAGGAGTGACGAGGCGCAAAGGAGTCAAATAAGTAGTTTTCTTTTCAAAATATCCAATTATAGTGTTAAATTAGGTATTTATAATAAGGTGATATCTTATACTAAATACTATATAATTTATATTCCAATAGCTAAAAAGGGTGGTTTTGCCAATCCATCTAATGTTAATGGCTTCTTTAGCTTCCCTAATGAACGATAATTTTTTTTTTTTCCAGCGTGGAAAACTCAGTAGACACCTGAAGCCCTATGTACCTCAGGTAGGTAGTGTGGGACTCCGGCCCACTGTTCCTGTGCAAGAGCTGAGCTGGCCCAACAAGTTGTTATTACTCTTCCTTCTGTAACGATCTCGGTTGTGGGGTATAGCCCATTGTCTAGTCTCCCAATTTAGTGCGTCTTTCTCTCTTTTAGAGTTTTCATTGATTTGCCGTGTCTCATTTACTTTGTTACCAAGTCTTAAGATTTCATTCTCTTATGCCGCCTTATTTTGCTTGAAGCTCCTCACCCAAACATAGTATTTCAGGACTAATGTGAGTTTATATTCTCATATCATGAGAGTTTATATCTCCATATTTTGTTATTTCTTTACTGATAATGTCGACTTCAAGGTATTTAAAGAGAGAGTACAATCCCAGAGCTGAATTGTATAAGTCCACACGTGTTTTAGAACTTGTTTGAACAACAGAGGTTTATTCTCAACTGTTATTTTTGAATTTTTACCTAGCAGCCAATGCATTTTCCTTAATTTTATAGGAATTTTTATTTCCTTAATATTAGAGGAAAACTAATAATATTAGTTTTATTCATTCAATTAAGAACATAAGACATTTCCTGGTGAGGCTATGGCCGGAAAAACAAGATCAATCATTCTAAAGGAGAATATACATTAAAATTGAAAATTACCCAAAAGGAAATTAAGCATTCAAAATAAAATTAAACAAAATAAAAATATATTTTCTCTAGCCACTTATCCTAAGTGTTACCATATTCTCGAATCCAGATCCGAAATTCGAAGACATCTCAGCAGGTACGATAAACTAGTAAGTGTCTTATATATGCTTTCTCACTCCAACTTTCAACAAGGCTTTGTTTCCTTCAAGCATATGCCGAGCCATCATTTTTTTTTGTATTGCAGTGAACACCATACACCAGTATACCAGTCAAGCCATATTTTAAAATCTTATAATATAGTATATAATATAAAATCTTATAGTTGTAAAGTTTATTATTTAGTAGTTTTCGCAATGATTTCTGTAATATTATAAACTCTCCTATCTTTTGAAACTAAATTCTCAAGAAAAAAAGCTCTCGAATTTCTCCAATGAGGTTCTGTCAACTCCCCACTGTGGTATGACCCCTGCAACTAACAACATCTCCTTCTCTTTGGATCGTTATACCTAGTCTTGTCCATTTTCGAATCAAAGTATTAAATTAGAAGTCATCCATTGCAAGTGAAACCACAAAAGCTATTGTCCCCGTTGCAGTTTTTATTGGCAATTGGACCGTGCCCAGACAGATGGGGAAGTGTCAGTGACAGTATGTCTGTTCCATGTCAAGAACAATAGCAGGAACTATTGTTGAAAGCCAGACACTAGAAGTAAGTAGAAAGCACTTAGCTACGCTTAACTTGATAACAGTCGCTTAATTTGTCCTCTCCTTCCCAGCTTATACAAGTCCTCTGTTCATTATAAACGCTTTATTAAAAACAGGTATGTTATTATTATGAATTTTTATGACTATATGTACTTTGGTAACTACCTAAGATTGAGATGGTTATTGTTCAAATTTTATTTAAGATCTCACTTATTTACACTTTGTACATAAGCTCATGAATAAAGAGTAATACATAGGCTGTCCCAACTACTAAAAAAAAATGGATCATTCTCAAATAAAATGTCACTTTGGCTATCCTGGGATTTCTGGAATATCGGAATTTTTCATTTTAATTTTTTTTTAACCCCTCAATCAGTGTTCAGTTCGCCTGAAAGCTGAGTACATTTCGAGCTATTTAATGCTTAAAAATAAAAAAATTGAGACGAAATTTTTGGGAAAAATTCCACCGAGTAAGTGTCCGAAGTGCATTTTGAAAATTGTTTCAAAATATTTTAAATGAAAAAATATATTTTGATTATTGGGGGTTCATCGCACAACTTTCTTATCTAGTCCTACTAGATAAGAACGCAAAAAAAACTGGAAAAATCGAGAAAAAAATTGTTTAGTGCATAACTCTAGTGACGTAAAAGGTTTTTTTGCAACTAGGGTCTATGAAGAGTGTCCAGAATTTTTTAAAGTACCTAAAAAAACCAGCATTCGTAAAACTCACAAACCAAGTAAAATTATGCAATCTTTAACGGCAGAACCTAGAAGGAACTCCTTTCTCATATATCTTTTAGTTTCCATGAACTTCAATTTTTGGTTTTATTTTTTCCAGATTTCGAAAGTGACAGTTTATTTAAGAATGGCCCAGTTACTAAATTCAAGTAACGTAATTCAAAGTCCAATCAAGCGAACCGAGTGAAATATAGACTTCAAAGCTTTACAGTTATTATTTGTTATAATAAACCATATGAGCTTCCAGCGCTTTTAATAATCACTTGTACGTCCATATACAAAATGACATTGTTTTTTAATTTTTAGGGCTAAGAATAGGTACTAATCACTTGTCAAACCATTTCTACAGTTTCCAAGGAAATAATGGTTAGGAATAAAGTACACAGTAATGTCATTACATTTTTAATTTATACTACATTTTTTAATACTCCCTATGTAATCCCACTATATTTCTTATTCTCATTTCTACTATTTTTGTATCTTGTTTTCCGTAGCCCTGATAAAGGCCTACAACTTAGGCCGAAACGCCAGTAAACAGTATTTCTTATTACTGTGTATTTGAAGGGTCAGAGAAAACAAAGACGTGTCACTTTTTTTTTTTAATTGGTCAGAATGAAATACACCATTCTTCTAGAGCGTTATAATGAGGAAAAAAACCCGAGAGCCAAGAAATGTTAGCGTTTGGAGTTTTATCGATGCTGTAAAACTATAAGCATCTTTTTCCGCATCCTAACGCCTTGGAAGAATGCAGCTTTTCATTCTGGTCCATTTTTTTTTTAATTACTTATCTACTTTTTTTCCCATGACCCTTCATTTTATTCCTGACCGGACCCCCAACATAACTTCCTTGATATCATCTATGGTCACCTTTATCTCCATTCTAATAATCAGTGTTAGGTAACTATTTTAACTGTTGCCATTACAAGCATTTTATAAATGAAACAAGGCAGCAGGAACTCTCCAGGCAAATACGGTCCAGTTGATCTCAAATGATAGTCTTGTTAGGAAGGAAGGAAAAATAATTTTAGCCAGTCCCGTCGTTAAGACAAACATTGGCGAGCTGGAGCGAAGCCTTTCGCCTTATGATAACGACCGTGAAAATGACAAAAGATGGAGCATTTTTACGCTCTCTCGGTCAGTCTCGAGCAAGGGAAGAAAACTGCATCAGACAAATATCTTCCACATTCTGTAATGTCTGAGCCGTCAAGATGATTCGGACAATTGGATTTTAAGTACACATTTTTTAGACAAATGAAATTTTATTTTAAACTGATAAAATATGCTATTGTCGGTTATTAAAACATTTTTTTTACTATTTAAAGCAATTTCTTTCCGAATTATTTAGTTAAGATTTCCAACATTCTTTGGGTTATTAAAAACTAATGAACGAAAATAAAAAATTCCTTCTGTTTCATAAAATTACATCAATGATGGCTCTAATCGAACACCCATAGGAGCCCCTGAATGGTTATTGAAAATAAGTTTTAAAATACCTTTCTACCATATTAAACATTTTTTGATATTTTTTATCATCGCAACTTTTTTTAGCATAACCCACTACCTATTTAGATAAATTAAATAAACTGTAAACCTGTACCACTACAACCCGTGAAGGGTCTCAGTACTTGGGGTAAGGACCGTACTGTTTCTAAGCCAACGGTTGTGTAAGGAGGTGATTTGGCCGAGATCACGCTCAACCGCCAGGTTTTTCCCCCAATTAAGGGTACCCACTTTATAGAGGCTGGGTAAGCCCCAGGAGGGTCTCCCGATCCCACAGGGTCGATCCGCGACTGAATACAGAATAAATAATTACCTGCCTCAGCCGGTCTCGAACCCGGGACCTTGAGATTAGTAGCGCAGTGCCTAACCCACTGAGCTACCCCGCTCCCTTAAATAAACTGTATACCAGATTAAATTTGTAGTCAATGCTGTTATATGAAAAATAAATATCAAAATCGTCCCAATTTTCATGATGGTTTCCGTTTTAAGCTATCCAAATTGCGACCTAATATCGAAGATATTTTGGAGAAAAAAAGATATACATATTTCTTCTTTCACACTGAATAGTCAGTTAGTCAGTAGACATAATACGTTTATACTAATTACTCACGTATTTCTAATGCTCTTTCTCAATGAATACATTGACGTCGTTATTTGAAAATGGCGTAAGCGCCATTTAGCAAACTTTACAAGGAATACATAAAACGTTTTTTCCTCAATAACAATATATATATATATATATATATATATATATATATATATATTTTTTATTCTTTATTGTGAACAGTAGGAGTTCATTAAGGTGGCAAATCTTTTATAATTACAATATATTTTGAAGGCTTCTAGCATTGGTCAAGTCCAGAGTGAAGATTGAGAGTCGTCAGTATTTGGTGCTTACGTCATCAATAGTCGATTTTTAAAACATTTCCAATTTTTTTCCCAATATATCCTCAGAGGGAATAGATAGAGGAGTTATTTATGACCCATAATGAATTGAAACCTAAATTTGGATTTTTCGGCGCTTAAGCCTTTTTCAAAAAACGACGTCGACATAATCTATGTAATAATTTGCTTTGTAAAATAAAACTAATTTGTAGTTAGAAAAACTTTGCAATTTATTTTTCTCCCATATTATTCTCTTGTTTTTAATTTTTTAATTTTAATTGACTATGAGACCATAACGAACACTGGTGGTAGTAAAGTGAATATCAAAGAGACGATTTTAATTCAAACATTCGTATCAGGGTTACCGATGATTTAATTAATTTAATGAGGGTCGGTGACTGACGCATTTGGGGTCCACTGACATGAGGTCCATGAGCTTCTTTACTGCTTAGGTTTTACTTGATTATGTACTCAAACTAATAGCAGGAGGTTTTGTGTTTTTAAGTCTATGTGAGACATTTTAATCACTAAAAATTAACCAGAAAAATTAAAGAGTGGAAAAGATGAAAAAAAAAAATTAAATGTATGCCTATTTGTTTTTATTTATATTCAGACAGTATGGCGTGCACAATTAAGCCCTTTTCACACTGGGAAATTCTGAGACACAACGAATAATGAAATATCCTGAGAGTATCTTGGAAATCACTCCCAATGTTATGCATACGAGAGGTACAAACCATGCGATTTCCATGAGATACGTAACTTATCAATCTCAGGCGATTTAGCAGGAAGGTTACCCATTAGTCGCGTCTCTTGGGTTTCCTCAAATGTGTAAAATGGCAAGTGAACACGCGTTCAACATAAAGTTTGTGGGTGAAGTTGAGAAAGGCTCGGAACTTTATAATTTTAATTTATCTAATTATATAAGGAAGTCCATCATGGAGAAGGCTTAGGAAGAAGAAGTTGGAAAACAAAAGAACATATCAGGTTAGTGCAATAACTTTATTTGAATGTTTTACATAACAATTTATACGGATTTTTGAACAGTTTCAATTTTTCTAAATTTGGAAATTTCTGATTTACTTTTAAAACAAAATTTAAATTAGTAGTATAAAATACAAAAATATATTCTAAGTAAAAATAGGTTGAGAGATATATTATACCAACTTCTCATTGAATTACATCTACAGTCAACTATCTTTTATTTATTTCAGAGTCCCGTGAGATATGGGATTGACATTCAGAGAATAAAGATTTGATTGGGAACTCTTCTACTGCATCGGATACATTTTAAGAGGGACATGAGAAGTAGGAATTGTTTTGGAATTTGACGAGTTAGGAGTCAGTTTACTAGGATGGGCTCACTAGTTGTGTCAGCCCAGTTAGTTAGTTGTCCTCAGTCTAGTCTTAGGCTGTTTATATGTGTTTGCTACGTTTTTGTCCTCTGTAAGTATGTCTCAAAATTCGTCTTAGTACGCTATTCTCAAATTGCTGGAGATTTGTTGCCAATATATTAGCTAACATCGGCGCTCCATGAAGAAGGGACGGTCTAATTACGCTGTTATAAATTAATAATTGGAGGTAGAGTGATAGATTTCGCGATGTCAACAGGTGGTTTAGTCTGTAAAGCTTGTCTTCATCAACCTGATCTGATACTGTCAGATGCCTGTTGAGATTGACGCCCAAGTACACTATGCTATTTGCCGGCCTATTTGTTCTACCCGCTACCCTATGGACAGCGAGTTCCCGAGCAGCTCTATACCCTACTGCGATTATTTCTGGAAAACTGTTCAATCAGGGTCGGCTCCGCGGTATCGGTTCTCACCTGCGTTATCCTCGAAGGATCTGTGCCAGCTCCAAAACTGTTCTCAATGTACACGACTGAAACTATTGGAGGGAGGTATAAGAAAGCTACTGTAGTGGCATACGCCGATGATATATCGATCTACAGTAGCTCCATAATCTCAACGAGAGTTGTACGGCAGGCGGAGAAGGCTTGTGAGAAGATCACAAAGAAACTGGAAGGACTAAATATGACAGTCAACTATAAGCACCCCAGAATTAATAAGTTTGTGTAGTCAACTTGGTTCCTGGAATATGAAGTTATCATGACGACGAAACGTACACAAGTTGAACACTTTTTCTCGTAGTAATTTATTTATGGTTATTGCTACGTTCCTGTGGGTCGTAGCGTGATGTTATGCCTAAAGACTTCCTCGATAAACGCCATATTTAATGCAAAATTAATTTTTAAATCGGGCTGATAGTCCCTGAATTATTGCGTTCATACATACAAGCTCTTTAGCTTTATACAATAGTATAGATTATAATTTGAAAAAATAATAAATCAAATAATTTTGTCGTTACAAGGTCAATAACAACCTTTTTTATCTTTATGCAGGTTTTTTCTTTATCTCTATATGTTTGTTATATGGTATTTAACTTCAAATCGTTAGTATAACTTCTTGAGAGTTAAATGTTAACTATTAATGCTATCTGAATACACAATTACTAAATAATATCTGAAGAAAATCTTTTTTTTTTATGAAACAATGTCACAATTAGTTATTGCTAATGAGCACCAATGACACTAGACAGACAAATTCGTGGTTTCTAGATCTATGTGCAACCTCATTTTCTTCAATCATATGCATTTTGAAAACTATTAACAGTATAATAATAATCTGAATTGAATCCTGGGATAATTTATCACATTATATTTACTTTTCTTATCGATAATATTTCTATATGCATAGACGATTGTTGTTTATTAGACGGAAAAAGTGGAATTCATATAATTCGGTGAAAAGAAGATTCCGAACTGATTAATCTTTGTTGCGCACTGCTAATTCAGCGTCCTTATTCAAAACATTAAGTTATGTGTTTCCGATCCGCCAACAATTCCCATTTAAAGCCAGCTATCTTATTGTTGAATTTCATTCTGTGTTTATATTTATTGTGTATTCTCTCATTAATGGAATGAAAAACCGACTAAATTTTGGCTCAACTCTTCCCTTTATTTCAGCAGAAGCCAAATATGTATCCAAAGTCATGATGTATCTCATTTCTACATGTTTCCTTCTCAGAAACATTTGTCAGCGACCTTAATTTAATTCTTAAAAAAAGAGTTCCCAATAAAAAAAATAATTATAAATTTAAAAAAATAATAGTAAAATAGATCATTCTTATAAAAATAAGACATCATGAAAAACAGTTAAAACCTTAAGTAAATCGCCAGTATCTCAGTTTCCTGTAAATATTGGAGGTTTTTGCAATACGTCTTTTAGGCTAGATATTTAATATTTTAATTTTTATAATATTTGTATTCATCTGATTTTTTTTTGGATCTATTGCTGAACCCGATAAACATTGGAATTTTTAAGTTTCCCAACTATAATTACAATAATTATTATGGCATTCCCTAATGATGCTACACCCTCTTTAATGTGTCCTTCTGGTTTTATAGATATTTATTTCTATACCTAATTAAACCAATATCGTTTAGAGCTCAGACCGAAACTTTGAATTCAGCGGATAACCGTTGGGTTTTGTATGATATATATATATATTAGTTAAATATGAAGTTCGAAATTTTTATAAATAATTGAAGACACGAGAAGATGAAAGTGTGAACAAATTTAAAGTTTGCTTGTTAATGAACAAATTTAAAGTTTTGAAGAAATGATTTTGAAAGTTTTTTTATGTAATTTATGTAAGATTTATAGTATATCCGATCCACTTAGAAATCATGCGATTAACCAAGAATATAGGGCTGTTACTATTAAAAGGTTGAGATAAACATATAATACCTTTATTCGTAAGAAAAATTCAATTATCGAAAATTTGTTTCACAGCCCCTTCATCAACTAATGTCTTCGATTGTTCCTTAAAAATATATGTTTTAAAAAATGTATCGGCAAAACATTATTACAGTTTACGAGTATATATTAATAATCTTAGCGTATTAATATATTTTTTCTATAGGCATTGCTCCACTTAATTTGAAGTGAACAAATATTTATAAATTTTTAAAAAGACCATTCCATTTTCATTTTCTGCCGAGCGATAACTTGAAGCAGAGTAAATGGTTCAGTTTGATGTATTTTTACAGGCATCAGTTTTCACGATAGTACTGGAATCACCTAAAGAGCCTTACAAAAGCCATGCCAAAAGAGGACTTTTTGAAATGCATGGGAAATATCACACTAATTTAAAAATGGATAAGACCTGTTGAAAATTCATCTCTGAATGAAATTACGTAATGAAAATGGTTGAGTAAGTTTCCCCAATCTCACCAGTTATACCCTTGAGTAGTTAAATAACTTAAAATATTATATAAGCATGTCTAATCGAGAGTACTCTATATTTACCTTGAAGAAGAAAGTAATTCGGATAAAAAAATAATAAACAAACTGTGTGCTGGGTCACTCCTAGACCAGATAAACACCCATTTTGTTTACGTTGACGAAATTCGGCTACCAGGCGGCCTTTTTAAAAAATCTATTGTATTCGGAAACGATAAGGAAAATAGCTTTGCTTTAAGTCGCTATATTGATAAACTGCAATTTTTTTATTTTTTTTCAACGAACGAGAAGTTTACGTAACATAAGCATGTTTTACCATTACAGCCATGTTTATCTATTTAGAGGCGCTAAATAAATACCAAACTTATGAAATACTTTTTTTATTTTATAAATGTGCTTTAATTATTTGAAAATACGATATTATATATTTAGTTCTCTCTTACTATTATACTAAGACATCGTTATTCTAAACTGTTAAACCGTTCTGGATAGAGCTTAGGGCGTAATAGCAGATAGTTTAGGGGCGCATAGAACGTTAGGAGAATTGATATAAAAATCTTCTGGTGCAGAGCCATAGGCAGTCAACGTGCAAAACGAGTTTAGTAAAATTTAAACCGATCTCATGCGAGTTCTGAAGTTTTTAAATAGCAACCCTCTGCGCCATAAATACTTAACTGCATTTTCTTCCGTAGAATGTAATTCCCAAATATTTGTCATTTTTAGTAAAAACAGAAGAAAAATATTACAAAACACAGAACTTATAAGAAAGATTAGATTGTAGGTTATGAACGAAACCAATAGAAAACATGATCGACCGTTTAGTACGTAAGTACCATACAGATTATTGAAAAGCGATAACTGAAGTTAGATGGGGAATAAGCAGATTAAGGATTTACTATTAGGGTTGTAAGAAATCCTTAAGATTTTTGTTATATTATTGGGATGATGACAGGAAAATGACTGAAATATCTTTAGATATATACAACAGAGGCTAGTAACATCTAGCTGATTTGGCATCATTAAAATTATATTTAATAGTTCATCCGATATTTTCAACGGAAAAACCTAGCTTTCCTTATTATTTAGATTTTCTTAATTTTAGTTTAATTTTTAGTTTAACAATGTAGGTCATTAGCAAGGTACGCTTTAGAGATATTCGAAATTCTTTACTATATCGCTTACCTCGTCATTATACGGTATAAGGTGTTCTTGCTGCCACTGGAGTATTGTAAAATCGGGACCATCGGATCGTGCCTCAGAATATTGCAGACTACAAAACCAAAAGGATCCGGACTATTTCGACTCGACAGAGCAATCAACCCAATTAGTGCAATCGGTAGTAATATCTGGTCTCGGCTTCAGCAGACCAAGCCAAAATCGGATTAACCCAAGTTGTTACTGTATATTTGTTTCTTGTCCTTATGATATTCTTCCATAATGAATTGGGACCTCTTTATGTCATCCAATATTTGAAGAAAGTATGTAATGTTATTGCCCTTTAAGAGTAATTTAGGTCAAGTTAATATGGGAACAACAGTATCGTCTATTCATGAAAAAATTAAAAAAGTGAGAATAGCGGAATGAGCTAAGGATACTGAAATTAAGCACACCTCATATTTGTAGCCAATAAGATGGGTGACCGCATAACATTTTTTTATTGGGGGTTAACGTCCTTTCCTATTCTACTAAAGCATACAGGATGGGTTATCCTACAGGTTATCAACCTGTTCTAACCAGAGCTGGTTGGTCCAAATTCATTACGCGCAGCGAAAACTTTTATATTTCCAAAATTAAAGAACATTAAATTGTAAAACGGATGAGTATCTAACATTATAAATTTCGTTCAGCAAAATGGTCGAAATCGACGGTCGAAAAAATAAATTTCTATCAACTTTGCCAACAAAAATTCAATATAGTGACTTTTAAACGCCTGTACCATGGAACGAAACCAATAGAGATAATATTGGTCAAGAGTGAGAATTACGAATCAAGAGTGAGAATTAAATTGTTTAATACTTGCAATAGGAAAGTTTTCGCTGGGCAACGTTGTTTTGAAGTTATAAATAAAAAACTGAAAAAAAAGTTAAGAAAATTTGTCGCATATCTAAAATGTTAGCTCCTGCGAATTTCTAACAGATAGATATATGACAAAAAGTCAGAGGACTAAATTTGTATTTTTTTTTTACTTTGATAGGACTACCAAATTTGAAGACTGTCAGTTTCCATTAAGTGTGAAAATTATTGGAAAGTTGGTGGAATAGTAAACAAATTGGTCTGAACGTAAAAAAAACTAGCTCTATCTAAGGTATAATCGATGGAGATACGATAAAAATTGTTAGGATCAAAATTGTAGATCTCACAAAATCAATACTTTTTGGTGCAATCCGTTTGTTGATAGATATTGCCGTTTAGTCATAACAGACCTTCAACCAATGGATATACGACAAAAAGTCACAGGACTAAAGCTGTATATATTTTTGACTTTTATAGGCCTACCAAGTTTGAAGACTGTCAGTTTCTATTAAGTGTGAAAATAATTGAAAAATTGGTGAAAAAGTAAAAAAAATGATCTAGACATAAACAAAGTAGCACTAAAGTATAACCGACAAAATCAGCAGCTTTTAGTGCAATCTGTTGATAGGTCGATACCTAAACGGCGATCCGTTTAGTCATAATATACCTTCAAATATAGATCTTACGAATTTAAAGTTGCGTCCATCATTTTGATTTTTTGGGGAGGTTAAACATTAAAATTTTGCATTTTGGAATGTTTCCATCGGATACAGGTTAAAACCTACAAGATTGCCAATTTTCAAGTTTATTGAACATCTAGTAAGTTGGTTAGAATTTGTACAGATTTGTGAGTGAGTGAGACAATCTGACTCACTGCCTGTGAGTCAGTGAGTAAGTCGTACAAGTGTTGTATAGTATTTAGATTCCAAATATGTATAAAGTACTCTCTATTTACAAATTTTGATGCTCCACAAATTTTATTTGAAAGATTTTTAATTTAGAAGAGCAGTTTCCATGGTACAGGCGTTTTAAAAGTCACTGTATTGAGTTTTCTCACAAAGTTGGTAGAAATTGTGGTTTTTCGACCGTCGGTTTCGATCATTTTCTAGAACCAAATTTATAATTTTAGATACTCATCCGACGTAGAATTTAATATTCTTTAATTCTGTAAATACAAAAGTTTTCGCGAGGGAGCACCGTTTTGGAGTTATAAATCAATAACTAAAAATACCTAAAAAAATTCCGTTTTATTGGTCGCCATTATGTATTCCGTCAGCCTCGTGGTGGCAGACGTTTATTTTTTAGTTCTTCTTCAAGAACATCATTGTCTGAAATAGGTGCATTTATGTGTAAGATAAGTCACGTTTTTCTGCCTGGACTCCGGAACTACGAGAACTTGAGACAGAAATGGACTTAAACCTAGAAAAAAGTAAAAATTTATCCAGACTTTATGCATTATTTCGCAATATTTTAGTGTGATCATTGTAACTTAATTGACGAATAATTAGTAATGGGTTATATTATACAAGAAGTGCCTACCAGAGTAATGAGAATCTGTTCAAGTTTAGATAAAATTGACAGGCGTTCCAGGCCTACCATGACGCATAACTATCTATCATTCAAATAACAACAAAGAAACCTTAATTCAGAATTTTCATCACTAGTAATTATAGCATCCTACCCTCCCTCCCTCCCCCATGGAACAAAACCTTACGTACCTATTGGGCCTAGTGCCTTCGAGCGAGTGGAGGAATTCATTCATCTGGGATCACATATTAATTCTCAGAACGACATGACCCAGGAATTCAGTGCAGGATTATCTCCGCTAATAGATGCTACTACGGGCTTCTTGGTTACTTCAAGAGTACAGTATTATCCCGAACTACAAAAATCCGCCTACATAAACATTAGTGAATACAGTACTCACATACGGTGCAGAATGATAGGCTATTACCAGCAACCAGGAACTGGCCATAGGAAGATTTGAGAGGCGGATCCTAAGAATATTAGGGGAAACCTGCTCAAATGGAATACTGCGACAGCGGACCAATGCCGAACTAATGGAGCTGTATGGAGAAGTTGATGTCTTTATCTCCATTATTCTAAGCCGCCTCAGATTGGTTGGGCATGTGATGAATGCCTGAGGATCATATTCCAAGACAAATATTACAAACAAGGATACATGGCCAATGAAGGAGAGGTAGACCAAAGCTGCGGTGGGCAGATGGTGTCGCTGAAGATGCCCGATTCATGTTTGAGATCCAAGATTGGAGAACGATGGCACAGAATAGAGTTGACTGGAAGTCATTGTTGCAAGAGGCCTTGTCTCCTCGTGGGACGTAGCACCATATAATGATAATAAGAAGATAATTACAAAATTTGCATTAAACATAACCATATAAACGGTTCTAATTTATGCGTCATTGATATGATTTTCGGAATAATGCAGCAAATTATGTTAAGAAATACTGATGTGTTTTAAATGTACCTAAATCACCAACTTAGCAAAAAAATCAATCATTGTTATTTGAAAAACAAATTTCATCTTTTTACCAACAAAAAAAAATTGTACCTACTTAAAAATGTATTCTTTGTTAGTAAAAGTTAAGTAACTAACCCCAGATTACTTTGCATCCCTACCTAACATATTTTACTAAATATTTATGATATTACTAAATATTTGGTGAAATATTTAAATGAAACAAATAAATTAGGTTGATATGAGTTTTCTAGAAATAAATATATCTTTATAAATATATAATATATAAATAATCATAATAATAATAATAATAATAATAAATATATATCGTGGATAAATCCACGTTTTGTCATATTGTTTATTATTAATGTTTCCATACTGTTTAGCATCCTCTAAGGTAGGCACAAATATTACACGTGCTCAAGTCTTTAAAAATTACTAAATTCAATTTATGTTTACGTTTATAGTTTTGTGTTTCCTAAAAAATTTACAAATGTGGCTTTATCCCCTTTTACATATTCATGCCTCATTTATTCTTGAGCGCTTTATAAAATATCCCATTTAAATGCGTACATGTGTTTATCAGTGGCGTGCGCAGGGGAAAATAGGGAGATATATCCTTTCCTCCCGAAATGTAAAGTCCAACATAAGTTTTGGATTTTGAGTAATATTTTTGGTAATTTTTAGCAATAATATTGGGTCCAATTTTCATGCTTATCCTTCAAACTTATGCCCAATGTGGCGATTAAAGATATTTAGGCGATTACTTGCCTTCTTCTTATTAAATTCCCCACCAAAAAAAAATTTAAATCTCCTCCCGAAATAAAAGTCAAAGTACGCGCCTGGTGTTTATGTTCAATAATTCACGTATAGCTTACACGTGAAATACATAGAACGAACTGTGGTGACCTGGAATGTATGCATTGTAGAGAAAAATCGGAAGAACATTACAACACGACTCAAATCAACCAACAGGAAAATTGTGGGAAAGTTATAACAGTTTGCGATGGGCCAACGGATCCGTTTAATTGAGGTGAACTGGAATGATAGGAGATAATGATGAAAAAATTGTACACAATTGTTCAATTGGCAAGTACTTGTCACAGATGAATACCTGTGGATTCATTGATATGGTCAACTTCATTTTACCCAAATAAATTGAAATAGAGTAATAATTAACGAGATGAAAACAGGCAATGTATCATTTTACCAGCATAATATCACACACTAAAATATCTAATGTGACTACACATGACTTCCTTATACGCCTATTAAACTATAATTCGGTGGCTCGAAAAGTGATCCTGAATTTGGTTACTAGTTTCCAAATATAGCAGTATCTCAAAACTGACAATCGGCGTCGGGACGTCCCTCTATTGACATACACACAAGCTCTAATTTCTGGAGGTCTCATGCCGTTATTATATGTCGTTTTCTTTTAGCAGGTAACAAGTTCCCAAGAGATTACCTCGTGTTCCGTGACAACATTAGAACTGTCTATGTCACTAGATAAAGTATTGGAAATCGACAGTTTCGACATTTTTAGCGGAAGAACCCACTTAACTTATATCTTATTCTCATCCTGCAAAATTGTTCAGCTCACAAATGGGGAGGAAAACAAGTATTTTACACTAAATTTTAACACTTAAAACAATTAATAAATTTGTTTAATTTAAGTGAGAAAAAAATCGCGTTTGTAACCATATGGTTTCTTTATTAAACGTCAATATAACTTTTGATGTAAGTCTATTATGACCTTCAAGTAAAGTACCCCTTTCGGCTCACCAATTTCAGCCAAAATTTGTTATATTATTTATATTTATAAGCAAGTCTTAGCTACCAAATTTGAGAAGTTTTGCATTATATTTTAATACAATTTTTGAAGAAAATCAATAATGACCTTCAAGTAAAGTACCACTTCCGGTTTGCCAATTTCAGCCGAAATTTGTTATATTATTTATATTTAGGTAATATTTGTTATTTATATTTATATTATTTTATATTTAAGTCTTAGCTACCAAATTTTAGAAGTTTTTCATCATATTATAATATAATTTTTTTAAGAAAATCAATAATGGCCTTCAAGTAAAGTACCACTTTCGGTGATTATGTAGTCACCTAAAAGGGAGGTTCACAACTAGATTTTACAATAATCCTAAATACAAAATTTCAACTTTCTACGGCTAACCGTTTTTGAGTTATGCGAGATACGTACGAACGAACGTACGTACAGACGTCACGACGAAACTAGTCAACGTGGATTCAAAGATGGTCAAAATCGATATTTCCGTTGAAATCCTGAAAACAGAAAATTTTCGCGATTAAAATACTTCCTTTACTGCATACAAGGAAGTAAAAAATAAGGATTATAAGTCTACAACTATTATAATTGATATTTTCGTGACAAAATTCGAAAGTTCATTTAAAGTAAACAAATAGTGAATTTTTATACATTTTCTCCAGTCCTTGAGAAAAAATGGATGAGATCTGGATATAATAACAAACACGAAGGAAGTCAAATCCAATCGGTATCTACTGTAACTTAAAATTTGATTCAAGGAAATCCCTTAGCCTGCTCAAATTTATCCTTCTTCAGGTACAATATTATCAAACGTATGTGTCGCAGTCATACTCCGTATGAGTTGGTCAACTTTTATCCACGGATCACATTCAATTTTAGCGATTTTTCGTTAAATCTTCAATTCAATTTTTCTAAAGATTTTTTTTTTAATAAATATTAATTTTTATAGGAAATTCGCTGCATTTAATGAATATTGGGAGATGGGAAAAAAACTATGTGGTTGGTATATGGTTGAGTCTAGTGTGGAATTTGTAAAAGAAAAGCCATATTTAAATCGGTTATAAACCGTCAAACCTCAAATCTGCAAAACCTCCTATTATGTACAATATATTTAATAACTATGAGATTCATTGGGTTAATATCGTTTTATCTTCATTACCCATACAAGTAAATAATTAAATTTTACAAAAGATTAATTGAGACGGCATGGCTTTATAAATAACATTAATTAAAGAAAATGTAGGGAAGTAAATGTTACCCTAAAATATTTCATTCTTATGAATAAAATAAATAACCAATGGATATTTTTTTTAATCCGATTCTTGGATGTTACCTTCTTGGTATTCGTTTGCCGTGTGTTAAAACCTGAATTTGGTGCTTACTTCATTATTTTTTTTTTTTTTTTTTTTTTTTTTTTTTTTTTAGTATTTATTTGAACGATTGGCAATTATTATCAAATATACCGTAGTCATGTACCAACGCTTTTCTTCAGGAAAACTGTTACGTTTTCACACTTTTTTTATATATGGCAAAAGGGATAATAAACACGTCTTGGCCACTAATTTTCCCGGCAGCTTTCACATTCTTTGCCATACTCCTGATCAGCGACAATCGAGCAATTCAACATTAAATTGTTCTTAATCCAGTCTAATAATGGACAGGATAATAACTTTTTTTGTTACTAATAAAAAAGTTGTAAGCTTATAGAAGGAACAGGAGTTACATTGATTTGATAAAATAATACCTAAAAGTTTATATAAATCCGTGTTTAAACTCCAATTGATGGGACAAGGCACACGATTTTTGACTTCAGTTTTGATGCAGTTAAGTTTGAACTTAATGCTTATAATAATTCATATCCTATTTTGTTGTAAACAAATATTATACTTTAAATAAGATTTTTTTTTCGCACGAATTTATGATGCATTTAAGAATAAGTAATTTAAGAATACCCGATATTTGAGAAAGCAATTGAAAGCACATAGTTAGCAGAGCAAGAGGTGGTGAATTGAATGGGTTTGTTCACGGATAATCATAAGCTATTGAGTGTTTCCTTCTTCTACATAATAGCATTAAATCTTTCTCACGCAATTCCAAAAGTTCCTACGCACTTTCTTCTTCTATAGGAGTGAAAACTTCTTCCAAAATCCTGAATCATCTTTATTAGTTCATAAGGATTATTGTTGTCCATTGATGTATTCTACAACATAACGTCGGCAAACACTATCACTAATCAAGAACTAAAAATGTTTCCTCATCAACCCCTTCTTTAATTCGAATATACAGGGTGTCCCGTAAGTCACGGTAAATGTTTAAACAGGCGATAGACATCAAGAGCAACAACAAAATTCATATGGACCTTGGTCCAATTCCTCACAGAAAAAAGCAAAAAGTTTAAGCTATGTGTTTTTTTTAATTGTCACGTTTTTTATTGAATAGGAAGCGATCACTCAAAAACTATTCAAGGTAATTAAGTTCCAACTCGTGAAGTAGACAAAATTCCCATTAAGAAATATAGTTTCGCTTAACTAAATTCATTGTAAGGGAGCTTTCGGGAGGACCAATAGCGAAAAATGTTCTTTTTCGATCTTTACTTGTGACTGTTTTTCTCGATCTTTACTTGTGACTGTTTTTCTCAGCTCCTTACTGAGCTACAGACTTCTCTCTCTCCTCCCCTCCCCTTCCCTCCCCCAACTACTCTTAATAAGCTTTAATTTCAAATACATGAATTAACATGGATATTAATCCAGATAAGACCAAATGCATGAGAATAGGAAGACGTCCTCACCGTGTTATGAGAATAGTGAGACTGAAGGGATCAGTCCTAGAACAGATGCAGGATTTTAAATATCTAGGTGCCTGGATCAACGAAAGCGGCTATATTGATGGAGAGGTGTCGCAAAGGCTAGGAGCAGCTTGTAGATTGTTCAACGCAATCCGGAAAGGTTTTCTCAACAAAAGATAGGTGACAAAGAAGACGAAGATATCCGTCTAAAAGTCTACGTTCCTGCCCATTCTATCTTACTCCTCCGAATCATGGACCCTTACCTCAAAACACAAAGGGCAGATCCAGACAATGGAAATGAGATACCTAAGAAAGGTTGAAGGAAGGACCAGAAGAGATAGGATCCGCAACACGACAATAAGATCGAGCCTTGAGGTACAGCCGGTAGAAACCACTCTTGAAGAAAATAAACTAAGATGGTTTGGGCACCTCCTGAGGATGAGCACGGAGAGAACGGCCAGGATAACGTATGAGACGAGAGTAGACGGAAGAAGACCAAGGATCACCTGGGAAGAAGGCGTGCGGGAGGCGTTCAGGAAGCAAGGGCTGGACTGGAGCAGGAGGAGAGAATTGGTTCAAGAAAGGGACACTTGGGTCAAGCTCTATAGAGGGCATCCCCACACTGCGCAGCGGTAGAGAGGGAAAGAATATGATGATGATGGTAGTATATTATTAGATTTGTATCTTCAATATTTATGTTTGAATTATTATATTGTTGAGCTGAACTCCATTGTACCTCCTCCGGGAGAGGCTTTTGTCATGAAAATGATGTCAATAAAGCTATGTTATTATTATTATTTTCAATAATGAGCCTTTGTAACCCACCGAGAAACCCTCCTCTCTCCCTCCCTCCCTCAAAAAATGATGTTTAACATTCCAAGATACATAGAACACAAAAATCAAATCTGTCTGTCCACTGTCCACAGCTTTTAGGATTCGGCACCAAGGCAACAGGATGATCCTTGGAACTCGACATTAACTCCCGCCATGTTATAATAAAACTGTGGTCGATTGGATGTTTCATATGCCTATATCCCGACCATTTATGAAGATAGAGGAAAAATATGAAGGAAAAATAATCATTATGCCAAAAATATTCATTTACAAAAGAAAAATTATAATAAGCCCTTGTGTAATAATTTGCAACATTTTTTTTAATTTAGCTTTTTAGACAATTTCATTATCTTTCAAATGATCATCTGGAATGTTTCGGGAAATGAATTATTCGAAAAAGTAGACATGAGTACAAAGTCCAGTATCTTCACTATCTTTGATAGCACTGGTCCAATTCCGATAAATTAGTTTTTTGTTCATCAGAGAATTTAATTACCTTTCAGGTGATTATAGAATTTTCCATAAACCATATACTTTTTGAGTTATTCACAAATATAAAATTATTTTTCATCATAACTTTTTTCTCTGCTTTTTCTCAAGGATGCACTATATATTACATTGAAAGTGTTTTAAGGAGAAGGCTTTAGGCAAGTTTCATCAAAACTGTTGAGTTTTGGTGCTACAAAAAAACTAAACAGCTATTTTTGGCTATTTTGCAAATAGAGCCCATCGTGTGCCTCAGGAATGGGGAGTCTTTACCCTACAAAATTAAAAAAGAGAAACAGAATTTCCTCCGGCAGCAGTAAGAAAGTAAAAAAATTCAATACATGATGAATTAACAAAAAGGTGTATTTTTATAAAAAGTGTATTTCTATGAAGTTGAACAATGTATGTATAAAAAAAATTATGTTAACTTACATTATTACATATACATCTTATAATACAAGGAAGAGCATTACAATGTTATAACTACAAGGCGCTTAAACCAGTCACAACTAAATTGTATGTACAAGTACATAAATATGATTTGTACTATTTCCAACAAAAAAGATAAAAATCAATAAGTATTATTTAAAAAAATAAATGGCTTTCAGGCTTCTGTTAAATGGCTGATGCCAGGATATGCCTATTATATTAGAAGTACTAAATATTAAAGTTCAGTCATTTAATACAGTAACTTGAAACCTCAATCCTACCAGATCAATTGAAAAATTCAAGAAAACACTTCATCGAAACTAGGCACTTGAGCATTATCTCACATTTTTAAGAATAAGGTGTTTTCATTTTCACCCTTTTTTTTTTTTAGATAGAATATTTGAAAATATGTAAGCAATACAATAACACATTTAAAATAAATGGATTTCATATGCATTTCTAATAGTTAATTTATAATAAAATATCTTTTAAATTAATTCAGAACAATGTTTCACAGTCAAACTTTAAGTAGCTATAGTGTAACTAAGTTTAATTGCCTTAAGGATATCATCTATCAAGATTTGAAACATCACTATTTGTGATGTTATGTATTTTGTTTTGTTAACACTATTTTTGGTTCCTTTAGAGAAAGCTTAAACATTACCAGATGGTACACAGAAAATTTACAAATTAGAGGTTTTTTGTTTCTTTTAATACATAATAAAAAATAGAAAAAGATAGATTACAGCCCATACAAGTCAATATCGAAATGACATTGCTTTTCCAGATGAAAAATTTAAAAATTATAAAATAATTATCAGTACATTCTTTAAAAATATACAAAATTAAGTTATTTTTACTTTAAACAAATATGATTTATATCAGTGACGAGCAACCCATAGCCTTCCTATCATATATTATCAAAGAGCATCAGGACGAAACCTTAAAATGTTTTTAATAAACTTGTTTTTCTGATTATGATTTCCAAACAATTGTTTGATTAACTAAATCCTGTAAGTTATTTTTTTAAATAAAAATATTATATAAACATTTCTGAATTAAAGTGGAACCCATATACATTGGAACTCCATATATCAAGTATCTCAACAATATAACTTTTTTTTTTATCAGGAATTCTGAATTTTCATCAGATAAAACTTTCTGTATATAGGATGAAGTTTCTATACAAATTAAAATAAACTTTTCGTAAGAAATTAAAGAAATAAGATAAATTAACAGAAAAACCACCAAGCAAACAAAAAATGAGAACATCCTTTATTTATTTTAAAAATTGATGAATAACTTTCCACCACTCAGAGCAAAATTGAACAATACTTCAAAACGAATTCAGTAGTAAATCCAAAAAGTTATTAAAAGCACTTTCATCTCAGAATAAGAATTAAATAGGAAATCATTGCAATTTAAAAAACAAATTTGGCAATGCCATATGTACTTAAAATGAAAAAATTGCAATTTTTCTATATATTGATTTTTTTTTTTTTTTTCAAGGAACCATTAAGTTCAATATATAGAGGTTCGACTCTACTTTTCACTTCATGGTTCGAAAAATTATAACTTGTAAATTATTATTTATAAAAGCAAGTTAGCATTGACTACTGTTATAGTGCATTTTAACTTTAAAAAATCTTAAATTACTTTTAGTGTAGACATGAGGAAATAAATAAAAAATAAAAAAAACTGAGATTACTCATCACTGATTAAAATGATTCAATTTAAAATAAATGACAAATCATTAGATTTTCAATAAACAACTTAATAAATTATTTGTTTATAATTACACTTATTCTTATTCAGGTGAATGTATTAATATTTAAATGCTTCCTATATATAATAATATAAAATAATTTACTTTTAAAAAAGAAAAATACACTTTGAACACAAATATTAACATGGTAAAACTGTTCTGTTCAAGAACTTATAAGGTATATATACAAAAGGTGTAAATGAGCTGATTTATAGTAGAACATATACACCAATGAATGAGATGTCTTTTTACCTTAAGAGCAAACAAAAACATTATTAATGAACAATATTAAACAAGCTCATAAAACTGACATATAAACTAATATTTAGTTTAAAAATAAAATTTACAAACAAAAAACAACATGTTAAGAAAATATAAATTAAAACAATATAAAAAATGGACGATTCAAATAATACTTTTCATTGCAAAGACTTAGTATTGAGTGTAAATTGAAATTGAGATTCATTTTATTGTACAATACCAGTGCCGATATAAGAGTATTTGAATAATTTTTAAGCACAATCTGCTAATCTAAAATCCTAGTTAAACAAACTAGAGCTAAAAAATATAAAATGATCAACTATTTAACCAGATCTATACAATAACTTACAGTGACTAACCAAAATATTTGTAATTTATTTTAAATTCTCCAAATTATAAAAATTTGAACATTCTTTCTTTTGTTTTATCTGTGGGTTTTCTGAAATATATACATATAGATATTTCAGTAAAAAAAACTGAGATTACTCATCACTGATTAAAATGATTCAATTTAAAATAAATGACAAATCATTAGATTTTCAATAAACAACTTAATAAATTATTTGTTTATAATTACACTTATTCTTATTCAGGTGAATGTATTAATATTTAAATGCTTCCTATATATAATAATATAAAATAATTTACTTTTAAAAAAGAAAAATACACTTTGAACACAATCACAAAAACAAATTACGAATAATTTTGTGAGTCACTGTATGTAAGAGATTCTTCTTATAATGCAATCTTATTCGATGAACCACATACAAATTAATGTTAGTCTTTTCAAAAGGCTTTGGATATTTCTGCAGTATAACCCCCCTCCCCTAAAATTAAACTTTAGGCACTGTTGTATAATATAGCTAAAAAAAATAAATAAATGCACACATTTCATTTTTATGTCAATGGGGAATAATTAAATATATTATTCAACAACTTTGATAACAGTTCCATATTTTAAAAAAAGAATGATGTTTCCAATATTAATTTAAATTGATTTAAATTTAAATTACTTAAATTTAAGTAAATACAAATAAAGGAACAAAGTATTGCTAGCCTATGATTTTACAATTCAGAACATCAAATTGGTTATGTCATGGATCGCAGCATGCTTTTCAAGCAAAGATTTTTCTCACATATTTACTGCTTTGAAAACAAATAGTAATGAAATGTGTGCATAAACCACTAAAATATGCTAATTACATTGCTAATTAAATAAACCATTCCCTTTTCTTCTGAACTTGATGGCCTCTTGTAGATTCGATAACAGCCTCATCAGGATCAAGAGCAAGCTCAGCACCTCTATCTTCCTGTGTTAAATACTCTCCTTTATGCCGGGCTATATATCTTCCCGCCAATAAAGCAGCTATTATCAGTATCAGTACTATCAATGCCACAATCCCTAGAAAAACAAATATATTTATTTATAACAGTGATTCATTAGATTTAAACACAGTATCACATAATTTATATATATTTTATGAAAACGAATTAAATATAATTTATTGGATCGAGTGTAGGAAAATAATCTCACTTTAAATAAAGAAAAAGCATTACATGAAGACATGTCTTTTGATATAAATACAGTTAAAATCTTGGTTATTCAGTGTTAAATTAACCATTGCGAACGTTAAAAGAAAATAAATAAATATTGGTGTGGGCATAGTTGACCATAGATGTAATTTCCTCTATATATGTATAAGAAAATAAGTAAGTTTAATTTCCGATATTTTCAAATTGTTTTTATATTTATATAATTTTTTGGAACTTAAATAGCTAATGACATTATATTTTGATATTAAATTTACAGAAATTTTTAAATAATGACGAATGATGAAAGAAAGAAATGAAAGTAAAAAGACAAATAGCATATTTTGACTATGCTAAAAATAAAAATGAATAATTAAGTAAGATTTATTCATTATTTATGGTTGTCAATTTCTCATTATATTTTCTAATAGAATTTAGATATCTATAATTTTTAAAATAAAAAAAAAAAAAAAATTGTAAGGTAACAGACTTTAATATAATAAAGCAATACTTATATTGTAATCAGAATCAGTGTTGGATAAAAAATGTAGCTAATTTTTTTAAATGTAATTTTAGATGAATGATTGAAAAGATTTGAAAATGGACAATGATCGTCCGAAACTTTGTCAAAGAATATAAAAAGATAGTACAAATTAAAAAGGATGCATTTTTCTTAAAAAATAAATGATTGTTATAAAAACTAATTCACTATTAGGGTTAATTATATCATCGGTCCCATGTTAGACTTACGAATGTGAAAAATTAATTTCTTGTTTTTGTTATTTTTCGATAGTATTTCAGATGATACAGCCTGTAGTAAAATATGAATCTGTTACAGCATTAGAAAGTGCTGAAAAAAAACAGTAGCATTTTTATGAAAAATGTCTTTAAGTGTTAAGCTTCCATGTTGAAATAACAAATATGTGTATTACAAAGGTAAAACAATAATTGTACATGAGACTATGAGATAAAAGGTGTACAACACCAGGAAAAAAAAATTAAAAATAATCTAAATCGGCCTTTATACATAGAAGAATGTAATAGTTTTTTTGCTCTCCTTAAAGGTAGTGATTTTCACATTGACGATACAAACTTTTTTTTTTTTTCAAGTAAATAATTCATGATTATTAAAAGTGCATGAATATTACAGTATTGTCAGCCATGAATTTTCTGGGGTATTGTATTTTATTCTAAAATAAAAAGTTACAGAAATATTAAAAATAAGTATGGTGAAATGATCTTGGATGATAAGGGCATTCTGGAAGTCTGAAGAAATCATTATGAAAGACAATGCAGTGATAACTTTCTGAATCCTATGTACAATCAAGATGGAGGATGGAATGAGACAGATTGATGAGGTGATAGAGGAGGAAGAAATCAAAGAAGCTATTGCTAGGATGTAGACAGGGAAAACTCCAGGATGGAATAATATGGTTGGAGAGTTTGTGAAGTATATATAGAGGGATAGAACTAGTCAGGTCTCTCCAAATGCTTTTTCAAAAAGTCTGAGAGGAAAAGAGGATGAATGGGAACATAATGTAGTAATTCCTATACACAAGAAGGGCGGCCAGACTGAATGCTCTAAACTAAAGCCTATAGATCCATATGCCTCTCACCAGTAGTCTACGAATTGCATAAGTCCATTTTAGAAAGCAGATCAAGACTTAGAGTCGAATCACACATCACAGAGGAACTAACTGGCTTCAGAACGGGATGACTAAATCAAGTCCATGTATTCTCCTTAAGAAATATCTTGCAGAAATCTTGAAATCAGTATTTTTAGCTGTACTCTTATGGTACTTAAATGGTGCTAAAAGATGGATAATAACCGGCAGGCATAAGAGCAGCATCACGGCTATAGAAATGAATTTTCTCTGAAGGATTGTAGGGAAAATAAAAATAGATTGCATCTGAAATGAAACGGTGAGGGAGGAACTCAATGTCAATCAGAATGGAAGACTACAAGGATCCATTGAAGACTATGCCCCTGGAGGTAGGAGACCATGAGGGTGCCCAAGGATGTCATACCTAGAGTATGTCGAGCGCTTATGCAGAAAAAGAAGGCACTAAAAGAATAATGTGAAAGAAGGAACAAAGTTAGTAAATTTAAAATTTGATGTGTGTGAACTGAAAATTATTAACCTCCAATAAGAGCTGAACTGGTAGAACTGTAGATTTCTTTTAATTTTTCTTCATCGATGGGCGGAGGTGGACGGGTTTCTATCATGTTTGGTGGATGAGTAACAGGTTCCACACCACAAAAGTCTTCTGTCAAAGTTCCTAAAAATCAAAATGATCTACCATTTAGTAACCAGAACTGTAGATAATATAACTGCCTATTTTACAATAGAACTCCACTTACCTCCCAGAGATCTAACATTAGAAGGTCCATCTTGTTGAAATAATAATTTCAGTGGATAAATTTCATCAAATTCCACTCTGGAAACACAACCAATGAATCCTTCAGTCATTGATTCGTTACGGCCAATATACAAGTACTGGATATTGTTAAATTGTGCATCAGCTGAAGCTTTAACTTTAAAATGATATTCCTTAGGCTCATAATTATCAATCTGAAAATGGTAATAACTGTAGACCAGAACCAGTTTTATGCATATTAACTAACAATAATTTTAAAAATCAATAAAGAAATATAATTTGTTAAAAATAACTATAATAAGAAATTATTTCTTCTTTCCCCATACACTCCCCTCGCTTCCCACCTCTTCTTCATTCTTTCAGACTGCATTCAGGAAGAAATGCATAGTTAGGAAGAAATGATATTCGCGTGGTCTGTAAGGCCGTTTCGTGTCAAAAAAAAAAATAAATAAATAAGAAATTATTAATATTGGCTGGCAACCAATTGGTATATAATTACAGACCATTTTATAGAATACATATCACAGTTAGCATAAATAAAATTAAAGATAAACTTATAACTTTGGTATATCCTATAAATAGATTTTATAAGACTTACATCATAATGATCAGAAAGAAGTAAGAATGCTAATAAAGAGCATTAACACCTATTACTAAAAAAAAAAAAAAAGTATAAGACATACAGTCAAAATCATTGTAGCTCCTGCATTTTTTCGAGTCAGTCGAACATCATGATATTGTCCTAAGCCAAAGTGCTTATTTGGAAATATTAATTCTTGCCTTTCAAATCCAAAATCAAACACGACTTTCAAATGACCTAAAATCAAGAACACTAATGAATCAATAAAATAATTTAGAAAGTAAAAACTGCACATAAATTATTCTCTGGACAATTGTCGATAAGTGCTAATGTAAGAGTATTTTAGATTTTGGCAAATTACGTTCTAAAAGTATAAAAGTATTTTTGCAAAGTTATAAAATATAAATACCTCATACGATGTTAATAATACATACCACTGTTTGAAATAGAAATTACAAGGTATTCTCCTGATATTTTTGAAAAGAAGCCAAGGAGAAATCCCTTTGGATTCGTTGTTGTGAAGCCTACACGAATCTTTTCAGAAAGAGTGGACCTCCATGAACCCATGAAGTCATATTTTATAAGGGAACTAGGTCGCAAATTAACTCCAATCTCTAGTTAACAATAGAGAAAAAATACATCTATCAGTACTTTAATATTTTCAAAGTAAACAGTCATAAGTAATAAGTAAATTATTAAACTAAAGTTTACCATCAGCACAAATCGGCCCTTTAAAAGCAGTCCACCTGCAATCACACCAATACCCATCATATTTTTCATGGCAGGTTCCATTGTTTAAGCATGGGTTACTTTCGCATCTTCCTACACATCCTGTACTAACTCCTAAATAAATAGATAATTCAAAGATCAATTGAATGATATAACTAAATTCACAAAAAGATTTTTAAATTATTAACTTGATAGTCACTGTGAAGAAGTAAATAGCCAGAAAAATGAGACTTTTCAGAACTGAACTGAACTAACTGTTTCAAAGTTTGACAATTTCTTTTTAAAAAATTGCCTGTAATCAATTGGAAATTAATGATGAAAATTAAATAGTGACTCCTACATTTTAGCATTGAAAAGTTCTTGTATATAGGCTTTGTAAAATTCATTATATCCTCAGTTTTTAACAGAGACAAGTCTTACTATGTTTTCTCTTACTAGCTTACTACGTTACTATATTATGACTTCACTAGCTTATTAAGTTTTCCCAAATGGGTAGTGGTTTTCCAGAATTGCTGGTCTCTTGGCTGGTTTTGTCTTAAATAGTTGACATGCCTACTTCTTTACAGTGATAGTCAAATTCATAACAAAACATAGAAAGACTAAAATATATTTACCATAGAGTCCTTTTTCTGCATAGCTTCTTAAATCAACAGGAACTCCATTGAGAAGCATTGCTCTAATGCATCCAGTAAAACCGTCACGATAATCAACAGTTGAGCCTACAAACAGTTATAAAAGTTTGAATATTATAAAAGTTCTATGTAGGCTTCTCTTATAAAATTAAGTATGCAAATAATTAGTACATCAATGAGTATCAGATTAATGAGACATATCATTATGTACATAAATATATATTTATATAACTGAGGCTAATCTATTGTCTAAACCCTTTTATGTAAACCAGCCCACGACAGTTCAATAAATACCCTTAAATTATTGAATTCTTCCCAAAATCTCCTTCAACAGCCCATATATAAACACCCTATATTGTCCCTCATTTTCCTCTGCCTTAACGATGGCTATTGAGTATAGGGCTCTCAAGTGTATTCGAGGATAGAGTGATGTGAATCACGATCTGCTTTGTATGGTATGTTTTCAGAAGCTCGAAACACTCTCATGAATCCCATCTTTACATCGAAGCAAAGTGGCTCACTCTTCTCCTCCATCCATAGACAATATTTCCTAGGATAATACCTTTACCAAATTAACAACACCCATCGCTCCTCCTAATCTACAATCACCTTTAAAACAAATCCTCAATCCATTAACTGACCATTAAGCCCCATTTTCCAGAATTAGAGCATTAATAACAAGTTAACTTTTTACAAAGATTTTCAATTATTTATATTTAACCCAAATCATTTACCTTATACCATGCCTAAACATAAGTAGTTGGAAAGCAAGGCACATCACTGGGGGAAGTAATGATACCAAGCCATTCGTCAAACTTTTTTTTTTCTTACCAATAACAAGAGGGGAAGTAAGATGAAGAGCCCTGACTGGGCCTGGAGGTTCTTTAACTTCAGATTTTAAAGCTCCATCTAGAATTATCCTGGCAGCTATCCTGAAAGATGACAATTTTATGGCTTAGAAATTTTAACTTGCTAATTATATTAAGTATTGTCATGTCTACTTAATAAGATTTTTTTTAAAATCTTACATGAGCATGACAGCATATGAGTAGGGTAATTTAATTCCTTTCTAGTTCAAATATAAAATTTTCAAGAATTATTATTCAATTTACTTCAATTCAACATTCAGCATACTTTTTACAAATTTCATTTTTATATATAGGAAGGAACTACCAGTCCGTTTTGAAAAATTCTTTAGGTATTAGAATGTTTATTGGTTAAATGTTTAATCATGCTACATTTCTTGGTCATGACAACTTCATGGAAATTAGATGACTACACAAACTTTTTGCTTTTCCTTATCTATATATGAAATATAAAGAAAGAGGAAGTATTACAATCGTGAAAAATTTTGAATCTGAGTTTTCTACGGAAGCATACGTTTTAAGGTCCCCTAAGTCCAAATAAACAAGACTCACAAAATGGTCTGAGCGTTTGTGAGTCTGTGAATAGTTCAGCTCAAAAACAAAAAGTTGTAGGAATTTGAAATTTCTTATTTAAGGTAGGTATATACCTAGGATGTTAGAGCAACTTAAAATATAATAATAGCCAGCTATTTATTAGAATGTTTTTCTTCATTGACTGCACCACCCGATCAAATTAATTATTGTGTGAAAACGTTCTTTTGTAAATAAAATGGGAGTATAAGGGGAAAAAAAATGTGAAACTTATTGGCGTTTATAAAAAATTATTGTCATTTTGACCCTTGGAGCTGTCTACAACAAAGAAGATCAAATATATTATAGGTTATTATTTAAAAGGTTATTTTGTATTTTAGGGGTCAATCCAATTTTAAAGCGGGTGAAATCAGAGGGGCATAGCTAGTTTTAAATCAGCCACAGTAATATTTTATAAAATTACCTATTTCTTTCAATTACAACAGAATGCCAGTTATTATCTGATAACTTATGAGACGTCTCGATGCTTACACCTAGAGGACCCCCTCCAGCTTCATAAGTAAACTGTAACTTATCCCCACCTGGAAATATACATAGATTATTAATAATGTTACAGTTAAATGCACTGAAAATGGTTTATTAGTTAAAGAGTGTAAGAAATCCTTTGGAAAAGGAGAAGATAATACAATTTTTAAAAGATCATTTTTTTTATTTTTTTATTTCAAGAGGCTCTAAAAAGTGCTTATCAAATGAATTAAAAAAAAAATTGGATCAATTATTATAGGCACTGTATATTTTCTACCTAAGTTAATTGTGAAAGTGAAAAAATAGCAATTGAAAAAATTATAAAATTTGTATAGGTAATAAACATTTAGTTACTATTGACAGCATAGCTTATAAATCTTTGTGGATAAATGGTAAACTTGTAAATCATATAATTTAAATAAAAACCTTATCACATTTAAAAAAATCAAAATTATTATAATTAAGGGTGTGAACTGCAAAACTCCTTAGTTCCATTTTCACATTGTGATGTAATTTTGCAGTCCACCGATTGCTAGATGAAGAGAATTTAGCAGCAACTATTGATTTTTAAACATAAAAAATAAAGGAATGGATTAGTTTATACAGATTTAGACTCTTCAATTCTGAAAGTAAATACATTTGAGTAATAATAACCATTGCTACGTCGATTATAATAAAAATAGAAGTAATGAGTTTTGCAGTCCACACCCTCAAATATAAAATATAATATCTATTTTTATTTAATCCACAATAAAATAAATTGAAATCAGACTAAAGCAAGAAAAATATAAAGGTTCAAAAAACAAAAATAATAAAATTTACTTACCAATCAAGGACAATTTGATAAAATCTGAGGGTCCTTTACTATGCAGAATAACAGAATTATCCAAAGTTGTCTTAAATTCAAGATAAATATCTCCACTATGGCCAATATCAAAGGTAGGTATATCAATAGACGCATCAGTAATTCTGAATGTAACAACATTGTTAAACAAATCTAAAACAAAAAAAATAAATTAAAACTAAGATTTGTAGAAGCTTGGTTGTCCTTGAAGAAACACAAAATAAGAAAAACTTATTTTATAGTGTGCCAATGTTTTGGCCTAAGTTTAAGGCCTTCATCAGGGCTAAAAAAAAAAAGATAACAGTGACAGTACCAATAACAGTAATAAAAGATGATAACAAAAAATAATATGAAACTAGTATGATAAAAAAATGAGGTATAAAAAAAAAGATATGTTAATTTATAATGTAAACAATTCAATTAATGTGAAAATAAAGAAAGAAAGATTATAAATTATATAAAAGATATAATAAAAAACATGAAAATTACTAATTATAATAAGTATTAGTATGAAGATTTAGGAATATGAAAAGTATATCCAGATAATTATGATAATACAAGTAATGTAAACGATGAAAATGATGTTAATAAATAATGTTGACAATTTAAATAATGAAAATTAAAATATTTAACTCAAATACGGAGAACTAACCGCCTTTCTAGTTCTCCGTATTAACATCAATGTTGCCAACTTACTGGTTTGGCAGAAACTAACATTTAAATACAGCACTTTATTAAAAGGTAAAACTATTGATTTAAAAAGCTGGTTAAACTTACTGGTAAACCTATTGATTTTAAGACAAAAAGAGTTAATTAAATGATAATGGAAATAAATTTTTTCAAAGGTGACAGGTTAAAAATCATTATTTTTTATAAAGTTATCAGGAGGACTAATGTTACAAATATAAATGTGAAATGTTAAAATAGTAGTGAATAGTAGTAGTAGTATATAGTAGTAGTATATAATATATAGTAGTAGGAGTAGTATGTGAAATGTTAAAATAGTAGTGCCTACAGGTTTCAAAATTTAATGTTAAAGAGCAAACATTTAACCTTAATTATCCTCAGAAGAAGGTGATTGGTGCTATTGCCCATCATGAGCATGTATGTATGTAAATATTAATAGAATATAAACATACATGTATATAAACAAAACAAATATTTTTCTTTCTTTCAAGTCCAAACAGCTCAAGTAAAGGGAAGGAAGTCCAAACCTGAACTTGAAACAAGTCACAATGATCTAAAATAAACTCTGGCTGAATTGAATTTGAAAAGTTGATAGATGTTATATAAAAACACATCAATTGCATTAGTAGGAATATTTTACAATATATTTCTAACTAGCTTTACTATTTTCCTTGCAAATTATTTTAAGTACATGATCAAATGATCACTTGAAATGCATGTGTATTATTGTACATGATCCCTTGAAAATGCTAAATATTGAACGTGTATCATGGTAGCTGTCAAATTAAAATATATACAAATGTAACTTTAAATGCCTACCATCTCCTTCACAACGAAGAGGACCTAGCCTGTAAGAGGCTGTTTTATCATCTAAGGGCCCTCCAGTATCTCCAAAGCGCAGCTGCCTAACAGGTAATTCATTTTTATCGGTCAGTTCGCCTTCATCTGTCTGGTAGCTGTCAAAACCTGCAGAATAAAACTTTTATGATATCAGGGCAATGAAAAACTACTTATTCTAATAGTAATAAACTTAATTACAGAAAAATAATCACATACACAGGTATATTTAACTTTGCATTGCTCTGGTAATAGTACTTCTATTCCATATTAATAAAATTCATTAAACAACTAAAATTTGGGATGAATTTCTAAAAAAACATTGTTTATAATATAAAGCAGGCATTCACAGAGTGGTGGGTTGTTCCATTGTATTCAGGGTAATACAAATGATTGAATACTAAATTTTAATAAAATGTATTGGTACACAGAAAATGAGCAATTTAATACATGTTCCATCCCATTTAATATGCAAAAAAAGAGATTTAATTACAAATTATGGTGGCTCTAGATTTGAAAATTCTTGGAGCAGCCTCTAATTGTGGCATATGATGCATATGAATTTCATCATGTATGAATGCTCCACCATTTACTCCACCACTAATCATAAGTTCCATAAGAAACATAGTTTGGTCACTGAAAACTTACCAGAGTCACAGTTACACCATTTAGTTTCTTCAATGCAAGATCCCATCAAACCACAATGACATTTTCTTGATCCAGGAATTGATCCACCCCAATAATCCATCTTCTGGTTATTTCGAGAAACCCACCACGAGAACGGATGAAAGTTTTCTTCATTCGCTATAAATTTAAGCAAATTATAGCATAAATTAATACAATTTCCATTATATAAATATACAAATTCACTTCATAAAATATCTAGTATTTTATAGCTTGATTAAAATAAATAATATAGGCTGTAATTAATTAAGATAATTTGAAATAGATTTAGTTTTTATAAAGCAAATATCATTTAATTCATTACTTAATAGTTTATTATGCATTATTTAAATGGTATAATTAAATTTAGTGATATTCTTCCAATTGTATACAGAATAGTGCGTTTAGATTAAAGAATCATTAATACGTAAGCATGTGTATTTCATTTTCATTACCAATGATTTTTACAAATTATTTTAATTTAAAAATTAAAAAATAAAAATTTCACAAAGTTCCAAAAAACAATGTACATCATTATTACAGATTTAATCTTTTTTTTTTTTTTTTGCGAATCATTCTATGACCTCAGAAAAAAGGCTCATTTAACCAATAGCTCCTGCTACAATTTTAGCTAACAAAGAAAATATTTAGCATTCAGGATGACAGAGACATAACTCAAAATAAATTTTAGGCACCAATAAGCCCACTTGCCAGACACATTTACCAAACCACTATTAACAGTAGGAAAAGATTTACACAAGCCGTACAAGGATTTTTCTGTATGCAAGGTACTGCTTGATCATCTGATGTTCTTAGGGAAGCCTAGTAACTAATGATTACTGGCTAGAATGACAGGAAAATTTTGAATTAGTTTTGGCAATGAGAATTTGTAGTTTCAATCTCTTTCAATCTGGATATATAATATAGAGGATTACAAACTATAAACAGAAAACATTCAGCTATTGAAAGAATATTATTTCAAAAACTCTCTGATCAAGTGTTTAAAATCTTCATAAATCTTGGCAGGCATTTTTAAACCAATGATGAAATATAAGCATATACTCATATAATCAAAGATATAATTGTATACTAATATAATCATGTTTCACTTTATTAAATCCAGCTTCACCTAAATATATAGAAACAATTTATCATAAAAGCCTAAAAGGATATAAGTTGACTTGGGGTAAATAACAAATTTAATGAAATATTAAATTTCCAATTATTTCATTGTAAAATAAATGAGCGGTTTATCTTTTTCATTTATTATATAAATAACATCATAAATTACTTTGAATGAATGACAAATAATGTTTATTCTAATAATTCAGTAGAACAGTAAAATTAATTTTTGTGTTAGCTTTATATTTTTAAAAAGTAAGCGAAATCAGAGAAAGAATGGAAGTAAAATAAACATCTTAGAATTGATCAAAGAAAGAAGATTAAGATGGAATGGGCACTTAAAACGGATGGATTCAATTTGAATACCAAAATTGATAATGGAATGGGAGCCAGAAGGTAAAAGAAAGAGAGGAAGGTCCCGAATACAGTGGAAAAATAAAGTAGATGAAATCATGGCAGGCGGAAAAGGAGGTAATGGACAGGAATGGGGAGAGAGACTTAAGGAGGAATTGGGTTAAGGAAAACTTTATACGTGAAGAAATCCTAAATAAAAAAAGGTAAGCATAAATTTACAACACTGACTAAACAAATTAGAAAAATTACTGAAAGTTAGTAATTAAATAATTTACTTACAAGGAGAGTTAAGAAGTTTGGCCTGTCGACATTGAAAATGAATATACTGTGAGCAAGATTTACTTCGGTTCGTAAGAGCTTCAAGTTGTTTAAAATCTGCATCATAGGAGATATCTTGTCTAAAGCTACCAGGTTCCTGAAAGCCATCTACAATTGAGTTTTCTTCATTTGCATGATGTACCACAGTAATAGTTCTACCATCAGCTAAAAAAGAAAAATAACATTATTAATACTAAAAATAATCATTACAGTAGAGAACTAAATATATATAAATTTTTTTTATGGTCTTTTATAGAATAAGTACATCAGTTACTTTCCAATAACCTTTACCATTATTGTTACTAATTATTATATTATATGTGGTCATATGTTTATATATAAATATAACCATAAGTTAGAAAAATAAAGCTATTACAGTTATCTTGGGAGTACAAATTAGTTCAGTCCGTTTTCAAAAGATGGCATTGGCTGTTATGAAAGTTTTATAGTGGCAGCTGATTTCGGTAGTTTCGAGAGGTTAGACATCTGTCAATAATATTTAGTTTATATCGCTTTTTCATGCAAAACCTTGTTTTTTACTTTGTTGAATTTGTCAAATTTTGAGTTAACTAAGCAGCATTTGCGGGAGATTTTAGTTTTCTGTTTTAATTTGAAGAAAAGTGCAGCTTAAGCGCATCGAATGCTTGTAGAAGTTTATAGTGACAAAGCTCCAACTGGTATATCATGTAGGGAATGGTTTTGGCATTTCAAGAATGGCGGTTTTAGCATTTACGACAAGCCTTGTTCTGGACAGCCAAAAAAATTGGAAGACAAAGAATTGGATACATTACTCATTGAAGATCCGTCCGTATAAGCGTATATGGGCGATCGGTATAGGCTATAATTGATTTGTTTGAGCCGTGCATTATGAGAAAAACAGCCGGAATACGAACAAAGACATGAAAAAGTTATTCTTCTGCATTACAACGCCCAGCCTCATGTCGTAAAAAAATATTTGGAAACGCTCAGGTGGGATATTTTACCGCACCCACCATATTCCGACGGATGCAGCACGATTTGGCAGGTTACCAGTTCACTTCTTTTGCAGAAATTGAAAATTGGCTCCTAACTTGGAGGAATGCCTCAAAAGATGAGACATTTTTTCGAGATGGAATTCGAAAATTGCCAGAGATGGAAAAAGTAATAGCCAGCGATGGAGAATACTTTGATTAATCTATCATTCATTTTATTCTGAAATAAATGCATTTTTTATCACAAAAAAATGGACCAAATTAATTTGTATCTCAATACAAAAATTAGAAGACGAAAGAAGAATCTATTTTAAGAGTGATGAATGTGGGGCAAAGCAGAAGCACTAATTAAGGAGTGTAGGACTCACAGATCAATGGTGGACTGATATTTAACAGAGTTCGTCTGGAGGTTGATCATGATGTTGATCTTTTTGAAAAAATATTTCAGGACATACTGGAATTTAGGCCTCCAGAGTAAAACTTCTTTAGTAATGTTTATTGTTTTATAATTTGTAAATAAAATAAATATTTCAATAGCCTATACATATATTTTTTTAACTTTTCCTTACTTACAGATGAAATATATAATAAGGGGAAGTATTGCGATCGTGAAAATTTTCGAATTCGAATTTTTAAAGGAAATACACGCTTTAAGGTCCCCTATAAGAGTCCAAATAACCAAGTCTTGCAAAATAATCTGTGTGTATGTGAACAGTCTACCTCAAAAACGAAAATATGTACGAAATTGAAAATATGTATTCAAGGCAGGTATATGCCTGTGATGTTACAGCAACTTTTTTGCCAAAATCGACTAAACATAAATGCCACTTCATATAATCGATTTTACAATTTTCTCAAAAATGGCTCCAATGATTTTGATGAAACTTGCCTAAAATATTCTTCGTAAAGCCCTTTAACTTTTCATATATGTAGTACATCACCGAAGAAATATAGAGAAAAAAGTTAAGATCAAAAGAATATTTTATTTGCATATTACTCAAAAATTATGCATTTTATTGTAAATTATGTATACAATCATACGAAAGGTAATTATATTATCTAAACAATAAAAAAGGAATAATCAAAATCGAAAGTATTAGCAAAGATAGACCCTACCTACCGATCTGACAGAAAGTTTCAATTATAACATCTATTTTACACTTTTCTCGTAAACGGCTCCAAATGCCTCAAAGTTCCTTAACTTTTAATGTATTTAGTACTTCACTGAGAAAATGCAGAGAAAAAGTTATAGTTTAGTGAAAATTTAATTTTTGCATAACTCAAAAGTATGCATTAAATGGTAAATTATATATACAAAGTAATTAAATTCTCTAAAAAAAAAAAAAAAAATCATCGAATTCGGACCTGTATTAGCAAAGAAACCGGACTACAAGACCCAAGATGGAAACCGAGCGGATCCGTAAGGAGACGGATACGACCAAACCTTCTCCCACTAAGCCTCCATCTATTGCCAACAATACGCTCTGTATTAATGTAATGTAAGAATATAAAAGTAGAAATTGGCTTAATAATTTCTACATTTGTATTATTTAATGGAAACAAAATGTTTTCATGGAAACTAAATGGAATTTCCATAGAAACTAAACCGAAACTTTTAAAATATACTTTCAGCTTGACAAATCTAAAATATATAGTGTATAGAATTGTCGTACTAAAATTGTTTAAAAAGCTATTCTATTGTACTTTTCTGAGAGATGTGAAGCACGTGCATTCTGCTGAGTTTATTTTAAGTATCTAGTGCTTATGTGAACTATGTAAAAAATTTATATGTTAAAAAGGTTATTATTATAGGGTGGTGAGAGAAAGTTTTGTGATGCACGCACCACACCAGATTTTTATTATTGATATTTGGTAACAGTCACTGTAGTTGCTAAAACGGTTATTGAAAAGTAGCTGGTATACCTATTCTTAAAAGTCCTTTTTTTATTATAATTTGACAACTTAAATTTTGCCTCAGTAACCAACAATTATAAACCACCAGGCGAGTTGATTAGACTGAAATATGAATTATACTGGACTTCCAAAGGTAAAATGCCAGAGTCCTCGTCCTCCATGACCAGCATTAGAAAAAATAATATAAATATATTTTTTTTAATTTTATTTCAGATACATTTTGCTGAACCTGCTTATTTTGTCAGCCCCATGGCCTAAAAATTGTCATTCTTCATTTCTTCAGTGAAAATGCAGATGAAAATTTAAGACTGTCTTATATTTAGATAGCCCAGATATAGAACGATTCTGAAATGGGTTCTCAACCACCCTTATTTTACAATGTTTTGAAATTATGGCTTTATTTATAAGAACAATTAAAGTGTAAAATTTTAAATCTTATTAACATTAAAATATTATGACAACCATAAGTACTTACCTTCAAATTCACATGTAACACGAAATGGTGGCAATGGACCGCTACCATCAATATCTACTGTAATATCAGCACTTTCATCAACTGTATGGGTATTTCTATGGGCTTCACAGGATAGCGCATTCAATGCTAAAATAACAATACAAATTTAATAAAGATAATAATAAAACCTGTAAAACAAGCAGAAACTTATTGCACATACAAGTATGACAAACAGCGCCAGAATAGCCAGTTCCAGCACAATCACAGCTAAACTCATTAGAGGTTTGATTGCACAGTCCACCATGCTCACATGGATTGGGGTTACATCTGTCCATCATCTGGCAAGATGCAAATAAAATTTCATTGTTGCAACAATATTCCTGCAAAAAATAAATAAATAGCATAAATATTACATAAAGAAAATAAAAAAACAAAACCAATAACTATTTAGATTTAGAAATATCAGTAAAAAACAAATATCATGAATTTGGAATTTACCGTAAACCCACCCACACGGATGTCGTTATAAACAATGAAGCTAAAGGACCGATAGCACATAAATTCGCAGCCTTTAATAGCATGATTTACTGTCTTTTGAGCGTACCATTAAATAAAGAAATTAAAATAATATATTCTATAGCAAAAATTAACGGGTACAATAAAACCACTATCAATCATATTTTAAAAAAACAAATACAAAAAAAGACGATAAATGATATCTATTCAACAACCCCCGAAGATAGGCCCATCCCGAAACATTATGTTTTGATTCCATATTACGGCCCTATATCCACCAAAGTCTGAAATGAATTGAAAAAACTAGGATTAAATCCTGCATTTAAAATAGAAAAATCCTATCCTCATATTTCTCTTCTCCCAAAGACAAAATAGACCCTTTCCAAAAATTAATTGTAATGATTGTGCACCCATAAACTCATCAAAGACTCAGGAGTTAAGTTAATACATCACCTTGAAAACAGCCTCAAATTAAATATATATGAAGCACTTGAAATAATAAAATCCTTCAAATCCAGATTTTTGCTTAAATGACTAAATAAATATCTCCTATAGTCCAATCTTAAATTTATTCCCATCTATAACAGAAAAACCAATTACTCACCGGCATTATTGGAAAAATCCCGACCCTTAAATCGTTTACCTATAAATATCCCACCATTCTGTCATTGTTAGTTAATTGCGAGAAGAAACCAGTACAAACTTTTCTGTTTGATATAATCCATTTAAACCTTGATGAGTACCACCATGTATTTGATTTCTTGTCTTAATTAAATTCATAAATGTTTTATAATACTGATTTATATTACACCTAATTTAATATGTATAATAATACCAAACTATATTTTGAATTGCTTATTTTTAAATTTTTTGTGTTTTACACACAATAATTTCACTCTTATTAAAATTTTTGTTCAGTCAACATGCTTCCACAGGTATGAAGTTGTAATGACAATGGCACATATGCAAGTAGGACGCTTTCTCATTAACAATTTATTTATGGTTACTACTGTTCCTATGGGTCATAGTATGATGTTATAAAGCCTAAAAAAGCCTTCCTCAATAAATGGTCCATCAAAAAGATTTTTTCAAATCTGACGAATAATTCTAGAAATTAGCAAGTCCAAACACAAAAACTCTTCAGCTTTATATAGAAATGTAGATAAGTCATAAATTAATTACTAAGTAAGTAATTCAAATTAATTTAAGAGAATACAAGGTGGATAATGATAATCAGACATAACAGAGAGCCAAAACGTAAAATCATTAAACCAACTGGGTCAAAAGTTAAAGCCAAACCTGATTTTAAAAACACTGCAAATTATTACACAATGGTTTATTATTTCCACATATTTACTCCACTTGTTTATTATTCCATAAAAATATCTATTCTGTCAAAGTAAAAAATATGAAGCATTAGGTACCAAAGGAAAAGAAATTTAAAGCTTGTCACACCGCCGTGAGAGTGCCGAACTGTGTTAATTAAAAAAACTGCGTCAATGCAAGTAGCCTGTGATGTAAAATGATACAGAGGAAATATTTGATGTGCACTTCACTAGGAAAAAATAAAAACGAAGTTCATAAAGCTATATCTCAGCTAATAATGGTCCGATTTAGGTGATTTCTAGTTCGTATTGTAAGGGCTTTCGTAAGCTTTGGTTTAAATACAATAAAAGCACCAAATAAAAAAACAATTTGCGGACGGATTTTTTTTTATTCGATATTTGGATTCTATGTATCTTGAAAGGTCTTCTTCTTCTTTTTCTTCCTCTTATGCCATTAGCTAGCGTCGAGGAGCCTCAATCCAGCGTAACCACTCCTCCCGGTCCCTGCTTAGCCGCTTCATCTCATTGAGCGATTTGCCTCTTTTACTTCCAATTCTTTGGATATATTCTTGGTACGTAATTCTGGGACGTCCTCGTGGTCTCTTTCCTGTGGGTCGAGCCTCTAATACCTTTATTGGATTCGTGTCCTCGTTCATCCGGCAGACATGACCAAACCACTGGAGTTGCCGTCTTTCTAGAGTGGTTTTAAGCTCTGTTACGTCTAGTTGCTCTCTAATGCTTTCGTTTCTAATGCGATCCCTTCTAGTTCTCCCAACAGATCTGCGAAGGAACCTCATTTCCGCTGCCGTTATGCGACTAGAGTGCCTGTCCAGTGTTGTCCAGCTTTCTCCGCCGTAGGTGAGTGTAGGTAGGTAAACAGACTTATATACATGCATTTTGGTCTTCTTATCTACTTCTCGGTGGCCGATAATGCTATTAGTAATCTGGTAATACACTTGATTCGCCTTACTTATTCTGTTTGATATTTCGGCGTCTATCTTACCCGAGCTACTAATTACGGTCCCTAAGTAGGTATATTCCTTCACTACCTCAAGTGTCTCGCCATTGCAGATGAGTTGGACATCTTCCTGTTCTTCCCTCGCCATAACCAGCACTTTACTCTTGAAGGTGTTAATTTGCATCCCTTTCCTGAGCAACTCTTCTTCCCATTCTATCAGAGCTTGTTGTAGTTTGGTCTTGGTGTCGGCTATTAGGACTATGTCATCCGCGTATAAAAGGCTTTGAACGAGGACAGTTCTCATATTCCATTTCCCGATTGTTGTCCATGCAGTTCGACGCTTGCAGATTTTGTGGATTTCGTCCATTACGTTTATAAATAGAAGGGGACTTAAGCTATCTCCCTGTCTAACTCCTTTCGCAATTGGAAAAGGTTCCGATTCCATACCATTTATTCTTACCACTGCCATGGCACCTTGGTAGGCTGACTGTATGGCTGCCAGTAAGTCTCCAGGTACACCCTTGGCTATTAGTGCATTCCAAATTTCTTTTCTTGGGACCACATCAAACGCTGCCTTCAGATCAAGAAATGCAAGATATAGATTCCTATCTCTGTCCCAAGCTTTTTCAGCAATATTTCTGAGAACAAAGATATGATCCTGCGTCTGTCGGCCCGGACGAAAACCAGCCTGTTCCGCTTCTAGCTGCCCTTCTACAATCCGCCGGAGTCTCTTTTCTAGAATAGAAGTGTAAAGTTTACAGACTACGGAAAGCAAACTAATGGGTCTATAATTTTTGCAGTCTGTTGTGCATCCTTTTTTATAAATAGGGAGGATAATACAATATTTCCAGTCCATGGGAATTTTCTTTCTGTCATACACTTCTTGGAACAGCGATTGAAGTGCTTTAAGAAGTTCTTGACCACCATATATCAAATACTCTGGTGCAATTCCATCCCTTCCTGATGATTTGCCTCTTTTTAGCTTACGGATTGCATTTTCTATTTCTTCTTCCTCTATAACCTCCAGGCTTTCCTGCATATTGGACTCTCGTTCATGGTAATGGTCTGTTTCTGGGCTTTCGGAGAATTGCTCCTGGAAATATTGCTTCCATCTGCCAAGGATCTTTTCCTTGTCTGTAAGTACGATTCCATCGCTACCTTTTACATTTCTAATGGGCTTGCATTGCTTTCCTCTTAACGTTTTAACTTTTCGCCAAAATGCTCTTATAGATTCGCGATGGTCCTCGCTCAGCCTTTTACCAAAATCCTCCCATGACTTTTTCTTGGCCTGGCGTATGGCTACCTTACATTCATTCCTGGCTGTTCGATAAACGTGTAGCTTTCCTTCAGTTCTATCTTTAAGGTATGCTTTCCAGGCAAGCTTTTTCTGAGAAACCAGTCGTTGGAGGTCATTGGTCCACCAATCTGTCCGCTTTCCCTTACCGGACACTCTCTTCTTCCCACATACTGCATTTGCTGTTTCCAGGATACATGCTTTCAGTGCCTTCCATATTTTTTCCACGTCTCCATCGAATGATGTTTCTCGCAATTTATTTTCCAGGCTTTCTGTAAAGAGGGCCCTTTTCTCTGGGTCATCCAAGGCCCTTACGTTGAGGGTTTCAAATGCTTTTATTTTCCTTTTATACTCTGGGATGATCTTTGTATCAGCCACAAGTAAAAGGTGGTCGCTGCCTATCTCCGCTCCTCTTACTACTTTTATATCAGCGAAATACTGCCTTACGTTCCTATCGTATATGAAATAGTCAATTACACTATTTCGTTCCATGCATGAGAAAGTGATTTTGTGGATCCTCTTGTGTGGATAGAAAGAATTTCCTATGAGGAAGTCATTATGGACACAAAAGTCTATTAGCCGCTGTCCATTACTATTCCTCACATTCTCACCTCCATGTAGCCCTAGAGCTCCATATCCAGATCTTTCATCATTTCCTGTTCTGGCATTGAAGTCCCCACTCAGGATTACTGACCTTCCTTTTCCTTTAGCTTTATCCACTATTTTTTGCAAATCCGAGTAGAATGCCTCCTTGTCTGCAACACTAGCATCTTCCGTTGGTGCATACACCTGGATTATGGAGATCTTACCTATGGTCATCTTAAAATCTGCTACAATCATTCTTGGAGATATTGGTTCCCAGTTCTCTAAATGCTCATACATATTTGGCGACATTACTAGGCCCACCCCTTCTTTGGCAAAAACCCCTCTAGGTACTCCAGCATAAATTAGGGAGTAATTATTAGCCAATTTCATTTCTCCACTGCCCTTCTTCTTCACTTCACTTATGCCGAGAATTTCTACTTTGTAGGTCCTCATTTCCTCCACCAACTCGACCTCCTTCCCTGTTAAAGTTTTTATATTCCACGTTCCCATTCGTATATCCTTAAGCGCGCCGGGTCGATTCCGTGAAGACTGTCCACATCCGAGGCTAGGTTGGTTTCTCTGAATCTGCTATACTCCAGACGGGTGATTGGCCCAGTGCTAGAGGCCCCGTATCCTCGGGACAACTGGTGGTTTGGTTATACCCACCTAACCATGGGTCTTCCCAGGGAAGGTGGCCCTGAGGTGTGTACTGTATATGGCCTTGTGTATGAGTAAGTGTAAAGTGTGCTGTTCTGTTATGTGAGAGTGCCGTGTACTGAACTCAGGAGCCCGGGGGAGCGTTATTCCCCACTAGTCTGGCACTTTGACTAGTCCCTGCGGGTATCTTGAAAGGTAAAACCTCAAATTTTGAGGGGGGGTTACAAAAAAATTTTCTTTGGTCAATTCTAAAGGTCTATTATTGAAAATAATAAACCAAAAGTATTTACAGATAGAAATTTTTTTATTTTTCGTTTTTTTTCTTTTTTCTTTTTTGTTATTTTAATGCTTTGTCATGCTGATTCCAAAACACCTTACATTTCTTCTCTATGTTTATAAATGGCCAAGTTATGGGTATATAAGATCTTTAATCGGCAATTATTATAGATTTTTTGTTTTTCAATTATTTTTTTTTTATTTTTTATTTTTTTTGGTTTCTCGTTATGCTGATTCCAAAACACCTCACATCTTCTCTCTATCTTTATAAATGATCGAGTTATGGGCTTATTAGATATTTAATCGGTAATTATACAGATTTTTTGTTTTTCAATTTTTTTTTTTTTTTTTTTTTTTCATGTTTCATTATGCTGATTCCAAAACACCTTACATTTTCTCTCTATCTTTATAAATGACCGAGTTATGGACTTATGAGATCTCTAATCGGCCGCCATTTTGAAACAAACAGACGGATTATAATGTCGAGTTCCGAGGATCATCCCGGGGTGACCTGTGACTGGTACCGAATCTCAAGAAAATCGGTCCAGTAGTCTTGGAGAAAAGCCGCGGACGGCGGACGGCGTACGGCGTACGGCGGAGATTTTTTTTTATTCGATATTTGGATTCTACGTATCTTGAAACGTAAAACCTCAAATTTTGAGGGGGGGTTACAAAAAAATTTTCTTTGGTCAATTCCAAAGGTCTATTATTGAAAATAATAAACCAAAAGTTAAAATTACACCTCATCCAGCCAAAATCATTTAATTAACCTAATCATCATTGTTGTAGAGGATTATTCAAGTAATGTGGTCAAGGAATTGAGGCATATTTTTTTAAATTTATAACATTAACTGTTAAAGGAGCTGTAAAATTTAAAAATGGTTTCATTAAATTAGAAATTGATATATGATGTTAAATGTTTCATTATTTAATCTAGAAATAAATTGTGATCTTCAATAGTGAATTGAAGGCAAAATAATAATTTAATGAGGAATTTGGTTTTACAAGAGAAATTTATTACAAGCAGATTTGATTTTTAACTTTGTTTCTGTATTCAAATATAATATGGTAATTTCTTAAACCACCATGTCAGCTTTTTTATAAAATTGTGTCACTGATACTACAAAAAATGTAAAAAATAAAAACAGTAAATCAATAGGTAAGAGAGAAATAAAAATAAGATGCATTCATAAATAATATAAAATATAATAAATTATCTGTTTTGCTTTTTACCTCAGGAGCCCAATCTGTAGGTAGTTTGTAATTTCCATCAATACTAATCATTTTCATGCAACCAACAAAGCCTGCATTTCCATGCACTCCTCCTGAATTTAAATATTTATGAAATGATTAGTCATTATAAAAAAATATGGGAGTCTTTGGCATTTATAAATGTAATTTATGAGTTTAACAAGTGTGAATACATTTCATTATAGGATTTATTTAAATAAATTCATTGATTCATAACTGTGAACTAAAATTGTTCAAAATTATAAGTGCCGTCAATACCGTCTACTTTGGCCCACTTTTTAGAAATGCTTCAACCAAGTTCCAATAAATCTGAGTATTTTTTTATTTCTAAGCTATGGTAACTTCTTTTTCACAGGTAGACTGTCATAAATGTAATTTATAAAGACTTTTTAATACATTTTTTTAAGGGGATATTACCTTTTCTTTTGTTTTTTTGAGCTGGACTAATGTTACCATTGTGTTAGGGTTACTTGGGCCCAAAGTGATTTCACTTGTTTAAAGCATTGTATAACTAGCATGGACTAAAGAAAGACTTCTGAATGAAAAGGATATTTGAAATTGATTTTAGCTATAACAAAAAATTACAATGTTACAATACAATCTTACAATCTCTGTCACACAAACTGCTTTCAGAGAAGAGACCTTTTTTTAAAAGTTTAGGAGGTTGGATAATTTTCTTTGCCACGAGCTATGCAATAAAAAAATAAATTTGAACTATAAAAATGTGCTTTTGAATGCATATCATAAAAATTGAAACTCAAATGCAAAATTATAAGCTGAATACATGAGTTTTGAGAGTTAAATTAAATGCTTAAATGGCATAAAACACTGCCATTTTGCCTCAAAACTTTTAAATTATTGTGAAGGTGAATCTCTTAATCCCTTTTCCTGTTGGGAATTATTCAATAGGCCCACCTGCCGGGCACATTCTCCCCATAATTACCAGTTCCAGTATTAGTACCCTCCAAAACCACTATTAAAGGAGGGCCTGCAATATCAGAGTAATAACAGTATCGTCGAGGGTTCCGCATGGTCTAGATCTGCCTTATGGCAGTTATAGTTTAGTACAAAAAATTTACCCAACAATAGCTGGTGCAAAGTAGGTCATAGTTTTGAGATTATCGGAGCCTTTAATAATATTGAATTATGTGATAAAAATATATGCGTTAATGTAAAATGCAACTGTACCGCCGACTAAAGTATTGATTGGAGTATTATAAAAAGTAGTTGCCAAAATTGTGACTGATATACAGCAGTTTCAGCAATTGAAAATTGGAGAGGATGAAAAATCATCTGTCTGCACAGCGTAAACAAATTAAGATAATGCAACTAGCAAGCGACTAATGAACCTCTTGGTATTGATTGTTACCCGCTTGGAACTGTAGCTTAGATGAAACTACCTTAGGAAGTTTAAAATCTGTTTCCTGAAGAAGAATAGACATTGTTTAGTTATTTTCTTATTTTGGATAAAAGAAGGACGCCAAGACCAAATTTGCCCACCTTTATGGTACATTTATATTGGACTTCTTTATGGTTAAAAGGCTCACGTAGAAGTTGTTATTTAAAATATTGATTATTTTTCGCCTTTGATTAACTTTTAACTTTTTTTATTTGATCAAATCGACCAACATTGACTGACAGGAATTCAAAATAATTATGATACTTTACACAAATGATTGAATGAGGTTCATAGTTAAATTATATTTCAACAAAAACAACAATTTTCCAACATTTTCATTTTAAAGCCATACTTATAGAAAAATTATACTACTTCATTACTTAAGTAAGCATTCCTTATTCACCAAGTTAATTGTTGGTCATCCCAATGAATTAGAATTAATATGAATAATTAATTATGAACAAAAGGAGCAATCTTACCTCCTACTAAATATGATGAGCCAGTGATAAGCTGAATAAGCTTGGTAGTTCTCATGGGCCTATTGTCAACGCTTAATACTAACGAATTATTGGAAATTGTCAACATGCAGTTATGCCACTGCCCATCGTCAAACCTTTCTTCAAAATTGTCTAATAATGACATCGGATATGATTGAGTTTCAATTTCAACTTTTAATTTGCCTTGATCTAAGAATAACTAAAACAAACAAACATTTTCTTAATATTGAAATCAAATTAAATACAAAAAACATTAAACTTTAAGTTTAAAATTAATTCATTTTATTTATTTAATACATATTTCATTTGGTAATTACTATTACAGTAAACATTCATTTTAAAAACTCGAAAGAAATTTGCTATACTATTGATATACTAGATTATTGATATACTATTTGTAAGAAAGTGGCACAGACATTGTGAAATATGTTGTAGAAATTTCTCATTGGTCTTTCAAAGCAATCGAGAATCAATCAATCGACAGTTTACAACTGTTTCTTTGCCAATCCAAAATGACTGGAAGGAAACTTTGAAAACCAAGAAGAGATCATTCAAGTATGAGTGATTATTATAAAGTTTAAGTGATAATTTTGTGCAGTAGTTCATGAAAAGGGTTATTTGAATTGTTTTCTCCAACTTAAAGACAAACTAATAAATATATAAAACATATTTGAGATCGATTTAAAGAGATAACAAATAATAAATCCAAGAGGAATAATAATAAATACAAAATCTGTCACAGTTGAGAATAAGAAAGATTCAGTTGTGCTTAGAGATTCTCCATAGCAAACAATATATTTAAAATAGTTCAATTTAAAACAAACCAGACATTTTAATTCAACAATTAACTTTTTTTAAATAAAAATCATACCTTAACATATCCACGTGAAGTAAATTTATGGTAAAGAAGGAGACCATTGCCTTCATATGTTCTAAAACCAAGAGAAACATTGAAAGCTGATATTCCTTCATATCCTTTCAACTTTGCATAGGAATTAGATGTTAAAAATGTAACTGGGACAACAGGGGGATCCTGAAAAGGTATTTATAAGCTAATTAAAAACATCAGTCAATATCAGAAAAAACAAATAATAATAATTTATGTTTATTTATTTATGTTTAACCATTAGCAGCTGGTTTGTTGATCACTAAGATTTAATCTCACTAAGATTGGATTATGAAAGATAACAGAACAGTAGTACAAAATGAGAAAGGAACCAGCAAAGGTAGTATGTTGAAGTCTTTTGGAAAATAATCACTATTCAGTGAGGAGACACGGCAAGCCATCAAAACAGTTTAAGGTGACAACATCCGTCAAGGATGGAGATCAAACCACAACTTTTTGTAAATATTTTCGGCACTGCACTAGCAATGGCCAAGATAAGAATGAGTAGATACCAACAGTAGAATGAGCAAAGTTGATTTTAGGCTTTTGAAGTACATTATTGATACATTTGTTAAAGAGGTAAGTGAACATCAGCACAACCTTAATGTTTTCCAAAAAAGCATTATGCAAATAATTATATCCATAAATGAAGACAAAACAAAGACTATGAGAATAAGAGATTCTGAAGAGCACCAAAGAAGTATTGGACGGATTAATAAGAAAAGGTTAGAGCTCATACAGAATTTGAAACATCTTTGTCCTCCCCTTACCATAGATAGACAAATAGTAAGTTCAACAATACCACAAAAAAAATTCTTAATAAAACAGAAGTCTTAAAAAAGAGAGAGTAGCTGTTTACAAAACCTTTCTACCTCATATATTCCAGTGAATCAAGGACACTGATGATGACATCAGGGTAATGTGTTCAGGAGACAGTTAAGGAAGAAGTGGGAAAGTTAGGGTCTGGAATTCTACAATTAATCTAGTTCTGATATAGTTCCTGTAAAATCACACTTAATCAGTTATAATTGCATATGCGGTTGGAACTAAAGGCAGCATGGTTATGTAAAGACCCCTGCAGGACAGGGATGGATAATACATGCTCCACCCATCTTAAAACTACAAACCTTCAAATTATAAGATACCTTCAAATATAAGTAGCTTAGATCAACAGGTAAACCATTAAAATCATATCAGTACTATGGTATTGTCAATGCTCTATTAAAAATTTTATTAATTTAAATACTCACAGGACAAGAATACAATGTGTTAACTTTTTTATATTTCATTAATAACCAATCATCTCCTATATCGTATGCAGTTTTAACTTCACTTATAATGTTAGTACCATTGAAGTATAGATTTTCTAAGCAACCAGTAAAATTCTGACTAACTACTAATCCATCTTGAATATTTGGGACTCCTCCAATATACATCTACAGAAAATAATCATAAAATAGGATTAGTAACATAATAAAATCAGGCATTAAGAAGTTGTATTTTTTATTTAAGCATCTGGTTCATTCACAATGAAATGTCTATCTTAATTTAAAATTAATATAGTAAGAATCAATGCAAAAACAGTTATTAAATTATTGGAAATGAGCTCCCTTGAATGATACAAATTATAAAGTAAACATTTTATAATTGCCTCCTTAAAAAAGTTTTGAGTCAACGATTTTGTGATCAATCTCTACTGTATTCACAAGACCTATTGTTAACGTATTGCGTCCAATAAACAAGGGGTAATGCTATCAGAAATAGGCCAGCAAATCTAGACCTTTCGGTCACCACGGTTGGCAAGCTGAAAATTGTTTTAATCTGTTCATTAGACGTCAGATAATAGTAACCTAAGTTTGGCCCATTCTAAGTGGTGAGCTAAGGCGGAGAGGTGGGAAAAATCCCCAAATTTTCGGACTTTTTACAATTTTTGGCCTATAACATTTAAACATCGCACCTTAGCGAAAATTTTATTCTATTATAAATTAAAGAACATTAAATTCTGCAAATAATGAGTACCTCAAACATTGGATTCAGTTTGACTGAAGAATCAAAATCGAAAAACATATGGACCCTAGTAGAGAATTTCTCCAAAATTTTCCTCAGAGATCCCTTTCTAGTCACATCTGTGGTCCAGATGTTTTTCAATTTTCAATTTGGATTTTTCAGTCAAACCGAATCCAAGTTTCGGAAATGGGCAGGAAGCATTTGTCAAATCACGGTTCCAGATATTTAACTGGAACTTAATTTAAAAACAGAATTTAACCACGGTCCAAGATAACTAATTTAAAACAGAAAATTTAATGCACCACATAAGGATTTGAATCGGATTCATTCAGCATAGGAAGGTAAATGCTCCATGCTCCTTAGATAGATTTTATATTATAAGAGAGTATCAATAATCTGTTTTTTCCTAAACTTGGTGTGGAAAGTGAATTGTGTAAATTAAGGAGATTGGTGGTATGAGCATTCCACAAGGGAAAATTCGGGCTTCTTTAAAGGATAGTCGGGCCAACAACTACAATTGCAGTATGAGTTTTAACTTGCTATAATACTAAAGAAACTTGGCTCTTCTGTGAACAGATTTTTATTGCATTCTGAAAATGAGTTATCTAAAATTTGAGAAACATCCGATGTCTTAGGATCCATTGTAAGACATAGAAGATATACCAAACCTTTTCTTGCAGCCCAAATATCCAGAGGGAAATAATGAATCAAAACTGTCAACCAGTGGCCTCCAGCCATACTAATTTTCATGTATTGCATTCAAAAGAATCCTGATTGACCTTTTAGAAAACCAGTCGGTTGCCAATAAAAGACTGTTTACCTTAGGCCCGGTTCTCACGGAAGAGATCGGTATGAAGGAGACAGATGTGCTGTTGGTGTAGATGGAGCCATTCACAAAAAGAGACTCACAGTACTATGGTAGACCGAAAATTCAGTAGACCGAGAATTCCTCGGAAATTCCATCTCCTGGAGATTTTTCAGAAGCTTCTATCAGTTAAAAATTATATGTACTTTCTGTGTGCTATTCTTCAATAATACTTATAACAAAAATACAATGTTTTCAATAAAATGGATTTACATGTCAATAATGATAAATTAATTACTGCCATTCAAATTTGTGATATAAAATGTTAAATTAACAATTGAGCACATGGCTTTCATAAATGGGGTGTACCAAAGCTTTCATTAGTTTTTTTTTCTTTTTCTTAGTCAAAAACTAGACAGCACTTCAATTTCATCTAAATTTTATTGACAACTCTGAAAAATCTCTTCTTGTCCAAGGCGGAATGACAACTGGCTGGTGTTTATCAACATCTGAGTAGCCAAATGGCTGGAATAAGAAATCGCAGGAGACTGTCTACAAGCGACTTTTTATATGGCATATGCCTCTCTCAAACTGATCTCCTCCATGTGAAGCAGGTCTTTCATGTGATACAACCAAATAGTTATAAATGCTTGATGAATCTTTATTATCATCTAAATGAGCAAAACTAAAGCCGTTAAAAGAATAAATTAAAAAAAAAAAATCACCTCACGATTGAGATCTAGACGATTGAACTCTCCTCTGACCTTACCATTAATCATGACCCTATCAACTGAGAATACTATATCTCTCCTGTTACGGGATATTACTACATCATGCCATAAGTTATCATCAAGGAGACTTCCCACAGATAAGCTTGTTGTCAACCCAGAACCTTTAAAATAATAAACATACATTATATGTTATATTAATGATTATAATAATTTAAATTGTACAATTGAGCAGGATTAAAAATTAAGTACCTAGATCAATATTGAAAATAAGACGATTTTGTCGCAGTTGTAAAGCGATAAAATCTCCTTGAGAGCCTCTACTATAAAGAAGTATACCATCTGCATTTGATGTCTTGAGGCGAAACCTTATTGACTCTCTTGTCGCAGAAACAGGTCCTGATTTAAGATCCCATTTCACCAGAGAGGTACCATTAAAATACATATTTTCAGCCACTGTAAACCATTTTTAGACAATTAAAAAATCAAAAATAATAAAGTTTAAATTACTTAAGAACTTATTAAATTTTAAGTACCATAATCACAGCCATACAGTTCAAGTCTTAGTGATATACGATCTTGCCAACGTGTTGGATTGATTCTTATCCATTGAGCAATAATAGGTCCTTCAAAAGTATTTCTCCTTGTATTGTCACCATCATCATTTCCTTTGAACATCTATGTTGAAAAAAAATATCAACATAATTATTAATGAATGTAACAAACCAAACTGAAGTTATTTTTATGATACTTACAGCCAAAAATCATAAATAATTTAATCATAGGTTCAAAAAGGGGAAACTAAATGAAGAGATACTACTTTTGTCACAATATAACTAAAAAAATGTGCATTACAACCTTTAATGATATCAAATATTCTTCAGTTTCTCAAAATGCAGTACAACATAAGAATAATTCACTAAAGTGAAGAGGGAATCACTGAAAATTTAAATGTAACATGCATTTAAAGAATTTTAAAACTGATCATAATTAGTTAAAATATTTGGCAAATAATCTTGTGAGAATATCAAAATGAGCTCTAAAAGCAAACATAAAGCTTTTAAATAAGCAAGGAGGAAAATTTCCAATAAGTATGGGAGCGAAAATGTTTACTTAAATCAACAAGTTCTGACAATCATTGTCCTTAACAGGAAATTAAATCAAAGAAAAAGAACTAAATTATGTAGGGCTAACACTTTTAATAAAATTATAAAAAATAAAGAAAATTTCCTAATGTATTTCATTGATACAAGTGTTTGCTTCTTGGCAGTTATTTTAATGTCTTATGTTTACATATCTTACTAAAACACCATTCAGTATTTAAGAAAAATTCTATATAATTTTCTTGAAATCATTAACTTCTTAAAACTTTACTTTAAAATTAACATTTAACATAAAAAAACAATAATAGGTTAGTTTCATGCATGCATTTTAGTATTTGATTAGAATATGAAGATGAAAGATTAACAATTAACTAGACAGATAAATTAAGAATAACACAAATACTAAAAAAAAAATTATATAACATAAACTGTACAGAGCGATATTTTAATACCTCTGCTTTTCCACCAGGGTCAGTAACTGTTTGCCATTGTTGACCATCATCTGAGTGCTGAACAATATATTCAGTGACAAACTCAGAAGTGGTAGCTCTTCCTTGCGTTGCCAACCAATGAACCTGTTTTCGTTCTCCAAAGTTTACTGTCAACATCTGATAGTATGTATCTCCATTTGGACTCCACGCTGAATCACCTACACCACTTTGTTAATGAAGCAAGTGCATAACGAACAATAAATACCTCAGCTTTTGGAAATTAGTCAAATAATTAACTTCATGCCACAAATGAAGTAGCTAAAAAATTCAAAACTACCCTCACCTTCAGCTATTAATTGATAAATCAATGTAATTAATTAATCAAAACTGCTATCAACGATGAAAAATGTTCTAGGCTCCTTTTACTGAAGAGTGGTATATTGTTCAATATAATTGCATTAAAAGTAGCGATGGCATTGCTGATTAATAAAAATACTTTGTGAAATTTAATTATATGATAAACCATGATCTCCAAACAAGATATAAATGATTTGTTAAGTTCCATTTTAAGAAATTGAAGAATTTCAATTAACAAGTCTCAATTCATCCACTATAGTTGAAACCAGCATTGTGTAATACAGTAAAGAAAAAAATGCGAAAAAAAATTAACATTTATATTTTATTCTTGCGCTTCTCTTTATTCTTATTCAATATTCTACGCCACAAGGTTGAAAATTTTTATGTGAACTGATTTGGTGTTAAAGAAGTGCCTGTTAAGGGTCTCAACTTTTTTCTCCCACCCCACAGTTTTTGCACACCTCTACAGCCCCACCAAATTGAGTTGGAGGGTTAAAAATTATGTAAATTAGTTGGTGTTAGAGAAATGCCTTTTAGGAGGAGTTTCTACTTTTTTTTTTGAGGAACAGATAAATACAAAATGTGACAATTTTTACAATGTTCCTCAAAATTTATATCTGCTGCGTATGTTGTAAAATAAATAAAGAGCAACAATAAAATAATATACTTTAGCAGTGTACCAGCATAATGAACATAAGTATATACATTATAGTAAAAGCAAATAATTAGTAATTCTTCACATAATTATAAAATTTAAACATGTTTAGAAATCAAATAAAACGAAAAAGAAACTAAAAATCAAATTTACAGTAAACACTTTATCATCTAAAATAAAATTTAAAATCATTATGAAATATCATCGAAAATTCAGTCATTTAATTTAAAGTCACTATTTTCAGTTAGCATCACTTTTATATATGTCACCAGTCAACTTCAAACTAATTTTTTTCTTCATATTGATCTATATCATCCGTATAAAAACATGATAATATGTATAAAAAGCTTTTCATAAAGCTGAGGTAATTATAAGTGTTTGTTAGTTAAGCAGAGTGGGTTAAGTAATGCAGTGAAAATATATAAAATTAAAAATGCACTGTTAGTAATGAGTTCCTGTTTTTTTCACTAGTGGGAATCACCTTGATGTTTCCACTTGGTTCCTTGTATTGTGCAAAGTCAAGTCCATTTGATCCATAGCTGATAGTATATTCTCGAGTAAATTCCATTGAATGCGGGCGGCCTTGAGTGGCTATACCAGTTATTTTCCTTACTTCCCCGAGATCAACTACCAATGCTTGGTCAAAATCAGAATCCCTTGCTGTCCAGGCACTACCCTCTATAACAATATACTAATGATTTCTTTTGCTTTCAACTCATCATTTCAATTCTGCATTAATTAGCTACATTTTCTATATTTACAGACTTATAAGGAAAGAAAAAAAATAAAAAGTCGCAATGTTATTTTAACAACACTGAATATTCAGAATTAAACAGACAGAATTAATGCATAATGTCTAAGTATATATATGTGTATATATATATATATATATATATATATATATATATATATATATATATATATATATATATATATATATATGTCATATTAGAAAATACAAATATGATCCTTATCTTATATTCGTATGACATTCACACTTTAAAATTTATTGTTAATTAATATATAACACAATATTTGATAAAAAAAAATAAATAATAATAATAATAGGTGTCAAAACATTTAACAAACAATATTATTTTTTATGAAGGAAGTTTTATATTATGATGATAATGAATGATCTTTTGTAAAATTACTAGCTGTACTCGAACAGCATTAAAAGATAATGTGTGTGGCAAAAGACAGGACTATTGTTCTCATCATTCCTAATCAAATTGTAAAGTTTGCACAAAGCTTTTACAAACAACACTTAAAAAAAAAAAAAAAAAAGAATTAAGTTCAACTTTGATTTTTAACACATTATTTATACATCTCACATTTCATTATACTTATTGCTATATGAAATAAATGGGAAAGTAAATAAAAGTATTATGGCGAACATAGATTCACTGATGAAACACATCATTCAATTCAATACCGTGGCTTGCTTAGCCATTGCTATGTGGAATGAAAGGAAAGAAAGAAAAAATATATTTTTTAAAAAAAAAATCATTTTTTTTTTTGGTAAAGCTAGTACTATTTTAAATGTGATTTTATTACTTACACAACAATAGATAATCAGAAAAAATATGTTTTTTTAAATTTTAATTAAGTCATATATCTTTAGTATTTTTCTAGTTGAAACTTGAATTCAGAAAACATTTTCTAAAAGGACTTAAACTCTTTCGTATTTCTATGCTTCAATTATTAGAACTCTAGAGGGAGAAGTGAGATGGGCTGCCAGAACTTTCAACGAAACAACTGGTTACCAACAAAAATTTACGTAAATATTCGAAGCCCAAAGGGATAAAAAAAATTCTCGGTAATCGATAGCGTTGTTTAGAATTTGTCTCATTACATTTTGATGTTCTTTAGGACCAGGATCAAAATAATAATAAATTTGTCAAAATGGCAATAAAGCTTCACCTTTTAACACTTTTTCCATAATCTCCGATTTTATTAACAAATGACGCTTTCACCTAATAATTTCATTCTTATTAAAAGTTTTCGTATTGAACTTGCTTTCACATGTTTGAAGTTGTCATGGCAACGATTACAAACTTACCTGTTTTTTAAATATTTTTTTCCTATTTCTCCTCTTAAGGGAAGCATTTCTAAAATTTTGAAGCCTATAAACCTCTAGGAATAAATTTTCTTGATGATAATGAAAGCTGCATAAAAATCGACCAGTTACTTTTGGAGTTTTGCGAACACATACATATACAGAATGGGTAATTATTCAAAACCTAAAAACTTCAATAAGTTTATAAAATCATAGATAATAATAATGATGTGACAATAATATTTCATTTTTAAATATAACTATTTTTTAGCCATAGATGAATAAACATACATCATTTTCAATTTATTAACTTTCACCAATTTTTATTCAAGAAAATAAATTATAAACTATAGAATGTTAAAAAATGCGATTTTTATATCCCTTACTCAAGTCTCTAAAGCCTAAACCCCAAAATACAAAAGTAGTCAACACTTAAGGATTAGGGATTCAAGACTTAACTAGAGTGTTTCAAAGTGACGAATATGAAAATCGCATTTTTTCATCTTCGATAATTGGACATGGTAGAGACATAAAAATTACAAATCTAAATAACAACAAAACTCGTGTGAATTCCTACTGTTCTTACCTAAATAATTTTTTTTAATAGAAATTAATGATTATCTTGCCTGTCTATATTTTCACCATGGAAGATTTTCTTAAAATACTTCGCGTTCCTTACTACTCAAAACAAGTTTAGTTTAGGAAAACTAAAGTTCCTAACGATAAGGCTACACTGAAGCAGACTATCTAGGTTTCTGGAGACTGGTGAATTAAACTAGTAACTTGGAACATGGGTACAAGTGGCCAAATAGTTCTTGTGGGTCACCTTTGTACCGCAGTGCACAGTGCAGTTTTATTTGTCAAAATTAATTTGAAAAATAAAACTGCGAAAATACTCATTTCATTTTTGATTTATTACAACATACACATGTTGGGTTCATGATGTTAATCGAGCTAGATTGGTATATGGTGAACTTAATTTACTTTATAAAAATCTTTTACTGCTTTCAGTAATTGAAGAACTATAAAAACAGGCAATGCTACTGGGATTTCATGGCGCCCATAAAAGGTCATAGAGCAACAGGATCTGTCTCTTGAATGAGTATTTTATGTTTTAATATTTTTTGCTTCTTACTGTTTTTTTTTTTTTATACTTTCAAAAATGGAACTGGTCGAATGAGGATGTTTTGTTCATTCTAGAGTACCATTTTTTCATCCACCATCTTCTTTGTTGAATAGCATGTTTCATTTCATATGGCCGCCATTCATAATAAAAATAGGACAAACAGAACAAAATAGCCGAGACAAGTTCGACATCCACTATGCTTCGTTCTCTGGCACACTAATGCATTCGCAACCGTATGAATGCCAACCTTTGTTGGTTTGTTGGCTCACCTTATTTTCCAAGAGTTAACAGATGTTTGGGACTTGTGACAAGCATGTGGATCAAGAACAGTTTGGTGATTAGGAATGATAAATGTTCATTGAAAATAGGAAAAGGCACAAGAACAAAAAATCACTTTATTGGACTAGTTACCCTAAAACTCAGGAAATAAGAGAGATATATAACAGTTTTTGATTGCATAGCATGCATTCTCTACCTGAAGTAGTTGAGGGAGTAAAAAGAGGGGACACCTGTAGGATTTTTCTTAATGATATACATTTTTTTTTTTTTTTATTCATGAAATAATTAACCAGCCTTTTACAGGAATTCAAAGAAGTTGCCCAGAAAAAGATACAGTTATAAAGAAACTAAAGCAATATACTCTGCTTAAGAAATACTCTGCCAGCAAATGATCACATATTTACATATATCAACGGACATTCATGTTCTATTTGTCAGATCTTTAAATAACCGGAACAGTAATTAGTGAAAAGATTGATGAGATAAAAGAAATATTAGCCAGGATAGGTGTCAAAAACCATTTTTATATTAAAAAGGCACTCAGTTTTTACACCAAAGGGTAAAGAAATTTCAGGAAATAAACATGAGTGCTAAGTGAGTAGTAAATAGAGCATACTCAGGGCAAAAGAAAAAAACATCCTGAGAAAGGTTTATGACTTTTAGAATGATGCAAAAATTAACATTTTAATGATAAGAAAAAATTAACTGATCATTTCCTAAGGACATTCAGATAACTGAAAGCAGAATTAGATAATCGAGGAGGATGAGGTGGAAATAGCAGTAGGGAAAATTCAGCTGTGAAAAGCTGAAACCAGCATTCATTACAATGACAGTAATGGAATGATTAAGAGCCTCCAAATGCTCTTCCAAAATATTTGGGGCCTTTAGCTGTTACCGCAAGAATGGGAGAACATCATAATCCCTGTACACAAAAAAGGCAGCCAAAGTGAATGTGGGGAACTATAGGCCAATATTACTCTTGTCAGTCGTGAACATGACATACACAAGAATTTTAGAGCAGAGACTATGGCGTATGGTAGAGCAAGATCTGCAGGAAGAGTAAGCTGCATTTAGACCTGGTAGACAGTCCCAGGACTACATTTTCTCCCTCAGAATGATTGTACAAAAAGCATCGGAACAGGCAAGACAGTCTATCTGGGATTTCTCGATCTGAGGGCTGCTTTCAATTCAGTTCTAATATAGGAGATATGGGAAATACTAATTAGAACAAGGGTTCCAGCAAACCCGGTGAGTGCTATTAAACCCATTTATCAAGACTCTAAGGTCATTGTAAGACTCAACAGACAAGCATCAAAACCTTTCCACTTTTATAAAAGAGTAAGGCAGGGGGACAGCCTTGGTCCTAGAAGATGAGGTTTGGACCATACCACTTTCAGTGGGTTTCATACTTCACCTATCTTGGATCCCAGGTCACATGCACCAACACCATCGAAACGGAAACAAGAAGGATATTGCCTGCAAATCGCTATTACTTTGGGCTGAGACAACATCTAGGAAGCAGGGTAGTTACTAGAAAGACAAAAATTATTTTGGCAAAACCCTAATTCACCTTGTCCTTACAAATGGAGCGGAAACCTGGACAATGACAAGAGATGCATATCTGGATCTGCTCATAATTGAACATAACATCCTCTGAAAAATATTTGGAACCATGTTTATCGGTGGAAGATGGAAATAGAGGACCAATGAAGAAATCTATGACCACTTTGGTGAGCTTTATATCGTCACGGTAATAAAACGATCCCGACTCCCGACTGAGATGGGATGGACGAGAATGAGATCCTGAAGCATCTACTGATGGAGGTCATCCATGGGCAGAAGTCGGAGGACTTGAGACTTCAGTCGATCGGCTGTGTAGAGCTGGAGGCGCGAACAGCTTGGGAGTCCGCAACTGGATGACAGCAGCACTGAACAGAGACTCATTGCAGCTGCTGATTGAGGAAGCCTGGATGCGTCAACGTGTTGTAGTGCCGAATTAATAATAATAATAATAATCTTCATGGTCTCTGGAAGGTTTAGCAATAATAAAATCAAATGATTTTTCATTAAAATGTTGTTTAAAAAAGTGATTAATAAATTCCTAAGAGAAAAAGAGTCCAACTTGCATACGTGTCATAGCCATGACTTCATACCCGTGGAAGTAACTTGACTACAAAAACTTTTTAATTGGGTAAAAATCTTATTTTGTGAATAAAATTGAAGGGCATGAAAAAAAAAAAAAATCTATATACTATTTTGAGAATGTGAAATTTTATTGCTGTTTAGACAAATTTGTCATTGTGATCCTGTTCTTTGAAAATGTCAGCAAGGAATGAGATTGACCAATGTATTATAAGTTATAATTTTAAAGGTTATTTTGTATTTTAGGGGATTAATAACCTTTAAAATAGTGGTTATTATAATCTGTATTGTATTTAATTATACTTGTGCAGCTATTGTTCAGTGTAATCTGTTTCCCATGTTTTTTACTGACATGAAGTGGAATAAGTATTATGTTTTATATTTTTCCTAGTGATTAAAACCTTCAATGGGACGGGCCCTCACCTCCCAACCAATTATTAAGAAAATTGTAATTTTATTGAGCGAAAGTGCCACTAAATTAATTTTAATAATAAATGGATCAAGACATAAAAGATTCTGCAGCTGAAAAACAACAAAAGGCAGCAGAAAGGAAAAGAAAATACCAAGCCATGTCAGACGAATCAAAAGAGGGCGTGTATTCAATCCACATATAATTTGGAGAATGCCCGTGTAGGAAAACCAAGTGATTTGTTAGTATATATGCCAAATAGAATTACCAAAAACATTGTAAATCCAAGAGAATTGCAATGAACTTCAAACTGAATAAAACAATAATTACAGTTTATGTATTCCAAAATATAAATATATAATATGTATTTAAATAATTAATTTTAACAAAATACAATAATTGATATCAAACTTTCAATTGTTTTGCTTTAATTTATATAAATATAAACAAATAAATATATGTGTGTATATATCGAGCAATAGCGACGCATTGCCAGGTCAGCTAGTTATTTTGTAATCAATAACCTACAATGTGTTATGTTGCTAATACCAATCATAATTTATACAATTTAATAGTGAATTTCAAAAAGCTTATCTCCGAAAATTGAATTTTTTTTAAGATACAAAAACCTGGATTTCTATTGAAGCATTATTTAAAGAGATTATATTTTCATTGTGTATTGCATCATTATAATAATCAGACATCAGCCGTTCTCGCTCAATAAATATCTGTCAGTGTGAATAAAAAAAAAAAAAAGGTTCATTTGAATAAAAATCAAGATGAGCCCTTTTCGAAATAATATTAATTTAATTTAAATCAGAAAGATGATTCCTTATGCCATTTAAATAAGATCTTAAAATTTCGGGGCTTATATAAATTAAACACAACTTACAAGTTAATTAAATAAAAGTGTTATGAAAGCATCTAATTTATTAAAACCAACAGAATATTATTAACATATCATTAAATTAAATAAAACAGAAACCTAAAAATGTATACAATATGTTTTCATAGTTTAAGAACATAATTTCTACATGGAGGAAAATACAGGTAGAAACACCATCAGATCAGATCAATACTTACACCAATCAGTGACAGTTACAAAGCAAATGAAAGAAATGGAGATATTCCTAGCTAGTATTTTGAACCTATAGTCCCTACTCATGCAATGAAAAACATGATTGTTTTATAGTAGCACGTAATACTTTATTACTTCAACATACAATTTTTAAAAGTAACAAATAATATTCTAAATGACTTAGAACTAATGTAAACAGTTAGATATATATTAACTACAAATAATTATTCCTTTTTTAAAAACTCAGAACAAAACTTAGGATCAGAAGGATTAACTTCTTTACAATCTTTAATTATATCATCAATTGTAACAAACTTAAATTTATTAATTGTATTTATAGGACCAGAACCTTTATATAAGGCTACACAACAGCAGTAATTATGATCTAATAATGACTCATGAAATTCCCACTGCATTTGAATAACACCTCCTATCCACAGCTCAGTGTCTCTAACATATTCTCCATTCTTTAACATTGGAGTATTTACTTTAAAAACAATATCTTTTAGATCAACAGTAATCCCAACACCAATAGCTTTCACATAACTCTCTTTTAAACACCAATATCTGTAAAACATATGAACCTGATCTTTTTCATTATTAAAGCTGGTAATAGTCCTCCATTCATCAAAGCAGAAATTGCTTCTCATTAATTTGAAAAATGCTGGAATAGGTTTTCCACCTCTATATTCTCTTTCCATTACATCAACACCAATCTTGGTACTGCATAACTCTCCAGCAAGAACTACATAGCGCCCTTGGTGAGATATATTAAAGCTGATGGGAAAATGTTCATTATTATAATAAGGCTTCCCATTTGCATCTCTAAGTATTTTTATTTCACTCCACTGGACATCTAAAGAATTATGGATGTATTTCCTCATAAGTAATCTTCCAACTAGTGAACTCTTAGCATCTTTCATAAACACAAATTTTCCAATTCTGTCTTTTTCTTCAGCTTGAATAGCAGAAAACAATGTTAACAGTTCAGAGTGTACGGGTTTCCACGAGAAACAATCAAACACCCATCTAACCGACTTAATTCTTTCAGCCATAGCAAAAACCAATACAAAATCTTAATTCAGAAGAAAAATTTTTCAAGTTGTTATTAATATTTTCAAAAATTATTCATTAAATAACATGTATATCTTCAATAGCCTGGCTATCACTTCACTTTTCTCCTTCACTTCGATATGTCATGCCATACCTGAAGCAAAACAAAGTGGTAGCCAAAATATTAAAATAACATGTTAAAAAATGAATAAATAAGTATATAATATATCAATAATTAATATAAATTAGTAACAAACTAATGATAGTGAAAATAAAAAAAGAAATAATAAGTACCATCAAGTCTGGCATTTTCTGGCCCCCTTTCCCTTAGAGAGGATGTTGCACTAAGCTGAGCTTTTTCCAACAGTGGTTCATTACATTCATAATAATCTGTAACAAAATATCTTATTTTTATCTTTTAGAGCCTAACTCAAGTTTAAAACATTTGTATTCTTGTTCAACAGAGCACATAATTAATAAAACTAGTCATTATATAAATTATTTTTTGTGACTACTAACTGGATCAGATAACAATAATACATTTGTATAACATAATGTAAATATTTGCTTTACAATTTTTTTTGTTTTTTTTTAAATTGGAAGTAAAAGTTCACTGGCAATACGTGAAATAGCCATTTTATTTAAGATTTTCAGTAATTTTTATACAATGAACATAAATAAAAATGCTTGAAATAGCGTGTAATAAACAAATAAAATGAACTATCTTATACATAATTTAAGTTTAAATTCAAATTTGAAGTATGCTTTTAGATAAGTAAGCTCTGTTACTAATATAATTAATATGATTAAATTAACAAGTAAATAAATAACTTACCTCCTAGAACCAGATAAAACGAAATCACGAAAAATATTGCGTGAGTCTGGTATTTGGTATTCATTATTTAAACTAAAGTAGCATTTCAGTTGATGACTAACTTCGGCGATCACACCCAAACCCAAACACTGTACAATCTGTACAATAGAATTCCCACCCAACCTAACCTAACTGTCAATAAACGCACTCTACATACCTTCCATATAACTAATCCTATAAAGTTACAAAACAAATTTAAAATATTACTATCTACTAAGTTTGTATTTATTTTATAGCAGTTATATTTAATTAATAGGATGAGTTACAATTTTTTTTTAAATAATTTTATATGCTTAGTCCGACATGTTAGAAAAAATTATAATAAAGCTTAAGTGTATGACGTTGAGTGAAAGTCAAAATTCCTCTAATATTCTTTTACTGTTCAAGATACCACAACACTTTCCTTTGACAATATTTTTATTGATAAAGGTAAGGCTCATAGCATTGTAAATTCAATATTGGTTAACAATAGTACAAAGTAATTGGCATAACAAGAGTGAATAATTACAGTTGAATTGCAGAAATGTAAAAAGTTATAATTCAAAATTTATTGTAAGCACTTCAGAAGAATAACGCAAAATTATACAATTTCTGTGTTAAACCAGCATTCCAAAACCAGTTTATTTCCTGTGCAGACCTTTTTCATTCCGCAGACTAACTTAGCTGCTTGCAGAACGCTGCTTTTAATGAGGCTCCACATATTGTCCAGGCTTGCATTCGTGTCTACTTCCTGGAAGCGATTCCTTAGCTCTACTTCGTACTCTAAAATCTTCAGAGGGTCCTGTAGCTTCTTGACTTCTATCCTCTCGCAGGCTTTCTTCTTTTGCTTCCGTTCTTTAAGCACCCTCGTTTCAGCAATTAAGAGCATGTGATCGCTTCCTATTTCAGCCCCTCTAACCACCTTTACATCTGTAAAATACCCTCTGATGTCTCGGCTATATATGAAACTGTTCGCATTTCTCTCAGTGGCTGAGAAGGTAATTTTGTGAACCTGCTTATGCGGAAAGAAGGAGTTTCCAAGCAGTAAGTCATTTTCAATGCAGAAATCTATGAGTCGTTGTCCGCTTTCATTCTTTAAGATTTAAGTTGTGTCCGTGAATATACCATACCAAGTTTGTTGGGGAACTAGAGGAGGATTCGAAGAAGGAAAGGGGTAAAAGGAGTTCTACAGAGACAAGGTATTGTTGTCAGATAATGTCACAACTTGATTCACGACTCAACTACTGACAAGTGCCCCTTTCCGTAAAAAATTGGTGCGTTTTTTTAATATTCCATTACGTTACCGACGGTTTTTTTTTTAAAAGTTAATTAAGTGATTCCTTCTCCATATTTTATTGGAATGTTGTCGCCATAATTTCTCAAGTTAATTACAGTTGATAATTAATTGAAGTAAACAAGTTATCAATGTAAAAGTTACCGCAACCTCCATTACTTTACCCTATCGGTTGCTTAATGGAATTAGATGGCAAAGTAGAGGATTTTAATACTATAACGTAATAGATAATTCCTTCTTTACCCCAATGGCCCCATCGGGCCCGCGCTAAGGCCCCGCGATCCACATGGCTCATTTTATCTTGTACATGTAACATTTTTAAATATTTATTATTTTCCAAATATTAAGAAAAATAATGACTTAAACTAGCATGTGTTTGTTTCTGTTGATGACCCAAAGCTGCTCAAAAAATAAATTCTGTAATATATTATTATTAGAATTAGTAATATATATTATAAGAATGTAACTAATATATTAATAGAATTTTCTAATATATTATATTATAAATTCTCTAATATATAGCAGCCAAAATTCAAGGAAGCTAACGTGTAGGTGTTCGGAAGTATTGTTAAGACATGTAAGTTGACTCAGATCTTGTTACGAAAAACAAATCAAGAAATTTTTAGTTATTAAGTTACTTGAAAATTACCGATGTATTGACAGTAAGGCCATTTTCACACGGTCGGTCGGATTTGGACTCCGATTTAGCTCGCACAGAAAGCATTCGTTCCTTTTACACGTTCCGATAATTATTGGAGTCGGACCCTACATTTCCTATAGTCTGAGGCCGTTTCACATGGAACGATAAATCGAATATCGGTTCGACACCGTCTTATCAAGAAGACGTCAGACTAAAGGAAATATAGGATCCGACTCAGATAATTATCGGACCGTGTGAAAGGAGGTGCTAATGCTTTACTTCTTCTTCTTTCACTTCTCCCTATAGTGTCTTTCAGCGCAGGGAAGGGTCCAGCCAGAAGCCGAACTCATCTCGGTATCTTGCTAGGTTTCTGGTCTGTTGGAGATCTTTTCCTCTTTTTCTACTGAGGCGATCGATGTACTTCAGATAGGACATCCTTGGGCGTCCTCGAGGTCTTTTTCCATCCGGCATGTAGTCCATCGTCTTGAGAGGATCCCGATGGTCACTCATTCTGATAACATGGCCGAACCATTTCAGTTGCCTGATTTCCAGGAGCTCTTTTAGCGGGGCAATCTTCAATTCTTGTCGAATCCTCTCGTTGCGAACGCAGTCTCTTCTTGTCTTCCCCGCCACTCTTCTCAAGTACCTCATTTCTGACGCGGTAACTCTACTTTCCTGCCTCCCCGTCAATACCCAGCTTTATACAGTAGTATCGGCAGGTAGACTGACTTGGAGATGTGAAGTTTGACTTTCAGTCTCACTTCTCGCTTTCCTACAGTATTACATATCTGGTAATAAACCGCGGTTGCCTTGTTAATCCTAATGGATATTTCCGCGTCCATCTTCCCAGACCTGTCCATTATTGTACCGAGATAAGTGAAGTCAGTCACCACTTCCATTTCCTCCTCATTGCAGAATATGTGTACAACTTCTTCCTGCCGCCTACCTACTTGCAGGATCTTACTTTTATTGGCATTGATTGTCATTCCTTTTCGGCGGAGTTCTTCATACCATTCCGTCACCGCTTGCTGGAGCTTTTCGACCGAGTCAGCAATCAGCACTACATCGTCCGCATAGAGGAGAAACTGGACTACTACTGGGTTTAGATTTCTTCGCCCTAGAAACCTCCTCTCAGTTCTTCTCCTACGTATGGATGCCACCTCATCCATGAATAGGAGGAATAGCAAAGGGCTCAAACCGTCTCCCTGCTTGACCCCGTTCGCCATGCTAAAATGGGCAGACTCCAATCCATTGACCCTAACGATTCCTTTAGGCTCCTGATATGTCGATTTAATCTACCAAGTTGTTCGGTATCTTCTTATTTCTAAGGGCAGCCCATATTTCCTCCCTTGGGGCCGAGTCGAAAGCTGATTTGAGGTCCAGGAATGCAATGTACATATTCTTGTCCTGGTCCCAGGATTTCTGGAGAATATTTCTTAATGTGAAGACATGATCCTGACTTTGTCGTCCTGGTCTGAACCCCGCCCTTTCTTCTCCAATTTGGTGCTCCACCAGTGGTCTAAGCCGACCTTCCAGAATAGAGGTGTACAATTTGTAGACGACCGGTGATAGGCATATTGGTCGGTAGTTGGAACATACAGCCTGGCATCCTTTCTCGTGTTTGGGAATGATGATGTTATTTTCCCAGTCTGTTGGGATCCTTTTCTCATCCCAGGCTTTCTAGAAGAGAGCTTGAAGAAAACGCTCCAATTTAGGGCCTCCATATTTCACCATTTCGACCACTATGCTGTCCCGACCTGGTGCTTTCCCTATTTTCATTTTAGCTATTGCTCTTTCGATCTCTTCCTCTTTTATCATCTCGTCATATTCCTCCTCATTCCAAGTTCCACTCCGACTCGCTGAATGGTAATCATTAGTACCGAATTGTTTTCTGTAATGCTGCCTCCAGACCTCCAGGATAGCTTTGTCTTCCGAGATCACCTTACCTTGTTCATTCTTTATGTTCCTTACTGCTTTGCTCTTACGTCCTCTCAAAGCTTTTATCTTTCTCCAGAAGAGTTTTAAATTCTCCTGGTAGTCCTGATCCATCTTCTTCCCAAATTCCTCCCACGACTTCTGCTTCGCCTTTCTAACTGCCTCTTTTACCCTGTTTCGAGTCACCACATAGGCCTGTCACTTCTCTGGTGCTTTATCTTGGTAGTATTCCTTCCATGACATTTTCTTCCCCTTTACCTTTATCCTCAGATCTTCATTCCACCACGAAGTACGTTTATTTCCTGTGCAGACCTAACAATAAATTTGATTTAAATCTTCATTTTAGACTGCACTCCCAGCCATTATCTCCTAGAAATAATCCAGTCAACAATCTTTACATAAATAGGAAAATCTGTAGCATTGTTCTTAATAAAGCATAATAATCAACACCATTTAGTTTTAGGGAGAAAATGTATACTAGAAAAAAAACATTAAAACCCTAAACTACAATTTGAAAAATTGAGCTTTTAGCGGATTTGGCATTGATAAATTATTTGCCTCTTCTATAATTTTCTTTTTATTGAAAACTAGTTTCGAATGTTATACATTCATCTTCAGTTCTGAAAACACACAAAAATTCAAAAATAAGCAATTCAAAATACAGTTTGGTATTCTTATACATATTAAATTAAATATAAACCTATTAAACTAAATAATGCACTTCTGCACTGATTCGAAGGTCATCTTAGAGGGATGGGGATAATGTTAAACCCATTTCATAATCTCTAGAACACAGTTTTGGGAATGTCTGATATATGTACCCGACTACATTTAGGCACTTCCAGCAGTCCACTTCGGATCAAATAAACTGAAATACGGTGTGTATGGTTTTTTTCTAAGCAGAAAAATATGATAGAAGTGGAAGTAAATTCCAGCCAAAATTTTGGATTTTTTTTTGCAGTTTTTAAGGTTTTGGGCACCGCTCTATCCCTTCCAAATTGAATTAAATAATTGACAATTCGTATGTGAATTGAGTTGGTGTTAGAGAAATGCCTTTTGGGGGTTTCAACTTTTTTCTCCCACTCCCGCCATTTTGATATTTTCAATTTTACATTTAGTTACATTAAATATAAGTAAATACATTTACATTAGTAACTATTAAAGATAATATAAAATACAACCTAAGCGATGGAGCTCTGCTGCCCACGCTATTATATTTTCAATAATATTTTGATATTCTATATTTTTTTTTTTCAATTTCCTATAAGAACAAATGAAAATAGGTGAAGGCATCCCAATGAAGTTAAATATCTAGTGCTGTTGTTCTGCTCTAGAAAGAATGTTTTCAGCATCAAATTGTTAATATTACTAAATAGTCTTTTTTAGCTTTGTGACCCTTCTCCAAAACTGTTCAGAATGAAACTCTTGTATGGAATCCAAGATGATGCTAAAAATGTCCTTTCTCCAACAGAACTACAGCACAAAACACTAACACTATTTAATGGTAACTTCATTAAGATGCCTTTATTACTTATTATAGAAAAAATAAAATATTGATTCTTAGAGTTTAAATTAAAAAAAAATTAATTGCAATATTGATAATTAGCCCTCTAAATAAATAGTAAATGGTTTGAACCATAAGTTAACTCCTTTATTTTATTTTTTTGTATCAATTAAAGTAGGTATAATTGTAATTGCATAGAGATGTACAACTACGTTACAAGAATGTCACCAGGATTCCTAATGGCACGTACTCTGAATTAGATAATCAAAGAAAAGGAAGAAGCCATGTGCAAAACATGGATACAAGTGAAGAGAAAAATGAAGATGGGAGGGAATGTATAGAATACAAATAACATGAAGATGATAAAATAATTAGGATGAATAATAATTCTATACAAAAAAATAATTAGGTCATGTGGAACCATGTAAAACAGTTTAATACTGAATAGTTTTAAACTGTGTTTTTCATTTGAAATAAAATGCAGTCAATTCTGATTACATTAAAGAAAAAAATAAGTATTTATTTAAGAATTAAAACAATATAACACATTTATTATAGAGTCAAAACAATGAATAATTTTAAAATAGCATAACTACTAATACATCATATTAAATTAGAGATTGCAATTTACAAATATTTACATAGATACAAATGCCATAGTGCTTTTATTGTATTTATATACAAATAAAATAAATCATATTATTTTTCAATTTAACATTTTATACTTAACAACATACATTAATATGCACAATATAAATCTAAATTCAGTAAGTAAAATTCAGTTATCACTTACTTAAATATTTTCACTCCAATATTTACAGAAAAGTACAAATTTACACATTAAAAAAAACTCATAAGCCTAAGAGGACTGGTGATTTTGAACTTCTTCTAGAACATTCCTGCATAAAATAAATTTTAATGATTATTATTGAGAAATTCAAAATGATTTTAAAAGATGCATCATTTTAGCTGAGAAAACAAAAATATTAAATATATTTTTTTTTTACCTTTGTGTTTTCTGGGGCTTAGATACATTTTCTAATTTAGTTTTCAGCTCCTGGATAGTTTGAAGGCGACTTTGACACATACGCTTTAATACTAAATTCTCTTTTTCAAATTTTTGAATTCTTTCTTCTTGCTCTTTAATTTTAAAAGACTGAAATTGTAAAAAAAAAAAAAAAATTAAAAGATACGGCTAAATAATTCAATTTTAAACATGATGTTTAATAACCTTAAAATACAAACCAAACTAAGTATGATGAATAATGATAAAATGGCAACCAATTAGTATACATAAAACTAATGATTGATTTTTATTAATTAAAATTTTTATCTAAACATGACTACAACTCATAGAATAATTAGAAAATACCAATAATCTTTTATGATAAAAATATTAATACCATTAATAATATACCGTTAATATTAATATCATGAATTTTATAATTCATATACCTCAATTGTAGAAATCCATAAAATTGAAGAGAAAAGAAACATGGAAAACGACCAAACCACAAGCTCTTCGAGTTTTTATTCATTACTAAATCAATAACAACTTAAAATATAGTATAAAACATTTAATATGAAAATTTTATCTACAATGCATTACAAAGAAGTAAGAGATTGGTGTTTTAAAATATAGGCTATGCAAAAGAGCCAACTGTAGTCAACAAGTTTATATCAAAACTAACTAAAGTTAAATTCCTATCCTTAACTCATCATCTCATTATTCACCCTGAATGCTTAGTCTAAAACTGAATAACAAGTCTGAAAAATAAGATTTTTTAAGTCATGATTTGAAAAAACAAATTTACAGAATAACAAAAAAGCCAGCTGAATAGTTAAAAAAATATATATATAAATTTGATCACCTGAACAATACCGCTTTGACCAGATATTTGTACTGGAAGGCTTTCAGTTTGAGAAAATGCATCTAAGCATGCAATTTCATTCTTCATACGATTATCTTCAAGCTTATTGAGAGCAGCACCTAGTTCTTCTTGTAATGATGAGATCTAAAATAAAACAATTGGCTTTTATCATATTTTGTTTACTTCAATTTAAAAAATTACATTTGAAACGACTTGAGTAGGTATATAAAAAAAAATCTCTTCTACTTTCTCAAAATATCTTGAAAAAGACAAGCCACCGACACAAAGGTAGCAATAATGAAAGCTGAAATATAGAGGCAAATGAAGGTCAACAATATAAATACTTCCTCACCAAATTAACTTTCTCTGCAAAGCAGAACTTTGTTCAAGTGGTTCGCAACTCCATTACCCTCATGAAGCTGGTTGATTGAACACAATTCCAAACCTTAACTCGTCAGGGAAAAATTCTCAGTGGTCTGTGCAATCAAGATTACATTACAGGAATAGCCAGAAATATTCATAACGAAGGAACTACTGTAGGCAATCCAATGGTATATCATGGTATATGGTAATAGTCTCAATGGGATCTACCACCAATGAATTAGCCGGTAGAGAAAGAATGGTACAACGCCCGTAAAAGTGACCTTCTACCGTTTGTCCTCAAACTATGATTGTCTACATTGTTGCAATTCCAAAATTAAGACTCGTAAGTTTTTTATTTATGTTTTTTTGGTGTTTATAGAAGAACTTTTTTTTTTTTAATTTAATTTTGGGTAGTATTTTATGAAGTAATTTTCTTTCTCATATTTTATTTAAAAACGTTTATCACATATTTGCTGAAGTTTCAGGGAATTATCCCATCTTCAGGATAAAATAACAAAAATCTGTACATAAATAATTATTCACATATTAATTTTTTTTTTTAAACATATTTAACAATTAACAATCAATTAGTACATTTGAATCACTTCATGCTAAAAGGTGTTTTGTCTAACTATTGACATAGTGACAAAACTCCTTTTAGCATGAAGCGATTCATTTATCTTATACATTATTCATCAATATCCTAATTTTCATTTCTCCACTCTTTTTTTTATTAGTTTTTTTGAAATAATAGTGGCTAAAACAAGACAAAATAAAATTTATGGATGAAACGACAAAAAAAAAGAGTGGAGAAATGGAAAGTACATACATGCTTTGGATATTGTCACAATGTACATTTCTTGGAATTAGACTTTCTTCTAATCTCTATTGTTATTATTTAATCCTCTCTCTCCTAGACCTCTCTAAGATATAATTTTAAAAAACTATTAGTACAACAAGATTATTTTATTAAAAAACAATTATTTAATTTTGGCTATTTTTTTTAAATTTACAAAATCTGAAATTTAATGAGTCTATTAATTATATTTGCATAATGGCAGCTAAAGTGTTCTGTATGTCTTATAATTTACTGTTTTATCTATACATTATGTAATATGACATGAATGTACATTATACTATATTGTGCTAGGGCGGCAATATTAACGTTTTTATTATTCTTACAATTACTTTAATGCTGATTAATTCTAGTTTCTAATTTCTTAAAAGTTCCGTCAATATATGCCTTATCAAAATTTTCATATTCTATTTTATATACCACATTTTTTTTCTTCATCTCATCGATTCTGTCTTTTGTATTAGATAAAAAGTATTTAGTTTGTTTGTTTTCATGATATATTCACAGCTTAAAATTTAGATGGTCATAAAAAATAGTGTTTTATTTGTTTTCTCACTTAAATCTGGTATCTAGTTCATTTTATAATATTTTGCTAACTGTCCTGTACTTTTATTTATCATATTATCTGTTTCATTTTTATCCTCTGCATATTATTTCTTAATTTTCCTATTTTGTTCATTGCTGTCATAACCATACCATATTTTATTAATTAACTTTTTGGGGTAAAAATTTACATTCAGAATGTTATATAAAGATGTTTTACATTTTTGATATATTCATTATCTGTAAATTTATGAGCTTTTATTACCAAATATTTTATCGTATTAATTTTTTGTGTGAACGGATGATTTGAATAATAATTTATTATTAATTTATAAGTAATTTATTACTATTGATTTTTTTTTTCCATTTTGTAATTAGTATTATCTATTGTAATATCAATGTCTTTTTTTCTAAAGAAAATTCTATTCTGTTATTCAGCCTATCAAGTTGTTCCACTAATTCTATAAATTCATTTTTATTAGTTAGAATTATTAAAACATCAATATATTTTTTAATTAATATAGGTTTATTTTTTATTTTCTCTAATTTTTTTGTAATGAGCTCATTTATATACATTTCACTTAGGTTAACAGGTTGACTGCCAACTACGAGTTAACTCAAAATGAAATTTGGTTATTGCCTAGGACGCCAACTACGAGTTACCTTTATACTTTATTTACTTGCCATATCTGTGCAGCTATGAGGAAATTTGTAGAGTATCAGTGTAAACATAAATAGATGGTCACACAAGGAGAGAACAAAAATCAAGGTTGGCGCACATTAACAGAAAATTGATTAACAAATGAACAGAAAATATAATTATACAAAGTTTATTCAAAATAAACAAACAAAAGAATATTTTGATCGCTTGTAATAACTTTTAAAACAATCTTCCACACAAAGGGCTGGACTCTTGACAGATTGAACAAAAATAACGCGTTTATCAGCATTTTTTAGCTTTGGTACAAATTCAACATCGCTTTGTCGGATGCAGTTTTTTTTTTCTATATGTGGTATACTCTGTTTTTGTAATATATATATTTTTTTAATTGCTTGAACTATGATTAAGTTAAATTGACTTTTTACACCGGAATCTTGAAAATTACCGAGGCAGTCAACGTGTTAATAGATAGTATAAACCCATCGGTAAACCATTAAGCTGTTTATAGTACTCATTATTGTATTTAAAGAAACTATTTTTAATGCATAAATTTACATCTTCAATAAATAATTTTTTTCTTTAATTGTGGTGTTATTATTAATGTAATCCCAATTACAATCGATTAGTATTATAACCTCCTCATGGTACATTAGTAAATAAAGATTTTAAATCTAGGCTTGTAATCTCTAGCTCTTTATCTTGAAATTTAATATTTTCTAAAAATCTTTTCAAATCATATGAATTTTTAATATTGAATTCATTATTATTGTTTAATTCATTTAATGTTGGATTTAAATATTATTCTAATGCTTCTGCAAGTCCCTCTATATTATTGATTATTGATCTTAAATCATGTTTTGTTGATTTTAAGTTTAATTAATCCATGTGTTCTTGGTGGCATAAAATCTGTTATTTGTAATTAATTTTTATTTATTTTTGCTATAAATCCTTTTTTTAAATTTTTTGTTACATATATATTAATTTTATTAACTAATTTATCATCCAATAATATTTTCGTTTTGTCTTTATATTCATTCTCATGCATTATAACAATTTTTTTGGTTTTGTCGGATTTTTTAATTATTATATATTAATTTTCTTCATGAATTCTGTTAAATCTTTGTTAATTTGCAAATTTAAGGGGATTATATGTTTTCTATTCTTTTTTAAAATTAAAATTTTCACTAATGCCAATAGATTTTGTATTTTAATTGGTATATCGTTCTTAGTTTTATTTTCAATTCTATTTCTTATTTTATTATTTTCAATAATAGACCTTTGTAATCGACTAAAATTTTTTTTAACCCCTCCCCTCAAAATTTGAGGTTTTACATTTCAAGATAGGTAGAATCCAAATATCGAATTAAAAAAAAATCTGTCATTCCTCGGCTTTTATCCGAGACTATAGAACTGATTTTTTTGAGATTTGGCACCAAAGTCACAGGTCACCCCAGGATGATCCTCGGAACTCGACATTACCATTCTTCTTTTTGGTTCAAAATGGCGGCCGATTAGAGATTTTATAAACCCATAACTCGACCATTTATAAAGATAAAGGGGAAATATAAGGTGTTTTGGAATCAGCATAAGGCATTAAGGAAAAAAAAAATTATATAAATGCTTTTGGTTTATTATTTTCAATAATAACCTTGGTAATCGACCAAGAAAAAAAAGAATTTAACCTCCCCCACGAAATTTGAGGTGTTACGTTTCAAGATAGGTAGAATTCAAATATCGAATAAAAAAAAAAATCCATCTGTCCGCCATACGAATCTGCGATTTTATTTGATTTTTGTTATGATCCAATCAAAAGGTGATCAAATTTCCTTTACAAAAAAAAATCATTTCAATCGGGCCAGTATTAGCTGAAATATAGCGCAATGAACTTTGTAGACTAATACCCCAGCGCTACAGGTCTGCATGGCCCTAGGCCTTCTGACTTATCATTTGTGGGCTCCTGACTTCTTCGCAAGGCTTCTACTTCATCATTCGTTGGATTATTTCTCCATTTCCTTCAGGTTCTTGGTCTTTCCTTTTTCTTTTCTCACTGAAGTGCACCTCCAACATTTTTGTCTGTATCATTTCACCCTCTAATTACATTTTAAGCATCTCAGCCTACTTGCTTTGACAATTTCTTCTTAACACTCTCAGGCCGGCACTCTCACGGCGATCATGTTGGTACAAACTTCAAATTTCTGCTCCATAGGCTCCTGCTGCCCTGCTGCTTAATTTCTTTGCTGAACTTGGTAGATATCTTTTATCAAGTATTCTGCACATGTTCCTTTCCAAAAACATTCCAAATACTCATTTGAAAGATAATCTAATTATCTGAACTGTAAACCAAAGTGATATGTAAAGTCCTGTGAATGGATATACCCTATATTTTTTAAATATTACTATTTGGAAATAATACAGCATTGTGTAATAACTGGCAGCGTTTTTAATTTTTGGTATTACATTCTCTTTAAAATATTTTTTGCATTAATTAAAGTTAATTTGTTACTATTTTCATTGTTAATTAATAGTGTTTATTTTTATTTTGGTAATATTTGGTTATGATTTTATTTATTTTCTCATTAAGTTTTTCTTTTTAACCATTCTTCGATATATTCATTAATTAATTTTGTAATCTTCAGTGCTACGTTTAAATTTTTGTTATTTATTATGATTTCTATTTCATTAGTAATTTGTTAAATTTTTTTTTTATCATAAAGAAGAAACTACTGTGGGTTATCCTTTGGTATTTCATGTTATATTAACCCTTTCATACAAAGTAATTCTAGGGTACTGCTTATTGCAAAATCAGGATATACTTGTCAAAAGTGATAACAAAGAAATTTCAGATACAACTCATACTAAAATAAATTTAACATAAAATACTTTATAGAGAAACACAGGTTGGGTCCTGATCCCAAGATGAAAAAAAAAAAATCTGTAACACTACAACCCAAACATTGAGGGTCAAGTGAAGTACTACTCCTATATGATTCACAAATGGCATACATAAAAACAAGTTACAGTCAGTACTCGAACCTGTGCCTAGAAGATGGTAGTCTATGGTAATATGCACTACTGAGCCATTAACTCTCACTAAGCAAGTATGCTGATCTACAGACATTGGAAGCCTCGCCCAATCACCTTCTGTTACATGGAATTTGCAGAACAACAGATGATGAGAGCAGACACTAAAGAGAACTTATGGAAAAATACTATTACTTATTACTGTAATTGTAAAATGTTACTACTTGTAAGGAAAATTTGAAAAAAAAAAAAGGTGATTATTATCATAACAAAACTTAATGTATGGTCATAAAACTAAATGGAACAATCAACCTGTTCATTAATGGTGCACAGACAGAACACAGTATTCAAGTAATCGCGTAGGATAGATGCAGGTAGGATAGATGCAGCTGGAATATTATTCTTTATGAAGCATAAATAAAGTTCAAATATGCTGATAATTTCAAAGAATGCAAAAATTTCTATGCATTTCTCAATCTGATTTTATGGATGTAGATCTTGAAATAAGAGGATAAAACTGAAATCAAAGCTCTGAAAGCAGTTGGATATTTAATACAAATATAAGAACCATGCTAAAGCTAAGCCTCTAAATGCTTTAAGTGTAGGATAACAAAAGATGATTGTTTTCTAAATGATGAAACCAAAAGTTACCTTCTTTCTATAATCATGAATTTTTTTTTTATTAGTTATCTCATTCTCCTCAATCTGCAACTGCAGTGTAGTAACCTTGGAGCTATTGTCTACAAGGTCCATCTTTAGCTTTTGTAAAACACTTTTTAATTCCACACATGATGAACATACACCTAAAAATAATAATGCTGTATTTCAATAGCAATAACAAAGATAACATTCCATCAGTAATAAAATAAATTAATTATTCTTACTTTGTTCCGTCGTTTTCAATTTGACGATTTCTGAATCTAAGCATTTAATTTTGTCCTTCAATGTAGAATTTTCAAGTAAGACTTCTTGTCGAAGATTTTCTTCTTTCTTTAATAATTCTTTTAGTTCATTCATTTGTGAGGAATGATCCTTGTACATGTCTCCAATGACTACATCTTTGTAATTCAGATCTTCATTTAATAGATTACACTCTTCATCTAGATTTTGACATTTCATTTTTTGTTCTTCCAGGTCATTTTCAATCTTCTTCAAATCTTGTAATTTCTCTCCTACTAACTTAATGATTTCCATAAGTGAATTTTCACCAGGAAGTAATGCCAAAACCGCAGTAGACAAGCTTTTTAATTCATCAGCTAACGCGTTGCACTTCTCTTTAAGTGCATTATAATTGATAGATAAATTGTTATTGAATGAATCCTTTTCATTGATCTGGGTTTTAAAAACTTCATTTTCTCTCTTTAAATTTCCATAATCAACTAATTGTCTTTCCAAGCATTGGTGTTTAATACTAACTTCTTCATAGGATTTCTCTAATTCCCTGAATTTCATTAACATATTCTGATTTTCTTGGCATTTACTATTGAGTTCTTTGATACGGTTCACTAATTCATCATTTATTTTTTGTAAACTTAAGTTTTGGCTTTCATAACTTTCTTTTTCTTTCAGAATTACATTTAATTTGGCAATAGTTAAATTATACTGCTTGTCCAAATTTCCCATATTTTCCTGACATTTTTGTACCAAATCTAAAGAATTCTGATAATCCTTTTCACACTTAATGAAGTTCTTTCGAATTTCTTCTTTTTCCTTTTGTAAAATTTCGATATTACCTTTACCACTAACATACAATGCATAATTTTCATTACATTTCATTTTTAATGTTTCATTTTTATTCCTTAAATCAGTTATCTCATTTGTCAAAGTGTTATATTCAAGCTTCAGGGATAAATAATTTTCTTCAGTATTTTTTAGCTTACCTAATGCAGTTTCATATTCTTCAATCTTTTCCATTAATTGAGAAGACAAAGTTTCATTTTCTTTAACAACAGATTCATACAATTCTTTTGTGTTAGATAGACTCACAATGATGGATTCCTTTGCTGTAACTTCTGATTTTAAATCTTGTATAGCTGATTTGCATAAACTATTATGACTTTCTAACTCTTTTAATTTTTCCAAAAGAGAGTTACACCTAATATTTGAATCTTTGCTAGCATCCAATAAACTATTATACTGTTTGGATAGAGAAGAATAATTTTCATTTAGTTTACCAGATTCCTCTGCAGATAATTTAATTTCCTCTTTCAAAGAATCTAATAAAATATTAAGGCGAGAAACTTCTTCCTGAGAACTTGACAATTTCATTACTTCTTCTGAAGATTTTGCTTTAAAAATTATTAAGTCTTTTATTATCGCTTCAGCAGCATAAACAAAGTCGGAAAATAAGCAAAAAGGTTGTTCACCAGATATTTCCAGATCTCGAGTACAGTATAATGGCAAAATATCATATTCACCCTTTAATACACTAATCTGCATTTCAATGCTTTTCATGCGGTCAATTTTTGCATTAGCACTATCTAATTGAATATTCAGATCAAGCATTGCTTTTTTATGGCACTCCACATTTATTTCTAAATCTGTTAATTTCTGGTTTAATGAAAAATTATTTTGAGTTAAGGTATCAATTTCTTTTTCTAATTGTTCTTTGCAATTAGTAAGCAACGAAAACTCTGTCTGTTTTGATTTAAGATCCTCACAAATCTGATTATAAGAAACCTTTAATTCATTGTGCTTCTCTTCAAGATCCACTAATAACTTCTCAGAAGTCTCATATTTTTCTTTTAATTCAAGGATTTCTTTGTTTAATAAATCCAAATTATGTTCAGAATTAGAGCGAACAACATTCAATTCAGATTTCAAATTCACATTACTAGCTTCTAAATCAGATAACTGACCAAGTAAATTCTGTATTTCAACCGTCTTATTATCAACAACCGCAACAGATTCTTCATATTTTGTTTTTAGGTTCTCAAATGAACTTTGAATATTCCTACAACTCATCCTTTCATCACACAATTGATTCTCAACATTTTTCATATTCTTGTTGTTTTCCTCATAATCGGATTTTAGTTTGTGCAATTCTTCATGAACGCTTTCTAGTTCTGATTTAAGAGAATCTAATTCACATTTCAATGATTGTTTTTCTTCTTGCAATGAAATACATTCTTCTTCAGTACATGTATAGGTTTCTTTATATTTACCAAAATCAGTAACTATCTCTGAATACTTTTCCTTTAGACAATCGAAATCTAACTGAAATTTAGAAACTTCTTCTTTTGATGAAAGGAATTGAATCTCCAGACCATTACGATCTTCTTGCAATTCTATTATCTTCTGCTTCAACAATGTCTCATTCTGATTGAATATTTCTAATTCTTTTTCCAACTTTTCTTTACTGTTGGTAAGTAATGACAGCTCTGCATTTTTGGATTCTAAATCTTCACATATTCTGTCATAAGAGACTTTTAATTCGCTATTTTTGTTTTCATGGTCGATTAATAACTTTTCAGAAGTCTCACATTTTCTTTTTAACTCAAGAACTTCTTGGTTCATTAAATCTGTATTATTTTCTGAATCTCTGCGGAGGCTACACAATTCATTTTTCAAGTTTCCATTAGTTGTTTCTAAATCAGTTAACTGAGCCGTTAAATTCTGTAATTCAATTGTCTTATTATTTATATCAACGATAGATTCTTCATATTTTGTTTTTAGATTTTCATAAGAATCTTGAATACCTCTGCTGCTTTGCTTTTCTTCACATAATTGATTTTCTATGTTCTTCAAGTTGTTGTTGATTTCCTCTTTATCTGATTTTAGTTTTGACGATTCTTCTAAAGCACTCTCTAGTTTTGATTTAAGAGAATCTAATTCACATTCTAATGATTGTTTTTCTTTTTTCCATAAATTAGATTCATCTTCTGTGCATGTATAAGTTTGTTTATACAGATCAAAATCAGAAAGTATCTCAGAATACTTTTCATTCAGACAATTTAAATCCAACTGCAATTTAGATACTTCATCTTTTGATGAAAGGAATTGAATCTCCAAATCATCACAATTTCTTTGTAATTCTATTATCTTCTGCTTTAATGATGAATCATTTTGACTTAAGGTTTCCAATTCTTTCTCCAATTGTTCTTTAATACCAGTAAGTACTGAAAGATCTAAGCTTTTAGATTGCAAATCCTCACATACTTTGTCATATGAGATCTTTAATTCACAATATTTCTTTTCATGGTCTATTAATAACTTCTCAGCAGAATCACATTTTACTTTAAGTTCGATAATTTCCTTATTCAATAAATCTACATTATTGTCTGCATTGTCGCAAAAGTTAGTTAATTCTGTTTTTAAGTTGGCATTAGTTGTTTCTAAATCCGATAACTGAGCTAATAAATTCTTTAATTCTATAGTCCTATTGTTTATTTCGACAACAGATTCTTCATATTTTGTTTTTAGGTTCTCATAAGAATTTTGAATATCCTTGCTACTTTGCTTTGCTTCGCATAATTGGTCTTCTATATTCTTCAAATTGTTTATTTCCTCTTTATCTGATTTCAGTTTTGACGATTCTTCTAAAGCACTTTCTAGTTGTGATTTAAGAGAATCTAATTCACATTTCAATGATTGTTTTTCTTCTTGCAATGAAATACATTCTTCTTCAGTACATGTATAGGTTTCTTTATATTTACCAAAATCAGTAACTATCTCTGAATACTTTTCCTTTAGACAATCGAAATCTAACTGAAATTTAGAAACTTCTTCTTTTGATGAAAGGAATTGAATCTCCAGACCATTACGATCTTCTTGCAATTCTATTATCTTCTGCTTCAACAATGTCTCATTCTGATTGAATATTTCTAATTCTTTTTCCAACTTTTCTTTACTGTTGGTAAGTAATGACAGCTCTGCATTTTTGGATTCTAAATCTTCACATATTCTGTCATAAGAGACTTTTAATTCGCTATTTTTGTTTTCATGGTCGATTAATAACTTTTCAGAAGTCTCACATTTTCTTTTTAACTCAAGAACTTCTTGGTTCATTAAATCTGTATTATTTTCTGAATCTCTGCGAAGGCTACACAATTCATTTTTCAAGTTTCCATTAGTTGTTTCTAAATCAGTTAACTGAGCCGTTAAATTCTGTAATTCAATTGTCTTATTATTTATATCAACGATAGATTCTTCATATTTTGTTTTTAGGTTTTCATAAGAATCTTGAAAACATCTGCTGCTTTGCTTTTCTTCACATAATTGATTTTCTATGTTCTTCAAGTTGTTGTTGATTTCCTCTTTATCTGATTTTAGTTTTGACGATTCTTCTAAAGCACTCTCTAGTTTTGATTTAAGAGAATCCAACTCGCATTCAAATGATTGCTTTTCTTTTTTCCATAAACTAGATTCATCTTCTGTGCATGTAAAAGTTTGTTTATACAGATCAAAGTCAGAAAGTATCTCAGAATACTTTTCATTCAGACAATTTAAATCCAACTGCAATTTAGATACTTCATTTTTCGATGAAAGGTATTGAACCTCCAAATCATCAAGATTTTCTTGCAATTCTATTATCTTCTGCTTCAATGATGTATCATTTTTACTCATGGCTTCCAATTCTTTCTCCAACTGTTCCTTAATACCAGTAAGTACAGAAAGATCTGAATCTTTAGATTTCAAATCCTCACATACTTTGTCATAAGAGATCTTCAATTCACCCTGTTCCTTTATATGGTCTATTGATAACTCCTGAGTAGTATCCAATTTTATTTTTAGCTCACTAATTTCATTCTGTAATAAATGAATATTATGATCTGAATCGCTGTGTATGCCACTCAATTGGATTTTCAAATTGGCATTAGTTGTTTCTAAATCTGATAACTGAGCTAGTAAATTCTTTAATTCTAAAGTCCTATTGTTTATTTCGACAACAGATTCTTCATATTTTGTTTTTAGGTTCTCATAAGAATTTTGAATATCCTTGCTACTTTGCTTTGCTTCGCATAATTGGTCTTCTATATTCTTCAAATTGTTTATTTCCTCTTTATCTGATTTCAGTTTTGACGATTCTTCTAAAGCACTTTCTAGTTGTGATTTAAGAGAATCTAATTCACATTTCAATGATTGTTTTTCTTCTTGCAATGAAATACATTCTTCTTCAGTACATGTATAGGTTTCTTTATATTTACCAAAATCAGTAACCATCTCTGAATACTTTTCCTTTAGACAATCGAAATCCAACTGAAATTTAGAAACTTCTTCTTTTGATGAAAGGAATTGAATCTCTAAACCATTACGATCTTCTTGCAATTCTATTATCTTCTGCTTCAACAATGTCTCATTCTGATTGAATATTTCTAATTCTTTTTCCAACTTTTCTTTACTGTTGGTAAGTAATGACAGCTCTGCATTTTTGGATTCCAAATCTTCACATATTTTGTCATAAGAGACTTTTAATTCGCTATTTTTGTTTTCATGGTTGATTAATAACTTTTCAGAAGTCTCACATTTTCTTTTTAACTCACTAATTTCATTATTCCGTGAATCTTCATTATATTCTAAATCACTGCGGGCACCACTCAATTGAGTTTTCAAATTGGCATTAGTTGTTTCTAAATCTGATAACTGAGCCAGTAATTTTTCTAATTTGTTGTTGATTTCCTCTTTATCCGATTTCAATTTTGAGGACTCTTCCAGAGCACTTTCTAGTTGAGATTTAAAAGAATCTAATTCACATTCCAATGTTGGTTTTTCTTCTTTCCATAAAATAAATTCATCTTCTGAGCGTGAATAAGTTTGTTTATGGAGATCAAAATTAGAAAGTACCTCAGAATACTTTTCATTCAGACAATTTAAATCCAACCGCAATTTCGAAACTTCATCTCTTGATGAAAGGAATTGGACCTCCAAACCATTGCGATCTTCTTGCAAATCTACTATCTTCTGCTTCAACAATGTTTCATTCTGATTGAAGAGTTCCAATTCTTTTTCCATCTGCTCTTTACTATTAGTGAGTAATAAGAGATTTGCATTTTTTGATTCCAAATCCAGTTTTATTTCATTATGTTTCTCCTTGAGGTCAATTAATAAATTTTCAGAAGTATCACATTTTATTTTTAGCTCACTAACCTCATTCCGTAATAAATCATTATTATGATCTGAATGACTGTGGATGCCACTCAATTGAATTTTCAAATCAGCATTAGTTGTTTCTAGCTCTGATAACTGAGCTAGTAAATTCTGTAATTCTAAAGTCCTATCATTTATTTCGACAACAGATTCTTCATACTTCATTTTTAGATTCTCATAAGAATTTTGAATATCTTTGCTGTTTTGCTTTGCTTCACATAATTGGTGTTCTATGTTCTTCAAATTGTTGTTGATTTCCTCTTTATCTGAATTCAGTTTTGACGATTCTTCTAGAGCACTTTCAAGTTTTAATTTAAGAGAATCCAATTCACACTCCAATGATTGTTTTTCTTCTTTCCATAAAATAGATTCATGTTCTGTGTGTGTATATGCTTCTTTATATTTATCAAAATCAGAAACCATCTCAGAATATCTTTCATTCAGACAATTTAAATCCAACTGCAATTTCGAAACTTCATCTTTTGTTGAAAGGAATTGAAGCTCCGAACAATCACAATTTTCTTGCAATTCAACAAAGTTCTCCTTCACTGATAAATTATTTTGACTCATTTCAAATTCTTTCTTTAAATTTTCTTCACCATTGTGAAGTAATGCAATTTCAATATTTTTCGATGATAAATTCTTACTAGTCTGGTCATAAGAGGCCAGTATTTCATTGTGGTTATCTCCAAGTTCAACTAATGATTTTTGAGCAGTCTCAAATCTAATCTTTGGATCAGATTTATCATCAGTGCCTTTAATTTCATATTTAAGCTTCAACTCATCAATTTGATCAATTAAGTTTTGGTTTTCTGCATTTAACTTTTCAATTTTACAACATTTAGAATCAACTTCAGTTTTTAAAACATTATGATGTACAAGGAGCTCCTGGTAAACTTGTTCAACATCACGCATCTTTTGTAATTCAACTTCATACTTTTCACATTTTGAATATAAATTATTGTAATTTTCTTCACTAAGGGATAAAGCATTCTTTAATGAAGCAAGTGATTCCTTCAAATCTGGAATGTTAACATTTGATTCATCCAAACTATCATTAATAATAATCTTTTCTGTTACTTCCCTTGATAAATTGTGGTTTGTTTCCGATACATTATTAAATTTATCCACAGAGTTTGTAGATATAAGAGCAGTTTCTTTTAAGATATTTAATTGCTGATTTAATTTTTCAATAGTTGAACTTAACATTTTTATTTCATCTGATTTGTTACAAGCTTCTTTCTTCAATTCAGCATTTTCCTTTTCTAAGTAATTTTTACTGTTCAAAATTTCTTCAAATGCAACTTTTAAATTACCAAATAAATCATCCTCACATTCTTTTCCAATGATGTGCAATCTATTTTTTAATGTGTCAGACATCTCATAATTTCTTAAAATATTAAAGCATTCTTCTTTGAACGAATTGCTTTCAGAAATTTTTTTAGAAAGGGACAGCATAAGATCATAAATTTTGTTATGGTTAATTACATATTCATTACCCCCTTCTTTTATAGGTATAAATAATTCATCATGAGCTATGTTAAGATCACTAAGAAAATTGACAAATAATTTGTTTTCCGTCCAATTAGATACAGTTACAAGGACTAGTTGTAGTAAGTTATTATATTGTCTTTTTGTATTAGAAAGTTCTTCAAGAATGATATTATAATTTCCAGACTGATCTATCTTTCCTTCTACACCTGTTTGTTGAGAGGTCAAAATATCAGCACAGAATTCGTGGTTTCTGATGGAATTAGATTCTAGATACTGAATCTTTTCAAATAATTCACGTTTTTCATTTTCAGAGGCCAATTTATAGGATTCAAAACTATTGTTATCATTTTTAAGCAACTCCATTACTTTTAAAAGATTTTCTTTCAAAAAATTGACCTCTTCGGCTGAAAAAGTTTTATTTGAAATAAAAGAATTTTTAAGATCTGATAAGTCATAAAGATCAGTAACTGGATTTTCAGGACTAGGCACACAATTTTCCTTCAAGTTCAGGCAATTTTCATGGTTCATATTCGTGTTGTCTTCTGTTGGCATGTCGTCAGATCCTATTACTAAATTAGACTTATTTATACCTTGCTGTTCAGCATTAGAACATTCAAGTATGACATTAATGCTCGTTTCTGAAACTTTATTTGGTAAGGAAGTTTCTGTAAAAGATTCATTCACATCAAGACCAACAGACTTTGAGCATGTATAATCTAAGACACAACCACTCACCTCATTATATAAATTAGTGGAATTGAAATCATCGCAGATTTTTTCACAATCACTATCTTCATAGTTAATTTCACCCATCAAAGGCCTTTTTGATTCTAGATCTGAGACAGCTTCTTGGGTAGGTTGGCTGGATATATTATTTAAACCACTGACTAAAGAATCATCTATTGACATAGAAATCAACGACGGTTCTAAAAATAATTTACAGCTTGGAGACATAGCATCCTTTTTAATGATGGAGTGACATAAAACCAATGTTTCCTCACCCATTGCATCTGGTTTACAAGTATAATCAAGGGTAACCTCAAGTTTATTTGAACAATTATTATCAGACTTTTTCGATAAGTTAATACAATCTTCATTAACACAATCTTCCACCTCATGAATACAGGTAGTTACATCATTCTTTCCATTTCTTTCAGCCAGATTTGTCACAGACTTCACATCAATTGAAACTAAATGTTCCTTACCATCATCATCTGAATGGCATTCATAGCATGTTTCATCCATAAAGTCAAGGGACTCATCAGTTTTAAATGCCTTTATGGATAAATTGCTGGAATTGAATTTTGACAACGATGAACAATTATTTTTATCATTTTCAACAATTTTGACACATTCAGATTCCTTATTTAAATTTGACATGACAGTGCATACATCTGCTTTATCGTCAGTCTCAGATGCAGTAAAAGTGAAAACTTTGTTTTCATCTTCATCAATACTTTTATTTTCATCAGAACTTTGATTTCTTTGAATGGGTGTGGAAAATGTACTATTATCAACTCCATCATTAATACTGCAACTGCTGAGCGATTGTCTAGGAGAAAAGAGATTTTCTAAATGCAGTGTGCTATCTGATAAAGAACTGTTATTCCGAAAAGAATTACTAACATCATTATTATCAAGACATATCTTTTTTGCTGCTGGCAACTCAAGATCATCAAGTTCGCTGACTGTGTTTTCATGTGAATCCATTAGAGACTTTAAAAAAAAGATGAAATCATCAGTCCAAGTAAGTAAAACCCGAACAAAATATAATCAACTATAACAACACCAAAACTAAAATAATCACATCACCAACTAACTATACTAGGCCGAAATGTTTTGATTACAAGATGAAGGCGGACTTTAAACCGAAGTGGCGGTTGAAAATCCTTAACGGTTTTATTTGAAAGTAATACCAACGTAATCAAATGCAAAACCATTTTAAGAAAACATGTTTATTAACTTTCTTCTAGATTAATAGATATAGCTAAAAAAAAAAATTGATGTAATTTAATATTAGAAAGTTATAATTTTATAGAGAAGATGGCATTATACACATGCTTCAAGGATAGCCAAATTTACACTTAATGATATTAATTTTAAATTCCATTGATGAAACTTGTATAAAAGTAAAAATCTGTTGAATTCATCCATCTGTTGAAACTAATGTTATTTGATTTGTCTGAGGGTATATATAACCTTATAATATTTACTGTCTATTACTCCAAGTAGATTCGTGAGTTTGAACGTCGGTGCTGAAAGGACTTCAAAGTATGCATAATCTGCGAAGCATAGTTCCTCTTATGATTTTTGTTCAGGTCATGATTAGTAATTTAAAAATACCAGTTCCAGGTCGGGAAAGTAAAATATAAGAGGGATGGGTAAGGAGGGGGTGTCCTAGGCATCGTAGTTAATTGTGAGCATCTCGGCAACTATTGGTTAATTATTGAGGCAGCAATTATCTCTTTTTAATGATTTCAAATTTAAATGAATCCTGAAGAACTAAAGATGAGACTTATATTCATTCAAGATTAAAACGCTTTTTAAATAAAAAAAATTAAAGTGTGGAATACTAGGCTTGTCATTATTATTTGCAACTCTGCAGCCGGGAGGACACCTCCCCACGTAATAGGAGCTCCCAGGTACGGGGGAGGTTTACTTTAAAAGCAGTTTATTTGAAAAATAACTGGTGAACAACTTTTTGACCGCACAAATGGCCAAAATCTACTACTTAAGGAGTTTTTAAGAAGGAAATCTCAAATATCAAGCAAAAATAATAGCTCAAAAGACAAAAGTATATCTGTTATTTTTTATTTGAAGTAATAAATTAATATTTTCGAGTAATATATCGAATTTGAGACAAGAAAAAAAACTTCTATGAATGGAAGTTGGTATTTAAGTGTTAGCGAACATTCCAAGAAACGATTTTGGTGAAAAAACACCGAATTGGTAACATTTTATTCAATACAATTCCAACATTTAAAATGCTCAAGTTTGTGAGAATCACCCAGTTACGTTATTGTTTTTGAAGTAGATAAGGTTCAACCAAAATCTTCTTCTTTTGCATTAACCTGTAGTGTCAGCGTAGAGGAGAGTCTAGCAAGGACTACCATTGATCTCTGTCTTTTGCCAGGTTCCTGACCTGGTGTAGATTTGTTCCTCTGCTTTTGCAAAAAAGGTCGACATACTCTAGGTATGACATCCTTGGTCGGACTCGAGGTCTTCTACCGTCAGGGACCATGGACCATGGTCTTCAGTGGATCTCGATATTCTTCTATCCTGAAGACATGGCCAAACCACCTCAGCTGACGAGCATCTAGGACCTCCTTTATCGAGACGACCCCTAGTTCTTCTCTGATCCTCTCATTGCGGATACCCTTCTTGTTTTCCCCGCAATCCTTCGGAGGAACCTCATTTCCGCAAAAATATGACTCCTTATCTTTAAGTTTGTGTGCCTGCCTGGCGCTGGGACTTGGGCATTGACAGACAAACGGGAGAGTAGAATGAGTGACAGCTGCGGAAATGAGATTCAACCAAAATCAAAAAATTATATATTCGTGTTGTTTAAAAGCTTTTATAACAAGCTTTATAAAAGTTACATAACATTGTTATAAAAAAATATAATTTTCATTCCCACTAACATAACAATTGTATTTTGAGTAATATTTTTGTTAATTTTAACAATAGTTTTTGATCCAATTTTCATGCTTATCCTAAAAACTTACGCCAAATTTGGCGATTATAGACATTTAGGTGATTAGTTTCCTTCTTCTTATTAAATACCTCCTCCGGAAAAAAAATTTAAACCCCCCTCCGAAAAAAAATTCTGCGTACACTCCTGAAATGCATCTTTAGATATCCTCCATGTTGAGCTCCTTTTCTGGGTTATCGAAGGGACTTGGGTGTATGAATAATCACGGGAATGATTTATCTCTGCTTTCAAATTCAATATTTTTAAAAAAAAAATTATCATTTTCAAATCAACGAACTCTTATAGAGACGAAATGGTTAAGGGGTGTGAACTGGCTTGGCACCGACATCAAAAAATAATAAATTATTGAACTGTTTAGGTTGATTTGTAATAGTTACTTTTGCTATTGAATAACATACAATTATGATAAAAATTATTTATTTCTTTTTAGTGTTTCTTGTTTACCGTTTTGAAGTCATTTTTTCCAAAATGTTTTTTTTTTTATTATTTTTTAAACTTGATAAAAAATCAAAACTTATGCATATGGTCTAAGTGTTAAGTCGCTGGACTCGTATGAATGATATCGTAATCAAGGTCAAAACAGTTTTAAATTGGTTCAAACTGTATCATTTGTCATTGGATTATTAATCATTAAGATATCCTGTCGATCCATTCTGATCCAGGATAAGACAACCCAATCACATATTTCTACATATCATACTTTATATTTCTACAAATCATTCTTTGTAATACACATGGCCAGAACTAGGGAGAGGAGCAAAGGGGGCACCCGGGCGGCAGAATTTAAAGAATAGAAAATTTTAAGCGAAATTTTATTTTTCGGTTAAGTAAAAAATATTTGTTTCTGTTTGGTTGTATTGGCCTTAGTTCAGTCAATTTTAATGTTGGAAGATGGTGTTATTTATTTTAATTGGAGGAAGGGGAGAGGAATGAAAAAGAACGGCAAAATTAAGTAAGCTCCTCTGGCAAACATCCTAGTTCCGGCTCTGCCCTGATAGTCCTTCTTCCTCCTCCCTCCAAAAAACTATCTCTGGATCCAACCCTGTTTCATTCATATCGTGTATTAGTTTGTTATGTTTAAAAAAACTAGTATGATTTCAGAAAGCCGCTAAGTGCACTTTTTCAAGTGTTCTGGAAACAAAGAAAAACCGAAAAGAAGTCACTTTTGTGTTACTTCTGGTTTCTGCATTAAAAGCATTTTTTTTTAATGATCTTCTTTCCAGATAATAGAGACTTGGCTGGCTCTAGCATTGATCGCCAGTTTTCTCGGTTAGTTGCTGCCGCCCTCCAGTTGTTGAAACCAAGTAGGGTTTTTGAATGAGTAGAGACACTATCTTGCCATCGTAGGCTGGGTCTTCCGACACGGCTAGTTCCATAGATCTGTTCGGCCAGGGCCTTAGCGGGTATTTCCTCCAAACCCATTCTAACGACGTGACCTGCCTATCGTGGCCGGGAGAGCTTGATGAATTGGCAGATATCCATATCGTCATACATACTTTGAATTTCAGCATTGGATCTTATTTTCCAGTTTTCTTCTGAGCATATTCCGCCAAGATTCTTCGGAGGACTTTCCTTTCAAACCTGATGATTGATAATTAGACATAGTCCAGCATTCTAATCCATAGGTGAGAACAGATCTAACAAGAGTTTTGTGTATTTTAAGCTTAGCATTCCGAGACAAGGTGCAGGAATATGCTCAGTTGTAAAAAAAAAGATTTCGTTAAAATTAAATGGTTCAAGGAAGAAACAACGTTCATGGTATAAATGAAGTTTTAAGAAAACCGATAGCTTCCAGTGTGTTTCGCTGGGATTGTTTATTATATAGTTTTGTGTGTAATATTTCCAATCACAATGAAAATGTCACAAAAAGAAAACATAAAATTTGTTTAAGAAACGGCTGTTGGAAAAGTTGAAATTTAACATTGATAAATTCACTACTTCAGGCATTAAAATAGCTTGCAAACTTTTGGGATACCAATCTAAGTAATCGCGAACACATTATAATTTAATTGTAATAATTCTGAGAATTCTTCTCAAGTAGTATCTACTAAATAATAAAAAGTTTGAAATGAGAAATTTGATGTAGACTTAAATTTGAGGACATATTCCTTCAAATTAGTTCTTTATGATCAATATCTCAACATTTTTAATTTTCTGGTCGTATAGGACTAGAAACTTAGGAACTTCTTCCACTAGTTTTTCAATTTCCATCTTGCAGGCAATCCGAAACGTCACCGTCAAAAAGTAAATCAAACTATTCGGTTACCCTTCGTGCGGTGATGTTAGGACTGTTCCTTTCTGTTGTAGGAAGCAATTCCCTAACGTGTGTTGTCCAACACTCGGCTAGCGTACGGCCCGGGTACAGTAATGCATGGCCGACCTTAAAGCGGAAAGGCAGATAACGGGTTCCTGCATAAAAGTATGCCTTTACAATAACAAACACTGTACACTGATCCGTAATAAACGCAAATTCGGTAAAAAGGCCTGTTAACAGGTTTTTGAAATAAACGATTCAGTTGTAATCGCTGAGATTCAATAATCACGAGCTAAAATAACAACAGTAGTACCAATGTAGTTTCAATTATTATTTTATACATACATGATTATCCTTTAATTTAGAACAATTGTTTATTATCAAAATTTATTGAATCATTTAATAAAAATAGTAATTAAACAAAATTGATTGCTAAGCAGTATATTTTCGAAAAATGCTTTCTGTTGTGTTTTGAAACAATACAGTTACCATTGAGCTTATCGAAAAACACAACATAACCTTGGCTTATTGTTCAACTCTTGTTAGTTCATTCATTTTAGTTGTGTGTTTCTTTCCTTCGAGAAATTAGACATCACTGAAATGAGTGCATTTACTGAAATGGAAGTATGTTATGATAATTCGGCCAAAGAAAATGAAGAAGTTGAAGATGGGGAGCTTGTAGATGATGATAATGTGTCAGACATAGTGAGTTCAACTTCAATTTTAGGCCTGTGCTCAATTACCATTAAATTTTACACAGCTGTTCTATTTTCTCATATTAACATTGTAATAGAATCTGTTCTGATAGATGTTTACATGGTTTGTTATAGGAAGATGATAGGCTGATTTTAAGAGCTAAAAGATTTGGGTTGACAGAAACAAAGAGTAAAAACAATATGAATCCAAAACTGAAAAAGTTATACAATAGGTTTAAAATTAAGAAGTTTTTAAACTTAGTGCTTTTCATTGTCAGAGTGCGCGATGATGTATAATATTATGCTTAATTTTTAGTATGGGGGTTGATTCAGACACAAGAAAAGAAGCTTTACATCTGTATGGAACGGATAGTATGAAAACTCATGATGTATTTGCATATTTTAGTGACTTTTCACCTGCATCTATTGAATGGTTAAGTGACAAATGCTGTAATGTAGTATGGTTGGAAGAAGAATCTTGTGCAAAAGCATTGGAAAATCTTTCAGTTCGGATAAAAGGCCAACTTGAATTAGAAGAAGATGAATCGGTATATAATATTTTCTTACTAAGTGCTAATTTTTCTTCATTTTTCAAATTATTAACCAAATTTCATTAGGATGCAAATGAAGAAACTGTAAATCTTGAAGATATAAGATGTGCTCTACCTCCAGGAATTTGGCGTAAGGGTCGCTCTCATGCCCTTGCTCCAAGTTTGTTCATCCGATTTGCTACTTGTTTTGATAAAAAAGGAATTCAGCCTCAGAATGCTCCATTGTCAGGTAGTTTCATTTTTTAAGTATTGATGCTGTATATTTTGGCACTACATCACAAGTTGGTTGATAGGTTGGACTAAGGGTTGACCAAGATTACACCAACAGACTGTACCTGAGAGTAGACACAGACGACTGACCTCCTGACCTTTAGAAATAGATTACCTGCCATTATGCACAGTAATATTAAGTTCAATACATACAATAATAATAAGCTAAGAAATAAATATTATTATTGTGCTTAATATCTCAAACTTATTATTAAATTTTTCTGGCCACTTTCGGGTGCATTCTGTTCACGTAATCTTGGCCCACTCCTTATTAAACACTCCACATTTGATAAGGAATGTGCCAAGATAACACGATTAGACTGTACCCGAAAGTATACAGAGATGATGAATCTGATCTTCCTTTGAAATAGATTATCCACCATAAAGCACAGATAGATTAAGCTTGATAAATAAGTAAGTATTAAGATTATTAAAGAGATTAAGCCATTAATCTTGGCCGTCAAATTGTCAGATGTCATCACTTGTGAAGTTGTGTCCAGGTTTTTAATGATCTTATGATTAGTATTTTATTATTGTCTGAAATGTTGATATTATGTTTATGTTAAATCATACCTTTGACTGAATAATACTTATTGTTACATTTCTTAACAATAACAGAGTTTTCTCCAAATGTAAAAGTGTTCAAAATGTTTTGTCTAATTCTGATGAACTCAAAATAATTATTTTAAAATGATGAGTGTAGTTAATTTCCTACAGTTAGTATTATTGTTATTCTTTTAGGAAATGGTGTTTATGGCAGAAACTTATTCTTGGATGAAGGTGATGAAATTGCTAAAAAACCAAAGCATGATACTGGAAATCCTTGGTCTGATATTGCTCGACAGTGGAGAAATTTTGAAGCCAGAGGTAACAATAATTGTTTTATTTTATGAATATATTGTGTTCTCTCTTATTTTATCTTGTAAAAACTACATTTTAACTTTATTTCACCTCATATTTTGAGATTAGGAAATATTGCACATTCCTAATGTCTTCTTCAGATATTCAGAAGGGGGGAGGTAAGGGAGAGGACCATATACCACTACAGCCTACGAACGGTTTTGGGTTTAGTTCTTGATAAGGAAGGGTACAGTTTCTTGGCCAGTGGTAATGTATGGAGGTGATGTGCACTGGATCACTCAACTGCTAGGTTTTTTACTTATTGAAAGATTAAGTAACCTATTAATACAGAATTAGTTGTGCCATGGGCAGGTCTTTAACCGGTTCTTGAATTAATAAAATGTCTGTCTTTTATTTAAATACATTATTTTAGCATGTTTTTTGTGCATGCCAAGTAATATTTTAATATGTCCATTGATAGATATTATGGAAAGTTTGTTTTATGTGTATTAAATTGCATCATAGTTTTAAAAGTGGAAAGGGGTGGTATTGTCTGTTGTTTTTTCTTACAATTAGTAATCTTAGAGTTTATTTAAAGGTCAACAACATAAAGAACCTTTAGGGCAGATCCTACACCTAGAGTTTACGCTCAAGGTGTGAAAAGTTTTTTCCTCTGTATAACTTCAAACAGTTATATTTTAAATATACCATCTTGAACTTTTTAAAAACATATTGATTTGTTTTACATTATTTCTATCATGTGCAGTAATTTGTAAGTTGATTTTTTATCAATAACAAAAGATTATTTTAAGACGCATGCATATAAAAAGGTTCTCTCTTATGTTGTAAGCCATTTGACATTCTAAATGTAAAATATCAATATAGCTAGTCTGTGATTTTTCTGATTCTGTGAGGTAAGAAATGTGCAATAGCTGAAAAACGTATTTTTATTTAGTCTGTAGTGCCAAAACAGCTCTTAGTAATTTTGGTAAAATTTGTCGATACTTTTCTCCTCAAAGCCTTTTAACTATCCTTATATGTAGTTCCTTCCCAAGAAAAAGCAGGAAAAAAGTTATGACCTTTCATAAATGTTGAAAATTAAAAACATTCATACTTCTTTTCTACTTTATATCCTGCTAACACACCTTAGGTGATATTGTTTTCTTGATGACCTGTGAATTCTACCACTTGATCAAATTCTTTTTGGACCTTTACATATGTTGCCTCAGCACTGGAATATTCTTTACTGGATGACTGACACTCACAATTAAGTCTAAACATACATTTAACTGCATTTGTAGGGTAAGACGGTCCGAGCACAACTTTGAACTTCACTCTTTGGCTGCTTACCAAGGGAACTGTATTGTATAGCATCTAGCGCTCCCCTGACTCCTATATAGCATCCCACACCTAATGGTCAGACACAAAAAGTAGTTCTTGTTTTTATTTTTTAATCAAACTTTTAGCTTTTCTTTTCAAATTCATGCACATGCATATTTTAGTTTAATAAAATTTGTTCTTATGTTATCAAACAAATTTTTATTAATTTTCATTTACAAAAAAGTCTTGTAATTTTTCACTTTTCTTCCGATCACACCAGACAGTTTGTCGCTGCACACTTAATTTCACTAGTTTTAATCACATCACAAAGTTTTTGTAAATTATTAATTATTCTCTGCAAGGAATTCCTGTTGCAGGCAGGTACTTGGGGTACAGCACCCCCCTCTCCTTTCCTGGGTTACCGCAGCTCAGTTCACCATACAAACTCACCAGAATGGTACACTAAAACACATATACAATACACACCCTATATTAAGGTTATGATATACACTACTTTCTATACAAATATGTGTATGTGTATGTATGTATGTATGTATGTGTATATATATGTTTGTATGTATATATATATATATATATATATATATATATATATATATATATATATATATATATATATATATATATATATATATATATAAAAGAAATTCTGGTTATTTTGAGATATCTAGTAAAAATTATTTTTAGTTTTTATCAATTATGATTTCTAATAATTTTATGTTAATTTTTTTTCAATTATGATATGAAATACGAGTTTTATATTCTTATGACAGTTTTTAACTTAATTATATTTTAAGTATGTTATGTCTGGCAAAAATAGATAATTATTATATATATCTTATATTACCTTTTAGCAACTCCTGCTGTTCCTGTAATAGATGCTAGGGACCTTTTAAGAAATAAAGATGTGAAAAAACAGAAAACATTAACTGAAAGATTGCTCAGGAATGAACTTAAAACTGAAAGTGATTCAAAAGATAATATACCAACAATCCGAAAAATGCAAGCTGATATTGAGGAGAAAAAAATTCTTGAGAGAAATAAATTGAGATCTAATATTAGGTAATATTCTCATTACTTTATTTAGTGTGAACAATAACTGGTTTATAATGATTCTGTTTTGGTTTACATAAGTGGATAACTTAATTATTTTTAAAGTCAAATTATCTATGATGGGGTTCACAGAATTAGATATGTGAGAGCCACTATGTATGGGAAGCGTTGTTGCCGCTCTATACTTCTCACCGCTACAACTTCTCTTCTAACCTCTCGAGTTTAGATAATGCTGATCATCAAGAAAACTGGTGATTGATTATTGTTTAATACTATATTGTTAAGCCCACTCTAGTTAGTCCTATTGCCTATCGAAAATGCGTACCCCTCCTTCTTAGAGACAAATTAATCTCAAATTTCTTTCATAAAAATGTTTTTACACCTGCGGTTTTGTCGATTAAAACAAAAATATTTTTTGTGTTAAATAGATCGTGCATTGAGGAAGGCTCTAATAACATCATGCTATATAGCTATAAATAAATTGCTAAGAGAAAAAGTGTTCAACTTGCTTATGTTTCATTGCCATGACTTTCATACCCATGGAACAAGTTGATTACACAAGCATTTCAATAAGTATGAAATTACTGTTTGAAAGTGCTATTTTGTAAATAAATAAAGTGGTGCTTTATTGCTCTTTATAAAAATTTATTGTTCTGACCCTGTTCCATGAAAACGTCTGCAACGAATGAGAATAGGCTATTATTTTAAAGATTATTTTTGTACTTTTGGGATCAATCAAAATTTAAAGTGGGTAAAACTGCGGGGCACAGTTAGTTGATAAAACTAATTTAAAAAAATAAGTTTTGATGCTTATTTATTTTCCTGTCAATAAAGATTTTCAATTGTATATTTATTTACTTCTTAGCACCTATACGATGAATTTCTAGGATATATCCAACACTTTTATTCATCGAATAAAAATTAGTTATGGCAAGATTAGAGATGCCCTGTTGCCAGCTCACTAGATGAGTCGGTTCACAGACTCCCCTTCCACCCACATCTGGCAACATCATGCCAAATAACACCTTCATTCCATGTATCTAATTTTGTGAACTCAACTATAGTCATGTAATTATCTTTCATTATTATTAAATTAAATGATAATAATGCTAAGTGATATAAATAAAAAAGAAAAAACTTCATTAACTGTTTTTGTTATTTTTATTCAAACATTTTTATTACATTACATCATTATCATAAATAAAAATTATTGCTACTCAATAAATACTTTGTATGCTCCTGGTACTAAAATGAAAGATTTTCTGTAGACCCTCCATCCCCAATTTCAGGAATGCCAAACATGCCTATCTGGCCCAACAGGAACTGATCTGCAGCCCACTAGAAGATTGATAACCATTACAGAACCTCACTATAACACGACTTTAACTATATAATGCAAGTCTAGCCCTGATCCCAATTTGCTTAGTCTTAAACTAGGGTGATAATCTTATTAGTGTTTCATTGTTTTATTCATCAACAAACATTCTCCAAAGTCCTAAGTATTGAATATGTTTTGAAAAATGTAACAGAAAGCTGAAAATTATTTATTATTATTATTGCCTTCTGCATTAGTCAATTAGTAAACTTATATACAAATAGGACAGAAGCATTATTCTTATTTGTATGTGAATTAAAATGGTTATTTAGTTACTATTATAGATAATTTAAATACAACCTAAGTGGCAGAGCTCCGCTGCTCATCTTTTTTTGTTTATACTATTGTTTGGCTCACCCAAATTGAACATTATTCTTTCTCCTTTGATTTGTTATCTACTAAATATAGTCTCTTACCTACCTGATGGAATTAAAGAGGTTTTTCAACCAAATACCTTTATAAATCTCTGTTAATGGTATAATACACTTAGCTCAGCAGATGCATTAATAAAAACAGCGCATATTAATTTAATGTTCTTTTCTTCACCTGGTTAATTGGCGGAATGAACAGATGATGGTTACTAACCTACCTTTGTGAATTCGTCTACTATTTAAAGAGATTGTCGATGGATACTGGGAGGAAGACAAATCTTACTATTGCTATGAATTATATCATTTCTTATGAACAGGGCGTTTAATTAATTATCTTCTTCCCCTACTATGACAACTTTTCTTTTTCCCAAATAATGCGAGAATTAATCTGTATATTTTCTTTATCTTGAATATCTGAGTTGGAATGCCACCATACCCAGGCACTTTGTTACTCATGAGTTTTTCAGTCATATCTACCATTTCTTCCTTATCTCACTTCTCAATAAAAGTTTATAATATAAACTATTAATAGTTCTATTACTTAGTTCTATCACTTCCATCAGAGCTCAACTGTTGTTGAGCTCTGCCTTGAAGTAGCCAAACGACCTTTTTTGGTTGTAGATGTCTTCTAGTCTACTAGACATCCTTAAGTGTTTGTGAGCATTTGGATTTTTCAAAAACAGCCTGCTATGCAGGTATAATTAATAGATTAAAATTATAATAAAACATATACAATCAAGTTCCTTTGAGAAGGGTATCAACTAAATTTAAAGTCTAAATTGAATCATTATGTTAGTATTGTAAACGTAAAAAAAAATAAAAATAGTAATAATATAGAAAGATGTAGATATAAGGGGCAGGGAAAAATTAGTTAACAGTTGACAGGATTGAGACTAATCCAGACAGGTTTACGGTCAATGTAATATTGCAGTAGACTGAATTATACTCCTACTATCATTTTAATTTAGCAAATGTAAATTAATGAATACTTTTACAATAAGACAAAATAACAGTAGTTATGGATCTAGTATGGATAATAAAGGAGTCAATTTTGTAAGTAATATATTAATTTTCTATCAATAGAAAATATGTATAGATGTAATTTATTCACATATATATTAGTTTTTAATGTGATTATAGTTTGAAATTGTTTGAAGTCTGATATTAATGTGATAAAATTGTTTTTAGAATATTCATTACATTGTAGGTTGTATTCTTGAAGATGGGGCAATACCCTGAAACGTTGAATGCTGTAATATTGTAAAAGAGTGTTGGAGGGGTTGTAATGTAAGAAGCATAAAATTAATATTCACAAGTTTTAATAATTGAACTAGGCCATTTCTGACTCGAGAGTGTTGGGATGCTGGCCCAACACGCTCAGTCACCTCAGCTTTTAAAAGATCACTGGTTTGATACCTGTTATCTGAAGACATGAGGTTTGGACTACCATCACACTCCAATGTCAATAGTGCATTTCCATGGAAATAAGAAATGTTACCTGAATGTGATTGATCTCTTAATTCGTGTAAAATGCATAATTATACATTGTTCTTAATTGTTTTGTTTTTAGATTATGATTGCCTTTATGTATATAGGATGTATTGCACTTCATAGAATGGATTAAAAGTATATTAAATAAGTGCCAATTTAAAAATAAAAATTGATTGAAGCTTGCATTGATTCCTAGATATTTTATTTTGTTCTGTAATATTTTGATAAATCCGCTTTTAAACCCTTTACAGTGCATTGCTGAGCTTTTACTATTCTGCATAAGATTTATTTCTGATTTTGTATGTCAAGCCTATCCTTTCTCCAATTCACTCAGCATTGGCTGATGTCTCTGAAAGATATTTTGATGCATTTATGTATAGTATTGCCCTAATCATTGAATTTCAAATTGTATATTTTTAGGAGAGATCAAGATAGACCTGAACCTGATTTACGTGATCGTCTTGGTCGTAAACGTAAAAGAGATTACTCTGACTATGAAGAAGTTGATAGTAATAGTAAATGGAAAGATGATGACAAAGAAGATGTTTCTCTCAGAATTGAAATTGATAATTCTGGTGATTACTCGGATGAAGAATGGTAAATTAATAATCATATTCTTTTTTTTTTTTTTAACAGTACCTATTTAGTTAATTACAGTTACTGACACTTTTATTTACTAGGATGAAGAATGGTAAGTTAATAATCATATTTTTTTTTTTAACAGTATCTAATTAGTTAATTACAGTTACTGACACTTTTATTTCGTAGTGGGCTCGTTTCTCTGCTCACTAGGGCACTCATTTTCTTGGGGACACAGTTCAAGTATTCTTTGCTACCTCTCCGATGTTTTAGTTACACTCTTTTTATAGATGTGCTCCTTGAGAGTGTGTTATGCAACTAGGAATTATAATTGTCTTATTACAGTTGTTTTTTATAGTTTTATATTTCTTTTCATGGAATTAAACAAGCATTGCATTGACTATCATATAAATACTGTAATTTATGAATAGGATAATATCAGAATTTTTATTTAACTTTCTTCAAAGACAAGCCCATAAATTTCATTCTTTAGAGATCTTCAACCAGATTTGTAAATTGTTATTTTCACTTTGAGCTTTGTCACTTGCCAGCAGTTCAAACTGATTAATGAAATATACTTAATAATAGTTTATAGCTATAACACTATAACCAAATTGTTTTTTCACATAATTTTTTCATTTCTAATATTGTTTCAATCCTTTTTCCGTTCAGTTATATCCATTGAATGATATTTTTCAATATATTATTATAATCTTCAACGGATATTTTATTTTCAGTAACCAATATGTCAATTCTGCGGTTTCTGAAAATATTTATATTTAATTATTCTTAAGTCTTGCTTCAATTTGTGCCAATCTCTGCTATCAATCAATCAATCTCTGCCTCCTTTTTTTGATGACTGAAAGTGGTGGGTCTTGACCTCCTCAATAAGCATTAGTTCCTAAAAGGATCCTCGCATTGGCCACCCATCCATCCATTACCGCTTCGGTTCTCTTAGTGTGATACTACACTTCGTTTAAGATTTTCTTTGCCCAGCTCAGCCTCCCGAGCTTAATAACTCTAATAACATCAGCATCATCAAATAAATCATAGAGTTCCCGATTTTTCTTCTTCTCTAGAATTCTGCATCCTTTAAGGCCAAATATCCTTCGTAAGAGTTTCTGCTCAAATATAAGGAGGTCCTTCTCGTCATTCTTCTACAGAGTCTACGAAGTATATGTGAGGACTGGTCTCATGAGAGTCTTATTTAATTGGGATTTGGTCTACGTCGTGATGAACCAGCTCCTTATATTTTTAAGCAGTCCAAAATGGCAACTGTTTGCAGATGCAATTCTATGCTTAATTTATGCCGAAGTATCGCTTGTAGAATTAATCTGTGCTCAAAAATAGATAAATTCTGTGACCTCAAATGTGCATGTTCCAATAGTTAATATACGGATGTCTTGCCAAATTTATTGTTGCAGTTCTGTTCTTAGATTTATTACCAATTTTATATTTTTCATCTTCCTTGTTCTTATAAGTCGAATTTCCAAAATTTCTTCCTCTAAAGTACCTCCACTTTAATTTATTTGTAATTATTAACCGTCTCTCAATGTTAATTAGTTGTAATAAATGGATAAATATAAATGGATAACTATAAATATAAATGTATAAATATAAATAAATATAAATATATATATAAATATAAATATATATATATATATATATATATATATATATATATAAATAAATATAAATGGATAACTATGAATGAATTTGATAATTAGCTAAAGGAGACAAAAGAAGAAAAGTTTTCCCAGTTTAAAACAAATTTCCGTAAATAAGAGTTGTAATCTAGTATAGATATATAGTATACCGTTGGAAAGCTAAAGATTTTAAAAAAATATTATCTAACATATAATGTCGTAGAAGATAATGGCGAGTGACAAAAAACACATAAATCTTAATGATTGTTGTCAATAATAATTTATATTATATTATTTAATGTAAAATAAATGAATTTTCCTTGAAAACTAAATGTAAACTTATAAAATTTATTTCAAGTAGAGGTGTAAGTGAAAATTATAGGATGCGGACCAGAGTTTGACTATTCATTTTTGTCATTTTCAGCTTCCTTCTCCTCGGCCAACCTTTATACCACCAGCTCCGTCCCTTTTTTTACGCCCAAGTACGGTTTCTCTGAAATTCACCCTGCATATCTCTTTAGTATATTTTCTGCTTTGCTAGTGAATAGTTTTGGATTAAGTACGTAAATATGTTGAAAAAAAATTATTGTGAAGAATATAAGGCGGCAAATAAAAATATAATGCCAGGAGTGCGATACAGCACTTTCCAGCCCCGTTTTTTCTTTAGATATATCACAGAATCAGACATTTTTAATTATTACAAAGAATACAATTTAAAAAATTAAAAAATAAAATAAATGAATTTTTTTTTTACTGAAACGAACCATCAGAATTAAATTAATTCCAATATCCTGTCAGTCATTGTCAGTAACTGTTAAGAAATTGATATGTAATTTCTAACAGAAATATTTATTTCTTTGAGCTGAGGTTCATTTTATGTGTCAAACAACCTGAAAGTTTTTGTGCTAATCATCCACGTATTTAGAAGCAGAAGTACAGCTATCTAAATTATTATAATTTTTTTCTCTCAATGAAAGTAACATTTGTCAAGATTTTCCAATTTTTTTTTTCAGGAAGTTGATATTGTTTTATTGTCAGTTCTTTTCTTTTCAAGCAATGTTTGAATGATGGAATGTTGCTTCATTGAAGTGTTTATATATTGTAGTTTATTTATAAAGCTATTAAACTAATTTAATCTAAACTACCATAGACTACCATAGTATTCGTTCCTAACAAAGAAATGTCCAAGTTTGTTTGGCACCATTAGTGTCTATACCACTCATTATTTCCAACGTTTTTCAGATTCACTCAAACCTAGGGATAGACAGATCATTTTGCCAGAATGCATACATATGCAATTCCTAGTAAGATAATGACAGAACTTTCACATGGGCATTGTGTTTGTGGGCTGGCCAAGCCCAGAGATGGTTAAACCAATTAGTTGAATGAAGACAGCTAATGACAAAAATGCATGGTGATTGCAGACATGAAAACCAAAACTCCCTTAACATTTTTCAAGCTAAAATAATAATGCTATCTTATATACATAAAAATTCAGCCTTTATTTATTCAGCCGCCCGAAGAATCAGTGTACGATGTGAAACTAATGTTCCAAAATGAAAATGAATATCCCAGGATTTTCCAATGGATCCCACCATTGTCAGTACTAACCATCGGACTCTAGGGTGGAAAAATAAAAATAAACATTCAAAAAGTTCTTCTTGTCATTGAGCTTGATTAAGACGAGGACTTTCCCAAGTCTGAATTGAATATGGCCTTGCTATTTTGTAAAAACTACTATTGTAGCTGTATATTCTAAATCTATTCATTCACTATCATCACGTTCCTTAATTGTTTCATAGGAGAATATTAGAAAAAAAAAAATCCAAATCAGTTGATTTCTTTTTGCATTGTCTCATGAAAGCTTTAACCAAGTTCTGGAATTTACCTGCAGTCAGACAACCATGGGAGCCAAAATAAAGTGACAATTTTGTTGACTTGTCAAAGGCATACAATGTTACAGTTACACAGCTTTTTCCTATCAGACAATACTCCTTTTTTTGTAGTGACTAAAACTTTAGGCTAGTGAGATCCGTCTCTCAATGTTAATTAGTTGTAATAAATGGATAAATATAAATGGATAACTATAAATATAAATGTATAAATATAAATAAATATAAATATATATATATAAATATAAATATATATATATATATATATATATATATATATATATATATATATATATATATATATATATATATATATATATATAAAAATAAATAATGGAATAACGAAAATATATTTCCCTCATTTAAAATTGGGGTGGGCACCTATTGATGGATTCCATCCTCATTTAAGATATAGAAATACGAGTATGTTTGGATGAGAGCTTCACCTAATGTTATATGTGCGTTCACAAGCCTACACAGATGATTTTATTGTTTTGATTAATTCCTTAATTGGAATCAAACCTTTATTAACCTAAGAACAGCCACAGACTAGTAGAATTAATGAGAAGAAAAGAAAGATGTCAGAGATCTTTTTATCTCAACCATGCAACCATTTGTTAATATTGAGATTCCTTGGATCTTCAATTAAAAATAATCATAGAGAGAATGCAGAAAACAGTCTTGAAAAAAAGGGCCAGTCTTGAAAAATTATGAAAAATAATGACTTCTTTGATTATAACTACCTAGATACTTAGACTGATAAAAATGAAACTGATTGATATACAGGTTTCCTTTGTGATTACATAAGTGTTTATTTTATATATTAACTTCTAGAAGTTATTCTATTGATGACCCCATATGCTCTCTGATCAATTCTTAGATTGTTCTGTATGATCCAGATGATTTATTTATTCCTAGTATCTGTTTCACTTTTTGATTTATTATTTTCAATAATAGACCTTTGTAATCAAAAAAAAAAAAAAAAATTTAACCTTCCCGCTCTCAAAATTTGAGGATTTACCTTTTAAGATATGTAGAATCCAAATATTGAATACAAAAAAACCGTCTGTCCAAAGTCTATTTTTATTTGTTTTTTATATGATCATTCGAAAGGGTGATAAAATTTCCTTAAAAAAAAAAAAAAATCATTTAAATCGGACCAGTATTAGCTGAGATACAGCATAGTGAACTTTGTAGACTAATTCTCCGATGCTACAGGTGGCCCTAAGCCTCCTGACTTATCATTTGTGGGCTCCTGACTTCCTCACATCTCTCTGCTTCATCCTTCCATTTGGAAATAAGAAACCATTGTGTAATAATTGGCAGCGTTTTTCTCACAGGTTTGAAAATCAGATTAGGTCTATGTCACAAGATTAATATTTTCTTTTAAAAATGCTTAAAACTTCAACTCTCTTAGTTTCGGACTCTATTATCTTCAAACGAACAAATATATTTTCTAATTTATGTATGGTTATATTTTCTGATATCCTTTTAGGTTTGTGAGATTAGTAATTTTTTTATAATTTGATAGATAGCAACATTGCATTTCATATAGATGACATTATTATGTTAAGTTTTTATTTTTTATTTATAACAATAATGTTTCAGGGAGGACTATAAATCGCATAAAAGTTCAGACAGTGATGAAATTGCAACTCGACCGAACACTGGAGATTTAAGAAATAAACTTCAAAAGAAAAAGTCTCTAAAAAAACCTGATATTAGTGCTGAATCAGTGTTAAGGACCAGATATATGAAATGTCCTCGGAAGGGAAGTTCATTCTCCCCATTAAGAATTGAAATAGATAATGATAGTTATAACAGAAGTGATGATGACTGAATGGAATATCTTAGTTTATTTTTATTTAATTAGTACGGGATAAAAATCGACTGTTCTTAAGTTCAAGAAGTGTAAATATTCAGAAATTATTTGAACTTATTCTATGAAAAAAAATATATATTTGGTAATCATAAAATTGACTATTCAACTTTTCTTGGATGATTTGTTAATTTAAAACTACAAATATTAATGGGATATATTATTCCTTGCCTTTATTTACATTTCTTGGTTTCATTATATAATATACTGTAATGTGTTAGAAACATTTTTGTGATTACATTGTCCTGTTTTTTTATTTAGTCAATTTTTGCTAGCATGTGGTACTACTATCATTTTTAATTTTTCACTTATGAAACATTGCTTTATAAAAAAATTATGATTTTTTTTTGTCTTAATTCATGCAACTCCAAGATTAAGTGGCAACAACTGGGGAATATGTAATTGTAATACATATGTATTATGTAGTTATATTTCTTACTGATTTAAAGTATGAGTAAATTAGTAATTTACAAGAGTAATTTTCTTCAGTGTATTTGTTTAAATACTGAATAATGTTTAATATAGTTCAGCATCCAATTGTCTACAATCAATGTGAATGGTTTGCGAAATTTTGAAAGCTTTTATTAAGCAGACTCCAGTGTAGGTCCTGACCACCTTTGAAGTGAATAGTTATTTGTTGTACATATTCCAACAGATGTATTCTGAATTAAATAAATATAAAAATATTTTTATGATAACATTATTTTATTTTATTACCAAATTGTTTATCTATAATTTTTAAAAATAAATAAAAATTGATTATTTAAGCTATATCAAACTTTAATTATATGATATGTTAAAATAATATATATTTATTTAGGTGTTTTTATTGAAGTATATCGTATATCAATAATTGGGCATATACCAACATAAATTTATTTAAAAAAAAAATTAATAGTTGTATTATGAAAATTTATCAACATTTGCATTACGTCATGTTCTGTTGAACAACTCATTTAATTTAATTTTTTTTAAGAGAATAATGTATGCTTTTGTAAACATACATTTATGTTGGCGTCAGTGAAGTGCTGGTTTTAAAATTCTACAAGTAAAATCACAATTTACTTATAGTTCATTATTTCCTTAACTACTGAGATAGAGAAAGTATGTTAATTCGTGCAAGTTTTTTCTTCAAGATTTATACACAATTTAAACGTCTTGCACTACCTTGAATCTAATTTGTACTCTAAAAACTGTTATCTACTATTGTTAAACTGTTACTCAGGCTCTTCCAAACTACAGAAACCCTTTTCAAGCCTTTAGCTCTAGGATAAAAGGCTAACTCTAAACTAATAAGTTTGTTCTCAAGAGCCCGTATAATTCTAAGCTGAACAGTATGTTAGATTGTTTGAACATATCGCTGCCTTGTTATAACAATGATACAACTGCATAATTGAGTCAAAATGGGATTAGTGTTCCATTGGTGTAAGAATTAGGTAACATAGATTATTGTAAATTTTATGGTGAAAAGTTACTACATCAGCTGCACTGGATCCCGCATGCAACAGGCCTTATATTCACATGCATGAAATTATTTTTTGTATTTCCTTTAGAATTTCATGTTTTGAAGTGGTATCATAGTTCTAACGGGGATTAATATGTAAAAAGAAAAAAATAAGAAAGTATTTTTGTGAAATCAGAAAATAACACTGTTTTCATTAACTATGATTGTAGTGCAAGTGTTATTTTATCTAAAAGTGGGCTGTAAAGAATGTTATTTAAATTAAATATAGTTTATCCTCTTGCTATAAACTTAATTTTTTATCTCATGAAAGATGGTATTTCTATGACTGATGATGGTGTTCATGTTTTAATACTAATATGATTAAAAAAACCTTATATTCAGCTTTGTATGCAAATATGTATTAAATTAGACTAATAACCCATCTTTAGTGGAATAGATCTAGTTATAAAGTATCTAAAGCTTAAATGGAATTACTTTTTGTACAAATATACATCATTTTATCAACATTCGATCAATTGAAAATATAGACTTTATAATATTAATTTTAATACTGCTCAATAAGACTTTTTATGCATTTTGTGGGATAGGTATACCACCATTATTGCAGGTTGGCTTCGTTATTTCTTGAAAATGTTTTGATGAGTTTCTGCATTTAATTCTACATTCTTTTTCGAACTTTTTCATGCTATGGTATAAAAAGGCTTCTCCTAATGGATTGTAACATGATATATTCTTAAAACTTTCTTCATCAAGAAAACAGATTTCATTGCAATTCTAATAGGAAAAGACCACATAATATTATAAAAAGATCCTCATATAATATTAATTATTTTTATTTGGGTAAAGGCTTTTATTTGATAACTTATGAGATTTTTTTTTTCTTTTTTAAATACCAAAGATAACGCTAATTATAAAGATATGTTATTAAAGATGTTATTATAATTTTTAAATGAAAAGTAAATTAATACAAAAGTTGGCAGGTAAAAAAATACTTAAAAAATAGTTAAACATGTTACATAACCAGAAACATAATATTTTTATACCCTACATATTATCTAAAATATTGGAAAATGAAGTTATATAAAGAATCAAATTCATGACGTTTTACAACCTTAATAATCCATAATTAAAACTTTATTCATTCAGTATCATAAAAATTTAAGTAAAACATAGTACCATTCAATGCTCAAGCATTGGTGATGCTAAACAGTGTTTAAAGGGTAGACTTAGTTTTATATTCTTAAAAAAAGAAATTCTTAAGCATGGAACAAAATAACTTGACTTTCAGTCTTTCTATAAATATTAATATGTATTCTAGAATATTTTATGTATTAAATTTTTAATATTTTGATTATCACACTGATAGAACCCGCCTTCATGGAATATTTCCATTCAATTTTCTACTTAAAATGAATCAATATAAGAGCTCTTCCTTTTTGTTTCACTATGTATATTGATTTTAAATCCAAAATTTCATTACTTATCTTTTCTTCTGTTTTATCTCCAACTTTTCATAATAAGATGAAGTAGGTTAATAAGCCAGTCCATTCTTAGTGGTCCAGAAAAGAAATAAATGGTTGTTCGACCACCTCAGAAAAAATTTATACTTTGTATGATAGATTTATAATTTGGTATTTTGGTAGTTCAAAAAGCATTGTTAACCATTTTTTATTGTAACTGGTTTGCAATTGGTTGCCATTTTTGTTTTAGTTTTTCAGTAATTCACAAACATGTATGCTTTTCCAAATTACGCAACACTGGATTGTCATAGGCCTTTCAAATAAACTGATCGTGTTCAATCGTGTTGGCCTAGACAACATAGCCCTTTTTGGCTAGCTCATATGTTTCTGTTTAAGTACAATATGTTGTCAAAGATTTCAAATGAAAATGAACCAAATTCTATTTTTGTAGGATAATTTCTTCAAGAAGGAACAATGTGATCAGTTTTTTTTTTTTTTTTATACCTATAAACGTATGAGTACTCTTACTTTATTTACTACTTCATCAGTCGTAACTTCTTTTTTAAAAATTATGCACTTTTAAAAATCGTATATTAGTTTTTTTTACTATTCCAGCTGCAATTGTTCTGTTGGGGGACTAGATAAAAATTTGAAAATTTAACACATTAAAGGTCTTTAAGGCATAAAACTCCATTATAAATTTCAACTCTATATGGTCAATATTAGCTACTTAGCCTCTCCTTCCCAACTCCACTCCCACCTACCTGTTGCTGGACCCTGTTAAGCCAAGCAACCTAGTCTGAGGTGATGGTAACCAATCCCTGCCTAGGGCTGGGTCAGTGAGCTGACGAGAGAAGGAGCCCTGGTAAGGCTACCTGGAGGTAATCCGGGAATAGGTTTATCAAGGGTGGTAATCCGATCAGCGAGCAAATCTTCAAGAACGTTGGTGGAAGAACCAAATTAATAACAGGCCAACGGCAGCATTCACAGGCTCAGTAAGGAAGCTCACTGCAAAGGGACAGGTAGGACTCCAAGTCATAGTGAAGGCAATCTACCTAAGGAACACAATTCCTGATAAACATTGGGACACTGTTGTCCCTAGGTAAGGGGCCTCTTTTGTTAGGCCAATCCTCCACAATGGGGTACTTTGATTCATTAGATGTGTGGAAGGGCTTTAAGAACATGATACTGGAAGTCGCCACCGAAGTATGTGTAACAAAAAAATTGAATATGGGCAGAAAACAGATGAAATGGTGGAACGATACGGCCATGGTAATAGTAATACAAAAAAAGGAAGCCTGGAAAGAATATCTGGTTAACTGTGCTAATGAGAGTCTGGAGGTATATAGAGCCAAAAGAAACGAATATAAAAGGATAGTATGAGAGGAAAAACAGAAGGCATAGGAGGTTTTTGGGAAATCTCTGGAAGGTGACTACAGAGAAAATGAGAAGAAGTTTTGGAGGAAAGTCCCTAAAAGAGGGAATGCTAAGGATGAAAAAGGAGAAGTGCTGACCCAGTCTGAGGAAATCTTGGATAGATGGAGAAGTCACTATACCAACATCTTTACGGACACCGATAGCCATGTAGACAGACTGGATCCTCCTCAAACCAATGATGAAGAAGGAGTTATATGGGAGGAAGATGGCGAACGAGTAGTGCAAAAGATCAAGATTGGGAAAGCAGCGGGTCATGATGGGAATTTACCAGCATTTATTAAATATAGTATCCCAGAAATGATTAAAAGTTCTGAAGGTCTTTTTTCAAGAAGCAAGATCTCCTGAGAATGGGAATTCTATATTATAGTGCTAATTCACAAAAAAGGGAGACCAAGAGACTGTACAAACTATAGACCAATAGACCAAGTCTCTCTACCCTTGTATATAAAATGTACAGTTCCATTCTGGAACATAAACTAAGGCAGCCAGTAGAAGATGGTATAGAGGAAGAACAGAAGGCTGCATTCCAACCGGTTAGACAGACACAGGACAATATCTTTGTCCTCAGGAACTTAATGGAGAAATGCTGGGACAAGAACAGAAATATCTATCTGGCTTTTCTGGACCTCAGAGCAGTCTTTGACTCTGTTCCACGAGTATTCATATGGGAGGCCCTGAGAGTGAAAAATATACCTGTCCCTTTAATCCGTGCAGTAAAATCAGCATATCAAGATCCAAAAGGTATTGAAAAAATGAATGGTATCAGTTTGAAACCTTTCCGTTTGGCACAAGGAATTAAGCAAGAAGACAGACTTATTCCACTTCTTTTCATCATATTTATGGATATTACCATATTATCATATTCATCATATTACACAAGATATGTAAGAGAAGGATGGAGAGAACTTTAATAGGGAATTGGAACTTAAGAACAATATCAGTGCAGGCATATTTATTCGCGGATGATATTGTTGTTGTCTATGATGATAAAGGAAAACTGCAGAGGCCTCTGGTTGAATGGCAAGAAGAATTATTGAGAAAAGGAATGGTCCTATTACTCCACCAAAAATAATGTTCTGGCGATCCCGAGGAAAGAGAAAGATGTACACCTCTATTGTAACAGAGAGGAGTTTGAGACAGTTGATGACTACACTTATCTAGGAACGATGGTTAGTAGCAATGCCACCATTGACAAAGAAGTGTCCTGCAGAATAACAAAAACAAATAAAATATACTATCAGATCTGTAACACTATAGTAGGCAAGAGAGAGAGGTCACCATCCATGCCAAGCTGTATATCTGCGGACTTTACTGTATGGCTCTGAGAATTAGGTGACGTTGGACAGATATATTAGCCATGTGACTGCCATAGAAATGAAGTACCTGTGTAGAGTGGCAAGACACAAAGAGACCGGATCAGGAATGAGGCCATAAGGGAGCAGTTGGACATAACATTATTGAAAACCTCCTTTCAGAGGCGCCGGTTGAAGTGTTTTGAAGATGTGTGTAGGATGCATGAGAACCGAGACCCAAGAAAAATAATGGAAGCTCAGTCAACTGGTAAAAGAACCAGACACAGGCCAAGAATTCAATATAATGAATATATCAGTAGGTTGGGCATGGAGAAATGAAATAAAATTCGGAGAAATGAAGTTATTGGCACAAGATTGAGAGGACTGGCTCCAGTGGATAGGCTCCTCTACGCTGAAAGGCACCAACAGAAGAAGAAGAAATTTCAACTCCAAGTAGGTATAAAAAATGTTTAATTATATTGACAAAATATTTTTTTAATTTTCCACCTGCAATATCTCTGATGAGTGACCAGATAAAGGTTTGAAAATTCAATACATAAAAAGTCTACTTAGCATCAAACTTTACTATCGGTCCCCCAATAGAGGTATGGCAGCTGAAAAATTATTAAAAAAATAACTTTTTTTTGCTATAATTAATAATTTTGTATACCTATTTAATGTTAAATCTAAAAGCAGAAATTTATAATGGAGTTTGGTGCCATGTAGACCTCTTATGTGCTGACTTTTCTAATTTTGATGTCACCCAATAGAGATATTGCTGCTGGAAAAGTAAAAAAAATATTTGTTTGCTAATAGTTAACCATTTTTTAATACCTACTTAAGAGTTGAATCTAAAAATTGAAATTTATAATGGAGTTTGATGCCTTAGAGATCTTTTATATGTTGAATTTTAAGAGAAATAAGTACTATGTATGCAGGCACGTAGCCAGAGGGGGAGAAGCACCTCAGCCCTGTTCCAAAATGATTTTTTTTATTTACTTTAAAAAATCAATATCATATTTGCATGAAATATAAATGAATCGCTCGTTATGAAAAGTGGTTAATTCCTTTTGAAAAATAATCGAGCTGAGTCAAATGCTGATTCTGTATTCAAATATAAACAAGGCAGAAAATCCAACCGAGAGGAAAGAGGAAGAGGATATGAGATCAAAGAGGAGAAGAAATATTTAACCCACTTACACAAATATATAATATTTTATAGTGTGTATGTTTATAAAATTATGAGTCCTCTCAGAAGTAAAATCCTGGCTATATGCCTGTATGCATGTCAATTATGCATTTGAATGAATACTTACTGAATCAGCCAGAAAAAGAAGATTTATTGTTTGATTTTCAGAAATTTCAAAGCGTTTCAAAGGATTTATTATTGTACGACTAGTGTCCCTAGATATAGTCTCAATATCTTGCAAATTTCTGAATGGTATAGAAAGCACAATTGTACTCTTTCCTGATCCATGGGTAATTGGTACTGCAAAAGATTAAAGAAATATCTGTAATTTTTAATTTCATCATAAGCTGTTTTAATGTCTCTATCGAGATGTGTGACATAACTGTACTATTTCCACTTCTTAAGTTGTAGCCTTACAGAGAAAAGTTAAGCTTGGAAACAACGTGCCTGGAATACTTTAAAAAAAATTATTATGTGTGAACTGAGTTTCATCAAAATTGGTGGAGGAAACTCCGCACCATTGAGGATAGCTGATTTATCCTAAAGAAATTATTATTATTTTATAGGCCTTTAGGAAACATGTGTATGCCTATAAATGTGTCAGAAGGGTGCTCCACAAGAGTAGATAAAAAAAATATATAGGGAAAAGTGTACACCCAAGGGGAACTTTTTTAATGAGAATATTTTTAAAAATCAGAGTTAGCTCTCTGTGATCACTTGAAAAATATTAATTAAACTTAAATTATTAGGCTACTAGTTCCAGTCCATAGTAAATGTGTAGCTATATTTAGGATTGGGTAAAAATAAATTTAAAAAAAAAAAAATTGTCCCTGGGTACAACATGTTAATGTACCAAGGGACAAGTGGTGCTGTACCAGTGGACATTACTGAAAAGTAAGAAAAAACACTTCTTTTAAGGCTTTTGAAAGAAAAACAGCTATTGACTATAATTTTTTATAATAACATCATAAATTAAAAAAAAAATAGATAAATACATAAATAATATGGGGCCGGGATGACCGAGCGGGCTAAGGCGCTTGCAGAAGGTAATCAAAGTCAAGCAACGTCGATCGTGTTTAATACTTGGACTAAACTGTCCAGGCGGACGGCCCAGATTTGGGTGACTGCCTACCGGGGAAAATCCAGCGACGATCCTCCCTTCCCCCGGTATTAGAGGCCCGTCAGCCTACTGGAAACAACTTACACAGACTGGGCGTATGAATGATGACCCTATCCCGTGTACCTAAATTGTGAATCACGTTGTGGTCTTCAAGGATATTAAATAGCCGCCCGGAAGTTTAGTCCATGGACGGCTTGCTTCGGGGAAAGAAATATAGGTCCTCGTGCGCCTGCTATCCCCGAACAGCCATAAGCCGTCGGTGGGAAGGACACTGCTCAATTGGCCCCAAAGGGACTGGCTATGGAGCAATGGCAGCCTGCCGCTGCACCATGGAAACCATGGTTCGCAGCAACGTGAGGTTGGGTGACCCCCTCCAGGCTGTATGTGCTCACGAAAGGGATAAAATGTCTGTAAGGAGACCACATCGCGCGGTCAAAGATTTTTATGGTCTATAGAGTCAACAGAAAAAAAATATATATATATATATATTTATTATTTTTTTTTCTGTTGACAACCATAGAAATCTTTGGCCGCGCGATGTGGTGTTCTTACAGACTGCTTGCGGGAGCAGAAACAACCTGGAGGGGGTAACTATGGTGCAGCAGTAGGCTGCCCATTGCTCCAAAACCGGTCCCTTTGGGGCCAATTCGGCAGTGTCCTTACCACCGACTCACTCGGGTTCAAGGACAGAGACAAACCGGTCTAGATCCACGGATTATGGCTGTTCGGGGACAGCAGGCGCACAAGGACCTATATTTCTTTCTCCGAAGCAGGCTATCCATTGACCAAACCTTCGGGCGGCTATTTTATGTCCTGGAAAACCACAACCCGATTCACAGGGTAGGGTAATCACTCCTACGCCCGGTCTGGATGAGTAAATTTTTTTGAAAAGTTTTACATTATATTTTAATCTAATTTTTAATGTCTAATATGACCTTCAAGTAAAGTAGCACTTCCGGTTAGCCAATTTTAACAAAAATTTATTATGCTATTTATATTAATATGTAGGTCTTAAGTACCAAATTTGAGAAGTTTTGCATTATACTTAATTATAATATAATTTTTTATGGAAATCAATTATGACCTTCAAGTAAAGTACTACTTCCGAGGATCATGCAGTGATCAAAAAGGGAAGTTGATAAGTAAATTTTACAAAATTCTAAATGCAAAATTTTAACTTCCTAGAGCTAACCGCTTTTGAGTTATGCGAAATACGCACGCACGAACGTGCATCACGTCGAAACTAGTCAAAATGGACATTTCCGTCGAAATTGGAGAACCGAAAATTTTCGTAATTACAATACTTCCTTTACTGCGAACAAGAAAGCAATTCAATACATACAGATATGTAGTTAATAGGCGTACAAGGAAATGAGAGTGTCAACATCAGATATTTACCTCTACCTTGCTTCGAGGCATGATATTTTAATTAGTTTTGTTAATAAGGTACAATTAGTTTACTCATAAGTAATTTAACTTCCATTGTGTGACTTTTAGAATATTTTCGTAATGTACCGCACGATACTATGAGTACGATTTACTTTTTCGCCGATCTTCTGAACACTAGGGCATTGCCTAAATAAAGAAACTATACGAGCTTTATCGACGGTACTCAATTCACTCTTTTTGCGACCCATTGTTGTAGCAGCAAGGTCTTAACTAACTCAATGTTTTGCTGTGCCAATCTCTATCAGTTACCTTGTGAACCAAATAATCCATAACCAGTCCTGGGATTGTTTTGATCAAACATCTTAATATTTACCAATACGAATACTTATTTGGTACTAGAAAACTTTTTTTTTTTTTAATATAATAATTACATTTTTGATTTATTGCTTAGCTATTCGTGAAAATATTTAGATTTCAATGAGAGAAGTACTGTAAAAAAAAATTATAATGCTTGACAAAATTAAAGTTTAAAAAACTGGAAAATATATGGTGTACGGTTACTTTTTTTGACCACTGAATAGGTAAGTGAAAGTAAAAAGAAAAAATATTGTTCATCCTAGCAATGTCTTTAAATATCTCGAAGAATTTTCTTGAACTGGTATCGGTTTATAATCTCTCCTGCTAGTGTATTGCTGAATAAGAAATGGATATCCTGAATAATTAGTCGATTTTATCAGACTCAAGAAGTATGTTAAAGTGAAAATGAAGGAATATACTATGGCCAGAGATTTTAGATTAATCATTTATTTTAAGTTGCATTGTGTTATAAAGTAACTAAAATGTATCTCTTACCTTTCACGTATAAAAACACAATATAGGGTTGGTTTGTTCCATAAGAAAAAATTACTTGACTGTATCTGTACCTTAAGAGGCCAGTTCCACAAAGTTGAACCCAGTAATTAACAGTCCTAGCTATATGCGAAGTATTCAAAGTCAAATTCACAACAGGATCTGTTAAAAATTTTGAATAAACTAAACTTTAGTATTTTAAAAATATTAATTTATCAGCGATATTTTAGGGCGTTTATTACGATATTCATAACGTCTTATTATGATTTGTTCGAAAACGAAAAGGTATTATCGTATAAAAAAATATTTAATTTAAAATATCTATGATTTATACATCCAAATTAATAGTAATCCCATATAAATTTTATAAATATGCCAAAATTTTATTATATTTTATTTTATTATTATAAATTTTATAAATATGCCAATATAAATTTTAAAGTCATATATTTTTCTCCAAATTCTTAGAAAGAAACAACTGAACAACTTTTGCACAATGTTGTGCGATTTTATCACAACATAGGACTAGCGATGTAATGAAAATTAAATTATTGCGAACAGATTAAATAGTGAACTGAGCAACTGATTATATAGTGAAAACTCACTCTGTAGTGCATTATTTTAGTTCATCTTACCTCATCTTGATAAGGGATAAAATTATAATGATTTTCTATGTGCCTAACATATTACAGGCCCAATCTTTCACCTTACTGGATTGTAGGAATGTGACCACTTCCACCTCCTTTAACTCCCTCATCATCCTTGTTTCTTCAATAAATAATGTTATAAGTGTGTTGTTTTTCTGATTGGGTACCAATCTAGACGTAACAATTATATATTAAGGCCACGTATAGGAAATTCTCATGGAAGAAGCATCCGGAAATTCATCTGCGAACCTAAGCCCAAACACGGAGTTTACCTCAAGGACTTCAACAAGAAATTCAGGATTTCCTCCAAGTCAACACACTACTTCTGTAGTTTTGCAGTCATGGTATCAATGGATCAATTAGCGGCTGTTGATTGTGCAGTTGCATAGGAATGCAATTGTGCAGTTGCATTCACAAGAAAAGTCATAAAAGGACTGTATGCTGCAATGAGTGGCTTTTAATAAGAAGTATGTTCTCCCACAAAAACCTAATTAGTGAACTACAATTTTTCCTGAAATATTTCCACAATTATTTGAGGATGGATCCCGATACTTATATACATCTTCTTGCACTGATTATCCCTTTTATCTTCAAAGAAGATACGGTTATGATGCAAGCCGTTCCCTCTCTCTCCTGCTGCTCATCTCCCCAACGAAAGACTCATTCCAACGCTAAGATTCATCTTCAACGCTACTGAAAGGAGCTACGAAAACCTCAAGTTTTCCACAATAATTTTTCAATCAGTTTTGTGTACGGAGCCTTCTTTTTATTTCGATTGTGATAATCTTTTGAACTCACTTGCCACAAGCAAGGTCCATTCTCAAACATTTTTATAAATTCTGTCTGAAATTCGCGAGACATGACGAACAAGGACTTCCAAAACACCCAATAACGACTGATTGCCAGCCATACACGTGATGAAGAGACCCCCAAGCCAAAACGTATTGAATTCCTTCGGAATTTTTCGGATAGTCTCATCCTCCGTGGCCTCAAGGAAACCGCCTCACATGTTAGGAAATTCCTGTTCGGGCCAAACCTTGAGGAAATCCTGCTCGTGTATGGAGGCCTTAACACAGCCACATCTTCACATTTTGAGTAAGAAAGTTATCAAAACTTGGCTGCCAATGGCCTCCAAAACCATACTTTAGCCACTCCAGTAAGACCCATACTACCAAATTTAGCTTTTCCAGATTCAAAACTATTTTGGATATCGTTTGTAACAATTAATATTTTTTTATTTATACATTATATATACATATTATTATATTCATTTCAAAGAAATATGACAATTAATTATGTTCATATTGAGACTGACCTTTATTCTCCGGTTGAGGTTCATCTATTAGGAAAAATCTATAGCCATCTGGAGATTCAACATAATGAATGTTTTCCTTCATTTTCAAAGGCCATTTTAATGCCCTAGCTCTGGCAATAGATTCTCGAGATACAATTGTAATTCCTTCATAAGCATTTCCTAATTCATAAGAACTTATTTCTGAGTTCCACAATAATTCCACAGTGAAATGCTCATCTTCGGATCCGTAACCAAAGAATGTTTTGCTCCATAGGACAACAGATGGTCTGTAAAATACATTCAATTGAAATATTCGTTCTGTTCTGGCGAACGACTATTCAACTTCCTATAAATTTTTAATGTATATCAACGATTCAACTCTAGTCTTGAAAAGAGGAAGCAGAAAAAAAAGGAGAAATAAGAGGAAACCAACAAGACGCTTAGCGTCCATTGGTTTCCGGGATGACTCCCCTTTAGCTTAAAGCCCAGTTGATGGTTCATTCCCCCTCTTACCAAACACACTTATAGATGCAGACTTTCAAATTTATAAGAGTTATATGAATAACTTATTATTTTATTTTATTTTTTTAATTCAACCAATCGATAAAATGTTATCAATTATATTGTTTTCGATTTTTTTAAAGGCCTTCCTTCATTTCTGATCTCTCTTGTAAAATCATATCCAAGTGTACGACTTATGCTATATCTTAACGAAATATAAATTTCATAAGTACTGAGAAAAGATTATAAAAGAATGTGCCACAGGTTTTTAATAACTTTGTCAACGATTCAGAGTTAAATTATCAATGAATACAAGAAGTATAGGTAGGTGGTATGAAATATATGTGAAGGAGTTAGAAATCCAAGGGGTACAAGTTATTTTTTTTTTTAAAGTTAAGTGGGGTCATTGATGCATATAAAATGTTCTTCAAAAGCAATATTGCTCAATATTCAAGGATTATACAGTAGAGCCATAATATAACCTGGTAGAAACTTTAACGTTTTAGGTTTTATCAAAATGTTTTCCTAACGGTCGCCAGCAGCACTACTAGAGTTTTACCCAAATATCTATAGCAAAAATAACCTCTATGCTCCTATATAAATAACCTATATGCTCCTATATAAATAACCTATAGGCTCCTATATAAATAACCTATAAAGTTATTTGAAATCACCTTCTATAATTGTGGAAATCGATAAAACGTTAAATTGTAAGAAATAGCTTATTCGTAAACTCAGCTTATTGATAGTAATTATTAAGACAAGAACTAGATAAGAACTAATAATATATAGCATTCGTCTATATATTTTGTATAACTCAAGTGTCACGAATGAAATGGCGACTTTATATTTCTCTGATTGTATTTAATCAGAAACATTTCAAATCATACATAAGTAATTTTATCAAAAACTTTTGAATATTAACTATTTCCAAAGTTATATTTATTAAACATCTGAAGGTATCGATTCTCTCAATGTATTTTCTAACGTCTAAGTTCATAGTAAATAATTCTATGACAGTATAGATGCCGACTACCTGTCTGTTGATGTGGAACGTTCTTCTTTGTACTCTTCATGTCTCAGCACCTAATGAACAAAACATAATATGATGAAGTCGGTATAAACTTTATTTTAAATAGTATTAAATACCTTCATTCCTAGAACCTCTTGGAAAAATGTTATATTCTCAGGTCTATTTCCAATCCTAAAAATATAATGTAAAAGCCGACAAGGATACCTCCATCGTTGTATCGCCTCCTTCCTCATAATTAAAATAATATAAAAATCAAAAAAGCGACTATCCAATGAAAACACATGGAAATTGTTTCAAGGAGGATGAACAAATGCTGTTTAAATGACTAAGGCTTAAATAAAGTAATGCATTTTTTTTTCTATATTCAACCGAGTTATCCAATTCTGTTCTTGAGTAAGAAATATTATCAGTTTTGAATGATAAAAATCTGTTGCCGTGCGCGCATCACACAAGTTTCACTTACTATCCTATTTTGAGTAGAAATTAATCAAGTAAGGCTTGTGAGATATTAAAAGATAACATTTAGTTTCTATTAAATCAGGGCCGAATCTAGGGAGGAGGGGGACTAATGGTGCACTTCTTCGGCAGATTTTAGGGCGGCAAATTTCGAACGAAATTTTTTTTTTTATATTAAACAAAAATATATTTTGTTTCGGCTTTTTGATTGTTTTGACCTTAATTCAGTCAATACAATAAGTTAGAGCTATGAGATGATATTTATTTAGAAATATATTCCCTAATATTGACGGAGAGAGAAAGAAGGGGCGGCAAGGCTAAGCTTGCCCATCCTAGCAAAAATCCTAGTCCTGACCCTACATTAAATAATATAAAAGTAGATCTTCTAGTATTTGGTACCATAATAGATAATTAAGTTAAAAATTAAAAGGTCAATGGTAAAAGTAGAAATTACTAACTACAACAACTACTTAAGCTTATGCGCTTTTCGTCACTCTTCATTACATTTTATGACTTTAATTATTCTACTGCCTTTAGCTTCCCGACGGTATATAATATATCTATATTACCACTCTTATTTCCGGATATTTGTTTTCAATTTGGGAAAATATTTTTAATTTTTTCTCCTTTAATCATTTATCACATGTTTTCATAGTTTATACAATTAAGCCCTGTTAGAGTACTTCAATGAGGATAAGACCTAGCTGATATTAAAGAACATTTAAATGTACATGATACAAAGAGTTTGATCAAAATCGTTAGGGCCTTTTTCGAGATAAATATGTACCTAAAACCGATTATATAAAGTGGTACTTCCGTTTGGTCGATTTAGGCGAGAAAGTTGTAACATAGCAAAAATATATCTACCTTAAATACGTTATCTCAGTTTTCGTTTTTGAGCAAGACTGTTCACACACACACACACACGTACGCATAGACAGATGGCAACGACGCTGAGATATGGTATCGAACAGAAGGTGAACCCACAGGCTGGTTCTCCATATTCAATCCTGGGTGGATAGGGAACACGGGGAAGTTGACTACTACCTCATCCAGTTGCTTACAGCTGCTTTCGAGCCTACTAGAATAGATTTAAGGTGGGAAATATACTAGAACGTCCTCTGTGCCCAGTAACGAAAGTGAGCATGTAACGCGTTTTCTGCTGTGCGGTTGATGCGCCGCGAAAATTGGGATTGGCAGAGAATTAATACGCATTTGTAGTAATAAAAAGGTTGTGAGAAACCGCAAATTACATTTCGATATCTTCAAAATTAATGTTTTTTCACCATTTTCCAATCTTGTATTCTGAACGTCATAATTATTTTTCACGCACCTCATAAAGCGGAATCTTGGAGACAGGATAAATCATTTTATGTATTTTTTCATCATCTTTCTATTAAAAATATTGCCAAGCCTGTAGGTGTTTTATTTTTTTCTAAAAAATGAAAACAAATAATTACTGAAATGATTTCAACCCGATTATTAAAAGGAAATTGGATGTATGAATTCAAAATGTTAATTAATTTAACAATAGAAACATTGACTTCAATAGCGATAATAATAAAGTATGAAAATATTCATACAGGGTTTACATTAAAAAAAAAAATCATGAAAGAGCTATCGCTTCTCCTAACACCATGATCGAATCAACAATTTTAAATTGTAATATCTCGAAGATAGATATTGAACGTATTAGCATCTAAGTGCAAATGAATACTCTCATAAACAAACAGAATTCACCACCTTAAGTATTAATTCCGAAGGTAATAAAGTTTATTAGAGATTAGTGAATACCATCTCAATTGCATCGCGTATAAAACGCAAAGCTCGGCAAAGAGAAGAAAGTGTCTTAAGGATGATGGAACATTGCGGTTGATGAAACTACAGAAGTAGGGCTACGATTTTTACAAGAGCGAAACTCCTAAACTGTTTCAAAATCTTCATAGCTTGATTAAAAATACTTCTTTGATCAACATTTACATAAAGTAACCATCACATCAAATTTTAAAATTTTCTAATGTCATTTTGGCGAACAAATACTTTTTTTTAGTATAGAAGTTTCAGGTTCGTTGGGCAAGATGAAATTTGTAAAAATATATTAATGAAATACAAAATTATAAAAAATTATTTTACTAAAGAATTTTTAATAATTAAACCTTGAGTATTAAAATATTATATAAAACCATGAAGACAATTTTTTTTAGTACGGAAATATAAAATACAACACTTATTTTTAGTTTGAAAAATCATGAATGAAAAAATCATTTATATTATTGAATTTTTTTAAACTTCCAACAATATCATTTTCTATTTTCTTCAATATCAAAATGGTTTTCACTTCATCATACAATGCTGGAGATGTTTTATTAGGTTTTAATTAGGAATTAATAAATTATTTGTCACTTCTATAATTTTGTTTTATTGAAAATTAGTTTCCAATGTAATACATTCATTTTCAGTTCTAAAAACACAAAAATTCAAAAAATAGTTTGGTATAATTTTACTTATTAAATTAGATGTAATATAAATCAGTATTATAAAACATTTATGAATAATGAATTTAATTAAGGCTTAAGTTAATTAACTTAATTTAAGTTTAAGTTTAGTTTAATTTATTTTAGTTCACTTAATTTAATTAAGAAATCAAATATACATGTCTATAAATAAAAAAAAAAAATCAAAATACTTATCTTGATTAAATTCATTATTCATAAATGTTTTATAATACTGATTTATATTACATCTAATTTAATATGTATAATAATACCAAACTATATTTTGAATTTTTGTGTGTTTTTAGAACTGAAGATGAATGAATAACATTCGAAACTAGTTTTCAATAAATCAAAATTATAGAAGTGGCAAATAATTTATCAATCCCTAATTAGATTGATTCTTCTATACCATCATGCGAAAGCCAACTGATTATTAGGTTTTGATGGTGAGAAATTTCGATTCATTGAAATGGCTGATAACAACGGATCTAAGGAAAAATTAATGAATGTCATAGATTAGTGATATTATCTATTTGGGATTTTTTTCCGGTTTTGTATTCTCGAAATCTCTGCAAATCTATGTTGCGGAACCCAAGAGCTTCTTCGGAAAGCATTCTAATCGGCAAACATTAATGATATCCGCTGTATGAATAAACAGGTGAAGCACATTTGTTGGCATATAAAACCAGGCATAAATGCTTGCCTGTTTCATAGGCATATAAGCGAAACGCTGCAATAACAAGAGGTAATCCAGAGGAAATAGTTTTAAGAATAACACAAGCTTTGATAAGCCTCTATTCTACATTGGTGATGTGGAAAGCTATTTCATATTGTGTGAAAAACATCCTTGTGGTATTACTGTCATTTGTAGTCCCACAGCTAGGCTCAGGAATGTCCATGAGTATTCCCAATCTATCTGGTTCATTATTTTGAATGAGGAATCTTTGTTATCGACCATAAAAAAACAAATTTTAATCCTCTTCCTCCTCAAAATTGGAGGTTTTAGAAAGATATGTAGAATTCAAAAATTGAATAAAAATAAGCCCGTCGTCCGTGGGTTTTCTCCAAGACTATAGCACCGATTTATTTGAGATTTGGCACAAAAGTAACTGGTCATTCCGGTATGATCCTCAGAACTTGACATTACTATCCGCCATTTCGTTTCAAAATTGCGGCCGACTAGAAATTTCATATATCTATCTCATCTCCATCCTCGAAATCATGACATGATCTGAAAAAATTGATCTAATTTCTGAGGTTGAAAGTAAAACTGTTACAAAACAACTTACACATCTAATAAAATATATTTACAAAAAAGTTGAGGTTAATCTTGCAACTTACACATTCACAAAATGTCGGGAATAATTCTTTAAACATTTTAATTGAAGAATATATTTTTTTTACTTACTTGATAATGGTGTAGCCATAACTCTTCAATCAATTAAGAGTTAATTTTTCAAAAAATCTCTACAACATCCTATGTCAATAACAACTTTATAATAAGTGAATAAAGGATTACATCTTCTCTTATATTTTCATTTGCTTACCTTGACCTTGGGGGCAGGTATGCTTTGAAACACGAAGTGAATATTCTGTAAGAAAACACTTAAGTTTATATAGACAATGGAATTAGCCTCTTAAATTAACTTTCATTTTTCGATTTTTGCTTGTCTAATTTTCTCATTTTTCCCAATGTGTGGTGTCCTGATACAATTTTCTGCTAGGCACCCTTATAATTTTTTTTTTTTTTTAAGAACAATCTTTTAATTTGTTTTATACAACAGTTACAAGTAGGATTATGGTTACCAATGAAACTCCATATTATTTTAACATAAATTTAATTAATTACGTAATTGAAACGATACATATTAAAAACAATAAAGATACATACAAACGAAAATTATTATTTGCATTATATTATTTAATTATATAAGCTGGAAGCAGGGACATTGCTTCAACAATTTATTGGAGGCAGCAAAATATAACATTTCTCAACAATTCCGACAGGATTACCCGATTACAGAATTACACATCCCCCAGATGCCAAAAAACCATGCCTGCCAAAATTAGGAGGGGGTGTTGCACCGCCAGACAAAATTCTAGATCCACTTTTTTTTTTCATTCAACAGTATACTTTCTGAAAAGAATTTGTTTCAAGCACAGATGAAACGACACATCCCTCAGATGCCAAAGTATGCTCAACTCCTGGGAGAGAAAGCTACTGAGAAGAATATGGGGCAGAGTTGCTGAGAACGGGATTTGGAGAAGAAGGAATGAGGAGCTAATGGAACTGTTTGGGGAACCCGACATTGGTAAAAAGAGCCGAATAAGATGGGCATGTGGAGAGGATGTCTGATCAGAGAATATTAAAGAAGATGCTCTATGGAAAACCGAACGGCAAGTGAAGGAGAGGATCAGATGCCTCGATGATGTGGAGGAGGATCTGAGGCAGCGGGGTGTCCGAAGATGGAAGGAGAAAGCACATGATCGTGGAGATTGGTTGGCTGTGGTGGAAGAGGCCTGGGTTTTAGCATAACAATAATTTTGTATACTTACCTACATACTGACACAGTGGATTTTTGAAAAAAAAAAAAAAAATCTCAAGGGAAATTATCTTAATTAAAATTTGTGAGATCATTAACTTCTTGTACTTGTTCTCTCAAATGTCCCCTATTACACTAATAAAATAAATCTTCTGTCAGTACATAGATAATCTATTAAAAAATAATTGTGTTGAATTTCAACAAAATTGGACCATTACCACCAGAGAAATGAATTTCTACAAAATTCTAGTTAATAGGTGGCAGGAGGGTTGAGGTAGTAGCTTACTCGCTCTCCATAAAAGTTTTAAATATATATTATTTAAATTTAAATAAACGCGCTTATTAAATCTTACTGGACTCTTTACAGATAAATGAAAACACAATTAAATAAAAAAATATTTAATATATAAAATACTTTGATTATATAATTTTAAATTTCAAATATAACAGCCACCTTATCAATACAATAAATTTCATTAACACAGCTTTTCCTTTGATAATAATTACTGTTTAGCTTCTTGCTTTTCCTTTTCTTTCTCAAGATACTTTTGATATTTTGCCATCTGAAAATTCATTAGTGAATCTGCTTCAGGGTCAACTTTAGACAAAAGCCTGAAATTTTCATCATCAACGAAACAAATTTCATGCCCATCCTGAAAGAAAAAAAATAAATAAAGATCGATTAAAAAAAAAAAAACTATTAAAATATTATAATAGCTAAGGAAGGATGTGAGGATGTAGTACATTGGTATTCTGATCCATGGCTAGAGCAAAGCCAGGATGATAAAGGAGGAAAGAAATAACCAACCTAAAAGGCCCTTGCTCTGTCTGGGATTAGTGGAGCCAATATCATTTATAGATAGAAGAAAGACTTTAGACTAAATCATGGATATGGGAGGGAGATCACAATGAGTACCGCATGGAAACACTATCACAACAGTTTTCAGGAAATGTTTGACATTATTAATTGAAGGTTAATAGGCTCAGGATAAGTAGATCTAACCATCCAACTGCCTTATTAATTGATTTTCTGATATTTCTTCTCTTAGGATGAACAACCGAAGTGATTTTTTTTATTCTCCTAATATAGATATGGAAAATATACGAATCCTTGTTCCATTTCAATCTGTAAAATATTTTCCAAAAATAAAGGACAGAAATTTTAACAAAGTAAGTTTGCGCCAAAATGCTCCCTATGCCATCATGGCAATGTCTCCTGGCACTCCACTGAACCTCAAGGGACTCTTGTTCCTTACCAAATAGTGAAGCTTAGTAGTGCTGTCGGTTTTTTTTTTTTTTTTTTTGTTCTATAAGTACATATTTCAAAGTTATATGTCTGCTAAAAGTCTGTATGATATCAATAATTTGAAAACATATGCGGTTTTCAGGATTTGATGATAAATTAAGGGTTGATCTAATACTATTTAAATATGGCCATTCATGAAAAATATGGTTTATTGAATATAAATAAATGAAGGCTGAAATTATTTCACCAGTTTCTTTTATTTGGATGCTACGCTTCAGACTTTAAATCATCCTCAGGTACCTTACAAATATGTTAAAATGCATAACAATGTATTATATTAAAGTCCAATCTGCACCAAATCCTTGCCTTATATGTGGTATCAAACAAAATTTTAAAAAATAAAAAGTTGTACTAGGTATTATGACAGAGATGGCTCCCCAATGTTTTTAATTTTTGTGACTACCATGTATAATTGGGCTAAGTCCAAATTGGACGTTAATATAATTACATTGTGCAGTAATTGTAATATGCATTTTAACTTATTGGTTTGAAAGATGCCTGAGGATGGCTTAAAGTCTGAAACGTAGCATCCAAATAAGTGAAATAATTTCAGTCTTTATTTATTTAAATAAATCCTATTTCATTTAAAATCAACAATCATATAGCTATTGATATATAGCTATTAACCTTAAGCGACTGAATAGTGTGAGCATCTGCGACTTTGCCTAGTGCCCTCTGAACTGAATTTTTTTTTTTTATTGCTATTCACTTTTCGTTTTCCTTACATATAATTTTATTTTAAAGTTTCCAATCATCCTTTTTCATATGGACTTTGGACTGGCATATGTGGATTTGAGAACTTTTTTAATGGAATATTTATTAAAAAATAATACACTTAAAATCAAAATTGTTATTAATAATAACAACTGTAGATAGAAATAGAAAAAATGAGTTTATTGTATAAAGATAGAAAACAGACCGAAGGATAAAATTGCAAAAGACAAGAGCAGGTATAAGGTCAGGTAAGGATCTGTCTGTTGGGGCAAACATGTTAAAGAAAGTGCATTTCTGTGACCTCTAGTGGTAAGAAAAAATACTAGAGTATGCCTTGAGAACCACTAGATGGCTCTAGGAACAAAACTCGCGAACAGATAAATCAGTCCACAGGCCCAGGAGATCATCAGGCTCCAATTCGCTAAAGGATTAAAATACTGGTGTTTCGCTGGTGCTTATTTTGTAATAAAGTAAGAGTTTGAGGACAGTCAGTACTAAGTGAAGAAACGTATCTTGTTTTATATGAAATAGGTGCGAGATAGATCCCTGGACTAAATAAACTTGGCCAATATAGACTTAATCCAATAAATACTTTAGTATTAATCAAATTAACTTCATAAGTGACAGAAAGAGGTCGACTGTGATGGTAAATCAAGATAATTATTTATCGGGGCTCATTAAAAGTGAATTATAATAAAATAACCAATAAAAAGTTTTCTTTTTTATAATGCAACTTGACTCATGTCAACTAAGTAATATTTAGAACAACTTTGAGAGAAAATGCATCTACCACTCCCTAAGTAGTAATGTATTAACCCCAACAATTATAGATAATTAATTATTAATAATAGAGATTAACTTTGATGAAAAACATATCTAAAATCAATGGCTGATAAATATTATAATCTTACAGGATCTGCCAGTATCACAACAGTAACAGATGCTTTTCCTGGAGTGTCAAGAGTTATCATAGGAGTGAGAACTTTGCACTTGTTATCTGAACAATTGGATTCAACATCTTTTAGTTCATTCATTGGCACTGCAAAAGCAACACGACCATAGGCTGTAGCATGATCAATTGGTTCATCTAAAAAAAAAAATATGCATAAACTAACTATGCTATTTTTGTTTTTATCAAGCTAAGTATTTTTTATATTATGAATGTTATATTTCACTTTAACCACCATATATACTTTTGTTTATATTAAGATTAAAATATTTGGCTTCACACTTACATAAGTATACAATTCTCCAAATAAAAAAATTAACTCACCGATCTTCTTAAATTCAATAAATGCTTGGTTTTCATCAAAAGCAAAAAGCGCCCTCTTGTCGTCTTTAAACAAAACTTTTATTCCAAGAATTTGATTCCAGTATGAAACAGTTCTATCAATACTCGTTGATGCAAGTGATAATTTTAACACTGGATCTAAAATTTTATTACATTTTTTATTGGTTAAAAGAAAAGTAATAAAGATCACATATTATCAAAATGTTTAATGTATTTGTGATAAAACGAGGATGTACTAGAAAGAGGGTAAAGCATAATCTAAAAAATATGTAAGAACAGACAGAATATCTTAAGCCCATTGAGAGTCGATAAGGATAAAAATATAAAAAGGTAACTGTTTAAGTATTTAGCATGAAGAAAACTTAATTGGTAAAATATGGGGCCATTCTCAAATAAAATAGAAATTTAGTGTTCTGGCAAACCACAATATCCTAAATAAAATAAGTCCCTCAATCATGTTCTATGATATTATAGGATGTTATAGCACTACCTGGGAATATGTTTATGAATTGGTTCATCAAATTACAGTTTCCCTTACTTTAACTGAATTTTAAGTAAAAACTTGAGATCATTAAAAATTTGACGTATATTACGTCACGAATATTTATATAAGATTTGTGAATGGAACACTTCATTAGGCGCTGGTTAATTGGTTGGCAAGAGATGGCAAATTTTAATCAACTGTATATTGCAATGAAAACATATTTTAAATGAAAATTTAATGTGCTTCACCCAGAAAAAATGTTCACTTCATTATTGGCTTAATGGAAAATGGTGAAAAGCTGAAGTCACTAAATCATCTCTAAGTAAACAAAAATGATGTATTTTTTATTTTTTTTTTTACCATGTAAGAGTTTATTACCATAAATTTGTTACCAAGTAAGTTAAACATCTATCATGGAAGAAGGGGAAATCCGCCATGTCAAAATAATATTTTTTAATTAAAAAGGGTATAATTTTATACATATATATATATATATATATATATATATATATATATATATATATATATATATATATATATATATACCATTTACGGTATTCTTAGTATATCTGTGTGATATGCATACATTGTTAGACATATATAATACATCACTTTATATGTATGATATATTATATCAGCCTATAAAGAAAAAAAATTTTGAGACATGGCAGATTCGCCTTCTTATAGGGAACATCTCATGCTTCACCATTGATCTGGATGCTTTTATATATGATTTTTGTTTAAACATTTATAAACGTCTTAAATAATTGTTATACCATAAACTATTCACAATGCGCTCTATCTATAAACGTAGATATATTGTACTTTCAGAGAGAAGAGCTCACCCACAATCAGATGGCAGCGGGGAATTGAGATCAATCCGTGAGAGGGGAAATAAATCTTCCCTTCCCCCACACATTCAATTGACATGATATGAATTGGCATGACTATAAATCGAATTTTTATCATTTCGCCGTAAATAGGTGAAATTTGTTGAAAGCAGTTTGAATGAAAACAAGAATTAATGAATAAATGGGAATTCATAAATTTATTTGGGGAAAAAATTACAAAAGTTTCATCATGAGGAACAAGTTCTATAAACACACTTTTTATTTATACATATTGATTTTGTTCCTTTCACAACACATTGGCACTGCCTCCATTTGAAACCACATTGTTTTAAATTCCCGCCTCAAAAATTCATGACCACAATTTAAGATAAAGTCTTCTTTTAAGGATTCCAAGAGCTTTTGGGTACTTGTACATTGTTTTTTTATCGCATAAAACTCGTGAATGTTTCGGCGAATTGTGCAAGATGTGAGGTCATCAACTTCTATTTTCTTTTGAAGCTTTCTTATATTCATAGGAGAACTGAACAAAGATTTTAACGAACCAATTGGATCAAAGGATTTCTTTCCTTCTTCCATTATTCTTGCTATCATTCTTGAAGCTATTATCGTGCATTCATAGATTGTGTTTATAACATCACATTTACGATTTTCTTCAATTTTTGGGTGAAAGTACAAAAACATGTTGTGAACAATTGCTCTTACTTGACTTCTTAAAGAAATACTTCTCAACAACTTTGGTTTTTCTGTTATTGATCAAGGAGTGAACTCCATTCCACAAAGTGTAGCCATATCAAGTTAAAAAAAAAAAAAAAAAAAAAAAAATAGTAAATAGTTAAAACAATAACAAATTAAATTTTCTGAAAGAGAAAGCCACCAAGTTCAAAGCCAGGTTTTCACAAAAAAATAACAGTCAATAAGCCGTTAAAACAATACAAGGTCAATATTCTAAAAGAGAAAGTCAATATACACACCCAATAATCATAAAACGGAACAATAAAAAAAATACAGCACAAACTCGTAAACAACAATAAATAAATAACCTAACAATGCGTTGATAAACCTACCATTTAAAGATACAACTTGTTTAAAGATTATGAGGGGTATGGTAGTTCCAACTTTGTGCCGCATGAGTTCGCCTTCGATATGCCATCTAATTGTGGGTGAGCCACAGTACATTGAGTAACCAGATAATGAAGCCTAAGCCATGGTTTCTTGTACAAGTAAGTTTCTTGTACCATAAATTAATATTATATGTACGATCGCATAATAAACTAAAACTTGGCATATGTTACTCATCACATACATTACATCAAAATTCAGACGTGTGTCAAGTTTTATAAGTTTTCATTACAAAATGAGTCTTCAAATAAAATTGTTTTCCATAATAATAGATTAGATTGACAACTACAAATTCTGAAGACATAGAATAATAATGCATCTTAATATAATTATATTGGAATAATGATGAAAACATAAAATAATCAGGCATCCAACAATAATGTACATCAAATAGAATTAAGGCACACACCATGATTTGGGAGCAAAGGTCATATTCAGCTTACTGGGACCACATGGATGCCGTAACTTTAAAATTTGAAATATAAAATTGTAACTTTTCAATAGTAAGTACATCTGGGCAGAGGAATGCATTCCTAAAGAATGGTACAAAACTACTGTTTGTCCTATTCATAAGAAAGGTGATCCTCTTAATTGCGAAAACTATAGAGGAATATCCCTCCTACCGTCTTCCTACAAGATATTCTCTAATATTTTATTCCACAGACTCCTTCCATTTGTTGAAAGGAGAATTGGCCAATATCAAGCAGGTTTTATGAAGGGCAAAGGTACAACTGACCAGATCTTCTCAGTTAGGATAATGGAGAGAGCGGCTGAATACAATATCAGACCCACCATCTCTTTGTAGATTTCCGAGCTGCCTATGACAGCGTGATCCGAGAGGAACTGTATGAGGGAATGATTGCTCTCGATATCCCTCCGAAGTTGGTCCGCCTTGTCAGGATGATAATGAAGGCTACTCAGTGCTCGGTGAGAGTGTCCGGAACCACGTCGGATTTTTTTTCATAGCCACAAAGGACTCAGGCAAGGTGATTGTTTAGCATGCTTGCTGTTCAATATTGCCCTGGAAGGCGCCATCAGGAAGTCGGGAATCCAGGTAGGAGGGACGATTTTCAACAATTCGTGCCAAATCTTAGCCTACGCCGATGATCTGGATATTATTGGACGCAGTTTTTCCAGCATGAAGAGTGCCTTTATAAATGTTCAAAGAGCAGCTGCTAAAGCTGGATTGCAAGTGAATGAGAAAAAAACAAAGTATATGCTCTGTAATCCTAACAGAGGAGAGCACCTAGGAGGAGTAGTAAAAGTAGGGGATTTCAGCTTTGATTGTGTAGAGGAATTCATATACCTTGGAACACAGCTAAACTCAACCAATGACAAGCAACTGGAGATTCAGCGTCGGATTATAGCTCATACAAGTCCATAGTAGCACCTATTGGCATAGGTGCTACTATGGACTTCAGAAACATCTAAGAAGCAAGTCTCTCTCCAGGACAACAAAGATACGAATCCCCGAACAACAAAGCCCTAGAATCGTCCCTATTAAGATTTGAAAGGAAGATTCTGAGAAAGATTTTGTGGCCTGTGTGTGACAATATGGAGATTGAGAAAAAACGCTGAAGCATCTCTATAAAGATCAGGATATTATGCATTTTATAAAATCTGGACGTCTGAGATGGGCAGGGCATATTGCAAGAATGAGTAGTAACGAAATCCCCAAAAGATTCCTTGAGGAAAAGATCTTCGGACGCAGAAAAGTGGGTAGACCTCGCCTGCAGTGGGAGGATTGTGTGGCTGCAGACGCGCGAAAAATGCTGGGGACTAGAAATTGGAGAGCAGCAGCACAAACCAGAGAAGACTGGCGGCTCAGACTAAGGGAGGCCCGGACTCTTCACGAGTTGTAGCGCCATCGAAGAAGAAGAAGAATATTGAGTACAATTTTGAGTCAATATAGGTATAATCAAACAAAAAAAAAGTACCGGGTAAACTATAGAAAACATAGCATGGTTCTTATGAAAGTTGTAAGGTCTCTGGACAAAAATGTACATCAAAATTTTTAACAATAATCTACATTACAAAATTTATTAAACAACAGAGGAGATTAAGTAATGTCAATGAGCAATGAGCCACACATGTAGAAATAACAAATTAAAAATTATTTTTTTCTTTTTTACGGTGTTTCAAAATACTGTACAGTAAACTGCCATTTTATTTGAGAATAATCCATGAATCAATAAAATTTAGAATGGGACTGGGTAAGACTCTGCACTCTTTACTCACTTTTACAACTCAATTCACCATCTGACAACTAAAGAAGGGAGAAAAACTTATTTTGGTAATTCTCCATTAACTCAGAGAAGTGGAACCATGAATTTTAATTTAAACTAACAAGATAATGAGGAGAGGAGTAACTTACTTTATTGATGAAATTAGAATGCAATATATTCTAAAAAAGACTAAAATATATTCAATTAGGCTAGTAATAACAACCCTATCCTTACCTCTATCCTTAGGCTCAGGTTCATTAATGACATAGAAGGAATATCCATCTGGAGATTCAAGAACATGGGTATCCCCTTCCATTTTAATAGGCCATTTTAAAGCTTTGGCTCTAGCTATCGATTCTTGGGATTTGATTGTGACGCTTAAGAAATCATTTCCTGTCTCATAATGAGATACTTCAGTATTCCAAGTAAGTTCCAGAACAAAATGATTATCTTCTGGTCCATAACCAATCATAGTTTTACTCCATCGATTGTTGTATGGTCTATAAAAATGGATATTTACAAATATACAGCTAAAGAAACAGTAAATCAACACTTTTAAAAGAAAATGAAATAGATAAATTTAAAACATAAATTTTGCTAAAGTTACACATTACCTCTCCCAACATGGCAGGTGGACCAAGGCAAAGATCACACGAACATGCATACTGTGCAATGTTTTCTTGTGATCTTGGAAATTCATGGAATGCCAAAAATAGATGGAGGTTACTGATCTCCACAATTTCCTTAAAGGGGGTCGCCAAATGAAACGATTTGACTTGAAATATTTGTACTTCTATCCAACCGCTCCACGCCAAATGAAACGATTTGGCTTGAAATATTTGTCATTGAAATAATGTAGACTGTAAATATTATAACATGCGCGTCCATGTGATAAACATGAAACGGTGGAGTGCTTGGACTGAGGAAGATTTCAGGAGACATACAAAAAATCACTCCACAGTTTTGGGAACAATAGCTGAAATCTAACCTAACCTAACATAAACAAATATAAATATAAGTGAGTAATATGTATGGCATAAAAAAAGATTTAAACGGCCCGAGTGACGATCACTCCATTTCATCATTCCAGTTTTTACTAACAGGCAGTGTTCATGCTAACTTATAAATGATAGGTTAGATTTCAGCTGTAGTCCCTACCTTTGAAATCTTCCTCAGTCCAAGAACTCAAGTCGCTCCAATCCACTGTTCCATTTCGAGCGATCGTCAGAAGGCAACAGACTCCACAGTAAAAGTGTTCATGTGATCTTAGCCATGGCACATCTGCCATGTTGGGCTACTTTATGTGAAGTAGTCTACATAAATACATATTTATGGAAGTCGATAACCAACATGGATTAAAGTGTTGATGATGGTGCATAAATTAAACATAAAAATAATCTATGAACTTCCCGCTTATAAAATGCAGAGAAAAGCACAAAGCTGCTCTAATTCCTGATTTTAAAAACTAGGCTTATTTCAGGAAAATTTGATTATACTTTCAGAAACTAAAATTGTAATTGTAAATAGTTCCGAAAGTTTCTAGAATAGTAACATAAAATAAAAGAAAGTATAATATTTTCCAATATAAACTTTCTGCAAAAAAAAACCAGAAACTTAGGCTGTTAGACTGTAAAATCAATATCTAACAGGTGCTTATTTCTCAGATTAGATAATAATCCCATCGGTTTTTATGCTTTGAAAACTATTATTATTACCTAAAACATAGTATCAGGTAAAATATAAACCAATATGCATAAAAATTTATTGTTTTGTTTCTTTATAAATCTGATGATCCTAATAATGGGGCATAAAAAAAATTAAAATATATTTTCTACACCTGGACTTAATCTCTAGACGCTATTTAAAAAAAAAAAAAACATACCCATTACATGCTGCAGCACAACCTTCTTTAAATTCTTCATGACGAAGAACTTTCATACCAAGAATGTCCCTGAAAAATAAGGCATTCTTTTGTCTATCTCCAATTTTAAAAACAAAATGCAATGCCCTTCCTTTCATTGTTGTTCTGCTGGAGAAAGAAGAGAAGCTAGTAATCAAAGTTCTTCCAAATACCTAAACATTAAATTAATAAATCAATTAAATTCGGCATAAATAGTTTGTAGAAACTTGAACAGTTGACTTACTAACTGGGTATAAAAGAATAAAAAAGAACTATTACGTGATTAACCTTGAAAGTTACACCTTAGATCGCTTTACAATAAATGTTGTAATAAACTAATCCTTCTGGTAAATAGGAAAAGTATGAATTGAAATTTGATGACGGTAATTTTTAATGTATAATATCTTTTAAAAAAGAGAACTTCCAATAAAGGTAACTGTGCTTTTTATATGAGAATGCAAGATAATTTCAAATTAAAACAGCTTGGAGAAGTAGGCTTATCAAAACCCGTTATCGTAACTAGTTCAAATTAAGTCAAGATCGATATTAAATAAAGATCTTTATCATATTTTTCTTGATAAAATATGTAGGTACTATTAAATTAAATGAAAACTTAGGTAAGCATTACAACCGAGAAATTACATATAGTTAACTGCAAAAAGTTCAGTGCAACCTGGTATAGGCACCTTGAGTAGAGACATCAAGGAATAGAACGTGTGGATTTAATGTTATTAAATGTTTATTCAAAGTAGAACTTAGAGAAGTAAACAATGTTCGTACGCAAAAATAAATCGATGCACATAGACTATAATCGAATGTTATTTAATCAGTTAAACATTTCTTTTATTAATCATGTAAAGCCAATAATGAAAGTATAAAATATGACCACAAAATCCCAAGTCACGTAAACGAATATTTAAAAAATATTAGATAATATTTACGAAATCGACAATAAATTTGTTGCGTCATCATATTTTTTATTCAAACGTGTTAAGAGTGTTTACAATAGATAGGCCAAACCTTCGAGTACTATGTGTTTAAATTAAACTAAAGTAAGAAAGGATCGTTCAAAATATATATATATATCCGAGATATGAAATCACATTACAGTGGTATTATTTGTTCTAATGCTGGATCAGCCAATTCACCCTCAAAGAAATTGTTTGTTCATTTGGTTAAAGGTCCTTATGAACTCCGACTAAGATGTGAAAAAAGGTTTAATCAACAGTTTGCCAACGTATTTTTATCAGAGTGGAAGGAATTGTCAATCACTGCGAAGAGAATGCGAGTACAATTCATATCCTAAATTATTTGGAATCACTAAAAACACAAAGCTGTGGAATGTTGGTTTTCGTTGATCCTTTAGTAACTTAGTTATTTGGGCTTCTTCATATTTAAATTTCAAGAAAACTAAACACCATTTCATAATTATCACATTGTCTGACTACCTATCCAAGTATGAACATTCTATCGGGACACTGATTATCTATTTATGGTAAGACCAAAAATTTTAATAAATTAACATAGATCAAATTTTATTCTTACTTTTTTGTAGCTTCTTGTCAGTTAATAAATAATTAGTTATTAATGTGAGGTCATAATTAGAAATAGTTTGGGTTCAATTGCAACCTTGGTTTGACCATCAGTTTGATGAAGATTTCGCGAAACAAATTTTGGTATTCCCGCTCTGGTTAGAAAATGGTAACAACCTCTAGAATTACGTTACGTTCAGCTCCTCAATTAAAAACTTGTTTATTACTGTCGACCAAAATCTTTCTTTGAAACCCCACATCGCCCAAATTTCCCGACGTTCAATAAGTACTCTTAAGTTATCCCATCGTTCTCGATATCTTTCACAACCTACCCGTGAACTCCTGGTATCCTCTCTTATCTTTCCCCACTTTGACTACGGCTGTGTGGTATAAGGGGGTCTTGAATTGAATCGAACAGATTGAAGCGGATTATGAACTGCTTTTTAAGATTTGTCTTCGGCACCTCGAGACGGGTTCACGTGTCCCACCTTAACGGCGAATTGAAGTGGCTCTTCCCCTCCAACAGTAGAAAATATTTTCTCGGATCTTTCCTATATCAAACTATCACCACCTAGTACCCTTCCTACATAAACAGCCTCCTACAATTCATGGAAATGAGAGCTGGATTTTTCACGACAGACTTTCGACCAGAGTTGTCGCAGGAGAGATGAAATTTCTTAGAAGAGTTGCTAACCGAACTCGGAGAGATCTTGAAAGAACATGAGAGAAGTTAGGGATGAAACCCTTAACTCAGATCTTTGAGAAGAAGCAATAGAAATGGTTCAGCCAAATGTGTGTTCCTCGAAGCAAGACCAAGAGGCAAGTTAAGGTTGTTGTGGATGGATAATGAAGCTTGATTGGGAGAGAAGAGAGGCGATGACCGGGACGGTTGGCATGCATGAGTCGACTCACATGGCGCTCTTAGGCCTCGTCCACAACGGAGCACCGACCCAGGCACTGCTACTAGTGCCTCGCACCAAGAAAAAAATAAACACTTTGTTTCCTATGGGACTGGCCACAACGAAGCCTCGCCCCGCGCACCGACCTTCGACCCTAGCCTAGCACTAAACCAAGCAATTGTTTCGTCAATTTTTTTAACCTCGACCATCACACCTTCCGGTCTCAGAACGTCGAGATTTATTAAAATATTTTTATATTATCTCGTTTTCACAAAAACCAATCATAACTGAATTTCTTTAATTGTTCATATAATGATGTACTTTAAAAATATAAATTTTTTTATCATTTTTCCCTAATAAAATAGCAAATAATATTCGCTTTAATATTTAATTTTTATGCTACAATTATTTTATTTAATGCTCAAGTTATTTTGATCCTACTTAATTTAATTAATCATATATATATATATATTTAAAAAATAGAATGTTTTTATTTGTTATTCGATTTGTTAAACTAAAAAATTGAATTATAATTATTCGGGCCAACTTTTCATTCGCTTTTCCTCTTATGTCTTGTGAACGGATGAATTATTTAAGAGTGAACTATTTGTATTCATTTATTATTTAAAATTGAATGAGATAATTAACTTGAATAACGAAGATTAGATAACGGATGATTCAGATTATCTGTTGAATAACGAATAAATCAATTGTAAATAACTAACGGATAAAGATGTATTCTTTATTCGTTATTTAGATAAAAAATTAATCGAATAACGCCCTACAAACAGTCGCAATACAAGCTTCAATTGATTATATTTTAATTCAACAATACTAACTAGGAGCAATAAGACAAGTGAAGACATATGCGGTTGGTTCCTGATTAAAATATTTCAAATGTTGTAGGCTTTTGTTTTTTAATTTCTTTTCCAATTCTTTGAAAATAATTCAAACAGACACTGGTAAATTAAATAATTTGCTCCTAGAAAATTAGGATTTCCAACCATATTATCTCCATAATCTATATTAGATAACTCCAATTCTTAATATTTCTAAGTGATTAAATCAATTTATAATCAAATGAACTATAAATATTATATATATATAATATCCGAAAAATCTTTCAAAATCTCGTCTCAAATCCTCGTACAAATGATGGAATTCACTATGCTAATACCGCCCCATATTTAAAAAATGAACTCCGATCCTTTTTCTTATTCGGTAATAATGATAGTAATTGGTTGAGATTGAATCCAGCGCTATATCTTCGTCAGAAAATGTTCCATACAACATGATGTCTGATTTTCAACCGAAGGGGCAGAGATATACCGTCCCTGCTAACTTTGGAGAGAGCTGATGGTGTTTCTCCGATGTGGACAGACCGGGGGCTAGGGGCGAGGGTACTAGGGTCGGTGCGAGGGATTATTCCAGGTTCCGGTGGGAAGGGCGGTTCTCCATTGTGGACGAGGCCTTACACTCAGAGGCAGAAAGGAGGAAGGAAAACAATAAGTATTAATTTGAGTTTTTGTTTCACAATTCTTTTATTCACTGTATTATAGTAACATTTATCATTGTCATGGTATGATTGAATATCTAGTTTTATTTATTCCAGCCTTAAATAATTTTATAAAACCTCTTTGCTTTTGGAAATAGAAGCAACAAGTTGATTATCCTATTCAAGTTGTGACCGGTTTGCAGACCTGTGGAATGCTACATATTAAAAATATAGATAAATATAAATATAAATAACTGGTGATTGATTTTAATTTGTATTTATCTATACTATTTTTGCCATCAGCAGGTTATGAAGTTTGCATTGGCTATGAAGTGTTTTTGTATATAAGTTTTCATATTAGGATAATTGTTTTGTTTTTATTGTCTAGCAATTTTCCTTCATAAGGTTTTATCTATATTCAGCATATTTGATAAATATTTAACTATTTAATTCTGTTTTTGTTATAATTCTCAAAGAACAAAAACAAAATCATTTTCTTTCATATAATCAGCGATCTACAGCTTACATTAGACAATGTGTTGAGTAATTTAATTGAATTATAGGCCTCTGCTTTAGTTAGGGTGTGTGTTTGAAGCTGACATACATATTTCATTAAAATTTAAGTTAATTATACATATACTTTTTGATGAAACTGTCAAGAAGTAGCCTGAGTGATGATGAATGAAATATTTAAGGATAGGTGGCTCTCTGAACTTTTGGTGTACTGTGGGAACATGTATTTTCTAGAATTGTCATCATGCCCTATAGAACAATCAGCAAGCTAAGAATTTAAAAAATTTACATTTTCTTATTATCAAAAATTGTAACTGATCTTTTAAATTATAACTTCATAGATTAAAATGTAGTAATATTTATTTGAAATTCTTATTCTGTCATCATCAACTATCCATATATACGAATATACGAGCATATTCTATCTATCTTCCGTAGTAACCGTACGTAGCTGTATATTTTAATATACCGACCCAGTCCCTATTTAATAGCATTATTTATGCATAGTTTGTTACATTATAGGTTTTATGCTATTTTGTAATGATTGTTGTTGTTGAAAAAAGTGGAAATAATTGAGAGATCATGAACTAATTCTGTAAAGAAGCAATTAGCCATTACATTCTTGAAACAAAATGACTAAGTTATTTTTTCGATGAAGCATTTATCAAAGATTTTTTGTTGATGATAGTTATTCTTAAAAACTCTATTTTCTAGATATATTTTAAACATTCCAAGTAGGCTGGTGCAGTAGCTATGCTCCTAAAATTAGGCAATGTCAAGCATGCTCAGACTGTTCTTTGATCAGAAATTATGCATCTGTAGTATATTATGTAAATCTAGTTTTAATAGGTTAATAAAATTTACTTATGTATGCATTTGGATGATGTATAGTCAAAAATCATCCAGTACTATTTTGTTTTATTAATGTTGGATGATAATTGAAAGACTAGTTTCGAATTCATCCATTCATCTTCAGTTCTAAAAACGCACAAAAATTCAAAAATAAGCAATTCAAAATATAGTATGGCTATATTATTATTATTATGTACATATATAGATGTGTATGTATATATATATATATATATATATACACATATTTTTTGGGGGGGGGAGGTAATTAGCTGCCATAGTTTATTTTTAATATTATGTATATATATATATATATATATATATATATATATATATATATATATATAATATATTATATTATTAAACATTTTAATAGTTTAAATATAAAAAAACAAGAAGGATTAAGGAAAAATTTATAGTTCAGTGCTGCTAAAAATCCTTAAATCACAATACTATAATTATAATGAATAAAACTGCTCTTTTAACTTAACAGTATGCTATTTTAGAATATATTTTATTTTTCAACTATTAGATATTTAGAAAATTAGCTGTCATACTTTATTGTTTACATATAATGTGTGTATATATATATATACACACATTTACATTATATGTTAACAATAAAGTATGGCAGCTAATTTCCCAATTATCAAGTAGTTGAAAAAGAGAATATGTTCTAAAATAACAAACTGTTAAATTAAAAGAGCAGTCTACTTTTTTCTATTGTAATTATAGTATTGTGATTTAAGGATTTTTTATCAGCACTGAGCTATATTTTTTTTCCTTGATCCTTTTTGCTTTTTTTATATTTAAACTGTTTGAATGTTACGTTATTTTTATTAGGTAACAGAATTTATTATGTCAATCATTGTTACATATATATTCTTCCTTTATCATTTGATAACCTTTTCTTTTACAGATAAAATCCCGTGCCTTCATTTCACATTTTAAAGATACTTTTTTTGAGTTACTTTTGGAAGCCTTTAAAAAATGGAGCCATTGATTGGTAAGTGTTTAATGCTGAACTGATTGATTACTTTTAAATATGAATTGAAATTTATTAGTTTGCAGGTATTAAAAACTTTAAGAACATTGTTTTTTTTTTATATATTTATACTTGTATGACTACTGTTTATTATTGATCAATTTACTTGAATTAAGCTGTTCATTCAATTTTAGATGTTTTTATACTTCAGTTAACATAACTTCTTTGTCAAATGTTACATTCAATCATTAGTTAATCTTACAATTAATTTATAAAGTGATTATTACAGATAAGAGCCCGATCTATAGTAGGAAATTTATTTTCTGTTCTATTAGCCAGGAATTAATTCTAGAGAATGGAGGGACACTGAGCCTTAAACCTTTGATGAGTTAGGGAAAAGACTCACTGCTCTGCTGAAGTCAATTTTGCTTGACACTCAAGTGAATCTAGTGTTTTCCATGGTTCCTCTCAACACAATGAGATTTTTTCTGTATAACATTCTGTTGTTGAGCAGTCCAAGATAAGCTTTTTATGCCTATTGTGCCAATGGAAGAAGTTCAGATAGTGGACCTATTGGTCCTTTCCTATACCAGATTACTTAGTGTTTGCTGCTCTGACTTAACCAGAGCAGTAGTGTCAAGATTCATATTACACAACACTGCCACAAAATTAATATTTATAGAATCAAGCTGGAATCAAACCCAAATCAGATGCTTTAGGACACAAATGTGCTTGCCCATTTTGGCCTCTCCTTAAAATTTTGTGTTAGGAACAATGCATAAACTTTTTTTGTAATTGAAAAAAAATAAGGAAATTAATGAAGATTTTCAAATATTTATTTAAAGTAAAGTTTAATTTATGTAAAATTACCATTTTACATACCAGTGCTTCTTCTTCCACCTCTTAGAAAAAGTTTCAATTTCATTCCTTATCTGTTTCTAATTGACTTGCCATTAGCTTTATAAACCTGTTCACGAACTTAGGTTGCTGTTTGATCTCTTTTCCAAATATTCTTACAGTCAATATCTTTTGCTGTCATTCAATTTTACCTTTTGAATTTCAGTCCTTTTGATATTGAAAATTTTGAAAATTTTATGGTTTCATTAGAATTGTTTCAATGATTGTTACCTCCTTTTTCATTTTTCTCAAAATCTTCTTTTACATCACTGAATTGGTGTAGAATATTTTTGTCTGTATATAAATATATAGAGTAGAGCATTGAACAGCCATGGAAACGCATTTCTTAGGAATAACCGCTGTAGAGATTATGTTTCCCAGAAGAATTGTTGGTTGTTGCATTGTCTAAAGCGAGAGAGACTGTTTCCAAAACGAAGCCATTGGGGAATGAGCTGGATATAGTCTCAGTTAAGGCAAACATATGGAAACACCAACTTTGTTATTTTGAACATGTGTGAAGAATACGTGACATCTGTTAGACCTAATGGTAAATGGAGGCCAGATCAGAGGAGCAAAGATTGGTATGGCAACCTAGTGTGACATACAGGGAGTACTAGGAAGGATTGGGAAGATTGAGAGTAAAAACGTGGTTCCAGATGCGCTAAATGGCCGGAGATAGGAATGAGTGGCGGAAGTGGACCAAGGCTCGTGCTCTTCACAGAGAGGCAACAGGAACATGAGAACGAAGAAGAAGAAGAATTGGTGTAAAATTTTATTTACTGCTTCCAACAATACTAAAATTCATGATTAGGTCCTCAAATTGAAATTTGCATTTACATGCCCAACCTGAAAAACAAAATTATATATTTTCTGGATGTCCTAATGAGTTTTGTTTAATGTATTTTTTTATTTATATTGATATTTGATCATACATACATTTCATTTCTGGTTCAATTTCTTAATTCCTAAATTTTAGTTATGGTTTTCCTAAGTTAATAAAAATATGCTCAACCAAAAAGGTCACTGATTATATATATGTGCTTCAACAGACTCTAATTACTCATTTATTATTACATTTTTAGATGTAAACCATTCAAATAAAAAATTGTATCTCTGGAAGGATATTTTCTCATTAGTTTTCTCGTGATTTGTGTTTGATTCCAATTTATTTTTCCACTGACTTGTAACTAATGTGCAAAATGTATAGTATAGTAAATAGCTAGCTGTTATCAATCTATCACTATGTATTTATATTTTATCATTGTATAAATATTTATTTATATTTTTTTCCACAGCTTTATTGAGTGTCTCTGACAAAACAGGGTTGATAGAATTCGCCTCATCCCTTTCACGCTTAGGGTTTAAATTAGTGGCATCAGGAGGTACTAGTTCAGCTTTAAGAACCGCTGGAATCCTGGTCTCAGAAGTATCTGAATTAACTTCAGCCCCAGAAATTCTTGGTGGAAGAGTCAAAACCCTACACCCAGCTATTCATGGAGGTATATTTTATTAATTGAGCAAATCCTTGTAAATAAATATAGCATTATTGTGTAATAAACTTAACTTGCTGCTTATTTCGCTTGCCTGCTCTCTTGTAAAAAAATATTTCTGCATGTATTTCTTTAAAACCTGATTTATGTTGATGATAATGATATGTAATAGAATACTCTGGTTACTGACTGAGCATGGGCCTCCTCTAAGAGCATCCTCCACTTTTCTCAGTCAAGCCGAAATTCTCTAGTTAGTACTAAATCTTGACCACCTCAGTTTTAATCTTCTAATTTTTCTATTCCACTTAATAGAGTCTCTGCTAGTGTTCTACCTGGGATATTGATGTCAGTTATACTCATCGCAGGCCCAACTAATCTAAGTCGTCAGAATTTCATGAATTGTACAATATTCATATTAGAAAATACGATTCTCTTGATGTATATCAAATAAATATTTTGTTCTTCCATATAGTCAGTTTAAATTTAATTAGAGTACTATTTTCAAGTATACATGGTATCTTCAGAATTAGATACTATAATAGTATAAATTTGCTTGAAGATTTTTAAATTAATTCACTAGTTTATTCATTGCATTTTTTATTTATACTTTTATAAGCTATTTTATTGAAATTAGAGGTTATGTTTTAATTTGTGTTGTTATAGAATTTATTTGTTTTCTATGACTGGTTACATTAATAGTGTATTATCTTTTTTTCAATTCTTTTTGTAGACTTAAATTCCTTTCATTTTATTCCTCTTATTTTTTTAGCAATAAACTTTAATAATAGGTAAAGTGCCTGAAATTATATATTTCCCTTCAACTTGAATCGATTAATGAAGGTCTCATTTTAGAATAAATAAATGCGTTATCATAAATTATTTAAGTTCTAAAACTAGTTATAAATACATTTAAACCTATAAATCCAGTAAAATAATTATAAGAAACACCAAAAAAGTCATAATAATTAGTTTATAAAGAAAAATTATAATCCAGTCAAGCTCCTAACAATACATAATTGGGGTGATTAGATTTTGGATTTCGATATTGAAGATCTATCTTCCTTCGGGCAGACTCTGCATTCGATGTACTAACTGTCCCAAAAACATAAGCTGATCTGTCAAGAGGCCACACCCACTATTAGCTCTGCAAAATTAGTAACGCTATACTGTCTTCACAAGGTAAAAAGTCCTAACTCCAAATGATTGATCTAAATACATTTTAATAGTTTAACCCAAATTGGTCAAAAATCTAAACCTTTTTATGACATTAGAAGGCCCTAAAACCAAAGAATTGGATACAACCATTGGATTTAGGACTTTCTAATGTCATAAAACGATGTAATGTTTAGACGAATTCGGGTACACTTCAAAAATGCATTTAGAAAAATCATCTGGGGTTAAGGAATTTTAACAATTATTTACTAATAAATAATAGTAAGTACTATATTAAATTAACAGACAGTGATTGAATTTTTTTACTTATTTTACATTCTAATAGAAACAGAAATAGAATTTCATTTAGAGCTATAGGTAATTTGTTGTTTTCTTTCCTGATGGGTACAATGAGAAGGATCCAAAATTTCATGTGTTTATTTACCTATTACCTATAATATGTAATATAATTTTTCCTTTTATAGGAATTTTAGCAAGAAACATTGAAAGTGACCGTGGTGATATGGAAAAAATGAAATTTGATCTGATTAGATTAGTTGTGTGCAATCTTTATCCGTTTACAAAGACCATCGCTAAAGTGGATGTTACAATTCCTGAAGCAGTTGAAAATATTGATATAGGTATGATTTTCTATACATGATGTGTATGCTTAAAATGTTTATATTTGATTTATCATGCTATTTGGTATACTCATGATTGGGTGAACTAAATTTGATATTTAGTATTGATATATATTTGGTATAAATATTCTAAAAATAATAAGAACAGTTTTGTACACGTCAACTCTAAAAACCAAATTATTAATTTAAATTTTATTTACAAAATAAGAAATGCTATTTTGATACATCATTTGAAATCTTCTTAGCTCCTGTTGGATGATTCTCTTGTTTTTCATAATTACAATTAACAATGTTTTCTAGTTAATTTAATTAAGTCTTTACTCGCTGACCTATATTTAATTTTACTTTTAAAACTCATAAACTGACTCAAATTCACTCTTTCTTGGACTTTATTCACTTTAAGACATAAAAGCTCTTCACCTCTTGCTGGCTAATGATCAAAAGACTCCTACCTACTCCCAAGCAGGTGCAAATCCCCCAAAAATGACTTGCCAATCAAGAAGGCTTAATTTGTGCATGGATATTCTTTGTTTTTCGTAATTTTTTTTAAATGTCCATATTTATATTTATTTTTACTTTCTTGTATGAAGTAAAGGAAGTATTTTATTCGCGAAAATTTTCGGTTTTCAGATTTCAACGGAAATATCCATTTTGACCATCCCTGAATCCAATTTGACTAGTTTCGTCGTGGCGTCTGTACGTACGTTCATTCGTATCTCGCATAACTCAAAAACGGTTAGCCTTAGAAAGTTGAAATTTTGTATTTAGGATTGTTGTAAAATCTAGTTGTGAACCTCCATTTTTGGTCACTGCTTGATCACCGGAAGTGGTACTTTACTTGAAGGTCATAATTGATTTTTATCAAAAATTATATTAAAATACTATGCAAAACTTCTCAAATTTAGTATTTATAACTTATATATTGATTTAAATAACATACTAGATTTTGGTCTAAATTGGAAAACCGGAAGTGGTACTTTACTTGAAGGTCATATTAGACTTTCGTCAAAAAATATATTAAAATATAATGTAAAACATCTCAAATTTGGTAAATAGAACTTTTATATCGATATAAATGTATTTACTAGATTTTGGTTAAGATTCGTGAGCGGAAAAGGGTTCTTTACTTGAAGGTCATAATAAGCTTACATCAAAAATTATATTTAAATTAATAGAGAAATCATTTGTTTTGGTAATAAAGGTTACAAACGCAATTTGGTTTCCAATCCAATTCAACATTTTTATTACTTGTTTTAAGTGTTAAAATTGAGTCTAAAATACTAGTTTTCCTCCCCATTTGTGAGATCAACAAGTCTTCATCATGAGAATAAGTTTAGTTAAGTGGAGTTTTCTGCTTAAAATGTCGAAACTGTCCATTTCTAATGCTTTATCCAGTGATATTGACAGTTTTATTGTTGTCATGGAACATGAAGAAATATCTTGGAAACTAGTTACCTACTGAAGGAAAACTACATATAATAACGGAATGAGACCTCCAGTAACAAGAGTGTCAATAGATGGATGTCGGGTCGCCGAGTGTCAATCTTCAGAAACTAGTAACCAAATTCAGTATCACTTTTTGAGCCACGGATTTATAATTTAACAGGCGTACAAGGAAGTCATGTGTTGCCCACATCAGATATTTTAGTTTAAACAAAAATATTTTCATGCTTGTATAACAAGTTTATTTTAACTATATTTTTAATATATGTAAAAATTCTAATTTTTGATGACTTAAACAAGTACTTGTTCCATTGCTCATTTGATTTTAACATTTTAATAATTTTAATGCCAAGAGTTATTCTATTTTAAATAAAATTGTTTGAAATCCATTCTTTTGTATAAAATTATTATATTTAATGATACTTAATTAACATTTTAACTCTAATTAATTTTATTGTTACAATATATTTGGTAAATGGATATTTACCAGCTCATTTTTGGCTGATTATTTTTCTCTTCTGATATGTTTACTATGTTGATTAGTGACTGATAAAAGGCTCATATTGAAGCTAATTAAAAAAAAAGATTTTTGCTTTTATATTATGTAATTCTTCCTATATTTATAAATTCAAATTGCAGTTGTCGAAAAAACTTGGTCTGGCAATTTTGATGTATAGAAATATTGAAATTTTTTATCATTGACTTATAGATGCTTATGGTGCATGTTAGAAATAACAGTTAAATTTTTAGACTTGAAGCAATTTTCGAAGCTTTGAAAACAAATATTAAATGATCACACTTATCTATAGTTGCTGATTTTATGACAAGTACATGTTCTGACAATATACTTATAAACTGTGTATAAGCTTAAAAAATAAAATAATATATAGCGATTTTTTTTATTTTACGGCAAATTACTAAAAAAACATTAAATGTATAAAGACTTTTTATCAATATCAATACTTTTATCCATTGTGCCTTACATAAAATTTGGTTTTGAATATATAATGCCTATTAATTGTTATCCAACTATTAAAATGTTAAGTAATCTTTAATAATGATAGCATATCAACCCTCTCTCTTAAGTGTATATATTTAATATTTTATTACTATCAGTTATTGAAATTATATCTGCATTATAATTTCCACTCATTGGATGTGCTGAATTAATAATGTGAATTTTTTAAGAATCTGTTCCTTAGGAGTACTCAGTTTATTTGAGCAAATGGACCATATGGAAGTTGTGATCTTTATTATTTAATTTGAGAAAAATTATGCTGATAGTCGACCAAATTAGAAATTGTCAGCATGATACAATATAACAGGCAAGATGGCGATATACAATTAAGTTAAATTAAAGAAAATTATTGTCTTGAATACCTCGCATCTTTAGTGATTTCTTAGGCTTTATTTTCATGAAATAATTAGAATTCGAACTTATTTAGTCAACTTATTATTTTTGTTCTAATTTTTAGTATCCAGTTAAAGGTTTGAAATATTTTTTAAGTTGTCAAAGCACTGTAATTACATGGACAGATATATCTTAGATCATGACTGAGGTAGGTCTCAGTTAGTCATTTAGTCAATGAGAAAGTGATAAGAATAACAATGCAAGAAAATGGATGGAATGCTTGCTGGAAAAACAACAAGAAAACATAAGATTTCTGTGAGTAACTAATAATTAAGGAATGTACTGACAGTATAAGAGAAGCAGAATAAATCAACTTACATATAAATAAAGATAAGATGAAATATATGATAAAGAATGATAAGATGAAATATATAATAAATAAAGATAAAATGTGTAATTAATACATGATAAATAAAGATATGATGAAATAAATGATAGCCGAAAAATAATTATTTTTGTGGAGAATAAATGGAAGAACAAAATCTGACAGTTGACAGATTCAAATACTTCAACTACACTAAAACCTCGATAAAGGATCAACTAAACCAGTTTATAAGAAGCACAAATAAAGCTTTATCCATCTCATGAGTACAGAAATTCAGAAATATCTCTTGAAAGCCTAAGCTGAGGGCATAAAATTTAATAAAGCATTTTCTGATCTTCCGAAGAGTGGCCTTGTCTCCTCATGATATGCCCACTCAGCACTATCAAGAGAAAGACTTCCCACACAATAATTGGAGTGATAACATTTTATGTACATTATCTTATAAATAAAACAATAATAGCTATGTTAGTAGTTATAAATTTTTAAATATTAATAGTCATGTCTCTTAGGTTTTTTTGTATCATTACCACGAAAAAACAGCTTATTTCAATAAAACTTTTTTCCAGTGTTATATAGAGCTCTAAGAAGGTTTGAAGCTGTATCAATCTACCATCCACCACCTTACAACCAAATGGTGCAGAATCAAAAATCTAGATTTTTTGTCTGCTTTTCCTAGAAAGAGGGGTCAACCAATTTAGACCAAACTTCAAATTGTTATTTAGCAAACCAAAAGAAATATAAATATTTAGAAAAATATTTATATTATTAATTATTAAATGATATATATTTTGTATCTAAGTTATATAATATAAAATTATAGATTACGTAATAGTTCTTTTTAGCCTTGTATAAAATAAGCAATCACCAGGGTTGTGACTGCTGTCAAAAAAAGGGCTGATGATTGCAGTTGTTTGGATCATGGCACCAATGTAAGACTTGATCCATTGTTTTTTAATTATCAAACTTTTTCACTCATTAAAATTCTTTTTTAGGTGGAGTGACATTACTCCGAGCTGCAGCTAAAAATCATGACCGAGTGACAGTCGTTTGTGATCCTGCTGATTATAACAGTATAATTTCAGAAATCTCTGAATCTAAGGACAAAGACACATCTTTGCTGACAAGGTATTGGCTGATTAAAAAATATATGAAAATATTATTAATATTTTGAACTACAATTAACTGCTGCTGTTCTATGCTGAGGACATTAATCCAAAGATAAGCTTCCTTTTCCATTTTACAAATATTCTTTTTACTTTTCTAAATTGAAATTTTACAATTTCATCATATTATTCTGCAATAAATATAATTCTATCTATTTTCTGGATTTTATTTTACCATTTACGAGCACTCACTGGATAGACAAAGTTTCATCATTCATTGTTAGATCAAAGAGTAGGTTTGTATGTTTGAAGCCAAAGTTTCAAGCATTGTCTCTACATGATCATCACTACTTAAAATTGAAAAGATTGAAACAAATATATGTATTTTTATATATAACCCACCATATCTACAAATGAAGGGAAGTGAAAGCCCCTTCCTCAGTGAACAGGCAAACTTTAACTAAATTAGAAGAGATTGGAGTGGGGGATAGATTGATAACACTGTTGCGGTTGGTGAAACTTCATCTGATTTTTTTATTTATTCTAATTGGCTGGATATGGTTCTGAAAGCAGATTCTGGGATAACCGCTTAGTCATCTTGAATAATTTCTAGATGCTTTAACAAATATCTCTTACGCATTCTATTTCATCCTAGGGAAGGGTAAAAGATTGTTCTAGGAGCTATCATATAATAATAAGGTTATGCTTTGAGTTTTGCCTTGCTGCTAATGCAATTAAATGATTAAAGTTATTCTTTTAGTAATTCTGAAACCTAGTTTTATGTATTTACATTGACTAAAAATAATTATTGTTTTAAATAATTTATATCACTTTGATAATGCAATATTCTGTTGTTTTTTTTTCCAGAAAACAATTGGCTCTTAAAGCCTTCACGTGCACTGCAGATTATGATTCAGCAATCAGTGATTATTTTCGTAAGGAGTATTCTCCTAATGTGTCACAAATTACTTTGCGATATGGTATGAATCCTCACCAGAAACCAGCTCAAATATTTACTACTCTTTCTAAGCTTCCATTGGATGGTATGCTTTATTATCTGTAATTTTTGTCAACTATTAACTGTATATTTGTATTCTCTGGATAAAATTTTTAATTGGCTATTGTTTTCAGTTGTTAATGGCTCTCCTGGTTTTATTAATCTTTGTGATGCACTAAACGGTTGGCAGTTGGTAAAAGAGCTTTCTTCCGCTCTAGGTTTGCCTGCTGCAACATCTTTCAAGCATGTTAGTCCGGCTGGTGCATCAGTTAGTACACCTCTGAGCCGTGAGCAGGTTAGTTTGTTTTTTACTCAATAAACATTTATGAAATACAGTCAAACCCCTTGACTGGCATGTATTTCTGATGCTTTTGATGAAGTTTTCATCTCTTGGAGTATAACAGATCACTACTTTGCAACAACTTTGGCCATGCACTCAGAAAAGACGTTTCATAAAGATTTGGCTTTCTTTTCAAACTGGTGTGTCCTTTTGTTACAGTTTTTGGAACCAACACTGAGTAGATCCTTCTTTAGGATCTTCCACTGCAGAACATTTTGCACCTTCCTTGGTCCATTTTGTTTTCTACTTAATTTACAAAACCAAAAATATGGCTGAATATCTAGAAAAAGATTTGTTTGATCCATAGGTTTTTATAGCCCAATAAAGACAATAAATTTAAAACTACCACATTTTTTTTCTTGATCTACATTAGTATATATTAGAATAATTTAATAAAGCTTTTTATACCTGTCAATTAATTGTTTTTTTGTCTTTTTATATAGGCTCGGTTATGTATGGTTGAAGATCTATTTGAGAAACTGACTCCCCTTGCTATTGCATATGCTAGAGCTCGTGGAGCTGATAGAATGTCTTCTTTTGGGGACTTCATAGCGTTATCTGAGCCTTGTGATGAAATCACTGCAAGAATAATTTCAAGAGAGGTATGGCTTTCACTAAATATATAAATAAAACAATTTTAAAATCTTTTGTTGTAGTACAGCATTCCAGGTTGCAAGTTGCAAATTATGCTTGATCTTTATGCCGCTAAAACCGGAATAAGATGCTAGAAAAAAGTGCAAGAATGTGATGAAATTGCTCATTTAACCAATAACTTTCTGTTTAATGTTTTGATTTATTAAGTTGTTCTGCATTTTGCCATTAATAAGTTTTGCTGTTATTATTTTATGCTGTTAATAAGTTTTAATTAATGCATCATAATGCGCTTTCTAGGTTTCTGATGGTATAATTGCTCCTGGATATTCAGAAGCAGCACTGGTCCTATTAAAGAAAAAGAAAGGAGGAAATTATTGTATATTGAAGATAGACCCAGCTTATACTCCTAGCAAAATGGAAAGGAAGACACTTTTTGGCCTTACCTTAGAACAGTGCCGAAATGATGCAGTGATTGATAAAAATCTATTTAACAATGTTGTGTCAAGTAATAAAGAGGTGTGCATAGTTTTGTTTTTTATTAAGTTAATTGCATGAGTTAATGATTGCTTTTAGTTATAATTATAGTTGTTGCTCAAAACCATTGGATAATATCAAGCACTTAAAAATTCCTTAATAATTACCTCAATTTTCTTAAATTCTATGCATATCAAATGGTTTAGTATTCGAGAGCTTTTTCTGGATTCGGTGTCAACCATACTTTTATTAAACTATAAGCAAATATATTAATAATGATAAAAAAGGTACTAATGATTGAAAAAAAGTAGTTTACAAAAATTTATTTTTTTTTTTTTTTGTAAATCTATGTATCAATTGTTGAGCTTACTATTTCAGAATAAGTGGACAAAAGAAATGTAATTGTTAGATTATTGTATATGACATATATTACAAAGTATCTAACAGTAGCTTAAAACTTCCATATCATCTGCCAAGATCAGAACATTCGTCAATTAAATCATAGTAGAATATTCTAAATTACATTACATGGCATAGATATTATTTCTATTTTAATTGAAGACTTATCAGAACTATTGATATCTAAACTATAAATAGAAATCTCTATTTTGTAGTTAATATTAAATGTTTTAATCAGGGCTGGAACTAGAATTTTAGTCGGGGAGGCAAGCTTAATTTTGCTGCTACTTCTTTCACCCCTCTCCTCCTCTCTCCAATAAAAGTTAACAGTTTCATAACAGTATTTTCGGTAATATATTTCGAAATAAATATCATCTTATAACATATACTCATTTTATTGACTGTATTCAAAAAGCGAACAAATATTTTCTACTTATCCTAGAAATATAATTTTTCTTGAAATTCTAGTTTCAGACCTAGTATTAATCATATATCACCAAACTCTGAATTTTTAAATAGTAAACAATAAAAGAAAAAAAAATTGCAAGGATTTATTATTAATTTTTAGCTTCCTGAAAGTGCTGTACGGGATCTTGTAGTAGCAACAATAGCTCTGAAGTATACACAAAGTAATTCAGTAGCTTACGCACGTGATGGACAAATAATTGGGATTGGAGCTGGCCAGCAGAGTAGGATCCACTGTACAAGGCTGGCTGGTGACAAGGCAGATAATTGGTAAATCAAAAATGTTTTCATGTAAAAGCCTAATGTATTTTTATTTTTAAGAAAGAAGTTGGTCCGGGAGGAAGGAGGAGGGGGTGCGGCCAAAGACTAACACACTAATGAGTTTGATTTATTTATTAATTATAGCCATACTTATTAGTGTGTTAGTCTTTGACCGCACCCCTCCCCCTCTCAAATAACAAAAGGTTATTATTAGGCACATACACTAAAAGGTTCTTCCTCAAGTTGTTTACCTATATATGCACACATAAAACAATACATACTGGATTTTTGAAAATGCCAGAGCGTGCATTAGAAATACTGTATACCATGCAATTCATAATTATTTTCAAAATTATCTGTTACTTACAAGGGCCACAAATGCCATTTTAACCATCTCCATATTAACTCTAAGTGGTAAACTTAATGAAATTTATTCAGGTCTCAGTGTTTTTAGGAAATATCAAAAAAATAAAATAAAAAGGAACAAAAATCTAGTTAATTTAAGTATACTCCTTTAAGAGGTTGTCTTATAGAACATTGCACAACAATTAAGTACTTTTATTCTAGTGTGAAACTTATAATAAATTTGTTGTTGCCATAACTTTTTGTTATGCCTGTTAATTTATTTTCTTTTATAGGTGGCTGAGACAACACCCTCGTGTCATTGGTATGAAATTTAAGAAGGGCATTACAAGAGCTGAAATATCAAATGCTATTGATAACTATGTTAATGGTTCTTTAGGTAATATATTTTAAGCTCTTAAGTGTATATTTTTTAGTAATAAGTGTTAAAATATTAAAGACCGGATAGGGTAGGTTTTCAATAAAGGATGGATTATTTTTGAGATAAGCACTTAAATATAGGTTTAAATTTTTGAGCTAATTGACAGCTTATATCTCTAATTATAAATTATGAACTTTCAGGTAAAGATATGGATTTGAAAACTTGGGAATCCAAGTATGAAGAAATACCATCTCTTTTGAGTGATGAAGACAAACAGGAGTGGCTCTCTAAACTCAGTGGTGTCAGCTTGTCTTCCGATGCATTTTTCCCATTCAGTGATAACATAAATAGAGCACATATGGTAAGATTAATGTATTAAGTTTATTTAAGCTTTTCATATTTAATTAATTATAGTTTATCTAGAACTTTTTCAACATTAGTGTAATTACTATATAGTTTAGCTGCTTTGTAATTAACCATTCTGTGTCTTAGGTGCCTCCTATACTATCAATATTAATGCCATAGCCTAACCTTACTGCTACTGAAAAAAATAGGCCTCTCTAAAAAATATTATTTTTTCCCTTGCCTCCCTATCTTTTAATAAATATAATAATATAGATACATTTTAAATAGTAATAACAATATACAGAAACATACTGAAAACTAGGTTTTCATTGCAGCCAGTGCCAAAAATCCTGTTTTGTATAAAAAAGGATGTTACAAAAAATAGGAACACTCACATTGCTTTGCAATACAAACATTCATTCTCTCCACTAAGATTCACCTAAAATTGAATTATGGTTTCATTTTTAAACTTACGTTTCAGTGAACTATCACATGATAATTCTATCATTTTTTTCTTTTTCTATAGTTGTCAGTTCAAATTCATCTTTATTGTCAATAAATGGATTCTGTATCCATAAAACCTTTGAGAAATCAGGAAAAATGCAGCACTAATCCATACAAGTGTTCAATACAAATATTTTTGCTGGCTTCAAGTATTAGATGTTCCAGAAATCTTTTGAAATTGAAAACATATCCAACTCATTGTTTTGTAGATTTGATTTCCATAACTTCAGCTTTTTAATGAAACTTTTTACTTTGCCAATTTTCCAATAGGTTATTCTTTCATGCAACTAGTGGTCATTTTTTGCATTACAGAAACTGAGCGTTTGCCTTTGCACCTTTGTGCCATCTTTAGAATTTTCTTCTCCGGATAATTTTTTAATAGTAATTAAACAAATGTATAGAAATGCCAGAAAAATAAAAATAAACATTACTTTACTGAATTTGTACTTATGTCTCAATATTAAGTTAATTTATTTGTAGGTATGGTATGAATGTTAATTTTTTGCTAGAAATGTTGGCGCCTCTCTGACTATAGCCTCTCCCAGGAATCTCACTTCCCAGATTGGAAACCGCTGCTATCATGTGTATGCAAAAAGTGGTTCCTCCATGGTTGATAATTATCTAAATGAATAATAATAATCGTGGATATAAGAATGATGAGTAATGACACAAAGCCATATTTTCCTAAGCAATATTATTCAAAAGTGTATAACTTGACATTAATGATAATCATTGCTTTTATCCATTCAACTTTTTTTTATTATATTCAATTCATATGACTTATATTAGGGGAGGGTCTATCTTTCAAGGACAGTTTTAATCACTGGTAAATAATTCAAAACATAAACTTCGATTCATTAAAAAACATGGGGAACTGATTGCAGCTAACAATAGCTGCACAAACATAATTAAAACCAATGGCAATAAAGACAGTAATAACCCACATTTTTTATGGTTATTACCCAAATATAAAACAACATTTAAAATGTTTTTTGGTCTCATTGTTTTTAAATAAAATGACAGTGTAGATAGCAAAAAACCAGTATTTTTTAAGATTTTAAATTTATTTATGTTCAAAGAAGAATTAGAAGTTTTCTTATAAGATTTGTGAAGTATAATATAATAAAATTATTATAAGTGAATTATAATATAATTCTTAAATGTACTAAATATATTAATATAATACAATTCTTATATTATAAGACATATAATAAAATACACTTCGCAAATCTTATAAGAAGTATTTTTTAAGGAAAAACAAAATAACTTAATAAATAAAGTTAATGTTTTTTTTTTCCTTTTTCCTCACAGCTTAAAATGAGAAACAAGTAGCAACATTATCCTGAAGTTAAAATAATTAAGTTTGTGTAATGAACTTGCTTCCACAGGTATGCCGTCATGATAACAATTGGGGACACCTATGTATGCACCTGTGGAAGCTTTTTCTTATGTAGAAAGGCATACTTACCCATGGATATTTCATTCCTTGTTAGCAAGCTAAAAATCATCTCGTTACCAATTTCCAAAACAAACGTAATACTTTTGGCGATCAATTACCCTCTTGACTTAAACTTATGCACTTATACCATCTTGAATCCAAAAATAAGTTCTTGTATTCTCGTTTTGAAATATATTTTCTGTTTGTTTTTCTCTTTTTATCTCCTTAGTGCTGTTAGGCATGGAGCTGCCTCGGCGCATCTGTTATCTCTATTCAGAGCCATTCTTAAAATATTTCTATTTTTTTATTTAGAAGATTAACTCGATTTTAACAGATAATATATTTATTTAAAAATAAGCATACAATATAAAAAAAAATAATAGTCATTTCTTAAATGTGTCCATATCAACCAGTTTTTTTATTTTACTACTGATAAGTCTGATAGGTAATGGAATTAAATATAGTAGGGAAGTTGGGATAGCTAATATCAACATGAAAGTAGTTTGCTAGTTTCTCATGGGTGAGGTGGTAAAAAAATAGTTTCTATTGAAAATTTAGAAAATTCTCTCACATTTCTTGTCTATAATAATTGCTCTAGAACAGTGATTCTTAACTTTGGATGTGATAAAGCATTTCCTGAGATGTTTGAGAATTTTCAAGTTTTCAAGGAAAATAATACATTATTTAACAATTGTGCAGAAAAGTATCTGTTTTTTATTTCATTTATTTAATATTATTTTATTTGCAGAGTGGTGTTAGCTACATAGCCAGTCCTTCTGGTTCGACAAATGATGCTGAAGTAATTGAAGCCTGTAATAAGCACAATATTGTGTTGGCACACACTAATCTTCGTTTGTTCCATCACTAATTAAGATGTATTAATTTTAACCCTTAATCCAAGTTGCTATCTATAATTGATTTGTATACACTGATGTGTGGTATCCTTGAATAAGAAATTAAATTTGTACAAGTTGATAACATTATCAATTGTAGTAAAGATGTTGAATTTTTTGTAAAGTTTATGTTAGTTTGATGATAAAAATTATTATTTGATGTTAATGCTTGAAATCATTATGATTTAAAATAAAATTATATTTTACCAAATACTTATTGATGTATGTCACTAAATAAAATTATAAGGCCATATTTTTATATTGTTAAAATAAAATTTTACAAATATATTGCTATTTATTTTTATTAGTGCTAAATTTTCTCTTTTTATTGTTTCTAATTATAAATTGATAATTTTATAATTGAAAAATATCCGATGTGGATAGCACATGATTTCCTTGAAAGCCTATTAAACTATAAATCGGTGGCTCAAAAAGTGATCCTGAATTTGGTTACCTCTTTCTGAAGTTTGCAGTATCTCAAAAACGACACTCGGTGTCGCGAAAGCCATCTATTGACACACACACTCTTGTTTCTGGAGGTCTCATTCTGTTATTATATGTCGGTTTCTTTCAGCAGGTAACTAGTTTCCAAGCGATTTCTTCCTGTTCTGTGACAACATTAGAACTGTCAATATCACTTGATAAAGCATTGGAAATCGACAGTTTTTACATTTTAAGCGGAAGAACCAACTTAACTTATATCTTATTCTCCTGCTGCAGATTTGTTCATCTCACAAATGGGGAAGAAAACCAGTATTTTACACTAAATTTTAACACTTAAAACAAGTAATAAAAATGTTTAATTGGAGTGGAAACAAAATAACTTTTGTAAACTTTATTACCGAACCATATGATTTCTGTGTTTAATTTTAATATAATTTTTGATGTAAGTTTATTATGACCTTAAAGTAAAGTACCCTTTTCGGATCTTCAATTCAACCAAAATCTATTATATTACTTGTATTGATATAAAAGGCTAATTTACCAAATTTGAGATGTTTTACATTATATTTTAATATAATTTTTGATGAAAGTCTAATATGACCAATTAAAGTACTTCCGGTTTGCCAATTTTGACAAAAATTTATTATATTTATATTAGTATGCAAGTCTTAAATACCGAATTTGAGAAGTTTTGCATTAATTTTAATATAATTTTGATGAAAATCAGTAATGACCTTTAAGTAAAGTACCACTTCCAGTGATGTAGTGACCAAAAAGGGAGATTTACATCTAGATTTTACAACAATCCTAAATACAAAATTTCAACTTTCTACGGCTAACCGTTTTTGAGTTATGCGAGATACGTACCTACAGACGTCACGACGAAACTAGTCAAAATGAATTCAGGGATGGCCAAAATGGATATTTCCATTGAAATCTGAAAACCGAAAATTTTCGCGATTGCAATACTTCCTTTACTCCGTACAAGGAAGTAACTAGTCAAAATGAATTCAGGAATGGTGAAAATGGATATTTCCGTTGGAATCTGAAAACCTAAAATTTTCGCGATTACAATACTTCCTTGTACGAAGAAAAAAAAATAGAGTTTATATTAAAATTGTTGTTGTGTATTAATATTCAATATTTTATTGCTCAATATAGACTAGATAGCTCACTAGTTGGAATTTAATCATGGCTATATATTCCTGCCTATTATGCTTTCTATGTTCTCTGATAAAATAGTATGGACCTTGCAAACAAATAAATCGAATGTGTTGCAAAGAAGTGCACATACAATTGGTAGATTTCCTGTTTGGCTATAGGTCATTACTCAGAAAATGTTCTAACATCAGTGAATTTATAATTCAATTTAAGTTATACTCTTTGGAGCAGATGTGATTGATCTTAGGGCACATCCATATAAAGTTAGGTTTAAACCAAAATCAGATGATTATCTTTTATCCAAATTTAATCAGTTGATTAAAGTAGGAACAACCTAGTTGGTATAAAACAGAACTTATCAAGAGCTATGGAAACAATCTTGACTGGATAAAAATAATTGATAAGATTAAAGGATTTGAAAAAAATGTGAGGAGTAGCTACTGGTATTAAAACTATACTCAAAAGAAAAACCTTCCAACAATTTGAATGAACTTCTATGATCTATGCTGGTAAATTGAAACGCTACCATTTAACTTTTATTTCTTTGGTGAGTTGCAGCCCAAGAGGAGAATCATAGGAGAAGAATGAGTTGCCAATAAGATGAGGGTTCGAAAATAGATAGTTCACAGTGGTTTGTTTTTAATTTCATACTTGATCAAAACATCCAGGACAGGTTTGTCAAGGTTCGAGGTAATTTTTATGAGACAAAAGCTTCCAGAGAGAGGAGATGTCTTCAAGGATCAGTTCTTGATCCGGCCCTATCCTTGATGAGCTGGTGGCTGTTGTTGTTTCTAACAGCCGAACCGGAATAAAAGCTGAACGGTGGGCCAATCTAGTAGAAAGATGGTGTGAGATGAAAACAAATTAAGATGATTGCTGAAAAAATAAAAGCTCAGACCATCCTCCTAATAGGAAAGACGGATAAGGTGCACCCTATTAACCTCAACATTGAAGGTACAAGTATGCCTCCAAGCGAGTTGGACACCTACCTTAATATAATGTTCGTAAGAGGATTTTATGTGATCCTTCATTTGGACTACCTAGGAAATAGGATGGCCGTAGCCTTAGTCGCCTGGAAGGTGCCTTTTGGGATCTGGAATACCCAACAACGATGACCATTTATGAAGATGTGATACTGGATATTCTGAGGTTTGCGTCCCCCGCGCAGTTCAAGAATCCCTCACACCGGCAGAAACGCAGGTTGGTGACGATTCAGCGGATGGCTCTGCTGTGAGTCACTAATTGTAAGTCGAACCAGAGTTTGCCTCATGAGGTGGTTACTTTTTGGCAGAAGGTGCATCTCTCGACCTCCTTCTGGGTGAAGATTTATTAAAGGATGAAATCCTTAAAGGGGAAGGCTCGGCTAATCAACCGGAAAATATCCAAATGAGGATTACCGAGAACCCCTGGGAATGTAAAAACGTAATCCGAGAAGATATCTTTGATGAGTGGGACTGGTGGTGGGTGAAAACCACTTTTGCTATCTTTAGAAAATATTTCTCCACTGTCCGGTCATGATTGAAAGCAAAATGGATTCTCACAGACTAATGGGTCTCGTCATTCCTTGTAGGACATTGGGGATTCCGCGGTAAGCAGTATGGCCTTTGAAAGGATACATATATCATCTGTCCCCCAGTTGCGGAGTTTTGGAGATGGCTGAGCACACCATTGTGAACGCATTTGAGGCACTGAGAGCCAAGCTCCTGATAGAAACCGGACTTTGTATCCTCTCAGAGAATGCTTTCTCAGAGCTGTTGACTGAACAGAACTACCCGTACTTTAGAACCTTTATGGATGGAAAACCACAGTTGGCCCAGCTCATTTTTACATACGAAGTAGTGGATCTGTTTCTAGACGACTTTCTTGTAGAGGAGGCGAAGATAAAGACAGAACCATTTGGTGATGAGGATGAGAAATGAAGCACATAAGATGTGAACCAAGCTTGGAAAAAGTTATGTAACGATTTTTATTACCATTATATGTATCCTGCAATGTTACCGACACTTGTGTTGCAATGAAGGGCGAAATAAATTAACTTAGTCAAAATTATTTTGAAATTGCCACTCAGTTTTGAAAAAAGTTGTAATGAAGGTGAAACAACAAAATTATAAATTATTCCTGGTAAGCTAAGGCTACAATAGTTAAGTAAGATGGTTCAGCATCTCACCCAAAAAGATTTTTACCTTTCAAAGTTTCTTACAAAATTTTCTAAAGTTCTTCCTTTCAATTCAATTATAGTGTTTGTTTTTTTTATTAACAACCGGTCTATTTGTGGTAACAAAGAAACAACGTACTCACTTCAGCGATACATTTAATAAAATTGGAGCAATACGAAAAATTGTATCATGGTCCCTGTTCCAATGAGAAACACAAAATCTCAAAAGCATTACACGTTTTATTAAATTTGATAACCAAGATCAATAATTTTTTTTTTATTTAGACTTGATGCATTTTATACTAGTTTAAAATAAATTTATTATGCAAATAAATAAGTTTTCCAAACCAAAAACCTTACTTATGCATCATCAAGTCCCTCCCCTTCATTTAATACTAGAAAAACACAGACCACTATAAGATGAATACGGTGTGATATCAAATTAATAAATAATATATTACCATGGTTGTAATTATAGTTCATCTAATTTTTAGTTCAATAAAAGTACAATGTTATTGAAATATATTAAATTGACAAAATGTTCATTGTTTTCAGTTAGTTGGACATTCTGACAAAAACCCGCGCTATTAGTCAATCAATATTTGTAATCAATTGTATTTTGTGTACCTGTTGAATTTAGTTTAGTATAGAAAGTTCGTTAAATTCGATTAAATTTATTTGTACATATCCTTTCTTATTGATTAATTGCAGTAATGGATATTGCCGAAGCCCGTGAAGGTATTAATAAAGTTAAAGATGAAATTGGTGCTCGGTGTCAGAAATTGTTTCAAGACTTTTTGGAAGAGTATGCACTATTTCTATAAATTAATTGCTCTCGGTAGTACATTTCTTTGTTAAATACACATCAATATTTTAGGTTTCGAGAAGATGGAGAAGTGAAGTATTTAGAAGCTGCTAAAGAATTACAGTCTTTAGAAAGATGTACCCTTGAAGTAAATTTTGAAGATATTGAAAAATACAATCAGAATCTTGCTACTGCAATAATTGAAGAATATTATCGGTACGGTTTTTATTTGTTATGTTTATGGATTCAAGTACTCAATTTCTTTGTGCTGCTTGGTACAATCTTTTCTTACATTTTTTCAGAATAGACCCATACTTGTGTCGTGCTGTCAAAAATTTTGTGAAAGATCATGGTGAAGGATTGGGAAACAAAGAATTCTATATTGGTTTTACTGAAGTTCCCACAAGGCATAAAATTCGTGAACTTTCTACATCCAAAATAGGCACATTGATTCGTATTTCAGGTCAAGTTGTTAGAACACATCCTGTACACCCAGAATTGGTCTCTGGAACATTTAATTGTTTAGACTGCCAAACAGTGATTAAAGATGTTCTACAACAGTTTAAAGTAATTAGATCCAAATTTTTTTTATATTTGATTTGTCAATAGTTTTTTATTATGTTAAAAAAAGTTTGAATTATTATGACAGATCTATGGTCCATTTCTAAATGGTCTTTGCTGTCGTCCGGTATTTTATTTGATTATATTAATTTTTTAAAACGACACTTACTTATCATTACAATCAGCTGCTATTTACATATCCTTTTAATTTGTTAAATAGGTTTTTGTTCAGCAAAGTAAGATTTCCAATGGACTTGACTAGAATTACCATTTACTGACATATCCTTGTCATATACCAACTGAAACTTTAAAAAAATACAATGTAAATGTCACAATTGTTTTTACTTGCTAAATATTCTATTCTTAATTTTTGAGTCTATTAACTGTGTATTGATATGGATTCATAGGAAACTTAGTACCCTTAATTATTTTTCCCTGGTTTGGATGCGGTTGCTTGGTGTTGGAAGGCAATCGTGTTTTGGAAATATGAGACTGAAATAAAACATGTAACATCTTAGCTTCATCATTAGGGTTCCCAAGTGTTTCGTCTTTTGCTGGTATGCCATTTTATGGTGACTTTACCCTGTTTTCCGATGGAATTATTTCATTGATGTCTCTTAAATCCCTAGAACAGGGTGTCCAGCAGCCTTGCAATCCTTAAAGATAGGGACTTATGCTTCAATTTTTCATGTTGAGAAAAAATCGAGAATTATGTTTGAAAAACAGCCAGTCATCGGAAATTTTTAGTTTTTAATCTAGTAATTTCTTTTTTTCATCAGTACTAAGCAACAAGTGTATTAAATATTGAGAAGAAGGTTGATGTAATTGTTCCCCTCATCATTTCTAATTCCATGATAGCTAGAAAAAGTCCCCTTCCTTGAATTTTGTTCATTAGACCATCTCTCTCAAACACGTACTCATGCCATGTTCTGTCTCACCTTACCGATTTGCTAAGTGAATTAGGGGTGTTATGGAACGGTAAAATAATGTATCAACTCCTAACATCTCTGTGCTTCAATTCCAACTGATTTACCTTTGTCTTCCTACAAAATGTTTGCCGGTTCGTCCCCTCTCCTCGCTGTTAAGACCAAGGGTAGTGTGATAAGGATTGCCAAGTTTATGATTATTTTAATTCATTCTAAAGTCCCAATTGTACATTTTATCATAAGCCGGCCAAATTCAACATTTTATGATTCCAATTTTATTTTAAATTTAATCCAATAAATTGGCAAAAGCGCCTTGAATTTTACATTTCACAGTCTTGAAATCCTTGAATTATGTTTAAATTTTTTCATGCTATATCGAAGAGGGCACTCTGTAGAACCAAAATCCTCCTTATATCCTTGATCTCACCCTGCATTCTTCAATTTTACTCTTAAAAGGCACAAACTCATTCTTTTTCATAGAACTGTTTCCTTTTATAAATCAATCATTATTCATGCAACCTCTTTCTTTAATTTCTTACCCATATCTATTCTGATTAATTTTAAATCTTCTACATTATTCATCTGCTTTGAACTACTGTATTCATTTAAACGTTATTTATTATGTTGATAACTATTATTTCTAGTCCGTTTGAATTATATTTTTTGACAGATAATTAGAAAGTACCCTTTCATAAACCTTCGCCAAACAAATATATTTATATTCATTGTAATTACGTAATTACTAGGGGAAATTTAGTCCCAGGATAAAAGTTGTTTTTCATTCATTTATTATTGGTTAAACATTGGTATGAGAAAGTTGTGACTAAAAATGAATGCTTTGGAAATTATTTGCAATGGATTATCTTTTATAGCAGATAAAGGGGATATTGGATCCTAAGGGATTCTATGTCCTAATCTTGTTATCTATTGTTAAAGATGTCATCTATATAATTGCTATGAAGGTTGCTAGAATCCTTTGAAGGAAATTAATTTAAATTGAGAACTGTTGTATTGATGAATATGCTGTGTTTGTAGCAACCCTAGGTATTTGGGCAGCATTGCTGTTAATAAAGCATTTCTCTCTCGCGGCGAAGTTGCATTCTTGCCATTTCTGAAATCTCTATTTGCCATTTTTTTTAAAAATATATATTAGCTAGTACAGTTAGAAAAATAGTATATAATTTTTTTTTTTAGTATTCTTAGAATATGTTACAGATATCTATTTTCAGGGGACATTTTAATTGATGTATAATGTAAACTTTCTTTGTTACAGTATACACAGCCAGTTATTTGCAGAAATGCAGCATGTGCTAATAGGAGAAGGTTTATGTTGGATGTGGATAAATCCAAGTTTGTTGACTTTCAAAAAATTAGAATTCAAGAAACACAGGCTGAACTACCTAGAGGTTGTATACCAAGAAGGTAATAGAGGCCATGGTGTAAATACTAGTTTGATAATCATCTTTCTAGTAATATGTTTAAATAATTCATATAACATTCAGACCCAAATCATAGACTAACAAACTTGAAATTTGGTATATAGGTATTCGCTGAAAACAGATTATTGGAAATCCTTTTTCTAATCATGAAAAGTAATAATAATCTTTTCTAACAGAAAGATATATCAATGCATATTTACTTTCATGGTCTGAGGACTTGGGTACTATGCCAAGAAATTGTATATTTGATTATTCGTGTTTGATATTCATTAATGTTTCAGCTGCTTTAATGAAGTATTTTTTTGGCTGGGTGTTCATCTTCTATTAAAATGTCCTTATAAAAATTTAAATGTTAAAGATTGTGCAATAAATTAAATATTTATACTCTTACAACTCAGAACTAGTTGACTTTTTTTCAGCTCTTCATGGATTTGCCATTGCCTGCAGATGATTCATCTCATTTAGAATTAATTTAATTATAAGTAAAATTTAATTTTTAGTTATATTTTTTAAACTAGGTGTTAGCATTTTTATTTCTTGTTTTTCAGTGTTGAAGTAGTTTTACGTGGTGAAGTTGTAGAATTAGTTCAAGCAGGTGATAGATATGACTTTACTGGAACATTGATAGTTGTACCAGATGTAGGATCTTTATCCCTTCCTGGGGCCAAAGCAGAAAGTGGTGCTCATCATAGACCAGGTGAGTTAACATTGTTTTAAGTTGTGTTCTTTCCAGTACATTTTGTTTTTACTCTTTTTCCCTGTGTAGACTTTATTTTATTTTTTATCCTGGTTTCTTATACAAGGGTGTCAACTTTAATAGAGAAAACGAACTGGAAGAAGCGCTGCTGCTGAGAAGAACTGGAGAAATCTGTAGGTATGGATAAAATAAGTCCCAAAATGTTAAAATACATGAGACCCAAAGGAAAAGAGATGATGCTGAACCTGGTACAGAAGCACAAGAAAATTTCAATGTAGATATGAATTTACTATGCAAATTGGAGCTGTGGGCAGGATGTTCACAGCTGTTGAAAAAAGGCTTCCTGAACAGGAGCAGGATAGAAAATAAGATGAATATACAAAAATATAGTATACAAAAATACATTTCTTCCCATCCTGATGTACTCTTTAGAATCATGAACTCTGAGGCAGAGGAATAATTCAAGAATCGACACATCAGAAATGAGATTCCCTCGAAAGATTGAAGGAAAAACATAAAGAGACATCATTGTTAGGTCGAACCTCGATGTTAATCCAGCCAATGATGTGATAGAAAAAAATCGGTCGGGATGGTTTGGCCACCTTATAAGAATGTAGCCTAAAAGAATCGCAAGCCAGGTTTTATCAGGCCGACATAGGTGGAAAAAGAGGAAAAGGAAGATCTAGGACTAAGTCAGAGGATCAGGTGAAAAAGGACTTTCAGAAAGGATATCTGGAGTGAAAAATAAATGTCAGCTGGCTGAGGACCGGCAAGGCTGTGGTTGTCGAGAGTGTTGAGGCACCATTTTTTTTTTTACACATTTCAGTTTTGTCAGTACTCGCTGTCATGACAGTTTCACACATGTGGAAGCAAGTTCACTACAAAAACATTTTTATAAGAGTGAAATTATTGTGTGAAAGAGATATTTATAAATAAAATCGGCGATTAAGGAATAAAAAAGTGTGAAAATGTGAAACTTTATTACCGTTTTGACAAATTATTGTAATTTTAATCCTCTTCCTAGAAAACATCTAAAAGAAATGAGACCAAACAACAGTTTATAGTTTATCATATTAAATGTTATTTTGTATTATAGTGGGGTAATAACTTTTTTTTTCTTATTGGGTTTAACGTCCTTGTCTATCCTGTTATGGCAAACAGGACTGGCTATCCTACAAGTTACCAACCTATTCTAACCAGAGTGGGAAGGTTGAGATTCATTACTTGGGTCTGCCATGAAATAAATTTCAACCCGCCCAGGCCGGATTCGAATCATCACTGCAACAGTCTCGACAGGTGATGCCTTAATACTCTCAGCCATCTTAATAATCTCAGCCATGGCCTAGTGGGGTAATAACCATAAAATTAGTAAAAACCTGTATTTTTTATGTGGGGTAATAACAACAAAAAATACGGGCTATTACTTTCTGCTTTGTCATTGGTTTTAGTTATATCTGTGAAGCTATTACATGCTGAAATTTGCTTCCCATTTTTTTTATTGAAACAAAGTGCAATAAATAAATCAATATTATGTTTTGTATTTCTTTCCTAATGATGAAATCCGTCCTTGGGAAGCCCTCCTCTTCCTCCACATGCTATGTAATAAGAATAATTGTGAAGTTGGCCCACAAAATGATCACATCCCAAAAAACAACTCCATCGTAAAAACCTTCCTGCAGCAAAAATAAAAAGAAGCCAGCCTATGACATCCTTTGTACAACAAATACTCCTAAACCGCTTTGCAAAGCGCCGAGAGTCCTTTTCTGGCAGGGCAGCCTTTTTGATAATTCTCCTTTTTATGGCTGCTTTTTGTTTTTTGCTTTTATAACAGGCTTATTTTTTGGGATATAGTTGTTATAAACTAACAGTAAAAAATTTTTTGTGTTGAAGTAGGTATAACTTTTAATACAAAGTTAATTTTAAAACAACTAATTTAAACTCATTAATTTTTTTTTCTAGCTCAAATTAAAACATTGTAACCTACCATTAACATATTGTGAATATAAACATATTTTTTAAAATGGATTAATTCTGATGTTTTCTGTTATAGTGTAAATTAAATTTAAAATTTACTATTCACTATTCACTTGATTATTACAATTAACATACATAACTTTTATAGGTGAAAGTAATAATGAAGGAGTTAGAGGTTTAAAAGCACTTGGTGTTAGAGATTTACATTACAGATTGGCATTTTTGGCTTGCAGTGTTACCCCCACAATCCCTCGCGTAAGTTCATTTGACAGTATTTTTTCTTTATTAATTTGTAGGTTTGAAGACTTACAAAATAAAGTATATTTGTGTTGTTCTCTTTTTAAAATGCAACGTAAACTTATTGTTCTTTGAATAATAGATTAATCATTAATTTTTATTTGCCAGATACATGGATGTGTTAATTTCATCATCTCGGGAAATAGCATTTGAACATTTCTTTTACTCTCAAAATTCATGTGTTTTATTTTCCTAAAATGATTTGCCACTAAACACTTTCTATTGGTGGCAAAACATTTTAAGAAAATAAGATGCATGAATTTTGTGAATATAGGAAACGTTTTAACGCCATTTACCAGAGTGTTGAAATTTGCGCATTTATGTTTCTGTCATAAGGTGGACGATATGCATTTTAGAAAGCCATAAGTTTATAAAAAAAATTTACAATTATCCATATTTGCAGTTTGGTGGAAGTGGAGAATTGTTGATGGAAGAAGTGACTCCTGAAATAATGAGAAAGAACATGTCTGAAGCAGAATGGACTAAAATTTACGAGATGAACCAAGATAAAAATCTATATCAAAACCTTATTAAAAGTTTGTTTCCATCTATCCATGGTTGTGAGCAAGTTAAAAGAGGTAATGAGTTACATATTTGGTTTACAAATAGAGTCTTCTAGTTTTTTATTAGTTTTTGTTTTACAATTACTAATTAGTTCTTTGAAAGTTTAATCCCGAAGTGAATTGCTTATTCTATTTGTAATTTGTCAACAAATTAATTCAGTAGTGTGTTTAATATTATTGCAGGAATATAATGATTAATATTTTTTGTTTTCATTGTTCATTATGCTCTTTAATTGGGTGTTTATGAGGATTAACTGACTGACGCCTATCTTAGAATTTTCGATGTTGGAACTGTAATAGATTAAACGTCTATTTTTTTAATTTTTTTTTTTTTTTTTTATGAGTTCATTAGATTTTCTAATCGTACGGTGATTCCCTATCTCTGCAACTTTCTAAAAAGTATTAATCATGTCTATCAGCTTATTTCGGCTATTTAGTAATTCACTGTTGTATGCTTTAGAAGTATGAGATCTATAAGTTATTTTTCTAATTAATTGTCTGAGAACTCAGTTTTTCATGTTAAATTAGCACAAGTATTTACTGATTAAAAAGATATTCTCTACAATTCTGCCTTAAATAATTGGGCAGAGCATGATAAAAGCAGGCAAAGACTTTTAACCCTCTTAAAGGAGAGAGGTTGAGCAGTAGGTGCTGCTGCGAGAGAGAACTTAAGAAGGCATGCGGTTTCATGGAACATAATATTGTCTTCACGTATCAACACAACAAATTTAGACGAATTGTTTGCATATATATTTTATTTTTGATTCTTAAATGTCATTGTCTATTGTTACTGGACCTTATAATTTATACCAAAAACTATATATATCACATAATTAACTGTATGATTTTAATGATTTTTTTTCTGTGATGTAATTCACAACATTATTATTTTCTTGTATTTTATAACATTATATACAATATAATAACATTATATGCAATATGGTAATATTATACGTATAATCATATTATATTTATTTTGTTTCCCATCCTCCTTTTTGATTGATGACTATAGTCACTATCCAATGATAGATCATTAGAATCTTCAGGGCCGCTACCTAAAATAATTGTTAGGACTTCTTCGACACTACCTCTCTTCCATTATATATGATATATATATATATATATATATATATATATATATATATATATATATATATATATATATATATATATATATATTTAAGTAAAAAAAAAAATCACTGAAAAAACCTCCACACAGGACAAAAAAAAAAATACTAAAGAGGGAGAGAGAATTCAGTCGAATCAGTTGGTCCAAGCAATACAGCAGCCAACCTTCATCTAAGGGTTAAATATCAACCTCTTTGTTAATTTTAATTTAATTAACTATTACTTTTTGTGGAACTACAGGATTTTTTCTTGATTTTTTTTTATTTTATTTGTATTTTTTTTGGGAGTGAGGTGACTTTATAAGAATTGAATCCTCTTGAAATATTCATCAGGTTTACAAAATTTTTATTAAGATTGTTCTTTCAGGAGTTTTACTGATGCTGTTTGGTGGTGTTCCAAAGACCACTATGGAAGGAACTACACTAAGAGGTGACGTTAACTGTTGTATTGTTGGAGATCCGAGCACAGCGAAATCACAATTATTGAAACAGGTATAGTCAGTTATTTTTATTTAATAATAATGTGTTAATTGCGTTATTTTAACAATATAGTTGATTAATGTTAATTTAAAAAAAAAAACAACATGACACTAAAATTTTAAATGTTTTTATTATTATACAATTATTGGAAATTTATGTTTTTTGCCACCAAAACAACTAGTTAGGTATAACAGTTTGAAGATGAGGATGTTCTTTGTGAAAGGACTGAGAATAGAGTGTACCAGAAATTTGAAACTGGTGACAGCCTCAAGAGGAAAGAGATTTCAGAATGAAAATCATCATTCGGTAAGGAAGCTCTATGGGACTCTGTTGAGGCAGATCCAACAAAAAGTACTCTGGAATATGTGAGAGAGCTTAGCGTTTCCTAATCAACCATCAATCATGGACTGAATAACTTAAGGAAAGGGAGTCGCTCTTCCAGAGTGGTTCCACATGAGTTGACTAATAAGCAGGCAAGAGATCGAGTAGAAATTCGTTAACAACTTTTAAAAACCCAAATGACCATTCTATCATTAAAATAAGTGTTACGTGCGATGAAAAGTGGATAAATTGGAGAAACCCTAAGACCAAGAAACAATGATTAGACTGCAATCAGCGTGCAGTGCCAGTTGTCAAGCAAGGGCAATTAAAACATCACAAAAACAGTTCTCTCTATTTTGGAATCATGAAAGAAAAATTCATTATGATTTCATTCCAGAAGGTCGAACCATTGATTCAGAACTTTTTAGTGACCTGCTACAAAGAATGTATGCTGAGCGTTACCTAGAATCACTAACCAAGGATCAGGTTTTGTTTTAACAAGATAATACCCGACCATACACTTTTTACACGAAACAACAAATTCCAGAACTGGATAGGTTTAAGCTTCTCCTTCATCCTGCTTACTGCCCAGACTTAGCATCTTATGACTTCAGTCTGTTCTGGACAAGATTCAAAATGGAGTTGTAGAATTCATCCCTTCAAAACCCAAAGAGTTTAATTGTGAAGGTATCTGACAGCCAACAAATTAAAACAAACTAGCCTCGACATAACAACAAACCATGGAACACAGCACTATTTACTTTGAATATTAAAAAAAAAAAAAGATGTGTTAAAATAAGATTTTTTTAAATATAGCAAGAAAAACCGTTGTTATTACTCATCCTATTAATATAATTAAAGTTGTTTGTTATACTATTTGTTTGTAAAGCAAAGGGTTCAGTTATTAATCAGATGGCAAGAAGAAGAGCACAAATGACAATATAATTAGCTTTTATAAATAATTGTTATATTTTTTATATATCCATTTTTAGATTTGAAATCAAATGTCTTTTTCCATTAATGATTGTCTGGGGTTTCTCTGAAACTGTTATAATAGGTTTCAGTTATTTGAAGTGATTATTTTATTGACAATTTTGGTTAATTCTCTCTGATATGTATTATAGTGAAGGCAATTTAAGTGCTATGCTATCTTATTATTTTTTTTTTATGTCTTACTACATAAACTAAATGATTAATTATAAAATGCTTTTCTTTGTTTCTCACAGGTAGCTGATTTGTCACCTCGAGCTATTTATACATCTGGAAAAGCATCTAGTGCTGCAGGTCTGACAGCGGCTGTCGTTCGAGATGAAGAATCTCCAGATTTTGTTATTGAAGCTGGAGCCCTTATGTTAGCAGATAATGGTATTTGTTGTATAGATGAATTTGATAAGATGGATCCACATGATCAGGTTGCTATTCATGAAGCCATGGAGCAACAGACTATTTCCATAGCGAAGGTATAGGCTGCTTAAGCACATTTTGATTCTCTGTTACTGGTGAAGTTTTCTTCGAGTACAGTGATTGTTCATTAGGTTTTCAAATGTTCTGATTCCGTTTTTTTTTAATTGGATTTTTTAATTCATTTATTTATTATTAATTTTATAAGTCAATATTTTAAATGTAAATATATTCTATTAATTTATTTTATGTACTATTCTATATTTTAAAGGCTGGAATACGTGCGACTTTAAATGCTAGAACATCAATTTTGGCCGCTGCAAATCCTATTGGAGGGCATTATGATAGAACGAAGTCTCTTCAAAACAACATACAACTTACTGCACCCATTATGTCAAGATTTGACTTATTTTTTGTGTTAATTGATGAATGTAATGAGGTAATTAAATCAGACCATATTTATTTGCATGGTGATTAGCAAAAAGTTGATAATGCCTATTTTTTAACAGAACAGTTTAAAATTTCTAAATCTTAATTATGTTTGAGAATCTCATTATAATTATTTTTTAAAGCCATTTATTTGGCTTGGGATACTATTTTCAATGAAATGTACTTGCTTTCAATTAATTCCCTCTATTTATATTAATGAGGTTTGAAATATTTAAATAGCTTTACACTGAAAAGATTGAGTTATCTAGATTTTTTTTAGAGTTTCCTCAAGTAATGTTTATATGAGGGTATGAGAAACCAAGGGGATGGGGAGGATTACAAGTGAAAATTTAATAATTTTTTGAAAACGTATTTTGAATGAAACCCAAAAATGTTTAGGTTGGTATCATACTTATATTATGGCTCTATTGTATGTCCCTTGAATATTGAGTAATATTGCCTTGATAAACATTTTATATGCATTAACTATCCATAATCGCACTTAACTCTATCTTTGAAAAAATAAATTCTCACCTTCTCATATTAATGTTTTTATGAAATATTTTTCTTCTAGTTGTTTCATTTTTCTTCAAGTTTAGTTTTATTTCATGGGGTGTTATTAAATAATCAAAGATATCCAATTCCGATTAACCAAAGTAATTGTTTAATTTGATATAAATACTTCCATGCAATTTTTTCCTTGTTTTGCCAAAGGTTTCTCATAACAGCTTGGTAGTGCAGATTTAAGTTGTTGAAAGACATAATTAATAACATCCCCATTTTGTTATAAGGGTGACAGGTCTTGCGATTATGTTAGTTGTTGAAAACTTCAATTGTAGAGTCTTGGAGTGGGCTCATACTCTTACAAGATACTTGTCCTCGTTTTTCAATTAACCCTCCAAAACTTCAATTTTTGAAGTTTCTTCTTACTCTTCTTTCTTTCTATTCTCAGTTATGATTCCATGTTGGTAAATCCCATAGGTATCACCATATATATTTCAAGAATTACTTTTACAGGAATAAACTACATAATATAACATATGGTATTTGTTTTATGTAAACTACTATCTAGTAAGGTATATACACTGTTTATTTTGCATGAAAAATTTACATTTTATTATAAGTATACTATATTTAATGCTAGGGGAAAAAAAACCCACTTTTTATATGTAAAGCTGACATTTAATCAGATATAATCTGACATTCATGTAGTAATACAAAAATATTTAATTAATTAAACTATTATTTGAATTTTCAGGTTCTTGATTATGCTATTGCACGGAAATTGGTTGCCTTGCATAACAATGTAGATGATAGTGATGAATGTCCTTACACCCAAGAAGAAGTTCTTCGATATATTACCTTTGCTCGCCAATTCAAGCCAATTATCAGTGAAGTAATTATTTTATTAATTTTTTATATGAAAACTGTTTAAAAAAAAAGTTAACGTCAGAAGACAATATTATAGGAGAATTCATTAGTTCATTTATTGAGGAAAAATAACTAGCAGTATAGCTTAATAATTTTTATGGTATGCATATTCCTATGGGCCATAGTCACACATAAAAATTTCCATACGCAGTGTTACTATCCTGATGTCCTTAGTATCAATGTACTTGGAGGATATCTTTAATATTATTAAAATTTAATAATTTAACTAATAACCACCTTTAACTAGTTTTAGCATAGTTTATTAAAATGTTAGTGTTCTTTTAGTTGGTTTATGATGTATTGGTGTATATTCTCTGGTGGTTTATGTGCTTTAAATCCTGGTGTGGATGTTTCTTTTGAGGTGTTTGATTCCTTTCTGATGTTAATACTTGTTTTGTCTATATTATATACTTGTTCAAGTTTATTTAATTTAATTTGATAACCACTAAAAAAAATTTGACTTGAGAACAGGTTGATTTGATGACATATCCTACTTCTCTCATTCAAAAAATTAATTCTATGTCTTTGTTTTCAAGGACTTAATCAGTTGCAAGGATTTAACCTGCATGTTCAAACTTTGATATTGAACAAATTATATAAGATTATTGAAGTAGTCTATCATTTTTATCTTTAAAGTCAAGTATTTTTTGTCCTATGTGCTAATTAGTGACTACCATTAAATTAAGTTTTTAAAACAATGCCTTTCCATTTTATTAATTTAAATTTTTTATTCAATTTTAGGAAGCAGCTAAAGTTTTAGTGGAGAGATACACTATTTTGAGGCAGCGGGATGGAAGTTCTGGATCAAAATCCACCTGGCGAATTACTGTTAGACAGTTAGAAAGCCTCATTAGATTGTCTGAAGCCATGGCAAAGATGGAATGTCTAGATGAAGTAAGTTTCTTTTAGATTCTAATTTTTATTGATCTTTGTTGTAAAGTAGAATGGATATTTGTTCTTCAATATACCATCAGTTTGGAGATAAAAGTGATCAACTGCAAAAAGAAAGTTATTACTATTTACTTGTGCCTGAACTAAATTTATGCTTCATTATTGACAAAATTGCGAAATTATCAATAATTATATAGTAATTATTGATAATTCCACAATTTTGTCAATTATGAAGTGTAAATTTATTCCAGACTCAGGTAAATAGCAACAAACTCTTTTTCAAAAAAGTGCAGTTGATCTCTTTTTACCACCAAACCGATGACATGATTTTATTCATTTTTTTGTACATCTATTGTTGTTTGAAATTATAAAATGGAAGAATAAATAAGATGTGTAAAATATCTTAATCATAAATAAATTATTTCATTATTTAAATAGGAAGAGGGATTTTTATTTTAGCGTGATGATGATTTTTGTTATGACTTCTTAGTTACTTGTCACCAAATTTAAACCCATTGTTCTTGGCATAACTGGGAAGATCACAAGCTACATTTTTACCATTTTAGAGGGTGAAGGGGATAGCTTACCGCCACTCCTGACTGTGTGGAATAAATCTGATATAAATCATTATGAATGTTTCTCATTGGGCCAGCAAACTAAAAATAGAAATTTTTGGGCTCAGAAGAATCCTTTATATCCTTATATTTTGTTTTTGATGTAGAAAAATCAATATTTCCATTATTGCTTTTACTAAAGACTGATCAAATATAAATGAGCTTTTTAAAAAATAAAATATAAAATAATATACAGATTTTTCACATAGTTACCAATTTCGAAAACATATTTTTCTCATCCTATTTGAACTTTGTTTATACAAAGTATTATTGGACTGTGCTGTAGGGAGTCCTCCACTCATGTATAATCAAATCACTGACTTCTTCCTTTTTACTGAACAGCAAGATTCTCATTTATGTTTGATCTGATTTTATAGTCAAGCTGTCTATATAGTTGATCTTGACTAAATATATCCCACCAGTATCTCCTACCAATTTCGAACACATATTTTTCTCATCCTATTTGAACTTTGTTTATACAAAGTATTATTGGACTGTGCTGTAGGGAGTCCTTCACTCATGTATAATCAAATCACTGACTTCTTCCTTTTTACTGAACAGCAAGATTCTCATTTATGTTTGATCTGATTTTATAGTCAAGCTGTCTATATAGTTGATCTTGACTAAATATATCCCACCAGTATCTTGAAGAATTAAAACAATTAATTCTTTTTTTTTAGGTTTTAGGGCGACATGTCAAAGAAGCATATAACCTACTTAACAAATCTATCATAAGGGTGGAGCAGCCTGATATTCATTTTGAAGAGGATGAAGAAAATGAAGTATTGGCTGAAAATGAACCGAAGGAAGGTAAAATCACTAATTTCGTCCAATGTTATTAATTAATTTTTCAGATTTACATTTCAACTCAGTTAGATACCTGTGAACACAGATATTAAAACATTGGCTTAAAATAACTTTTCTCAACTTTTTTTGGCCTGAAGCTTTCTGGTTACTAATGACCCACTTCTATGTATCTGGATTAATAAAGGAGCCAAATTAGAGTATATAACAAATTTGTAGGAAACAAAAAAGCTATCATGATAAACCAAAACTGTCATGTAGTGTGGTATAACTGTCGAGTTCCAAAATTAAATCTCACCATATCAAACAGGCTCTAAGAAGTTGTGGAACAAGAGGTCATGCAAAACTAATATTTAAAAAATAAAGTGAAATTAAAAGCTGAGGTAGAAATATCTGTTGTGATTTTTTTTATAAAATTAGTTAAATATTCTTGTTTTTTCTCAATTGCTTTTCCTTAGAAACTAAGTTATTAAAAAGCAGTAATAACCAGTAAAACATATAAATGATCCAATAATTTTACTCAGTAGTTAATTAATTGTATAGTAGATTTTTTCCCTGTTCTCTCTATTCTGTTAATGTATTTTATTAAGTCACCGTTTTTATTATTGTTATTTTAAAATACATTATATTAATTTTATCCTAAATTTAAGTGATAGAGGTTTACTTTATATCTTGAATAGTAAAACTTTCGATAGTACTGATAACTATATTTATTTTTAGCTTCCAATATTCCATCTCTATTATGCAACACTAAAAAAGTGTTAATTTAATCCTCGTTATGTTTAAATCACTTACAGGAGTGATCAATCCATTTCATACTGAGAGCACACCTGTGCGCTCATAGAGTCCCTTCTCAGTGACTGATCGTGCACGATTGCGTTCTCCTTACTCCTTCTCAATGACTGAGAGCATTCTCTACTCTGAGTTCTCTAGTCATTCAGAGAAGCCTTACTCGCAGATTCAGTATATCAGAAAGGATTTGAAAACCAGGAGGAGGTGACCGTTAAAATACCTTTCACCATTGAGAAATTAAAATTTGATGAGTAAAAAAACTAATAAATTTAATTTTAGTGAAAAAACAATTAAGGATTTTTTGTAATATTTTTAACTTACATTAAACAAAAAAGGAAAGTAATTTATGTTAAAAGGCAGTAACAGTGACATCCGAAGTTTTTGTTTATTGTGCATTATGCTTGCTTAGTTCAGCAATATGGCCACCGTATTGAATGGGTTAAGATTATTTTGGTAAATATTGATAAGAATAAAACAGGTCTCCCTTCTTTAATAATTACATGCCTAGGTCAAAATATATGACTCAGGTATTTACTGTACTTATGTGCAAGGGAACTAACTTTTCGAGGAATTAAAACTTCAAAAAATAGTTTTAAAGCTTAAGTCAAAATAGGTTTATTGATTCTTTTTTGTGCTGTTTAGAACTTTATAAGAATTTTTAAACTTTTCAATTGGTCATGCTCATTAATATCATATTTTAGTTATAGCTGAAGCCATGGAAACTGAATCCAGTGAACCCTCTCATGTAATGACTAAGAAAAAGCTTACTCTTTCATTTGAAGAATATAGGAGTCTATCAAATATGATTATAACACATATGAGGAGTACTGAAGATGACAGTAGGTTTTTTTTCACTTCTCTTTAACCATAGACTCATTGGATTGTTTTTAGTTTTTAATACAGAATATATAACGTGTTTGGCAATTTTATATGTTAACAAATTGTGATGAAGTATGAATGAATTTTTTTTTAATCTTTAGTACTTCATAAAAAATATTTGTAAAATTATTGTTTCAGTGGACGGTATGCGTCGTAGTGAAATTATAAGTTGGTATTTGGAACAAATAGGACATAAAATTGATACTGAAGAAGAACTTGTTGAAAAGAAAGCATTGGTTGAAAAAGTATTGGACCGTCTGATCCATCACGTGAGTTTTTTTTTTTACATATTTATTGTCTTGATACATTTTTTGTTGTATAATAGATATATTTCAAACTTTCAATTACAATATTCGAACAATGAGAATATTAAAGATATTCTATGAAGATATAAATGAAGGAAATTATTCAATCTGTTTTCTCTTTATTACTGATAATGTGATTTCCTTTTCTTTAGGATGGTGTCATAATTCCTCTTATAGAAGAACCTCAGCAGAAAGCATTTACAGAAGATGTAGATCCTATTTTAGTTGTCCATCCCAATTATGTTGTTGATATTTAAGAATTGTTTATCATATATATATATATATATATATATATATATATATATATATATATATATATTGTATTTTATGTTATTGATGTAAATAGACTATGTTTATATTTAAAAGAAAAAGCTGTTTTTTTTATGAGACTACCATTGCAGATTTATTTTGAATAGCTTTAAGTTTTATATTTCAAATGCTAAATTGTAAAAAAAGGATCTGGAACTATTTAATCAGAATTGCTTTTTTGATGAGCATTTATAATCAATTAGTGGTTTATAATCAATTAAATCCGTAGAGGGTGGTAAAAAGGTCAAATGCCCAAAATATCAGTTTTATAGGAGAGTCAAGCTTATTATAAAGACATTTCTCCCGATTCCTTTACATGAAATTTAAAGAAAGTGGAAAATCATTAAATGAAATGTCAATTTATAGTAAACTACTAAATATTCAATCAACTCTCCTGTAATACTGGTATTTTGGACCTTTGACTTTTTTACTATTCTCGACAAAAATAATAAGATATTAATAATTTTATTTTATATTGAACAAATGAGAAAAATGAAACATACAATCAATAAAAATTTGTTGCCTCTGATCATTCCAAAAAAGAAGCATTTTGCTAATGAGACAGGTGCAAGAAATATCTATGTAAACAAAAACATTTATAAATTTCAAGTCTTATCTCATGCAAGCAAAATTTTGGCATTATGCTTGCTTTATCTTCTTTAAATAAATATAATTACTATTATATTAACATCTTTCTAGAATTCATTCCACATGTGAAAGATGCCAAATAGTTTACCTCCAGTCTTAGAAAAGCAATATTGTTCATGAAAGAATGATTTATGACAAGTCACGTAAGAACTTATATTGGTCGAAATCTAATAAAACAGATTCCATTCTATAGATACAGCTATTTCGATTAGGAGACTTTAGTGTTAACCATGATGTACAGTCTAATGATCAACAGAAAAAAAAGATGCTATTACTCCTTTGACGATGGAAGGGAGGGCGAACCGTACGGGCTGCTGAGACAGATAGTCTACTGGAACAGAATCCCTTTCTGTCTTCTCAAGTAAATAAACAAATTTAGACAAATTGTTGGTACATTTATTTAGTTTTTTTTTTTAAATGTCGTCTATTGCTACTCTACCTTATAATTTATATTAAAAACCTAAATATAACTCCTATAATTAAATATACAATTTTAATGTTTTTCTCAGTGACATAATTCATGGAATGTATTATTTTCTAATATTTATTAACATTATAAAGTACATAATAACATTATATACCACAATGATATATTTATTTTGTTTCCCATCCTTTTTTTTTTTTCTTTCTTTCTAACCCATAGTAACCCTGTGAGAGAGCCATTAATTGATATAACATACAAGCTCTGAGAGCATATGGCCTTGTAAGATCTTATTTAATTTATACATGGTAGTAACATAATTAATATTAAAATATTGATATTTATCGTAAAATATTAATTAATTAAAAATAAAATTAAACCTAAATTCAAAATTTTTTAATACAATTAATAGTTAATCATTTATAAATAATTTTAATAATACAATTAATGGTATTTATATATTTATACATATACACACACACACATATATATATATATATATATATATATATATATATATATATATATATATATATATATATATATATATCTTTATATATATAATTCTACTGTACCGGTGTATGTCACTGAACTCCTAAACGGCTGAACCGATTTGAATGAATTTTTTTGTATGTGTTTGGGTGGTGCCCCTGGATGGTTTAGATTCACAAATCGGCCCGGCAGATGGTGCTGCAGTCGGTATCTAGGTTATTTATCTATACTGCACCTAAACGGCTGGATCGACTTGAATGAATTTATGTGTATGCATTCATTCATTTTGTGTATGTATTCATTCAATGCATTCAATTTTTTTGTACGCTGTGTTTTGATATTATATGTATCGCAATTACGTAAATATTGAGCGTATTATATTCAGATAAAAGTTACGTGCATAGGATTTCGTTTATTTTTCGACATTTTAATTTGAGTGCATTATATTAAGTGTGTTTCGTTATTTTGACATTTTAATTTTTTTTACAGTGTCTATTGATATTTCAGGTTTCGCATTTCAGTGAATATTAAGCGTATTATATTCAAATAATGTTACGTACATAAAACAATGCCACGTCTTCGTGGACGAGGAGGAAATATTGGTCGACGGACTCGGAATTCACAATTAGTTCAGAACCGTCGGTTAAATAGATCAGCAGATCAATTGACGGACAATGAAAATTTAAGAAACCAGGCTGCAATCACACGTGCTAATGAAAGTCAAGAGCAATGCAACGAGCGCCTTCGAGCTAATGCATTGAGACAAAGACTGACCCGTCAACGAGTCACCGACACATTCAGAACACCTGAACAACAGCGTTTGCAATTGTAGCGAGCATTGACACAGTATCACTTCTTCGCCTTACGTTTGAATATGAGTCGGACATCGACTATTCGTCACATTCACAAATTGTAATCGGTGCTATGAACAAACTGCCATGCACTCAAATACAAAGGTGAATCGGCCGGTTTCTGCTGCGCGTCTGGAAAAGTTGTATTGCCACCATTGAATTCGCCGCCAGAACCATAGAAAGCACTATTGGCTGGAGCTACATCTCAATCTAAATTGTTTTTGCGTAAAATTCGCAAATTCAATTCTTGCTTTCAAATGACATCATTTAGAGCAACAAAAATCGTTCAGAATGAGGATGGTCGCAATTTTCAATTAACGTTTAAGATTCAGGGCCAAGTGTATCATCAAATTGGTTCTTTAATGCCGATGCCTGATACCGATTCAAAATTTCTGCAAATCTACTTCATGGATGATGAGGAGCAGCAAATAAACGCACGCTGCCAGTACAACCATATCGAGTAGCTGGAGGAGCGAGAAATTGTGGGTATTTTAGAACCGTTTTTACAGAATCACAACCAGTTGGTCCAGTTGTTCAATACCGTTTCAAACAGACTGCAAAACGACAACTATACGATCGTCATCAAAGCAGACAAAGTACCATCTGGGCAGCACGCGGGCCGATAAAATGCACCGACCATTAATGAAGTTGCAGTTGTTATGGTTGGCGACGCATTTGAACGTCGAGATATACGAACCCAACGCAGAGATAACACAGTGCATACGATTGAAGACAGTCATCGCTCTTACGACGCTTTGCAATATCCATTGATATTTTGGGAAGGAGAACATGGATATCATTTAAATATCAAACAAAGAAATCCAGCAACAGGTACAATCTACACATGCCATTACCTAATGTTTTATTTTTATGCCCGATTAATTTATTTTTGTGTTAATTATATTTTTACTTTGCAGGTGCAGAAACCAGCAAAAAAAGTGAGCGCGATGAACTTCTGCGCATATCGGTTGATGATTCGTGCCAATGAAGACAATAATATTCTCCGATGCCGCCAGCTGTTTCATCAATATATCGTTGATATGTATGCGAAAATTTAAAGCGAGTGATTACGATACACAGGTATAATCAAGCGAAACTTCGAGCTGAGGAATACATTCATTTGCGTGATGCTATTGTTGGTAAGGTAGATGGAATAAGTAATATCAATGATATCGGTACTTCATATATTCTTCCATCATCATACTCGTATATTGGTAACCCACGTCATATGCAAGAATATATTCAAGACGCCATGACTTTTGTGCGCGCGTACGGACGACCAGATTTGTTCATTACATTTACGTGTATTCCAAAATGAGATGAAATTAAAATTGCGTTATTGCTAGGTCAAACTGCAACAGATCGGCACATCACTGCACGTGTCTTGAGACAAAAGTTAAAATCGTTGATGAACTTGATTATACATTCCTCTGTATTTGGCAAAACACGTTGATGGCTATATTTTGTTGAATGGCAAAAACGAGGTTTGCACGCGCATATTTTGATTAGGTTGTTCGACAAAATACAGTCTGAAGAAATTGATAAAATTATCTCAGCAGAAATTCCGGATCGGAATATCGATCAAGAATTGTATGAGATTGTTACCGCTAACATGATCCATGGTCCATGCGGTGCTGTAAACATGACGGCGCCGTGCATGGAAAACGAAAAGTTTTCCAAAAATTTTTATAAATGATACAATCACTAATATCGATGGTTATCCATTGTATCGTCGTAGAGACACTGACCATGGTGGTCAATCACATCAATTACGCATGTCAAACGGTACAACAGTTGACATTGACAATCACTGGGTGGTTCCGTATTCACCATTGCTGTGTAAAATCTACAAAGCACACATAAACATTGAGCTCTGCAGTTCGGTGAAGACCATAAAATATATATGCAAATATGTCCATAATGGCAGTGATATGGCTGTATTTGCTGTTCAAAATGTTAACGAAAATAAAACGGTATCAAATGGGCCGATACATCAGCACCAATGAAGCAGTTTGGTGTATTTTGAGTTTTCCGATACACGAAAGAGACCCTGCTGTTATACATTTGGCCGTGCACCTTGAAAATGGGCAGCGTGTTTATTTCACGGAAGAGACTGCTCTACAACGTGCATCAATTGCCCCAAAAACCACATTAACTGAGTTTTTCGAACTATGCAACCGACCAGGTATTCCCGGTGAATTCGCAGACATTAACGTGCCACGATATTTCACATGGAACAAACAGTCAAAAAAGTGGGAACCACGAAAGCGAGGAGTTCCGGTTGAAGAATACAACGGCATATTTATGGGAAATACATTAGGCCGATTATACACAGTCCATCCTATGCAACCTGATATGCATCATGATGCGTGTCGCGAATTACATTTGCTGGAAGATGACAACCATTGGGATATTACACTTGCACATACAGCAATGAGTTCCTCTCCTCATCAAATTCGCCATATTATTGACGACATGTTTTCCATCTCAAGCTTCTGTCCTCTGAGACAAATATAAAGATTCCATAAGCGGCGACATTCTGCATCGCATTCGGATCGCTGATCAAGATCCCAATATCGATTTTTGGCCGGAAATATATAACAAGGCGCTAATAAAGATTGAAGATATTTGCATTCTGATTTCGAATATGCCACTTATTCATTTGGTATGCCCTCACCTAACCGCCCAGCAACAGACATCATCAAGAGCGAGATTCAGTGCGAACAACAGTTCGATACGGTCTCTTTAACTGCTTTCGTTGAAAATAATGAGCAACTACTCACTGATGAACAAAAGAATGTATACGATCGAATTAATTTGTCAATTGCAGCAGAACAAGATGGATTCTTTTTCTTGGACGCACCAGGAGGCACTGGAAAAACGTTGCTCATCTCACTAATACTTGCGCGCATTCGATCACAAAATCATATTGCGTTAGCATTTGCTTCATCAGGTATTGTAGCCACTTTGCTTGATGGCGGGCGGACTGCACATTCAGCACTCAAGTTGCCGTGGAACATTCACACAAATCCAGATGCAGTATGCAACATAAAAAAGCATTCCAGTATGGCTAAAGTTTTGCAAAAATGTAAAATTATTATCTGGGATGAATGCACTATGGGCCACAAGCATTCACTTGAATCTCTCAATAGAATGATGAAAGATCTAAATAATAACGCCAGGTTTTTCGGTGGTGCTTTACTGCTGCAGTCCGGTGATTTTAGACAGACATTGCCGGTCATTCCACGCGCTACATATGCGGATGAAATTAACGCATGTATAAAACAATCATATCTATGGCGAAATGTCAGTACATTACGTCTTAACACAAATATACGTGTTCAACTGCAAAACGTTCCATTGGCATTATCATTCTCCGATCAATTGCTCAATATTGGAAATGGAACCATACCATTTCATGGAGACACACACTGCATCAAATTGCCAGACAATTTCTGCAACATGGTAAATACGAAAGATGCTTTGATTGAAAGCATATTTCCAGATTTCCAAGCTAATTATATTAATCATGCGTGGCTTCGTGAACGAGCTATTTTAACCGCAAAAAATATCGATGTTGACGCTATTAACTTCAAAATACAACAGTCATTGCCCGGCAATGAGATATTGTTCAAATCGATCGACACTGTTACCGATCCTGACGAAGCAGTCAACTATCCTGTTGAACTTTTGAATTCGCTGGATTAACCAGGAATGCCACCACATAACTTGCGATTAAAAGTTGGCTCACCTATCATTTTGCTTCGGAATTTAAATGCACCTAAGCTATGCAACGGTACAAGATTAGTCATAAAAAAAATTATGGGCAATGTTCTTGAAGCTACAATTTTGAACGGCAAATTTGAAGGTGAAGTTGTTCTCCTGCCACGAATCCCAATGATCCCTTCAGACACACCCATTCCATTCAGACGTCTGTAATTTCCAATTCGTTTGGCATTTGCCATGACTATTAATAAGTCACAAGGTCAAACAATGTCGATTTGTGGGTTGGATCTAGAAGATCCGGTCTTTTCACATGGCCAATTATTTGTGGCGTGTTCTCGCGTTGGAAAACCGTCATGTTTATTCATTTATACTCCTCAGGAATTGACTAAAAATATTGTTCATCAACTCGCATTAAGATAAAATTAAACAAACATTAGTGATTATAACGAATTGTTTTTAGAAAAATTCATGTTATTTCAAAATAAAGCATAATGAAATTATTATATTATTTGTCTTTCATTTCATACTTTGTTTAATATCCTAATCGCTCGAAATATCATGCAGGACGTCTGTCGGGTCCGCTAGTATATATATATATATATATATATATATATATATATATATATATATATATATAGATCGGTGTCTTGTTGGTGATCCAAATGGAGGTAGGGGGCATTGGTTCACTCAGCATCTCTACCAAAATAGGTTGTGGCAAGTAGTTCAGCCTGCTCAACACAGTAGTTTCCTCCCATCAGTGAGTGACGTATACTGTCCTCATGCGAACGAGAATATCTGAACAAGCCTTAAAACTGGTGATGGTCATAATGTGATCAACGGAGTAGCTCAAGACATTCCAGTTACGCATGAGGCTCACTATCTGCTCTGACATCATCATTGATGTTCTGTTCGCCAATCAGAGCAAGTATGTGCTGTGAAGGAGACCTGTGCGAGCTGGGCTGTGGGACGAATTCGGGGATGTGGCACTGGTAGGTTGCACCCTGGCTAGCAGTGGTAATGGAACCATCAATAGCATCCATATTATCCAGGGTCAGGTACCAGGTTTGCAATATACCAGTATGGTATATTACAAACTATTATCCACACTCACAACCCCATTGTGTTGTACCAAAAGAGAAAACCTATTCCTCCACTCAGATTATCAGACTGAAATCATTCATAACTTTTTACAGACAAGGAACAAAGATAGACTTGAACCAATAAGGAATAGAAAAAAAACTTACTGATAAATGGTCCTGTTTGTAGAACTTAAAAATATAATCCTATTCAGAAGGATATGGACTCACTACATCCTGAACCATCTACTTTATAGAAACCATATACTTTATATAAAACATAAAAATTTTATTTTTCCTTACTGTGATTTTCTTAAGAAATTTAACATTAATTTAATACAAAATTAGCGATTTTATTTGCATAATATTGTATATTTCAGGCAGTATGATAATATAATAATAACAGTTAATATGACATTCGAAATGAAGTTTAACAGTTTAAAAATGAAATTATCAGATATAGATTATAGTCTTGTCACTTATATTTAATGTAGTTAAAGTAATTTGAATTGATATTAATACTATACTCATTTTGTATTTATAAACTTTGTTTTGAATTTACATAATGATTTTATGGGGATCAGTGAGGTGAAATAACAATAAAATAAAAAATATAATAAGTTGTTTTTGGGCCCTTAGATTATTGTTTCCGCCAAACTATGGAGGCCATCTAAAGGGCAAGATCAGTTAAGAGTAAATAGGCTTCCTGCAAACAGTAACTAAGGAAAGGTTGGTCCAGTAGCCTACTCTAACTACCCTCAAAATGGCATGAATACTTTGGTGGTAACATAGGTAGTTATAATAAAAAACACAAAAATTTGGCTTTTCTTTTATTTTAATTTCTCCAGACTGATCTTCAAAAGTATTAATATTTGGAAATGCCATCACTTTCAAACATTCATCATTTCTTTTTAGAAATAATTATTTTTAAAAGAATAAAATACTAATTAATAAATAATTAACAAGTATCCAAAATTACAAAGATTTGTATATTTAGTGTGATTACAGTAATAAGTAGCAGGTGTAATGAGTAGTAAGCCATGTGTTTTATAACCCATCTTATCAATCATTTAACACATGTAGTCAGTTATCTAATACCTTAATTCTCATATTATTATTATTTTTTTTTGTGTTGTTTAATATTTCTATATAAAAATGTCACTAGTCGATATTACATCAGAGGTTTCTTTGCAACATTGGTACATTGCCAATCCTTGCCCTGGACACACTACAGGTAGAGCTGGAGTTGTATTTAGAAATCTCATAAACACAATTATGGTATCTCAGTGTGCTCTTGCTTCTCCTTGCATGTTTCCAGACGACTTTGGACCATTCATGGGACAGTCTTGTGGTGGTAATTGTGTACAGTTCGATTTTATAATAGTAGGTGGAGGGACAGCAGGGTGTATTTTAGCAAATAGGTTATCTGAAATAGAGACTTGGAGTATTTTATTGTTAGAGGCTGGAGGGGATCCACCTATTTCCTCGGATGTGCCAAAGTTCTATATGTCGCAGCAGTTATCATGTATAGATTGGAAATTCAAAACAGAAAAAGAAGAAGGTATGTATCAAGCTATGATTGGACAAAGGAATCTATGGCCAGCTGGTAAAGTTTTAGGAGGTTCTAGTACAATAGGACGGATGCAATATCACAGAGGCCACTCTTCTGATTATAATTTATGGGCTAGACTTGGCAACACTGGTTGGTCTTATCAAGAACTGCTTCATTACTTCAAAAAAGCTGAAGATATGAGAGACAAGGAAGTAATGGCCTGCCCTGAAATCAATCAATATCATGGTATAGGTGGGTATTTATCTCTAGACAAATTTAGAAGTAGAGAAATACTCATTGATCATATTAAAGATGCTGCTAAAGAGCTCACCTATGAAGATATTAGAGACTCTAATGGTCCCATAGCTACTGGATTCTTCTCTGCGCATGCAACACTAAAAGATGGAGAAAGATTGAGTACTGCTAAGGCCTACTTATCACCAATTAGAGATAGACCCAATATATTTGTCGCCAAGTACTCACATGTAACCAGGATATTATTTAATGGTAAGAGAGCAGTGGGTGTAGAATATAAATGGAGGAATGAAACAAAATTAAGAACTGCTATGGTCAAAAAAGAAATTATTATTACGGCTGGAACAATCAACACAGCGAAACTTCTGATGCTATCAGGGATAGGTCCAGCAAAACATCTTGGCAAACTAGGTATACCAGTCCTGTCAGATTTAAGAGTGGGCTGTAATCTTCAAGACCATGTAACTTTTGGTGGTGCTGTTATGACATTGAATAAAACGAAAAAGGCAAGTTCTCCTTTTCAGCATTTAGATTCAGCTTATGAATATCTTTCAAGGCGTTCTGGTCCTTTTGCTACAATACATGAATCGGAAGTGTTAGGTCTTGTAGGTATTCATGATGATGAAGAACCAGATTTAGAAATGTTTCATTTATTTATTAGACAAAATGACATGACCACTTTTAATATGTGGGCATCAACTCTTAATTTAACTCCTGATGTAAGAGAGATGTTTATAAAACTTCTAATGGATTATGATTTATTAATAATAATGCCTATTATTTTAAGACCAGCAAGTAGAGGATTAATACAACTTAGAAGCTGTGATCCATTTGATCCACCAGTGATTTTTTCAGGTCACCTCAGGGAAGATACAGATGTGGATCAAATGCTGTCAGGTATCAAATTTGTTACACTAATGGCAGATACAGTAGCACTTCGTCGACATGAAGCCGAAATGAAGCGCATTAATTACCCTGGCTGTTGTGATGAAGAATTTAACACTGATGGCTATTGGACTTGCTCTTTAAGTCATTTAGCTACCACATTTAATGACTATGTTGGTACTGCCAAAATGGGTACACCTTGTGATAAATCTGCAGTTGTTGATCCACAGTTGCGTGTTTACGGTATCAAAGGTTTGCGAGTTGCTGATGCATCAATCATACCCATTATTCCAAGTGGAAATATAATGGCAGCAGTAGTTGCCATAGCTGAAAAGGCTTCTGACATGATTAAAGCTGATTGGCTAACACAGAGTGCTTTAGGTCGTAAAACTACATGTCCCCCTCCATGTAATATTACAGTTTCGACTAAGAAGTCTCTACAGAAATCTGTAAAGAATGAACCCTCAAAGATGGAAACAGGAAAACCAGTTATGATTAATCCACCGACTACACCTGTTGTGAAAATAAAAGCCTGAATACTATAGCCCATTTACTTTTTTGGTTAGAAGTTGAAACTTTTTTTATGGCCCAGATCAATGCATTTTTAGTTTAATGAGAACTCCCAAGGAACTGGTTACCAAAAATTCAATTTCATATAACCATCATATGTTTAATCTAAATGAAGAATAAATGCAACATAACTCTTTGCAAACAAGTAGATATATATGTTTTTCTCAAGACACATGCAATCTATTAAGGATCCAAAGAAATATGAAGATACTAGGTTATTAAAATTCTATTTTAATGTAAAAATATATATAAACTGCTCCACGAAAAAGTAGTGCTTTGAAAAATACATAATTTTTTATTTTTATGCTTTAATTTCATTTTTATAAAATTGTTTGTTTTTGTGAATAAGAGGGTAAACTGATATGTGTATATGTATGGGCCCCTGCCAGATCTTATCAAAGAAATGGATGTTTCATAACTGATAAAAAAAAAGCTTCTTACAAATTCATATCTTTCAATTCCAAGTTTAAATGAACGGGGAATTAAAAAGTTTTTGAATTTTTATAGAATCAAAGCCAATGTAGCATATTTAGATTAATTAAATTAATTTTGTGTAATATATAGAAAAAGGAAAAGTATGTCTAACACCTATTTGTCCTTTTGCCTTTTGGTTTTCACTATTAGAAATTTAAGAGAACACAAAATTATTAATCTTATAACAGCATTTATTACTTGAATTGTTCAAACAAATAATACATATATTATCATTATGTACATATATATATATATATATATAAAGTAAAATACAAAACTATAATTAATAGAAACTTATGATTAAGTAGCACAGCATGCCCTTATTTAAACCCTTGTGTCTTTCATAACATTTTGAATGAAAAATCTTCATCAAAATAATTTTTTTTAATTTTAAAGGTAAAACTTGCAGTCATTTAAAATTCCTGAAATCATAAAAAAACAACTAATGATAAATTATGTTAAGTAGATAAATAAACAGCAAAAATGATAGTAAAGGTAATCAAAATTAATAATAAAGGCAATTTTAAAGTTTTAAACGACTACATCTCTAAAATGTATGAGGAAAAAGTTAATGTTATCTTTCATCTGATAAAAACATACATTTTCATCCAGCCAATACAAATATAATCCTTAAATGGGTCACAATCTCCCCATATTATGTTAAAAGAACACTGCATAATGACTTCCAAATACCTTACTTAAAAGATAATCTGACAGAAATAAAAAACTATCGATTAGGATACACTGACATCTCAGATAAACTCTTCAAAAAAAACATCGACAGACTCTAGACCTCATTCAACTTCTTAAAAGAAAGCGATAGCAAAACCGGGTCAGAAATGAGACAACTTCTAAACTAAAAAATCTTTTAAACATCCAAAGTTAGGAAATTTCACAAGCTGATGTACACAAGTGCGAATTTGCTGTTATGAACCATAACCATTATTTGCCACAATAATCAATATTTTTATAGGAGCTCATAGAACTTTATTTCTCTATAGTTTTGCATATTATAATTGTCTATAAACCATATAAACTTCACAAAACGTTTCTTTATCAGTGGTTTTTTTAGTATTGTATCAGTACCAATTATGTAAAATATATGATTATTATTAAGGATCAGTTTAAAAAAAAATTAGCTAAAATTTTTTATTTTACCCTATTTCATGAAAAAATTATATCCCTTGACAGTCAAAAGTTATTATTATTTCGGCGCAACAACCCAGTGACGGGTCTTGGCCTCCACCAATCGTCACGATCCTGTGCAGTTGTCATTCATCTCCAAATTCCATCCACGAACACTCCACCAAACATCCTTCAGAGGATCTTTCTTTCGAAGATAAGGAGATCTTGTTCATTGGTTTTTGCCAGAGTCCAAGTTTCTGAGCCATATAGCAGAATAGGACAAATCAGGATCTAATCAGATGGAATTTAGTCTGTCTATGCCGATGAACTGTTTTCTTAACCCAAAGTAATGTTGGTTGGCAGAGACGATTCTCCTCTTCATCTCAGCTCCCCCGTCATTATTTTGAGTCACCAAAGTGATTCCAAGGAGCCCAAGCGCACAAAATCTTGGATCTTTCAAAGCAGTACTCTCCAATGGCTACACTCTTATTCGGACCAGACACTTCCCCTGCCACAAGATAATTCGTTTTCGACTGGTTTACTTCAAGCCCGAGTCTCATGGACGGTCCCACTAATGCTAAAAAAGCCTCCTTAACTGCTTGAAAGGAGCGTCCAGCGATGTCTATGTCATTGGCGTAGGCTAAGAGTTGAATCATCTGGTTAAAAATGATGCCTCCGACCTTAATACCGGAGTCCCTAACTGCTTTTTCTTGGGTGATGTTAAAAAGGAGGCATGCTAGGGCATCCCCTTGCCTTAACCCTCTTGAAACATCGAACTCTTCTGAGAAATCTCCACCAATCCTGACTGAGCACATGACTGTTTTCATCGTTAGCTTCATCAGTCGTAAAAGCATTCCTGAAATCTGCAACTCTTTCTTGGCTCGATTAAGTTCTTCCCTATTGACACTATCATATGCCGATTTGAAGTCGACAAAGAAGTGATGTGTCTTGATGTTGTATTCATGCCCTCTCTCCAAGATGGTCCTCCGGCTGAAAATTTGGTCAGCAGTGGATTTACCATGTCAGAAGCCGCTCTGGTATGGTCCTATAACTCTATCAGCATATGGTAGGAGGCACTGGAACAAGATGTTTGAAAGGATTTTATAACCAGTGGGAACTAAGGATATTCCTCTGTAGTTGATGCATTCTAGACGGTTACCCTTTTTATGTACTGGGTGAATTATAGACCAGCTACGTCCACTAGGGAAGGTGACCCTAGGGTGTGTACTTTATATGACCTTTGTCTGCAGTGTAGGGATGAATGTAGTTTACTCATAGGGTGCACTATGTGCACGTGCTAGTGTAGATGTTCCATCAACCTGGTGGGCCAGAGGCTGTTTGCGGTCAGCAGACCGGGCGATGGGGGCGCCACATCTCTACGTCAAAAGTAAACTAGCATAAAAAGTAGTTGTCTTTGTCGTTTGTGGCCTCATAATATTTTAGAAGGAAGATTAATTAAATTATATGAAGCATGTTCTATTATAACTATGTCGTTGACCTGGAAAAGTCAGAGAATGCCATAAAATGGTTTTGGTAGACACCCTACAATCAGTAAAGGATAATTATAAGACAAATAACTGTATTCAATTTTATTAGACTATTACGTAGTTATTTAATAATTCTTGCTAGTATTTTAAAAATAGTTTGTTCAAAACTATATTGCAGAATTCTACAAATTAAAAAATGGCTTACAAATTAATTAAGCATACTTCTGTGGTATGCTGATATTTAACGCAACACAATGTTGTTCTCTCTCAACCAATGATTGAAAATTCATAAACTCAAGTCATTAAGTAACACTGCTTTCCAAACATACACTCACTGAAATGCAAACTTTTCAATTAAAAACGAAGAGTGCGCTAACATCAAAGACATTGCTGAACTGCTTGACGCGAGCGCACCCTTGGGGTCTATGGTCAAATACAACTCTTTTCAACACTTGCACGTTGCCTTTTCTGCCAGCAGAAATGGAGAATTGGTCTTTCTTAAACAAATCTAATCAATTAAACCAGACCATCATTCTAAGTTGTAATCCCTCTTAGCTACAAGACTTGTCGCTAGAATAACTGCTAAGTGATAGTCCAAGAGTCAAGTCTAAATTTTGTGTCCTATTTGAAGAAAACTTTTAAGTCATACTTCCATAAAATATCCATGCTCAGCATTCATTTTAAAATTTACAATAAATAAATTATAAATGCTGATATTATTTTGATGGTTATACAGGAAAGATAAATAGAATAATAATATAATCTTTAAAAAATGTTTTATTTGACTAAAGGTTTTGAATTTTATATTTGTTTGCACCCATCTACATCCGATTTTGGAACATAAAGAGTATGATGTATATATATGTGGACGATTAAAAAACATAGATTTTTATAGCCGGTGCTAATCTTGTCTTCCAATTAGGCAGATAAGCTTTTTCATTTGGGGGAGTTTCATATGTGCTTGAAACAAATCGCCTTCAAAAAGTTCACTGTTGGACAAAAAAAACAACGAGTATTGTGTATCTTGTCGCCCTATGCCACTCTTCCTCTTAAATTTGGCAGACAAAGCTTTTGGCATCTAGGGATTGTGCAGTTTCTTGTTTGCTTGAAATAAATCATCTTCAAATAATACAATTTTTACATGTTTGTTACTCTCTGTAGCCATTTTGAAACGTCCCTGCTTTTGTATGGCAGACAAGTGAAAATTGAATGCTGAGGGTGAATATTTTATGGATGCATGTCAAAAAGTCTTCTTCAATTACGACACAAAATTTCACCCCAACTCCAATTTTACCAATAAAAACAAAACCGGTATTAAGAAACAGAACGTGACCAACTCTTGACAGCTTCGGACATTCTTTACAAAATACTTGCTTTAAAAAATATTTAAATTGATTCGAGACAGTGCTTACACTTAGGGAAAAATAAATACTGACATTTGAAACCATAAAAATGACTGTCCTTTTTCTGAAAATCTGAAGGAAATTAGTGAATTCTGTCTGCATTCACTTATTCCCTTCAGCATAAGAGCAACTTACAATATACATGCATAAATTATTTTAAATTTGTATAATTTAAAGTTTTTGGTATAATATAATATCCCATATTACATAAGTACATAAAACAAAACAAAAAAAATTAAATGTCTAACCTCTTCAGATGTATTATTATTGATATCAAAAACTTCTGCAACTACTCTTTCTTCGGCTTTCATTGTTTTTACAATATCTTGTAATGAAGCTGATGGACAATAGCTCAACCTCGGTTTGTCTATGTACCCTAACTAAAATAAATAATAAATATAATACAATTATAGATATGACCCAAAAACAAAAATTATTAAAAACTGAAATGTAATATTTCTACAAATACTTCATGTATAGCATCATTAGAGTACTTTAAAGTATCCTTTTATTCTAGAGAATATTATGTCTGAAAATGGAGATTTTTTTCCCGAAACGTTAATATTATCACCAATATGAGTTATAGAATAAACATATGATTTGGAAGTAATTTTCAACAATGATTCTATGAAATGTTCCTGAGGACTTTCCAAAAAAGATAAAAATAAGAATAACATTAAATGACTTGTAAAGTGTATAAGAAGTATATTAGTGTTCAAGTCATTTGGAATTATTGATAGCCCAACATTGCTTAGAATGTTTAACTGATATGTCATCATTACTATCATATCACATCACTACAGTGTGATACTTGTGACAGAGACTGGAATTTTTCCCAGTCCAGTGCCAACTACATTTTAAACAACTGCCATTTTAAGTCAGAAAGGCCTCCAGGAAACCTTCCTCCTGGTCTTTCTGGACGTTTCCATAAGATTGACACTGCCTAACCATAGTAACTAATATCCTTCAACAATGGTACGTATTGCAACTCTACATCTAGATTCAATTTAGTCGCAGAATTCCTGACCCACCTCATTCAGTATTTCCTTCAATGTGTCTCAGAAAACGCATTGTGGTAGTCTGGATAGGACTTAAAGGTCTAGTTGAATCCAAGATCCACTGGAGTATGAGAGTGTAGAAAGGAGTATTTTTTATAAATAACCGCCTTAATCCCTATTGATACCTAATTTGACGGTCGTATCACAGCTGAATAAACTCTTTCTAGAATCTCTAAAGTAATTTTCCCTTGTTCAATAAGCAGAGGATCCACTTATTTGAAAGTTTTTATTTGATGAAACTTTTTCCCATTAATGCAAAAAATCTTTCCTTTATGTTTTCACAATTTTCCTATCTTCATAATTTCTGTTTAGCCTTCGTTAATGTCTAATTATTCTTGAAGAACATTAAAACGAAAGAACATTGAAATCCTTAGCAAGAATTTGAAATTAATCAGGCTCATATTCCTAAATCGCCCACCATATTCTTGTCTTGTTCCTAGCTAATAATAAATACCAATACTTATAATATCCAAGGAGTATCAAGAAAAGGAGGGGGCTTAGAATGTATCTAATATAATGCTTTGAACTCTTCTGATAACTTGCCTTGTATCATTACCAAGCTGTGAGTCTTTTCAAAGGAATTAAGATATAAAGGTTTAATAATTTACTTGCTGTTTTTCTCATCTAATCCTCTTCCCTTGCATAATTAAAACAAAATTGAAATTTGTATTATAACAAAAATAAGGGCCTGTGTGGCCCCCAAATACTGTTTTTCCTTTAGCTCTCTACTTCTGTTAATAGTCTTCTCTCCAGTATTCTGGAATAGAGTTTAAAAGGAATACTAAGAAGACAGATACTCTTGTGATTGGAATTAGAGACGAATGACTGAAGAAAAAGAGTGGTAGCTTACTGCACAGAATCTCTAATCCTTTTTTCTAAGCCATAATTTAAAATTTTATAAATATATGAATGAAATTAGATTAATTACAAAATAGACAAAGTTAATTATGAAATCGACTAGAGAGAAAGTTATAGGACATGCCAAAGTGATCTTCAGTAACCTACTCCAATTCACTCTGTTCAGTTCATTAGGAGTCAACATTGTCAAGGATTATTGGTAAAGAGGGGAAGGGGGTTCACCATAATTTAAACTAAATGCTCTTTAATTATATTTTTCCTTACCTCACATATAACTTTATTTAAATCTCTAATAGTAACCTCTTGTTGTCCAACTATGGCTTTCAAAAAGAGTTCCTTGCTTGAAAAGTCCCAATCAAAATAACTATGAGTAACCTAAGAGAAAAAAAAAATTAAATATAAAACATAATGTACAAATTTTCTTAGTGACACAATAATACCAGAAATTATTAAATATTTGAGTTTTGGCAAACAACTAAAGTACTTCCAGAAAAAGTAAAAGGAACTTTTTATTACAGTTATCCTCAACACAATAAAGATGATCATTTTATGATTTAAGATTTTTTTTCGGATGGCTCCTGTTTCTAATTAATTTCTAGTCTTTGATTATTTTTAATTATTGACAGGCACACTTATTAATTTATAATTGGAGATGCTATTAAAATATTCATTCATAACTAAGAAATTAAAAAGAAAAGAATGAGATTTTGATTGAATTCTGAAAACAAATTAAACAAACCAAAATAGAGGGGATAGTAGAATGAGCATAAAATCATAAATTATTATTATTATGATGGGTCCTTAAATCCTCAATTTTGTAGATGATGAATGAATAAAAAAATAATCTTTATTCTGGAACATTCAGTCCCATAAAGCTATGTGCACTCTGTTCGACTTTCGTTCAATATTGTATGCAACAAGTTTGCTTCTTCGTTCATCATGTCAAATCGAAAGTGGAACAGTGTGGGCATAGCTTTGTAAATAACAGAAATGTACAACTTAGACAGCATTTGCTTCACAATGGTAAATCAATTATTCTCAACTCTTCCCCTAAATAATACCTCAACTTAAAACTAGAAACAGCCATTCTTATTAAAGATATATTTTAAACCTTAATTCATCATTCTTTGACAAAAGCTTGTTTTCTTTCTTTTGTCAGATGAAATCTATAGCCCATAATATGTTAATGTAATATCTAAGAACTAATTATTAAAATCCAAAAAATCAATTGAACACATTTTGCAAAGGCTAATTCTTCCAACAGAGTTCTCTTTCCGAAAAAAAAAAAAAAAAATCAGTTCCAGCATGGAACTAAACAAAAAGTACTGAGGATTTCACATTGAAAATGAGAAAAACTTTCAATTTTTATGTTCACCCAAATGATAGTGAAGAAAATTTATAAAGGGTATATAAAATAATTAATCACAATACACAACCTTGGTATGTGGTTTTGTTAACCTAACTTAGGCTAGATTAAGTTTCAAGAAGTATATTATGGATTAATAATGAATACGAATGACATACACACTATTATGGTTGTTGATTGGGCTTTATTTATTATTAATTTATTTACATAGCCCACCAACAGGCGTGGTGCCCAAAGACAGGTGGTCATTCACTCTCAAATGATATATATATATATATATATATATATATATATATATATATATATATATATATATATATATATATATATATATATATATATATATATATATATATATTACAAAATGATTAATAATAATAATGAAAATACAATAAAAATTAAAAAAAGAAACAAAATAAAAGAAAAAACAAATTAAAAAAAACAAAACAATAATAATAAAGAAAATAAAAAAAATCAGTCAGCTCAGAGGACTATTTCAAAATGGATTAAATTATACTTCAAATTGTATTATGTAGTATGCATAAAAGTATAAGAAAAATCTAATTGCTTTTCATTATTTATCAAATTCCAATTCTTTGACATTTTATTGACCGGTGAGCAAGAGGCCAAATTGGCCTTGAATTAAATTGGTCTGTAAATAAAAATCATCTGCTGCCCTGCTACAAGTCCTACTGAAACTAAAATTCAATGTAACATTTTTTTTTATTTTTATCAAATGGAATACTGTGGCCATTTCGGAACGTTGGGTGATGGAATATTTTACCCCGAAAATATTTAAAAAGTATGTAAGAGCTAGACCTCTTTCTGGGTATACTCTGTAATATTTAAAATACAAACGGATATATACTAAATTACCCAATCTTATGAATCTTAAAGTATACATAATAATTTTTTATTACATTGAAGTAGGCAATCTAGAGGTTGAGTCCATAAGTGATCTGGATTGATGAGTCATAATCCATGGATCTATATCAATTTGGCAATGTCTCAATATCCTTAAACACAAGAGTCTGAATGCTTGTGAATGACCTCCTTTTAACTATCTTTGCTTCTACACAAAGATACATAAAAAAATTCTGTAGTAGTGTCAAATGGAAAAAATAAAAATAAACAAGTCTCAGGGTTACCAGAGATATTCTTTCAATTATAAAATATCTCTTCTATCAATATTAAAAAAAATAAATAAAGAAAGGGTTAGTAGTAAATAATTTTCCAGGTTAAATTCATCAGTATTGCCCAGCTACTAATACTCTTAGTAGCAAATATAGAAATATTGTTTAACTTTAACTTAAAACAGTTAACTAAACAATATTTGTTGAATTGATGTAATAATTCAGGAAAATAAAAATACTTATGAAATTAAAATAAAGTAACAACTATGTCCAACTAAACTCCTTTATTGTCTCCTTGCCCGTATACTGAAGATCTTATAGCATTATCCACTACTTCGGATAAATGAAGCATGCGTGTATTTAATTCCTTTTCTTTATCTTGCCACTGCAGTAATTTTTCAAGTCGATCGACTCTGTTTCGTAAGGAAAAGTTGTGATCTTGATAAAGTTTAATCTAAAACCAATTTTCCCTCATTAAAAAATAATTAAAAGATTAAATTAAAAATTTATATATACTTTAGCAAAATAGTTATTGAAATTCAAAAATGAAGACAATGTAAATTATCCAATTATGTATGCGTATTAATAATTATTTATATTGCTGATATGAGGAAGAGAGAACCACCAGAGTGGACTATTTCACATTTTGGTGAAAATTGAGTTTGATGTGTCAAAGTATTCTATGTCATGCCTTCTGTTGGCTGTATAAAGAATTTTATTAATTTCGAAACCATTCAAGAGATAAAGCCAGTTTAACAAATAGTCCAAGGCGTCTTTGACATTAAGTTGGCAATGCAAGGGTAGATCAAGTGGCTTATAATAAAACTAATACATTTAAAATCTGTCGCTTATTGAAACTAAAACGGAAGAAATGGAAGGATTCACTTTCAAAACTGGTCTAAAGCAGTTTGACGAAAATTTGTAAAATCTTTTAAAGGTTTTCTCAAAATCACATCTGGCGAGGCTGGTCCACTCTGGTTCTCAATGCCTCATATAATCAACCATGCAGCCTATTTGGGAAACTTAAAAGACCTTGATCCATTAAAGGGTGGATCCAGCACGAGTTTTTAAAAGAGGAACTATCAGGGCTAGAAAACTAGAATTTTTTCCAGAGAGGGCAAACTCAACTTTGCTGCCCCTTCTTTCACCTCTCCCCTCCCCTCTTCCAATAAAAGTCAACAGTTTTATAACAGTATTGTAGGTAGTATATTTTAAAATAAATAACATCATCTCCTCACATTAACATGAACTTTTTTATTTTTTTATTGGGATTTAATGTCCTTTTTCCTATTCTATTAAGGCAAACAGGAAGGGTTATCCTTCAGGTTACCAGCCTATTCTAATCAGAGTGGGAAGATCGAGATTCATTACATTGGGCCACTACGAAATAAATTTCAATCTTCCCATGCTGGATTCGAATGGTTGCCGTAGCAATCTCGAGGTATTTAATGTTACGCCTTAACCTCGGCTTCAAGCACATTAATATTGACTGAATCAAGCTCAATACAATCAAAAAACAGAAACAAATATGTTTTTACTTAACCTAAAACTAAAATTTCGCCCAAATTTGCCACCCTCTATATTCTGCCGCCCAGGGAAAGTGCTCCCTTTGCCTCCCCTCTAGATCCAGCACTCTCAGAATTTGGGATACTCGTATAACAGATCAGGATTACGCTATATATTTTTTAATCTTTTATATATTCTTCCTTTGAGACACTAATCATTTTTCTTTGCTATGCATATTAATAAAAGAATATGGAAAGGTTGATATGTACAAATATAATCATGTGATAATGTCTTATCCTGTTCCCAGAGGGATTGACAAGATATCTCAGTAATTAATAACCCAATGACAAATGATACAATTCGAACCAATTTAATAATATTTTGACCTAGATTAGGATTCCATTTATAAAAGCCAAGCAACTTAAGGCTAAACCTCGCCGACTTCTAGTAAGATTTTTTCAGTACACGGCAAACAAATTTGTGTTTTGAGTTCAGGTTTAAAAAATAATAAAATGATAGAAGTTGAACTCACTTATTTTATTTAAATTAATAAAAAATGAAATTACATTTGACAATTTCGACGATCGATTTCTCACAAGGTGAGCCAAGGTTTAATTTCCCTCCTACCTAATGAATGATGATTTATCATAGTTATTCACGAATATTGGTACATACTAGCAGTTATATTTTTTTTTCTAAGTGCTTAAATTGGCAGGAAAAATTTCCTCCTTTTCCCCCCTCTGTGGAACCGCCAATGAATGCATAGAGGATAAATGGATGAGAGTAAAGTATATCAACAATTTTTAAATATATCAAAAAAAGATGTACAGAAGTCTATAATCTCCAACATGTAATTAGTACCATTATTTGAAGATGATGTCCTGATCTATTAAGTAAAGCAGAATAAAGAAAACCATGGATTAATTATTTGATTTTTTAAGGTAAGTCTATCAGTACTTTACAAGCATCAGTATATTTTCCTATTATTAATATTTTAGAAACAACTGACTTCTAGAATAATTAATAAAAAACAGTACCAATTTAATCCTATTTCCTTCTCATTAACTTTGACGATTTTTGCAAAAATAAATCATATGATATTTATATTGAGTACTTTTTGTACAAAATCATACTCCATAAGATTTATATATTTTCCAATGACTGAATTAATGTTGTTAACAATCGCTAAGACTAGCTTCACAAACCATTCATAAGTGGTGGACTCCTGTTTTGGGCAGTTGTCAAAGAATTTTTAATACATTTGAAAAAATTTATAGATTCTAAGAATAATTTCAGATATAAAACTGTTTCATTCCCTGGTTAATGCATTAAGTTTCAAATCTGCAGTCAAAATTTTAATTATTATTAAAGTAAAAAAGAAAAAATTATAGGTAAATAGCTAGTTTTAAAATAACTCTCAATCTGAGCGTGAAGCAGGAATATATAAAAGATGTATTATGAGACCACTCAGTATTTCCTCCTAGTCTAGCACAAACAAATTTTGCTCTAAAATGATCAATATTATCTTTAAATGTATTCAAATACTTATTACAAATTATAATTACCAACAAGCATATTAAGTACACACATATACTTAATTTGTTAAACAAATATTATTATGTGGCGGCATTTACCTTTTCAAGTAAATCATCATGAGATTCTTTTAACTGGAAAATACTTCTACATTGGTAACACGATGTACAAGAATTTTTCCACTTTGAAATAGAGTAAAGTTTACAATTAGTTTGGAAATGGCCAAGAGGAGGGCTGGTTGATGAAACCCTCATAATCTCCTGAAAAATATGAGATGAGAGAAAACCAATTTACAGAATGAACAGGACCTTGAACTCAATCAAAAGAACTGTTGTCAATTTATGGCAATGAAATATGTCATTACAAGACTTCATTAATGAGAGAAAACCAAGACTTCATTCATGATAGAAAACCAATGTACAGAATGAACAGGGCCTTGAACTGAATAAAAAAAACTGTTCTCAATTTATGGCTATGATATATGTCATTACAAGACTTCATTAAATAACAAGTGAATTAGATAATCTTATATCCATGGATATTTCCTCTTAATACATTTAGACTAATAGCCTAATAATAGGCTAATCAACTTAAATAGCAAACAAATTAAATCAATGCTCATAAGATATAATATTAAAATGCTCATTTAGAACAAATTATGTGGTGGTTGCAACAGTGTATTGAACAAACTTTCAATGATCAAACTACATTTACATCTTCCACGATTGTATGATCCTCGTTTCCATGGTTCTTAGCATCTTGATCTTTAAGTGGTGAACTCCCCACATTTGGCGAAAACGACCCCTCACATATAGTATCATTTGGAAGTTTGAATCCATTCGGGTTGTTTACAATGAATTGAAAGTACTGGCTTACTCCCAAAATCTAAAAATTGACATAATTTATAAAATTTTATAATAACTTCTAATAGAGTGGATTTGCGCAAATGACATTACTTCTAAGTACTTATTAATGTAAACAAACTGGTAAGGAACACCCGCTTTGGCATCTTGAAGATATTTAACATTAAATTTCACTTTCCTTCTTCTTCCAGATTCATCACATGGTATGCCTAGAGCAGATTCATGGGCCAGAAATGATTCATAAGAATTCCAACCAGCATGAAAAATACCAATCCAATCTCTGCTTGAACCTTTAACCTAGAAGAAAAAAGAATGTCAATACAAAAAAAAAAATCTTAAAATCAAGATCTGATGTTTTTACCGTCTCATCTAAAGAAAACTCCACTTCAAAGTCTTTTGATACATCATAATTAATAAGTACGTTCTCAAACTTAACATATTCATAAATAACTTTTTCGGATTCTGGAAAAATGGAAGATGGCATTTTGAACACTGTGCTCGACATTACACTAATTTTATTGTCAAGTTGCCTGCAACTAATTAACCAAAGGATGTTGGAATACCTACACAAAGTAGGCGTGTTACTGGTTACAGTCCGTTTATTTTGTAGTCAAATGTTTTTGATTATATTCAGTAGGTAAGTTTGAGGTTTCTTTTTTCTTTTTCTTTTTTTAGGAAAACATGCTTTGTTCTTTTTTTGTTTCAAGGGAAAACACGTTTTGTTCTGTTGCAATACAAAGAAATAAATGCTCTATTTTTCCTGTTATAGTAGATCGGTTTTACAGTTATAATGAAGCTTCGAATTACAAATTGCAAGTTGTGTACGTAATAATTCACTGTAAACAATGCATAATTCAAGATCCCAATAATTATTCAATATTTTGGGATAAATCGAAATTGTATATTTTAACGAGACAATTTTTTTTTTACGCTTTAGTTAATTTTCGCACTTCAATTAATCGACTTGTTGCATACTTATTCTCCGGTTATCAATGCCGTTTTATTTGTAGGTTTCTCACTATGGTTCAAATAGGGTGATTATTCTAAAAATGGGTATTTTGTATCCCATGTTTCTGGTGTGGCTCACATCAAAATCTTTTGATTGAATCAATGTTATGTCAATATATGTCTTAGGCTACTAGAGAGTGAATTGTTACTTTCCCTTACCTATATATGGAATATATAGTAGGGGGAAGTATTGCGATCGTGAAAATTTTCGAATTCGAGTTATCAGCGGAAATACACATTTTAAGGCCCCCTGAGTTCAAATAACCAAGTCTCGCAAAATGGTCTATGTGTATGTGAACAGTCTAGCTCAAAAACTTAAAGTCGTACGATATTGAAATTACATATTTAAGGAAAGCACATCCATGTGATGTTACAGCAACTTTTTCGTCAAAATCGACTTACCGGAAGTGGTAAGTCGTAAATGGTACTATTACACTTTATTTAATAGATTTTACACTTTTCTCAAGAACGGCTCTAACGATTTTGATGAAACTTGCCTAAATTGTTATTCATAAAGCCCTATAACTATTCATAGATGTAGTACATCACCGAGGAAATGCAGGGAAAAAAGTTATGAAGAAAAGAATATTTTATTTGCACATAACTTAAGAAGTAGGCATTTAATGGTAAATTATGTATGGAATTGCATGAAAGGTAATTAAATCATCTAAAAAACAAAAAAATAATCATCAAAATCGGACCAGTATTAGCAAAGATACAGCGTATCTTATGAGGGCTACAAGACCCTAGATGGAAATCGAGCGCATCCTAAAGGAGACGGATACGACCGAACCTCCTCCTCCACCAATCCGTCAATTTGTTGTCATTAATACGCTCTGTAATAATGTAATGTAAGAATACAAAAGTAGAAATTAACATAATAATTTCTACTTTTATATTATTTAATGGAAATAAAATCTTTCCATGGAACTAAACCGAAACTTTTAAAATTAATTTTCAATATGACAAACTAGTAGTGTACAGAATTGTTGTACTAAAATTATTTAAAAAACTGTTTTATTGTACTTATGTGGGAGACGATGTGTAGAAGTGAATGCTGCTGAGTGTATTTCAAGTATTTTTTATGTGAACTCTTTAAAACTACCTATATTAAAAACATAATTATTATAAGACGGTAAGAGAAAGTTGTGTGATGAGCGCACTCCACCAGATTTTTTAATCTCGAAATCGCATTTACTATTTTAATTGATCATAAACCACCCAATTCTCATTCCTTCGGCCTATCCTTGGTCGCGTTATGTTACTTTCAACAGCCTTTAAGGACAATGCTCGTCTAGGCTAGATTTTGCATGATGATATCTGTACCAGTTTGTGATGCCTTTTAAGATAAGGAAAGGAAAACCCTCTAATGTAATATGCTTGTTATTCACGACTTATTTTATCCCTGTCCCACAATCCAAATCTCATTTCTTCCTCAAAGTTTGAATTTCCTGCCAGTCTTACACTTGTCAATTGTTCCTAACCAGCAAGCAATGGCAGCTTCCGCCTAACTTGTTCTCATTATTTTTGTTGTTTTAATCTTAGAGCCGTATTACGGAAAGTGATTTGTGGCATGCCCATTCATTTTCCTTATTCCTTTGTTGCCTAAAAACATCATCTTGTATGTTTCAAATATAATATAATTTTAGGTACACCTTTACAATAGGAACACATTATCACTGGTTCTTGCCGAAGTTACTCGAAGGTCGCCGCACTAACACTCTCTAGCGCTATTTTTGCTAACTAAGCACTTTGTATTCAATTCTTACATTTGTATTCAAGTGAATTTTTAAAATTATTACTGCTATAATTAGATATTATTTAAAATTATTAGTGCTGTCAACTTCCGCTTACTACGTTCGCCCAAGAGATAAGAAAAAACACCGACGGATCCTTTTCAGTTGAAGTCGGGTCCTTACCGTAATTTCAATTATTACTGCTTTAAATTATTACTACAATTTCTCCAGACCACCGGAAGTCTACGGCACTAATAATTTTAAATAATATATAATTAAAACAGTAATAATTTTAATAATTCCAATGAATACGAATTTAAGAATTGAATACAAAGCAATTCTTCTTCTTCTTCTGCGCTACGGTCCGTGTGGGACCTGGACCTCCTCTACGATTCTTCGCCATTCTTCTCGATCCACTGCGGCAGCTCTCCACCGCCTGACACCAAGTCGTCTCAGGTCCGCCTCCACGTCATCTATCCACCGAAGTGGTGGCCTGCGTCTCCTTCTTCCTCCTCCAGGTTGTCCATACATCACTTTTCTTAGTACCCTTTCCTCCGGCATTCTATCCACATGACCAAGCCATCTTCTCCGGGACGCCTTGATGAAGGTGACAATGTCAGTCTCACCGTATAGTGCGGTTAGTTTCCGGTTGTACCTGGTTCTCCAGACTCCTCCTTCACATAAAGGTCTATATATCTTGCGCAGGATCTTCCTCTCCCAGACGCCCAGCATTCTTTCATGTTCGGTCGTCATCGTCGATGTTTCGCTACCATAAGTTACTATGGGGCGTATCATGTTCTTGTACACCACTTTTCGTGCCTTCCTTGACATACCGCGAAATTTAACAAAGGAGTTAGTTGGCACAAATGAAGCTAGAGAGTGGATCTTTTTTTAATGGATGGCCTAGTAATCTATCGGCAAAGCTTTTTTTTTTCTAAGTAAAAGATAACTGGTTCATCAACCGTTGAAGCCGAAATCCGTATTCCTTTGTCATTATTTTAGCAGTTGGTAAAAAATGAGATATCTGACTAAAAAATGGGATTTTCTACTAAAACCCAGGGTCATAAAAACCACCTCTGCAGCTCCCACGTAGTAGGAGATCCCAAGCTTTGGGAAGGGGGCTTTACTTATTTTAAAAGCATTTTATTTGAATAATAATTGGTAAACAACTTTTAGACCGACCAAGTGGCACAAGATCTATTATTTAAGGAGTTTTTAAGGAGGGGATCCCAAATATCACGCAAAAATAATAGTTCCAAACACAAAAGTATAGCTATCTATTACTTTTTATTTGAAGTAAAAAATTATATTTTCGAGTATAATCTCGATATTTGAGACAAAACAAAAACGAAAAACTTCTACGAATGAAATTTAGTAGTTAAGTGTTAGTGAACATGCCAAGCAACGATTTTGGTGACAAATCCCTGAATTAGTAATATTTTTTCATTGAAATTTCAAAATCCAGAATGCCCAGTTTTGGTAGAATCACCCAATAACTGTCTGAAAAAATACAGATGTATTATTTTTTTTATAATCACTACAAATATCTAGAGTGTATTTGTCGATCTCTTAATTTTGCTCTGAGGAAGGTGTTATTGAATTACACAAATTAGTTTTTAACAATGTTCTTATTCGATCATCTTGTTGGGCTTTGACGATAAGAAAGTGTCATCCCTTGTTTATAAAAGATGACATCCAAGTCGATGAAGGGCTTTTAACTTTTTCTAATGGTATCTCAATTAACATTTAATTTTAGAAGTTTCTTGACGAATTCGATTATTTTCATATCCTGTAGTAGTGCTAGTGACAGTAACTCAGTTCTTCTACACTGTTTTGTGTTGGAGGCTGGCTCAAATAAAGTTATCTCTTCAGTTTAACTTTTCTCAGCCATTCGTTCCAACGTGACTTTTTAATTTTAATTTGATTTTGAAACTATCTTAAAAAATAATAGACTGCTGAATTACGTTATCACAGGCAATGAATCAACACGACTATTTTAAAATTATCATTTTTTTTTTTAAGTAAGACTATGTTAGTGGGGTTTTGAATTAGTTCTTACAATAGCACATGGCAAAAATATCGATGATGAATTTGGTACTATCGTAATTAGTTTTGAGGCGGAAATAAAAATGTTTACCATAAAAAAATATTTTTCACCATTCATAAGTTATTGAAGAGATTCACGTAGAATCCTTTTGTCGACTGAATCGTAAAAGAATAACCTTTTATAATTTTACTCTACTTTTTACTACAGCTTAATTGATTGTTATCTAATTATTTATAAAACTTTAATTTGGATATGCTGCTGGATATTGATAACATGTAAAATAATTTAATAAAAAAAAAAAAAATAAATAAATAAAAAAAACCGACTACGGAAATAATCCTACCCGCCCTAAGATACGGAATGTACATGCGTATCTATTTAAACATTCAAACTACTTAAACTCGGTGGGTTGTAAGTGAAGTTAATGCATTTGAATATTGGAACTTGGTGTAGTAGTTGCGTGCCTTCCATACCCGAAGGAAACTCAAAATTCTTCTGACAATACATTAATTTATTTACTGTATGTTGACATGCACTGAAGCAATAGGCTGAATGTACTAAGGAACCACAACATGTGGGTAGTGGAAGGCACTATATCATTTTTCAATATTCATTGAAGTCAACTTCATTAACAACCTACCAATGTGTTTAAGTAGATATTCAAGTATATCCCTTCTCTTAGGACGGAAAGGATAATTAACGTAGTCAGTTTTTTTATTTTTATTAAATTAAATTTTTTTTAACGTTAATAGCTTTTTAAGTTTTGAAATTTACATTTTATATATATATATATATATTATTATATATGATCATGAACTTGCACGCGATAATATGATAGTGTTCTGATCATTCGGCCCTTTTTGGGTTTATGTTTGAATAAGGGATTATGTATTTTCTAAAAACTATGATCTGATAACAGATTAACCAGTTATTATTACCACAACTGTTACTATACGAATACTTTTTTCAGAAGATAAATTTTTAATTTTTGTTCTTAATTAGATTGTTTGGGTTTTAAATTTCCTTCACTTGTAAAGATTAATGTGGAATGTTGATTATTATCATATCCGTCAGTTAATTTATGTTCTGTAAACTATTAAAATATTTTTTTCCTTAAAACTAAGTGTACGAATAATTATTTTGCCTACTTTGGCACAAATGAATCAAAACAGTATCAACTCGAAAATAGAATTTTTTAAATTATTTGTTTATGAAGATTATACAAAAGAAGTTAGATGAACCAAATAAGTGCTAGTGAAACTTATCTGGCTGCTTTTCACACGATTTCAGGTGAATCACGCCCTGTGAAAAAACGATTTCTTGTCTTTCTTATTGTCCTTCCATTTATATTTTCTTATATATTGTATGGTCGATTCAGACAATTCCAACATTCTTCCGATATATCGATAGTTCAATTCTTGTCGAAAAAACAAGAATGATTCAACAATTCATCTTTGTAGTTAGAACTTAATTATTTAGATTTACTATTCTTTTTGGTGGAATTGTCTTTCAATTCTGATGATTTGACCCATTTTGGGTTTAAATTTGGATTAGCGATTATGTATGAGGTGAAAACCATGAGCTGATAACAAGATAACAAGTTATTATCATGACAACTGTTACTGTACGGATACTTTTTTTTTTTCACCATAAATTTTCAATTTTCGTTCTTAGATAGGTTCAAAGAGTTTTTAATTTCCTTCACTTCTAAAAATGAATGGGTATTGTTTTTTTGTTACCATATCCATCAGATGATTTATCTTTAATAAATTATTAAAAATATTTTTCCCGAAAAACTAAATGTACGAATGATTATTTTACGCACTCTTTATTTTATTTTGATTTAATGTAATCACTTCAAAATGCCTAGCTCAAATATACTGCAATAATGAATATGTTTCAGTTTTATGATTTGTACTATTATGAAGTAAGTTTAATCTCTTTATTTTAAAAGTGTGGTACTATCCATAATACTAAAAAGAGTGATGCAGTGCATGAAATAAAACCAAGAAAGTACAAAGATCTTCTTTATGCCAATTAAAAATATATAATGCTCAATTGAAAGGCATTGCATATTTTTGGTCTCCAGAGTTAATAATATTAATTTCATAATATTTATAAATATTAGTCACTTAGGCTAATCTATTTTATAGCAGCAGCTACTTTCAGAAGTCACTTATCCACGTTAATCGCTATAACAGAATACACAAAGTTATTTTAATTTAAGGCAATTAAAATCTGTAAATTTAGGTCAAAATCACGTGAGCCACAATGAAATAAATGCATTTGAATTGTAAATGAAGCAACTAGCAATTATAATTAACATAGCCAGGCGTAACATAGCTTGTAAAGGCAATGCCTAAACCAAATACCTTGCAACATTATAATCCTGGTCAGAATGAGGAAGGTTGGTAACTACTATTTAGATAATGTTTTATTTAAAATTCCAAGTAAAACATTTGTGATAAAACGATTTTATTTTTCGTCCATTTAAATACCTAAACAGAAATTTATGTCTGTAGTGTTTGAGAGAAGTGATTATAAGCACTTCTTGTAAAGATGTTACGATTTTTTATGGAAATATAATCCCAAAATTATATAAGCGCTGAGGCTCTTAGTTCTTATAAAATAAGGGGCCGCTTTTCTGAGAATACCCTTAGTTGATATACTAGCATTAGTTAGTGTATAGTAATTATGCATATAGTTGAAGCATTAGTTACTTATAGTAATTAATGAACAGGTATTTAAGAAACTAGAATAAAAAATACAAGAATAAGAATGAAAATGAGCTATAGCAAGAATGGTATAATGAGTGAAGTAATATATAATAAATGAACTAAAGAATTGAGGAGCTTTTTATCAAAAGTTAATATATCTACTTCTCAAAATTTTTTTTGACGAAATAATATTCATGACCTAAAAATTATTCAGTTTACTTCAAATCATAATTTTTTCCCCTTTCAAATAGGTGTTCCAAATCAAAATTTTCTATAATTTTAGCATTATTTCCAAGAGATACCCCCAATAATTTTTTTTTAATAATTTTCCAAAAGTGTATATATTGACTTTTAATATGAAACTCCTCAGTTATATAAACAAAAAGGGGATGATATAAAAATAGCATAAATATAAGAATTAATTAAGGAAAAAGAATCAAAAAGATAAAGAAAATGTTAAATATACTGAAAATAAAACAAATATGAAAATAATAGATGAATTTCTATCTTTATATGTTTGTTTCATCTTTTTGATTCCTTTTCTCTTAATTAATTCTTATATTTATGCTATTTTTACATCATCCTTCATCTTTTTGTTTATACAATTCTTCAGTTTTATCTCTCTTATTCTTTCCCTCACTACATTGTACCATTCTTGCTATGTTATTTATTTTTTTCTCATTACTCTTGGATTATTAATTCTTGCTTCTTTTATTTATTTATTTTTTACTTTATGACATATTAATTTTTTTTGTTTCTATTATTCTATATACATCTATCCGATCTATTGTAGCCCTAAAGATGGCCCACATGTTTTGTTTTTATAGCCATTTTGTCTGGAAACCAATCGATTTTTTGAATTAATAAAATATTTAATAAGCTACTAATCTAAAAATGCTTTTTTCATATTTTGAAGTTAAATTTACAAATGGCACCCGTAGTTATTGATGTCATTAACAATCTTCCTGGAACCAATGAGTCTTTTGGGTTTCATGCTGACTGGATAGCTCCTTCATACTTTTGTCTACTGTTGAGGAGAAGCAGACGGTTACTTACTATTCAATCAGTTCATGGTTTCCAAGAATGGAAGTTGTAAGGGAGGATAGCTGAGTGACAGTATCTATTGTCAACTGCACACAAGATTCATTGAAACCGATCCGGGCCTGGAGTTGCCAACGCTCGGGCTGTCACACCCGTGTCACTTAGATAAGAAATCGATGTTGGGCTTGACGAGAACCAATCCCGGCTAACTTTGTTATCTTTCATACAGAGCTCCTCCTCCTCTTCGATTCCAAATGTCAAAACTTCAAAAATCCTTACTGCTACCACATTTCGCACTTTTCCTAGCCCGGTAAACTTGAGATCAGATAAATAAATCTGAAGCGATAATTATCTAAGTTGATTATGTTTATAATCCTCTACCTCGGAGGTATAGGACCCATTTTTAACAATGTTCGATTCTGGCCTTAGAAGATTAAAATTGAATTTATTTCAGAGACGTCGCTATGAAAGGAGTAGAGAGGAGTGTCATCCCCTCCAATAATTTGTATAATATTTTACCCAAAGACTATTTGATAAATTTAGTGGGGATGCTGCTCCAAAAAATTTTTAGCAGATCAAATTACTGATTTGATTTACGTCCAATTCATAATTTGTCTAATATTAAAAAATAAAGTAATAATAATAAAGTGAAATACAATTTTTGTAACACTTAACGTTTTTAGACAATCGTTCTTAGGTTTTAGATTTTGTAAATTTTATTTTCATAATGTTTCATATGTATATGGGTATATCATTCAAACAATGGAATTGTTTATTATTTATTCTTATTGTTTCCTTCAATACTCTCTAAATTAATATTTTGGTTCTGTTAGCCAAAACGACGAATGCTTAGTAATAAGGAATTGAGGTAAAGTATTCTAGGATTAAACAAAAAACACGCGGTGTAAAAGAAAATAATTACTTTTCACCAACACGCAAGCGTCGGTACTGTGAGGTCGACAGTACTCTTTCTCTCCAGATCCTCGCGTGCAGCTTCCTATGGGCGCATGTGCATAACAGCCAAACGCCTACTCCAGCCAAGCGCATAGTACCATACAGAGATTTTTTGTATATTTTTCATAAACTGTGACTTTTGGCTTATTTATAAATCAATTTTGAAAGAAATGCTGATGTTGATATTAAGAGGATGGTACATAATGGCTAAAAACAAAATTCCCATAAAAAATAATTTTATTTTGGACGTACCTATTTAATATTATCTGAAGAAATATTAAAAATAGAAGTGTCAAAAGTATTCGAAAATACAAATTATATAATAATACTCACTGTAATAACAATATATCAATATTTGGTTGGTAAACCCTTTTGTTTGATTGTACATTTAAGCCCTTTAGGCATTGATTTAACAAATAATAATTGCCTCTTGTTCAATTTTGTTCCACCTGGGTATTAATTCAGCCTTTAGATATTTTCATTTTGAATATCATATTTCCTTATTTCTTTTTCGAGGTTGGTCCACAAATGTTCAATTAAATTCAGATCGGATGATTGGGGAGGGGTTTTCAGAATTTTAGGGCAATTGCAAAGCAGCCAAATCTTATTAGATAACACCGCATGTTTAGAGTCGATGTCCAGATGGAGTTTAAAATTTTATTCAACCCCAATTTTTCTTACACTTTCTTTTAAGTTTCTTTTGGGAATGTCAGCATACCTGAATCTATCCATAATTCCATCAATGAATACAATGTTGCCCTTCGTAGAAAAACAGTCCCAAACCATCACTGACGCTCTGTGTTCTGCCGTCACCTGCATGTTTTTTCTTTAAATTCTGTGTTTGGCTTCCTCCAAACCATGATTCTTCCACCAGAACCATGTATTTTAAAGCTAGACTCTTCTGTAACCATCAGATCATTCACAAGATTTCTATTAAAACAATTTAACTCTATCCTTTTTCTCAAAATTACTTGACTGATGAAAGGCTTTTCTCGGACTACTTTTTTTGTGAAAATCATATTTTCTTAGAACGCGACAGAGAGTTGAAACACTTATTGTGCTTTCAGAAGTTCTTCAAAATTCAGCACAAAGTTTGGGTATGCACATTCGAGGATTTTATTCTTATTAATTTTAGCCGATTTTCACTTCTATATTATTTTATTACATCTCCCACAGTAGACATAGTTATCCTCACGTTTTCACTATTTTTTTTATTTAAAGTTTCACCCTTTTCTCGTTAACAAATTATTCGAAGCCGCTTTTAACAGTTGAATTTTTCCTTTCTATTCCATTTTAAAAACTTTTCCTTTTCAGGTTGGATATCAGTTACATACTGGAGAAAAAATGATTGGAACATAAAATTATATTAAGGATTAGTGAGATTGTACACTCAAGTAAAGAATAGGGTATTATGATTTTCGAATACATTTTACGCCAATATTCTCGTATTTATCACTTTTATACCTTACATTGTATAAAAAAAAATATACTTTTCACTTATCTGGCGATTGATTTTACTTCTTGGGAAATTCTTTAAAAGAGTTATTATCTTTAAAAATACATGAAGGGATAGTTGTGAAAAATATTTATATAATGGAAAAGAATTTAAATTCCGAATACTTTTGTATAACCTTATAATATAATTATGATTAACCAGATTTAGTCTTTATTTGTGTTAATTTGAAGTAAAATTGTCACATACTCGTATATTGACAAAGACCATCTTATTCGAAGGAATCACAAGAGCTGATAGAACATTTTCTCTTACGTCAGTCGTTAGTAAGGGTTATAAAAATAAATAAGAGACATAAACGAATGGTTAAAAAAAAATCAATCGTTTTCGATAGAATGTAGTGTAAAGTGCCAATATTTCATCAAATTAATTAGCTGCTTAGTAAGAATTTTAGGACCACCAGATTTCCCATTTTCCAGATTAGTCCAGATTATGCATTTCCGTATAAAGAGTGTTAGAAACTATTTTTTAAAATCATTAGCAGAGGAGATAGTTTTATGCATCGGGCTCTCGGTCTATTAAGTTTAAGAATTATACATTGGGCAAGTATAAAGGAAGAATTAAAGAAAAAAAGCATTGACCATAATAAATGTTATTGATAATATCAAGTGGAAATGGGGGTGCTGCAGTTCCATAGTTCCGATACGCGAGCCGCCTCTACCTAGAGTTCCTAAAAAATACCGATACGCCTTGAGTTATGAAATTGGGATTTTATCGATACAATGTTGTGCTCGAACAGGAAATTTTTTTTTTTTTTATCAAGTGTCAACATTCGCAACAGATAGGCAAATGAAAAGTTATAATTATATAAAGTTAATACACGAATAATTCAAAATCCTGTCATAGAATGTTTTTGCGCCATGAAGACTTTTTCTCAGAATCACCAAAATTAGCTCCCGGAAAAGTTAGAAGCATTTGATTGAAACCACTTCTATATTTAAATACTGCAGGGTCGTTTAATATTTCAAAATATGTTTAAACAATATAGTTTTTTTATTATCATTCAACTTTTCACCCCCTGAAATAACTGCTCTCCCCGAGGTGTGATTGCTTGGAGGTGGGAGAAGCTGAAGATGGGAGAGATAACCGGTAATCCAAGCATTAGGTGGCCGGTTGCTGTTTTAGAGGAGGTCGATGGGCCTAGCGGAGCTTAACTCAAGACAAAGAACCCATTGATAGGGATACTACTGCCCTTAAACGTGTGCCTTTTTTTTTATCCTTCTCAACATATATTCCAATGTTGAGTTCACTATTTCACGTATTTAAATATTTGATATTATATTGTTGCAATGATTATTGAATTCGGAAAATATTGAGGCAATTTTCTTTACGAAATCTCTAGAGTCGCATATATTCTATACATGTATATCATGTAGACCAGTAATCAAAAAAGAACTTTCAAAAATTGTTGTTATTAATGTTAACAGGTTTCTGTTTGGGTACCATAGTACAATAGTAATAATTACTTTTTACTGTTCTAGGCTGCTAGATAGTCCATGTGGTCTGGCCCATACGTTATTCTTACTATTAAAATTCCTGACTGGACAGGCAGCGAAATCCGTTTCTGGAAACTGGAAATACTATGGATAGGAGACAGTATTACTTAATATCTGAGTGGATAGGCCTAAGCAATAGGTGTTTTGTCATGACTGGAAATAACTGGAGCTGGAAAGCACATGCAAATAATATACCAATACTTGGCCCTTTTTTAAGAAGAAAGCCCAGGACTTAGATAGAACTGGACTTTGGTGATGTGAGATAAGTATTTTATGTCACTGTTACTGTAAACAGCGCCAAATAATGGTATATTAATAGATAGATAGATAGAATAAATAATGTTTATTGTAAAATATATATATACTTTGTGTGTAATTATTCATACTATAACGTATACGACAATGACTGGTGTTCATCTGTCGGGTTGCGGTCTTTTACGGTAATAATAATAATTTTTAAGTTATGTACTTATTACATAATAAATAACAATTAAACCTGTACCACTACGACCCATGAAGGGTGTTGGATTCAGTACTTGGTAAGGACCGTACTGTTTCTAAACCTACGGTTGTGCAAAGAGGTGATTTGTCCGAGATCACGCTCAACCGAATAAATGACAATTATTAAAAAACTAATAAAAAGAGGTTTGTTTATTTTCATCAATTAAACAGTTTTTTCTCCATTATATTCATATTATACAAAATAATTGTTTTAGTAACATATAAAGAGTTATACTCGATATTTATATTTTCTATTAGCTTTTATGCTGTACAAATATAGCCAATAGAGCCAGGCGCAATCATTGCTAGTATTGGTTAGTTTAAATTAATATATAATAATTCATAATAAAGCATTAATAGTAAAGTAAATACATTTTCTGTAAATGAGTGAAATAGAAAAAAAAATTGCATACAAAAGAAAATTATGATAATAATGAAAAATAAATAAATATTTGATTTTCTAATATGAGCTCATCATTTCCTCTAGGGAGATGAAATGGCTAAAAGCCTTATACCATTTAGAATCTGATTAACAGCAAGAAAATAGCAGGGGTTAAAAATAAAAAATAAATAAAAGTAATAAAGTAGGTATTGTTGGAAATATTCATTGGAAATATTGCATGGAGCACAGGTATCGCATTAACAAAATCATCTTGACAAATCCTGATCTTGCATTGTTTATTATGTAAAGATTAAGAAGATTATGCTCTAGCTCAGAATGCAATTTTGACCTTCAGGCTCTTTGTAAACCATCATTACTATACTTTTTATTTATTTTATCACAAACCTGCTTACTTGGCCCTTTTTAAAGAAGATAGCTTCGGTAGATTTTGATGATGTTTTATAAGTATGTTATATCATTTTACTGAAAACAGCGATAAATCAGAGTAAACTAATATTAAGGTAATTAAATTTTAAATTGTTTACTAATATAATTATTTTCGTACAAATGGTTTTTAAACCATAATTTTTGATTTCTTTACGAAAATGCCTTTTATAAATGTCACATTTTTTTTTTATTGTTTAAAGTTTTAAACGACCTTTCTGCCATTGGTCGATAAATCAGAGTTGGCAACTTGGCTGGGGGGAAAGAGAGAGGAGAAAAGGAGAAATGAGAAAGGAATGAGCCCAGCTGGTAGGAATCCACCCGTCGCGATGCGGTCTGTGGTTTTCTTAATCCACTGGGAAAAACGTATGGATGCGGGGTAGTGCCTGGATTATATTTATATCCTTTGCCGAATTATTGTTTATCATATAATTACTAATTATATATTAAATATAATTGTTCTATAATTTAATGTAATCCACCTTCAAGGCTACCAGTGTTGATAGAAATTGAATTGGTAGATAGAACTTTTTAACATTTGGATGTGGCTTTTTAACAATTATTTTTTTTTTTTTTATGGAATTATATTTATTATGATTCACTGTATGGCAAAGCTCTGATACTAACAGCTAGATAGTGCGAATCGATTAGTTTGAGAACTAAACCCTTAACTTTCTCATTCAGTGAGTCACAGTAAACGTTATTCCACTGAAAAAAGTAATTGTGAAAAAGTCAAATCCCAACGTTGCTCTAGCCAACAATTCAATTAACTCCATCAGTAGATATCATTAACAAATGAATTTACTGATTTCATGAGTTTTTATCATAAAGAATCATTTTTTTTTTTTCACTTACAATGATCAAATGAGTCAAAATCAAATAAATAAATCCGTGGCTGGCATCCACTTGGAAAAGAGGCCATTCTCCTTTTGATTTTCCTAGACAGGACCGTTTTTATATTCAAGTAGCAATTCGGTTATCCTAACGAAGCTGATTCGGCCCCGTTCTAGGGCCGACCTCCTCAAGAAAATTTCAAAGTTTGTGTCTTTATTATTCCTACGACTTCGATAGCCGTGAAATGAGGCATTAGTTGGAGAAATGTATAATCAATAAAAACATTGTATTATATTATATATTGAATAGTTGGCTGTTGGTTTGACGAAGAAAAATATGGTCTGGGTCCAGATTAGCAAATAAAATAGCAAAAAAATAAATAATGAATGCCGTCGTTTCGGCCCACATTGTAGGCCTGTTTCAGGGATACAAAGAACATAATATAATAAAATTGAAAATCAAAGAAGCATATAAATGAAATGTCTCCATTAAATAAATAAATTGTTTTGGTTTATTTTTTCAATAATGAAATTTTGCAATCGACCAAGAAAAAATATCTTTTAACCCCTCCTCTCCAAAACTAAGGTTTTACATTTAAAGATACGCAGAATCCAAATATCGAATAGAAAAAAAAATCTGTCCGCCCACCGTTCACAGCTTTTCTCCGAAATTACTGAACCGATTTCTTGAGGTTTGGCAAAAAAGTCACTGATCACCCCAGGTTGATTCACGGAAATTGGCATAACCGTTCATCATTTGATCATTTCAAAATTCGTAAAAGTGACGGATAAACAAATTACTGTAAATTTAATTGTTTCTATTCTTGAATAATTTTTGATTCATTCATAATTATTTGAAACGTATATTTAGAAGTATTAATTTACAAAAACAATGGCAAAAGAACGGTTTATATCAAACGAACAGAACAAAAAATACTCTGTGATTCTGACCTGACTCTGAAAGTGCTGAACCAAATTTAATGTTTCAGAAGAAGAACATTCGACGCATAATTTAATGCCCTTTAATATGTGCAAGAGTAAAATTGTCCGAGCGATGAACTAAATTATCCCCTCTGATGCTATAAACCAAAAACTGAAACAAGTGCCAAAATACCGTTTTTTTTTTTTTGGCTCCCAAAAGTTTAGCACGCCTTATAAACCGCCGCTAACTTATACTTTTTACGCTTATTTAGGACGCCCAGAATTGATTAAAATAATTTAATTTGTTTGCGTCCAAATTCTAATTTCACTGGGCTATTCCAAAATAGAGAGGGGAATGATAATAATAATTAAAAAAAAATCTAAATAATTAATCGTTGAGCTATTCTCAGCTCCAATAACATAATGCGGTCCTCGCATTTTGCATACTTAGCAAGTTCTAGCGCCTGCTCTGTAAGCAACATAAGCATAAGCTCTATAAGCTCTATAAGCAACCTCTTCCCGGTTTTGATTTTGTCTCTTAATTCTTCAAAGAAAATCTCTCATCTAGCTCCTTTTCAGTTTTCTCTTAATTGACACGTCAGCCGTCTCCATATCGTTGATCAGTATTTTGTTGCGCTCATAACGTTTATTATGAAAACGGAAATAAGAACATGTATGTGTTGGTCTAGTTTTTTTATTTATATACCAAGGCGCTTCTGTTATTAGTCTTAAAATTTTGGATTGAAAAAATAGTTATAGGTAGTTTTGTAAGCGCTTCCTTTTTTGCTGAACCGAAAATCGCATTAAAAAATTGCATTATATTTCAGGCCAATATTTTTTCCAAGTTATCTATATTAACTTTAGTACTCAATCATTTATTAAAATCTCAAAAATAATACGATTATCTTTTAGCTAATAAATTTCCCGAGATGACTCATAAAATATTTTTATATATTTTTTTGCTCGTTTTATATATTATTCCTTCTACAGTCATATTTTCCCATGAATAGTTCTAGGTTGGTACTTTAGTGTAATAGTTTAAGAACTAGTTAAAAGTAAAAAAATAAAATAAAAAATGATTCGGATCCCTATTAAAATGACTTTTAAGAGCTGACGACGTGGCTCAAGTTAAAACTTTGGTTCTAATGACGTGATACAAAGCAGAAGACCCTTTGTGATCATCAATTCAAAGTTTCACAAAGTCTTAAAAGTCTCTAAGCTCGCCTTGGTAACAGCTTCCCTCAACCACCTTCTGAACTTAACCGTCGGGTAACTTAAACTGACCGCTAACGACTACAATTAATTTTTGAGGCTTAAATAACCGACTCTTGAAGCTTAACTCACATGACTTCAAAAGTTGAAGTACAGAAGATTACTAATCCTGGCTTTGAATATTAATTATCAGACCTTCTTCTTCACCGTAACTGTTTTAATGGCATAATTTAAAGCATTGCTTCCAAAATTCATCTGTAAAAAATTGCGAATGAAGAACTACTCAATCTTACTATAGATTTTTATTCTATTTTTCATCTTATGCATGTAAGTAATATGGATTCAGTATACACTGTTCAATTTGACTTAGGTGGTCAGGTAATAAAAGTCAGTAGCTTCTCATGGTTCGTTATTTTTCAGTTTGCGATAATTTGATTTTGAGGAAATAAATACGGAATATTCACCCAACAATTTTCTATTAAGACAATTTTGTCTAAATAATAATTTAGAGACAATAAATAATTAAAAATTGTTAGTAACTTCCGTACTGGATTAGCGGGTCATTCAGAATCAGTCTTTGCCATGATCGTATGAACTTTGAATGATGGTAGAGCTAAAGCCTATAGTAAGATAGAGATGAAGGAATACATTTTATAAAACAACATAAAAGTAATCTCTACAACAAAATCGTCATGTAATCAGTATAATTCAACAATTTGAACTTTATATTCTGTAATTAAAGAAATTAATTCATTCATTCTGTTGCAAAAAAGAGAAGTGGATGAGCACAAAAACGTTATACGATACGAAAATGGGATGATAGTTTTTACGACGAACTCTGTAGAACGTGACACTTTCGTCGACATGTTGTCATACATATTTATGGAGAAATTCAGGAAATGATAGTGGGGGAGGACAGCCAAAATGGCCATCTGGGTTTCTTTCGTGGGGACCCTGTCAAGAATCTTTACTCTCTCTATGTTTTATTTTGACTGCCGTCACCCACTACCATTTCCTAAATTTGTTTATAAATATTGATTGAACAGAAAATACTTTTTTAAAATCAGAGCTAAATGTGCATTTTTCACGAAAATGGTGTTGTGGGAAAAGATAGACTTTCCGAACTTAATTCGAATACCGTAACTCACCTCCCAGCTCTCTCCCAGCTCGTAACTCTCATCCAGCCGTTTAGCCGTTTCCTGGCTATCTACATCGCTTATGTTGGTACGTCTGTGTAGTTTATAAAGAAAGCGGAGAAAAAGAGACCGTTTGTGTTGGTATATTGCTGTTTGTTATAAGTCGGTATGTAGAGTTCTGTCATTCAAGTAACAAGCAGCTTCTGTTATTAGTCTTGAAGTTCTGAATGAAAAGATTGTATTGTTTGATGTGTATCTTTTTTTCTGTACCATTTGCTCGTACTGAACCAACTGCTGAACCTTATAATTATATACTTATATATACTCGTATACCTTATATATACTCGTATAAACCTTATAATATATGGATCGTTGATTTGAGAAACCTCCTAAATCATTGAGATCAAATCTTCAGGAAAACAGCGAATAGCAGTCCAGGCCAAAGCGTAGTTCAAGACAATCGAACGACTGATAATAAAAATGTAAATTAAATATGAAATTCTTATATTACCAATTAAGGCAATAAGAGTCATTATGGTGTTTAAATTTTAATTTGCTGGACTTATGGAATTTATCAACTCAATCAACTTTACCGAAATAATAATTACCAATGCATGTGTAAAAAAGTGTTTATTTATGATTATTAATATAAAATTGTAAATAAACACAAATTATATTATAAAAAAGTGTTTATTTATGATTATTATTATAAAATTGTTTATAATTCAGCCATTCAGCCTAGATTAGTCATTTTCTGGTGCTTCATCTCTTTCATATACCTTTCTTAATTTCACTGACTTAAGGCGTACCCCAACTAAATGCTTACTAGCCATCATTACAAAAAATGGCGAAAATGGGTCGGACTTAAGGGGTTATGCTCCCAAAACATTGTCTATCTCAATAGAATAGTAAGGCCGGCAAATTTTAAATATCCCCAAAAAGTGACTTATGGAGTTTCTCAACTCAACGATTCATATGATATAAATAATGTAATATACTATATATTTAACTAGAAGAAAAAACGTTTGTGGATTAGTTGAGTATAGGCTTCCTATTTCTATTGGGTACATAATTACATACATTTCAAGATTAGTGATTTTGCCGTTTGAGAATAAAATCTACGTGACGAACCGTTTTTGAAAAATAAGCGTGTCAAGGAAAATATGTTTGCGGATGCATAAGCGAAAATAGTTGATGGAATTCTAAAAAATTGGTACCACTTTTACACGAATCCCTAATTTTTCTGAAACTTTGGATCAAATCGGAATATAGATGTGCCAAGGAAAATACGTTTACGCATTCGTAAGCGAAAGTAGTGAATGTAATTTAGTAAAATGATACTGGACTATTCCTACAATAATCCCAACTTTCCTTCAATTTTGGACCTAATCCGAAGAACAATTTTCTAAATGCAGGTAGGAAAATGCACTAAGGAAAATGCACTAAGGAAAATATGTTTGTGCTTGGGTAGGCGAAAGTAACAGATGGAATTTGATAAAATTAATAATAAACCATTTTCATAGTAATCCTCATTTTTTCCTCCTACTTTGGGCCAAATCTGTCGAGCCGTTTTCTAAATACAGGTGTGCCAAGGAAAATGCGTTTACTGGTGCGTAAGCGAAAGAAAGAAAATGGAATTTGATAAAATTGATAGGGAACCATTTAAGTACCAACCCGCACAATCCCTCAAAAGCTCATAAAAATCGGATTAATGATAATAGATGCCCGTCACATGGATTTTACTACAGACAGACACAGTACCAAACATGTGTCTAAAGCTTGAAAAAGCTATCCTATCTTCGTTAGTGAGACATAACACCATAATTTCCCATCAAGCATCCTTTTAAGCTCAGATAGTTGGCTGATATTTTGTAGACTCATGGGGGATTAAAACCTATATTGTAAGAGAGGCGTTACTTTGCCCAAATGGACCGAGGTTGGAGAAGTTGGTAAATTAATCAAAAGTTTGAAATGGAAAGCGGCCCGAACAGATCATAATGTTAACGAATGACAGACGGATTAAGCCGTTCCATTATTTAGCAAAGTAAAAGTTTCAGTAAATTAGCTCTCCCAAACACAATAGCCAACAAACTCTAGTCTCGAAAAAAAAAATGAAGATATAACTTTCTTTAATTATTCCGAGGGATAATAAACTTCTCGAAGTAAAAAAAAAAATACTTGGATGTAAAGAATAGTCTTTACATCATTATAAAGACTATCCACATCGCCTTAATAACGTTTCTATCTAAATTTGAAGTCCAGAAAACTAACATTTTACGATAATTGATAAGATAACAAAAAAAAGAAAGAAAAAAAGGCATTGATTGATACAAGGCTTTGTCCTTTAACTAGGCTTCCTTAGGAAGGGGTTGTTAGGAAGCGGATTTCCTTGATCCTTTCGAGAAAACAAGCATGGTAGAAGAACCCGTTAGCAGGATTAAAGGAGTCCTTCAAACGAAAAAACATTTGAGACAACCTTGGATGATAATAGTAAACCTATAGATAAAATATTTTTTTTTTAAAAGAGAATTCTGAGTTCTTCATCTTGTGCTCATCGTAGTGTTAACATGAATATGACGTATATAAAACAGTCTTATAAATGAATATTAGCAATAATTCAATGATTATTAAAAATGTCGCGCTATTTTTTTTTTCTGATGCCTATTAGGGTGGTCAGGAATCACAGAGCAACATCAGGGGCTTGTTATTTTTGTGTGGATCTAAATATTATATCCCTAATGTTGAGAATTAGATAAAGGTTAAAAAAAAATTTGTAGACATAATTATTATGATCGTTCAAGGGCCACTACATTCCGATATTTTTGATTCATTATTGAGCATTTACTACGAAACATTCCAATCCTTGATTTGAAGGATTCTCTCACCTTGGGCCACTGCAATGCATATGGGGATGATCCTCATAATCGGCTCCCCTCTGGCACTGATTATTCCGATTCCCTCTCCCTCCCCTCTCCTCCTATAAGATACGAGTAATCTTCTCATCCTGAAGCATCTAAAGTAACAAAAATCCCCTCGAAAAAACCACTAAATTCGCCAGTTTATGGAATATTTATCAATCTTCAAATTTACTAGACTGGGGCATAAAGTTAAAATATATGCTATAGGTTTGTAAAGTCAAATTGAAGATATCTGTGCAAGAACCAAGCAAGTCCAGAATCTCTAATTTTTGATGAGAGCCAAATGAAATTAAATAATACACCTGGTAAGTCGACCATCAGGCTTTGAATAAATCAGCGAATATTCGAATTGTACTTTTAAAGGAGAAAGGTAGTATGCATTCATGGATATTGGTGTAAAAAACAAGGTACTTAAGTCCGGAAATATCAGGATTTTGCATTAACGGATAACAGAGTTTCTATTGGTCGATGATGTAGTCTTTCTCTCATTAATTACCACACAGAAGAGAACCGTTGTTAAATTTGTGCACGTTTTTTGCATCCATCGAAACAGCTATATGACCACAGATAAAAATGCATTCAAAAGAAAATTTGGACTTACTGGTTTCAGGAACATTCAACGATCCTCATATCATCCAAACGTACTTGTATCTGACGGTGGTATGATAATTGCTCAAGAAGGTTTTGTTCAGTTTTCAGCTTTATGACTACATATTACAATACTTAACGCTGCACGACGATGATGATACTCGGCACATTAGGACCGAGCCTGCGTATCAGCTTCCTCCAGTTGTTTTGATACGAAGCTATTCTACAGCTAGTACCAACCTCTTGATCCTTTTTTTTCCGTCACTAATCCACCCCAGGTATCATCACTACATCTTCTACCCATTAAAATCGCTATTATTTTAAATCGTCACTCTGCATCACCCTCTCTCCTTAAACCTTCTTCCTGAAGAAGACCATAATTTCTTCCAATGTGTAAATGGTCTAATTCACTATTTGAACTTAAATTTTTTTGTGGTAAATTTGAATTATTATGCTCAAATTTTGGGTCTGATTTAGATCACATTAATAATATAATTTTCAATCTAACTTAATAAATTATAAAAAAAAACTCAAAAATTTTACACATCTATTAAAATCTGACTTATAGAAGAAGTTAATTTGGTCGTATTGATTCAAATTCATACAAAATATTGAAACTTGTAAAGGCCATGTCGACGTCCAAACACAGTTCTTCAAAATCAGGTTTACGTCACTTTCATCTCTTGCTGTTCCTTTCCTCTTGGCCGATATTTTTAGCGCTTAACATAGTTTTTAAAAATGTATTCCGTTAGTAATAAATTATTGAGCTAACTCGAAATATACGGATAGATTCGCTTAAGAGTACTTTAAAGCTTTTCCTTCCGCGATAAAGTGAGTTACGCAAGATAATAGGATAGGACCCGGAGGTTGTAGCTTGCCTCTATTAATTATTGGAATTAATCAAGATTTGGAAGGGACGCGATGCCATTGGATTGAAGCTTAATCGACCACTTAAGACAGCCAATAACTGCTCAAGCATCCACTCCCATTTCCTAATCGACGGAGCTGAGGACATTTCCCTCAGCCCTGGAGCTAAATCTTATCAAAGCGCCAATCCCAACTTCCATCGACCGATCGTTATTTACCGCAATATTAACAATATTTTACTTTTTCTGTTAGCAAAAGAAGCGAATGTATTTTCTACTTGTATTCTTATAGGTATTATTAGCATTCATATATTTGGCATTATTAAGTACTTAGCTTATTATTGGAAAATTATCTACCAGTTTTTTAGTAAAGTAGTTTAAAGCAAAAAAAAAGTAAATAAATAAATAAAAAATGAATTATTATCAGAATGCTGAGAAATTCAATATAAATACTGAAGTACCTCAAAAACTCCAAGTATGTATTGAATTGTCCGATAATAATGCACTCAATTCGGTTAATATTTTTTTAAACTATTGATGTGAGGTGTGCTGTCTCTGGTCAGAATTTATGAAATTTCAATTTAATAAATAATATTTTAATTTAATTTGTTCTTTTATCAGTAATAATAGTTTTCATTATATGTGAATTAGGAGGTCTGTTTGGGGTGGATACACTGACGTTGACACTGTGTTAATTGTACGACTACGGATGACCATCCATATTTCCCCACAAAATAAATCTCGTCCATAACACTCTGCTACAGATTGGTAACCTTTAACCCATCCTTTCTGCCATAGTTGGAGTACATAATGTACTGTACTTAAGGAAATTCAACTGAACAAACAAAAAACAAATAATCTAAACTCTAAGTCCATTTTTTTTAAAGTACTAGGGGTAGTAAAAATCTCATTTACCGAACAAATTTTATGAATTGCTTTTGGTTGGGAATCGTTCATCTTCCCGAAAATGGTCTCAAATTTCTAATTTCACTCTCATAGCGAATGTAGCAACCATAAATCGAATTTATTATATTTTATTGATTTATAATATGTATAATAGGGTATCTAGCGACCGGAAAAAAATGAAAAACCGAGAAAAGTCAGGGCATGTTGTAATTCTAAAAAGATATGGAAATCCCAGAAAAAATCGGGAAAACGGCCGCGGTGAAAAAATTCACGGTTAAAACTCAAAAATGGGCTTAATACACAGTTTCTTGGAACATAGATCTTGAACGTCATCGAAGTTCAAAGTGTCTTTTTGGTTTATTATTTTTAAAAATGAACGTTTGGTATCGACCATAAAAAAAAAAAAAATACCTCAAAATTTAAGTTTTTATGTTTCAGGATACGTAGAATACAAAAATCTAATAAAAAAAATCCGCCCGACTCAGCCGGTCGTCCGCAGCTTTTCTCCGAGACTACTGGAACGATGTTTTTCAGATTTGACAACAACGTCACAAATTACACCAGTATGATCCTCCATGATCCTCCAGGATGAACTTGCCATTGTTATCAGCCGTTTTTTTCTTCAAAATGGCTCGATACACCAATTATTAGGTATTTAGGAAGATAAAGGGTGAATATAAAGTTCTTTGGAATAATTATATTAAAGACAAAATTTATATATATATATATATATATATATATATATATATATATATATATATATATACATTTATACTCGTATATATTTATACACATACATATATAAGTAGGTAGGGAATTGTATAATGATTCCGAAACACTTTTAATAATGTTATTAACAACTAGTAATGAATTTAACAAATAATGAATAACAATCCATTCTGTATTAATTTGAAGCGTTTTTTGGTTTATTTTTAGTATCAGTGCCCAGTTAATAGCTTTGTATAAGTCTTATTCCCAATATAATGTTCACCTGTACCAATATTTGATAAATACTTGTCATTTGTTTTTTTTGGGGCTCTAATGTATTTAAAATTTTTTTTGGAGTTAGGTCCTTTTTGTTTATGTAATTAACAATATGATCTAGTGATAACCAAGTTAACATTCCAGTAACTTTTTTTTACGTAATCACATCGGGCTCATTGCCTTATCATTTCAATGTCGAACTTCTGTATCCTATTTTATGGGTCATTTCACTTTAAATGTCCGATTTTGACTACCCGCTGCTGACTATTTTTTCCGAAATTCAATATTCTCGGAAAAATCTGTCAAATGGATGAATTGGTGGCTTATACTCTCTATTTGAAGATTCATATAGTGTGCAGCGAGTATTCTCAAGTTATAATTTTTTTCAGTGTTTTTATTGGTAGAAGTACTACCTATGATCTCACGAGTGTTACCAAAATTCATACATTATTTTCAGTGACCTCATTTCTTGTTACAGAAGCAATTGCCGTTGGAAATCCTAACTATCCATGTGCTTAACAATGTTCCATAATTAACTCCTTGTTCTTTATAATAGTTTTCAATCCAGGAGAGTTACCATTTTTTATATCGAGCTCATCGAAAATTCTCTATAACTTTTAAAAATGAGGAAAATCGCCACTTAATTTCTACCAGCTTATAACAGCAGGATTCTGTCCTTAGTATCTGATGATTCCTGCTTCTAATTTTTCTCAATTAAGAGAACATTTCACCATGTTCTACTCAGTAAGGGTCTGTTGAACAGTAACATTTATGAGATTTATTTTGACAAATTGAATTTGAGGACAGATCATTCTCATTTTGTTCACTGGGTGATTCATTAGTGGACACACAATCTACGATAAAAATCTTCAGACGACTTTGAATTTCGCTATTTTTATAGCCTTTACACATAGTTGTGTGGCAAAAAATTAATTTAAGGAATGTTGAAAAATCATCGATCATTTTATAATCCTTGTCAAAAAAATAAATACACATTTCCAACTTGTAGAAGATTTTGCAATAGTAATCAAAGACAAATTGTTCAGTTAACAAATATTTCGGACAGTTATTGCTTGTTTTGAAAACAAAAGTGACGTCCTATGTTTAATCTCTTCTCAACCAACCGCTAATAACGAACGAATAAGGCGTTTTTGTACCCTTCTGTTCAGTGTTTATTTTATTTATCGGCTCGACAGGCGCCTGAAGCAGCCCATAATTTTCGTTTTCCCTTCATTTATAGATAGGTCTATTCTCTCTGCTTCTTTTTCTAACCCTGTTCAGTGTTATCAGTGATTATTCGAATTTTTTAGTATCAAAATGGTTCGAACATCTTTTGAAGTTCAACAAATAATCATTTTTAATTATGAAAAAGCATCAGGTGTTCCCAAAATTAGGGGGATCGTAGGCAGAAGTAAAAGTAACGTAGCCCATATATTTCGAAGGTACGAGTCGAATGGATCTGAAAGGTTGTGCAAGAGTATGGAACGAGTGAGAAATACGTACCATATTTTTTGAAAATTAAAAATAAAATTAATGTGTGCACCTCAGATCGCCTCCGAGATTTTCGGATAAACAGGAATCAACTTTATGCACAGAATGTGAAAACAATTATAAAAACAACAGAATGCAATGGAAGAGTATCATAAAAATACTGCATGTTACTTAAAAAAAAAAAAAAAAAAAAAAAAAAAAACTGCTTCGAAAAATATTCCAAAATCTTAATTTAATATTTTAGGTTCCGATAGTCATGGTAAAATTTGGAGTAGGCGTGAAGAATCTATCATTTTATTTAAAAATAAAAATCATTGCAATTTATAATGAAAAAATCGCACCGAAAACGCTTGTTACTGTCTGTATTTATAGTCCTCATCAGATTAATAAGAATGTGGCTCTTAAATTCACTGTAGCAGCTACACATGACTAGTTGCTTTCACTTATTTTGTTCGGAATAACAGCTTATGGTAAAACTTCTGGACGTTATCACACCTGGAATTTCAGCTTCAGTATGTTGTCAGCAAGGCTAAGAAGGTCAGAAAAACGTGGGTTTGTTATGACTACATCTGTGCTCTCTTGCTTGATATTTTTTGTTAATATGAAGGCATTTGTGAAATTACAAGTTGATAAGTTGGTGGTAACAGTCATGGAAAATAATTAAAATATCATGATTTTGAGGATTAAAATATGGGAATCCTCCTTTCCTCTTCACAGAAACTGCCTTAAACTGTATAATGTTCATTAGAATGTGACTGCTACCTTTCCAATGATTATTATGAGCCCTCCCCTGCCTTGAAAAACATTTCATTCTTGATCATAAGGTTGGTAAAACTCAAGGAGAAGAAGAGATATTGGGGACCAAACTTTGAACATGGATCTTGACGACTGTAAGCTTTCTAAATTCACACCCTTTTTTAGAATTTAAGGAAACATCTAATATAAACAGATCATATTTTTCCTATCATGTACCAGCATTTTTCCAATAGAAATTGAATATGTTTCTTTTCAAAAATGGATGGGACACTCCTGGAATTTTACTGCTAATTTATTCATTTTTCTTCCAAACCAAGTTTCAAAAAAAGTTAAATAGTTGAGTCAACATATTCAGGAAATAAAACTGTACTGCACAAATTAAAATAAAATATTTTTTAAATAAAAAAACGCAACTTTTAAATCCCTAACATAACACTGGAGAAGCGAAATCGGACTTTTAAAGAGAAATGAACCTTATACGACATATACCTAATCAGAAAATCCATCAACGGTATATAATATTATGAACTGCGCATTTCGAACAGGAAAAATTAAATTCCTTTCAATATAGGGGAAGGCGGGAAGCCTTATGAATAAAATAACAGAGGAACATGGCGGGAGAATATTTTCATGAACAAGAGGCTGTTGACTCCTCCTCACTCCAGCTGGCTCGCCTCTTTGCACACCATTGTCAATCTTACCTGTCCGACACTCACAGTCTCAAACTTTAATTTTTTTCTTCCTAAATTAAATTTTCTTTTTTAAATCTTGTTGAAAGTACTTGCGTATTTAAGCCTACTTTTTACCCGACTATGGCAAAGCCAAAAGGAGGGTAATGTGTTTAACTTGACGCTGAGTAGATATCTAACAATTTTTTGATAGAATGGCTCAACTGATTTTCAAGTTTGAACGACCAAATTACTCTTTGTGATCCCGTGAATATTTTGAAAAATTTTGAGCTAAAAATACTGAAAAAATACTTCATTATATTTTAAGTATTTTCGGCTTTTTGTTGATATCAAATCATTTGTAAGCTCATGATCATAAGGCAATAAATTATAAATAGCCAATAATTGAAAAACTAACACGGAAAAAAATATCTGATGTGGGCAACACATGACTTCCTTGTACGCCTATTAAATTATAAATCCGTGGCTCAAAAAGTGATACTGAATTTGGTTACTAGTTTTCGAAGATTGACACTCGACGTCCCGGCATCCGTCTATTGACACACACACACACACAAAACACACACTCTTGTTATTGGAGGTCTCATGTCGTTTTCCTTCAGTAGGTAACTAGTTTCCAAGATATTTCTCCATGTTCCGTGACAACAATAAAACTGTCAATATCACTGGATAAAGCATTGAAAATCGACAGTTTCGACATTTTAAGCGGAAGCTTATTCTCATGCTGCAGACTTGTTGATCTCACAAATGGGGTGGAAAACCAGTATTTTACACTCAATTTTAACACTTAAAACAAGTAATAAAAATGTTTAATTGGATTGGAAACCAAATTGCGTTTGTAACCTTTATTACCGAAACATATGATTTCTCTTTTAATTTAAATATAATTTTTGATGTAAGCTTATTATGACCTTCAAGTAAAGTACCCCCACGAATTTTAACCAAAATCTAGTAAATACATTTAAAACGATATAAAATTCCTATTTACCAAATTTGAGATGTTTTACATTATATTTTAATATAATTTTTGATGAAAATCTAATATGACCTTCAAGTAAAGTACCGCTTCCGGTTTTCCAATTTAGACCAAAATCCAAAATGTTATTTAAATCAATATATAAATTATAAATACTAAATTTGAGAAGTTTTTTATAGTATTTTGATATAATGTTTGATGGAAATCAATTATGATCTTCAAATAAAGTACCACTTCCGGTAATCACTCAGTGACCAAAAAGGGAGGTTCACAACTAGATTTTACAGCAATCCTAAATACAAAATTACAACTTTCTACAGCTAACCGTTTTTGAGTTATGCGAGATAAGAACGTACGTACAGACGCCACGACGAAACTAGTCAAAATTGATTCAGGGATGGTCAAAATGGATATTTCCGTCAAAATCTGAAAACCGAAAATTTTCGCGATTACAATATTTCCTTTACTTCGTACAAGAAGTAAAAATTAATTTAATACAAAAAAAAAAAACCGACATCGGAAATAACTGTTATATCTTACAATGTCATTCATCCTTAATGACAGAATATACTGGCATATCTTCTTAAGCGCATTGGTGGATTTTTTAGTGAAGTTGGCGCCCATGAACATTGAACCTTGGTGTAGTAGTCGCTTAAGTAGATATGCAAGTACACTTCGTCCCTTAGGACGAATGGCATTGCAAGATATAAAAGTTATATATCTTATATTACCTTAGACGGGATTTTTATTTTTGATTAAATTAATTAGCATTAAGTAACATTCGAAGGCTGGTTTGATTAGACCTATCTATGTATATAGTATGTACATATTAGTATGTATATAGTATAAAATATTAAAATATAAAGGCTGATTAGGAAGAGGAGATAGGCAATTTGTTCATTTCAATCAGCAGTTAAAACTGCTACGCATACTTTTGAACATTAAATTGACCGCCTATAAAAACACACACAGACACACACACATACACAAATATATATATATATATATATATATATATATATATATATATATATATATATATATATATATTTATATCTATTTATTCTATTCGCAAATTGTTTACGGAGTGAATAACAAACTCGGTGGTACGAGTAAGAGGGGCCTCATTCAAATCTGAATAGCTTCGACCTTTTTCAACTGGATTAAAATATTTATAAGGTTCTCCCTTCTTCTAACTGAACTTTTTAATTAGAAATACAGAGAATTTCCCAATAGCGCCCCGAGGGAAAATTCTGTAACTTTGTCAGTTTTAAAATTAAGAAACGTTTCTAAAATTCATTTATAAAATGTTGAACTTTCGTTTTTAATTAAATAGGCTATTTTAATTCATGATTCATTTTTTAAGTAGTCAAAGTTGAATTCATAGAATGATATTAGTTCATTATCGAAGCTAAAATAAATACGACTGAATTCATTGCAAGGAGTCCAATAGAAGCTCTTAGAATTCAAACGGAGTGAAATAATTTGAATCTTAAGAAACCAGTTCAATAGTACTTAATCCCGGAATCAGAGAGGAATCTGTAATTTCCGACACATAGGCTAACTGCCCTGAGCCATATTTCTGTAGGACTAAAACCCCAGAGCTTCTCTTGGTTTATTGTCTTAATGTTTCCCTAAGCCTTTTTAGCCCCCATTTGTTAACGATTTCTTTGAATTTCCTCAACTAATTATTTGTATGCAAATTAAATCTTTTTGGTAGACATTCCTTCCGGATCAATAAATAAAAGTCTTGCGGTTTTAACGATGGTGGACTATTGTTATGAACCATTTGCAAATCCACAAGCGGTGAATTAGAGCTGAGGGTGTGAAAAGCCAACGTACAAGCGATTTTTTTTTTTAAAAGATAGAGTTAAGTGCGATTATGGATAGTTAATGCATATAAAATGTTTTTCAAATATTGCAATATTGCTCTATATTCAATGGATATATAATAGAGCCATAAAATAAATATGATCAAAATTTAAACGTTTTAGGTTTTATCAATTTTTTTAAACTTTAAAACGGGTTTTCACAAAATTACCACTTGTACCCTTTAGTTTCTCACAACCTCAAATAAAAAAAAAAATATATATAAATAAAATAAAAAAAGGAACCGTTTTCCGATATTTACGAAGCAAGTGTTTTGTGAATAATTTAATTTAATAAAATGCGAACCGTTCATATTCCCCAATGAGATCCTGAATTGAGTCAAGGCGTCTTAAAATTCAATTAAGCACAATTCTTATTAAATCTGGTAAATAGGCTTCAAATTTTTGAAAAGAAAGTTCTAGGAAGGATTAAAAGTATACTAGGACAGTTCTGGGGAAATTAAGAAGCAACATATTATATATATATATATATATATATATATATATATATATATATATATATATATATATATATATATATATATATATATATATATATATATATATATATATATATATATATATATATATATAATTTTGATAAATAAAGTCAAGACGTTTCAGTAGGGACGGACATGTCTACATAAAAACAGTTTTTTCAATAAAAAGAAATTATAAATTGAATAATTTTGTTTGTATTATTCATTTCCTACAATGTGTAATATCACTCAAAGACATATTGAACCTATTATAATTTTTCACTCTTACTTCTGCACACAAATTCAGCTATATAAACAGTCAACAAAGCAAGTGTTTTGTGAATAATTTAATTTAATAAAATGCGAACCATTCATATTCCCCAATGAGATCCTGAATTGAGTCAAGGTGTCTTAAAATTCAATTAAGCACAATTCTTATTAAATCTGGTAAATAGGCTTCAAATTTTTGAAAAGAAAGTTCTAGGAAGGATTAAAAGGATACTACAGTTCTGGGGAAATTAAGAAGCAACATATTATATATATATATATATATATATATATATATATATATATATATATATATATATATATAATTTTGATAAATAAAGTCAAGACGTTTCAGTAGGGACGGACATGTCTACATAAAAACAGTTTTTTCAATAAAAAGAAATTATAAATTGAATAATTTTGTTTGTATTATTCATTTCCTACAATGTGTAATATCACTCAAAGACATATCGAACCTATTATAATTTTTCACTCTTACTTCTGCACACAAATTCAGCTATATAAACAGTCAACAAAGTATTTTTTTGATCCTACCCTCCATTGATTTCTTCATTCTACTGATGCACATTTCTTATTCATTTATTTTTCCAAACCCAAATCTCTATTATATCTGATCTGTTCTCAAATGATATGTCTTTTAGTGATCATAGATACATTTTAAGATTGTTGTGCTATCTTGTTGGATATTATTTGTTACTTGACATATAAACTTGGCACTATTAAATGTTTTTAACATTATTATAGCTTTAGATAGATTTTAACAATGGGAAAAGTATATCAGCAAAACGTGAGGGAGTTTCCTTAAAAAAAATAAACAAATTCCCAAAGTTATCCATTTGACCAAGATCTGGTAGAATTATATTAATAATATATTAAGATGTTCATGGTACCTATACTAAAAGGAGAACTGAAAATTCTTATTCTCATTAGACAGCAACAAATTCTAAATCAAAATCAGGTGATATATAGGCTGAGGAAAAATAAAAGATGTTAAAATAAACAAAGGTTTTATTTTGTAACACCAAGGATCAACTGACAATTAGAAATTATAAACATAAAGATTAATTTATGCTAAACAACCATGACATTTTCAAAAAGATTAAGATGCTGAGTTTATAAATTAAGATTTAAATGATTTAGTTTATAGAAGAAAAAATATTGATGGCAGTATTTTAGGCAAATGTCATAGAACGCTATTTAAATATGGTCCTTATAAAACAAATGCACAACATAAAACATACAGTAGTTTTTGTACACTTAGTATATCTACTTTTATAATTTTTGTTACATCAAATTTATAAAATAAAACGAAATATATCACACTTTATCTATTAATGCCTAATGTAAGGATACTATATTTTTATGTTATATCATCTCATGAAATCACACACATTTTCTTGAAGGATTAATCAAGTTAGGATGTGAAATAATTTAAGAATCAAATATTTTTTTGTTTTTGTTGACAATAAATTTTTTTTTTCCAACAGTTAAATTCATATTGTAAAATTGCCCTATACTCATAAGTTAGAAGTTAGTGGGAGAAAACATCATGTGTTTATCCAGACCTGACCAAATATTATTTCACTATCTATTGGCAACCCTAATTGGTCATTGGATTCTACAGCTGTTGGGAATAGTTAAAAAAATATTTTTGTAAAATGCCTTCATGCATGTTGGCAAAGAAAGGCCAATATGTTAATGTACATGCTATGATCTCATCGTGCAAAAAGAAGTTCAATCGATCTGTAAATATATTCAATCTCCATTAGTACAATAAGTGCTAGAGATTGAATAGGTATACAATTTATACTAAATTAAGACCACGTGTTTCATCAAGGTCAACTACTGAAAACACTTTGTATTTAATGATACTAGAATCAATCAATGGCATTTCAGAAATCGCAATGTAACTGTACACTATATACACAAACAACAGCATGATATATTTTAGAACATATATATATATATATATATATATATATATATATATATATATATATATATATATATATATATATAAAGAATAGAAAAGTATTTCTTAAATAAAGTGTTCTCAACTTAAAGAGCACATCTCTCAGGGTAGCTTTTGAAAAAAAATATAAGGGAATTGTAATGAACCTTAGAACAGTTTTCATATTATAATATGACTGCTGTGAGATAGAACACTGAATTGCTCCAATATTTTCTACTCCTCTTCACTTTAGCATTTAGTATTCCTTAAACAAAAACATGTGTCATAAATGTTATAAGGCAAGTCGGGGTAAGTGCATTGGGAGAGCTGCCTTCTATGAGAATAGGAAGTAAATAGTAAAATTTCCATGGATGGCAGCTCTCGCTACAAAAAATAAATCCACAAGCATGCACTTGCTCCAGGTATGCACTTACCAAGAATTACCTTACTAATCAATATATGGGCCATTCTCCCAGGAAATGACAATTTGATGTCCAGAGCGTTTTTCAAACCCCATTATACTTTTTCGAGTTGAGATTTTTTAAAATTATTGTGTCTGACTTTATCTAGAATCGCTTTTTTCATTTTTCCGATTAATGAATTCTTTTAATAAAAAAAACATGTTTGAACAGTCAATTTGTCATTCCCTCTCTGTGTCCAGGAATAACCTTCCCAACGTTCATACTCTGAATGACGCTCTTCCCAGAGTGAATCGCGAGGTTGCGCTTTCATTAAAACTCTTGAGATTCGGTCTCCAATTCATAATTTTAAGTGAATTTCTATCAAAAATCAAGAGCCCAGTTTCTTTGCCCAGACCTGCTGCTTGTGCCATCTCGTCACAAAGTAACTCGAATTTTGGCTGATACAGCTGTTTTTTCCCCATCAATTCTTGGTTTCCCACAGATCAGCATGTAATCATCTAGTCTTCACCGTGATTATCCAATCATCCCACATCATTCCCTTGTTGCAGGTTTTGTGGCAAGTGTTGGAAACTAACATTTTTCTTTTGCTACTCTGGTAGAGCCCAAAGAATAGTTTCAATTTCTATAAAATCATTTAAGGATTGGTATTAGTAAAGATAAGAAAAACAGAAAATCCTAGTTTTCCCGTCATTCCCCGTCCATTCTCATTCTATAGATGGACAGGGAATGGGTAATGAACAGTGGGATAACAGAGGAGACAATAATAATTATTCTGAAGGAACTTTCCAATATAAACCTTTATGTTCCAGAAGTATCATGAAGCAAGTTGTAAGGATAAAAAAAAAAAAAAAAAGAGTTTTTTTTTAAGCTGAACTGGTCAAGTTGAATTTTATTGTTTATCTTCAAAATATATGCCCTCTTGCTTGGAGAGACATGAATATTCATTTTTGATGGTTAGCTGAGAATAGCTAATTTTTTTCAAACTGTTTGGAGTTTTTTTTAATTTTTTTAAAACTCAGATTCAAAATTGTCGCTTCATATAAGAAAGGCCCATATAATAAAAACAAGTATATTAAAACCATGAGCTCAGCTTGTTTGCTGACCTTTGTCAGTATTTATTAAAAAAAAGTTGAGAACACTTATTTTATATAACTGAACTTTGAATTTAAAATTTTGATGAATTGATCATTTATTAGATTATGTAAATCCAACTCTCCAATGCCAATGAGTCTGCAGGATGACTTATTTTTAAATAATACCTCACTTTTTCAACATATATCTAATTCTATTTTCATAATCTGTGGAAAAATCGGGAGGAGGGGTTGATATATTTTAAAAATTAACTAAAGGTTTTAAGCTTAATTATTTAAATTAACCTTAAACTTAAGGAAATCCTTCTCAATTAGCCAATGGAGAGTCAATCCAAATAAATAAAAAAAATGATTGAAAGACAATAAACAAAACTAAGTCAGAAATAAAAAAATAAAAAATTGTTATAAACAGTTCCACAATTGTATTACATATATATATCATACATACATGACATTTTCTAATGCTTAACCATATAATTATTTGTTTATATATATTTATTATACAATTATTTGAGCTTACAGTTCCATGAACTTTGCAATATAAACATCAGATTTACTTTTTCAGTTTGTTTATACATATTTACACATTGTTAATATAGAAATCAAATATAATTTACAGATATTCTATGTTCTTGGAAGCCTTAATAATGGCATCTAAAAATATATTAATCTGTTTTCCATAGCACAGTTAGTAACTGATTTATAATTATTTACAATAAACTGCTAATAACCAGTTGAGAATTTCAAGAAAGTAAATTTTTATAATTTGTTCCATGCAACTAAAAATAAAATTTAAGATTTTTTCCTGTCAGACAAATAACAATAAAAAAAAAAATCTATCTCTTGGTTAATTTGAGTGAGAAATAATTACTTGAAATACATAAAAGAAATACGTTTATCTAGAAATTCAATTTGAAGAAATCATTTTTTACTTTAACTATGTATGGACTGATAAGTATTAAGAGACATTTTGAATGATATATGTAGCCAAATTTACTGGAATATGGAGAAGATCCCATATATCTTCTCTAGTTTATATTACATCGATGCTTCATCCAATGCTAATTATTTTGAAAACTCTAGCTACACTTTTTATTAAAAGTGTTTCAAAGTCCCTGTAAATCGACCCGGAGAAATAAAGAGAAAGAAGAGCCTGACACTTGGCTTTAATTTAATAACATTTTTTCTTATCTCTTCTTATTCAATCATATATACCAAATTGTTACATAATTCCTGTCTTCTGTGATTGTCCAAAATTCATTTACATTTTTATTTGAGCTAGTAAAACTGACTCCAATAATTGCACAAACATTTTTCTTTAACAGTGATAAAATTTTAATATTAGTAGTAACATTGAATAGTATCAGAGGATAGCTATTTTTTTCCATAACAGTATTTAACAAATAACATTCATTATAACATAACGATGGTTCTAATTATTTCATAATTTCCTATAAAATGCCAACAATCTAAAGAAAGAAAATTTTCCAATAAAAAAAATTTAACATCATCATGAATATTAAATTCATTGAAGAAAACAGACAAGGAGTAAACAGATCAATTTCAGCATATTATTTCTTCAAATTTCATTATTTTGAAATTAAAATTTTAGAGGATGATGAATGATGAATTTTTCATTAGAAAACTTTCTTTGGCCAATATAATAAACAGACAATGTCATAAAAATATATATAAATACTTTTATATAAATTTCAAGAAAATATAATTGTATAGTTTCTTGAAATTTGGACTTGGTTTTCTCTGAAGAAGTGAAGTCCCAACATATTAAAGAGTTCATTTTATGAAGGGTTATAAAACATTCACTGCACATTGAGCACTTCACTGATTGTTTATATACAAAAATTGTTCTTATTGACTTCTACCCAACCTACGTCCCCGGCCTTTTAATATCTGCAAAAAACAAACAAGATAGAAATTTTATATATAGATATTCTAGTAATTAATAGAAAGTGTAAGTTTGGTACATGTAATTTGAAAATTTGAAATCTATAAGCATGCAGTAAAAAAAAAAAATTATTAATTTAAAAAAAAATTCTCTCTCTTAACATATTTATAAAAAAAAAGAAAAGAAAAAAAATAGAGTTTAAAAGCCATTCGAGCAAATAAAATATTTATTCTATTCATTTATGATTCATTAATGGGTATTTTTCACATAACTTGCAATACCGCTCAATAATTTTTGCAATTAGAATTGATTGTAGTTTCTAAAAAATATTAAACTACATATTTAATTTCAACATTCCAAGGCTATTCAAGTAGGTTAGAGTGTCCCCAGCAATTTGTGTCAATCCCCTGTCATACGATGTTAGTTGGTTAAGGTCTCAACAAACAGCAACGTAAGCAATCCCAGACCGAGGCGGCAACATTAACAACAGAGTGTGGCGGGTTGTTGCTTGTGGTGAGCGCATTTCGGTTAAATACCGCAGAATCTCCATAACGATGTTGTGTCATGGCGAGCCAGTGCCGGCAGTAAATAAGCACGTACCCATGCTACCATGCATGCTAAGGGGTTGGACCCCAAAGGCTTGGAAGGAAACTCTGAAAAGAAAGCATGGGCAGACCGAGCTCATAGAACTGCAGTGAAAGTAATTGGCCTACGGGAGGGAAACCCTGATGTTAAATGACCTGGTCCTCCTGGTAGGAGGTTGGGCGTGGGGTTAACAGCCCTACCTCGGAAAAACTTCTATTGTTCAGAAACCCAAAGACAAAAGAAAGCTGGATGTGATTAGTAGAAAAATACAACGGAATTTGGATATGGTTATAGCTACATGGAATGTACGTACGATGCTCCAGCCAGACAAAATGGCAAAAGTTGCAGAGCAGATGCTTAATTTTGAATTTGATGTATTAGCACTACAGGAGATTAGGTGGAGTGGAAAAGGCAGAATTGATAAAAAATAATATACAGTATTATATAGTGGGACCAATGAAAGAAATGGAAAATATGAAAAAGGATTTATGATTACTGGTAAAATTAGAAAAAGTTTGCTTCTGTTTGAATCAATAAATGAAAGGATATGCAGGATGAGATTGAAGGGTAAATTCAGAAATATTAACTTGTTTTCAGTGTACGCACCTACGGAAGACAGTGACGATGATACAAAGCTTCTGTTTTACCAAGATCTAGAGCGGACCTATCATGAAACTCAGAAATATGGCATTAAAGTTATACTTGGAGATATGAACGCTCAAGTAGGAAAGTAAAGCTTTACGCAGACTGTTGCAGGACACTTCTCACTTCAAGGTACCACTACCGAAAATGGTAAACATCTGTGTCAATTCGCTGAAGCCAATAATATGTTGATAAAAAGTACCTGCTTCCAACGTAAAGATATTTATAAAGGATCATGGAAAGTTCCAAATGGAACTATTACTCAGATAGACCAAGTACTAGTTGATAAGCGTCATGCCTCATCAATTATTGAGGTTAAAACTGCCAGAGGACCGAACTGTGACTCGGACCATTATGTCGTCAAAGCGAAACTAAGAGAGCGTATATCATGTGTTAAACTTGGTCAAAGAAATGAAAGGAAGAAATGGGATGTGGATAGATTCAAGGATACAGAAGCGATAACGAGATTTAGAGAAACGGTAGATAGAAGGCTAATAGGGAGTGTAGGAGATGGTGGAGTTGATGAGAGGTGGTGCAGAATCAAAGAAGCTATCTTTAAATCGGCAGAGAAAGTAATTGGAGAAAAAAACGATTTGGGATATAAGGAATGGTTCAATGAGGAGTGTTTAGAGGCCTTAAGAAGAAGAAATGAACTGAGAAAGGTTGTTCTGCAGCAATTGACTAGACAGGGTGACACAGCATATAAAGATAGCCGTAAAAAAAAACTAATAAGAAATAAGAAAAAAAAGTTTTTAAAAGAAAAAGTTGCGCAGATTGAGGAATTACGCTTAAGTGATGAAACTAGAAAATTCTATGGTACAATAAGATACATGAATAGTATTCCAGCTAAGGAAGGAAAAGTATTAGAGAGTATCCATGTGACAGAGAGACGGAGAAAATATTTTTATGATCTGTTAAATGAAACTAATGTGGAACGTGAATATGAAGTGATTAATACTAAAGAAGAAGTTGTTGATGATTTGGAAACACGATCTATAGAAGAAGTTCCGATTCGCTTCAAAAATTGAAGAACGGGAAAGCTCCGGGTGAAGATGGCCTTAGCGCGGAATTCTTTAAGCATGGTGGAGAGGAACTTTTACATCAGTTGTATCAGCTAATAGAAGAAATGTGGGAAAAAGAAAGTATGCCTAGTGACTGGAGTGCCAGCCTTATAAGCCCAATTTATAAAAAAGGAGATTAACAGCTGTGCCAGAATTATAGAGGGATATCTTTTCTGGATGCTGCATATAAAATTTTCTCAAATATAATAGCTAAAAGACTTGGTGATTTCACCGAAAATATACTTGGAGAATACAAGTGTGGATTTAGAAAAATGTGTATTTAGTGGACTTTGGAAAAATGCTGGAAGTACAAAATTGACCTCCATCTACTATTTATTGACTATTGCCGGGCGTTTGATAACGTGATTAGAGACAAGTTAATTAGTCCGTTGCGGGATTTTCACATTCCAAACAAATTAATAAGATTGATAAAAGTGACTCTGAGTAACAGTGTGTCAGTGATGCCTTTCTGATCTCAATTGGGGTAAGACAGGGAGATGCATTATCTGCTACTCTTCAACAAGTATATAGGCCCTCCACAGTATAGTGAACAAGCTCAATGTTAAATGCACCATAATTTACTTCTCGAATCAAATCTGCGCTTATGCAGACGATATATGTCTGGTAGCAAGAAATATACGCCAATATTAAACTTTTCCGTTCTTCCTTATTGTCACGAAAAATTTATGGGCCTGTTCTAGACGAGGGGGAATGGCGAATACAAAAAAAACATTGAGCTATATGAGCTGTACGGCGAATGTGACATCGTTGACTTCATGAAGGCTAGGCGAATAGAATGGTTAGGCCATATAATGAGAATGCCAGTTGATAGAATGCCAAAGGTCTTGTTCACCCTTATGCAAGGCACAAGAGGAAGAGGTCGCCCGAGACGACGATGGTTGAATGACGTAGAGGAAGATTTGAGTACGCTGGGAGTAATAAATTGGAAGAAAAAAATTGAGGAAGGCATTGTGCAGAGAGCAGTGGTCTGATGTAAGGAAAGCCAAGACCCACCCCGGGCTGTAGTGCTGTCCAGTAAGTAAGTAAATATGCCATGTTTTGTATTGTAGTTACTGATATGGAAAAATAATATATACATACTTTGATTAATAATTATTAAATAGATGTAAAAAAAGTGAAACTATTTCTAAACTTTTTATTTTTTTATCAATCTCTGACATTCCAATAGCCTCCGACTTATTTTGGTTTGTCACCTGCCATTCCATCAGTTCCAGTTCCATCTGATTAAGAAGAGAAAAGCGTACATAGATTTCTGCTGGTATTACTTTATACATCAATAATGCATATAAGTTAAAAAAAAAAGTTTTATTGAGTTAAAAGAGGAAAACAAAAATTGGGGGGACATGTGAGTTTTGCAAGTGTGTGAAAAATACCCTAATATTACCCCCACTCCATCTGTAGATAGTCAATTCATGTGTTTAAACCAATTTTTTATAAGTTTCGATCTCTAACCTTTATCATGAAAGGGTATTCATCCTTTATCCTGAGGAAGGAAAGTCTGTTCTATGAAATACATCAAGTTGGTTAGTTTATAAACAAGAAATTTCAAATGCTGCAATGACACCTTGGGTGATGGAAGTCTAACTAAAGTGAACTTTCCGACAACCATGTCTATTTATTTGTTTTATCAACAATGTTCATAATTAGACATTGGTATGATGGGGCTGTTTACAAACAATAGAAAATGACAACTTAGGAGATACAGAATCTTTGGAATGTTCATCTGATTAATCATTCCTTTAGGAACAATTTCTTTTTTAATTTTATCAGCTTAAAAAAAAATGTGATTATGGATATAGTTACCGGTAGAAATACGTCCTGTAGGCCGGGGAAGGTGGGGGCTAGCTGGGCCCAGGCTCTCCTGGGCCAGGCCCGGCTCAGGTGGTCTCTTGCGCCAGTCTGTCGGGTGCCAGGCTGAGGAGAAAGCAAACCAGCAGGAGAGCAACTGCACCTGTCAGCAAGTGCAGGGAATACCATAGCTCACAAGAACCTGCAACAGAATAGAAGTTTTTTATGGATTCAGAGCCAAATCATATTTCGATTGATTAAATATGAACTGATATTGCTCAATTGATCAGCAAACGTCGTAGAAATAGACTGTGAAGTAGAAGGGAGGATTGTGTCATAGCTGATCTTATGGATACAGGTTTAGATAGAGTTCAATGGAGGGAGGTTTTTTTGGAGAAGATTGTTGGTAGCTTCATCATCGAAAATCTCAGTTTGATAATATTTTTTATTAAATATGGATTGATTCTTGTAATATCAGATGTAATATATGATGAACATTCTCATGTGGAATCAATAATGTCTGAATCCTCCTTAATAGTTACATTATCATAGCAATAATGATGAATAGATCTTGAATCCTAGAAGTGTGGAAGCATCAAGTTAAAAATTCATTTGCGTAGACTGCAAGGTAATAAGGCCTCTTTCAAATTTGAGATTGATTGTTTTAAATATGCACTTTGTTTTAAAATATGACATCGAGATGGAAGGGTGCTTACAGCATATTTAGCATGTCACTCTTAAGCTACCTTACTGGTCGATTTACGATGCGCTTTCGTTTTCGACATCGCTACCTAACCCTCTCGTAATTTTGAAAATTTGAGTTTCTTTTATACTGTTTATGCAAAAGGCGAGGGAAGAATCTGTAACAGGCCAGGAATCTGGCAGAAGGCAGAGATCAATGGCAGTCCTGATTAGACCCTGAGAGGCACTACAGCCTGAAGCAAAAGAAGAAGAAGAGTTTATTTTATAAATTATTTCTTTGTTTCACTATCATCAATGCCTATTTCATTCGCCATATTTTTTTAAACAAATAATTCATTTGTATTCCGAAAATTTCCCAAAACAATATATTTTTTTATTTTTGTTTGTTTTTTTTCACTTGAGATGACATTTCAGTCATATCTAGGCCATTTTTAAATTTAAAAATAAAGGTTTGCTTATAGTGTTATTTTCATTAGAGGATTAATATATTTGTCTTTACTTTCTAATTTTAATTAATCGAATTTATTGATTAATGAGATATAAAAACAAAAATAATATCTTTACTCGGTAAAAAAATGGTAAGAAACAATTGTATTAACAATATATTTAATGTTATCTCTCCCCTTTTACTTCAGTGTTTGTAAAACTGTTTTAATGTAATGTGTTATGTCAGTTTCGTCAGTCTTTTTTATAGCTGCTGATGTGAGATGTGCTATCTCTGGCCAAGATTTATGTGATCTTATCTTTTTCAGTCCCTGTGCTTCACCTAGTTAGTAGCTACTACTTAAGAGATTAGAGGATTTTTTATTTATTTTCCAAAAACATATAAATTGTAGATTTTTTATCTCATTAATTAATAAATTCAATTAGATAAAATTATGAAGTAATGCCAAATATATTAATTCTCAGATGAAAATAACGCTATAAGAAAACCTTTATTATTTATATTTAAAAATGGCCTATGTATATCTGAAATAACGTCAAATAAAAAAAAATAATAATAAAAATATTGTTTTGCGATAGTTTCGGAATACAAATTAATTATTTGTTTAAAACAAAATGTGACGAATGAAATAGGTAATGATAATAATGAAATAAAAAATAATTTATAAAAGGAACTCAAATTTCTAAGTTTTTTCAAGGGTTAGATAGCGATGTCGAAAACGAAAACTCATCGGAAATCGACCAGTGTGGACATAGCTTTAAGCTGAGTTGTCGGACATTTTAATACTTAATTGATTAAGATTAACAATATTTTAATAAAATATGCTTCCGCATTGGTTTTTTTTTTTCAAATATTCTTTCTAATAATGTTTTCTAGAGTTAGGGTATATTTTTATGTTGCTGTTTTCAATGACGAGAATTCGTCTCACTATCTGAAGAACCAACATTTGATAAAAAAAAAAAAATAAAATAAAATAAAAAAAATAAAAAATTAAAGAACTTAGAGATAGTCACTTGATTCAATTGTTCTGTATCAAGCCATTGTATATATCAAGCCAATAAATTTCTGGTTTACTAACTTTACCAGATATTCAATATTGAAAATCAAACATTTCGTTGGCTTATATGATTTGGATATACTAAAGTGTTTTCAGTTAGAAAAGAAGATTGTATTGAGTGCTGAAAAGCTAAAAGGTTAGTTTGGGGTGGATGCTAATGAAAGCTTTGTTGATGGACTCCTACAACGGCTAATCTCAGCAAAAGAGCTCCTGAATATGGATTTCAAACCGCTTTTAGAAACCTCCACTGGTTACCACTCTCCATTCTCGAGCTAACGTTCTTTTTCTTCAAGAAAATACTTAGTAGATAGATGATACATTTATGCGTGTGTATTCATAAACCTTACAGCTTAATATCATAGCACATTAATATTAAGGCATGAACGCCACATCTTCACAAAAAACAAATACAACACGATTCTCGCTCGAATTCAAAATCATCTCAATCCTACAGTATAATTCCAGGAATGCCCTCATCCATTAATAATCAGAAGTCAAGCAAATTGAGATTGTTCTATCAAGAAAATCTCAATTTTCCTACATCTACATCTCAAGATCCTACATTAACCCCACATCCCGGTTGCAAATACAGTCTAAATATATAAACTTATGTGGCGTAAATTATGTACTTAAGGCGCTTGTCTAGGACCGCCAGGCTGTTTGAATTTAAAATATCTTGACTAATGATAAACGAAGTAGCAATTGAAAAATCACAGAATTATAATTTTGCACTGAAAGTTAGCCGTAACTCAAAACTGTTATGTTTCAATGTTTATAGAAGTTAATTTTCAACCTAAACAACAGTTAAAATCCATAACACAAAACTTCGGATTATCACCATGAAGTATTCTCTGAAATGTATTAAATAAACATATTTAATGATATAATTAGCTGCTTACCCGATCTTTGTAGAGCAATGATAGCAGCGTTGCCCGTGGAACACCAGCAAGGTTTTTATCATTGATTAGGCCGTTCTTATCTTTTTGATATTTCTTGTTTTGTTTAATAAAATATTGATTTTTTGTTGCCAATACTGTAGTTAATGTGTTAATTAATTATAGCATAATTGAGACACTCTGTCGTAAAATATGGTATCTGATATTTTTAGTGAATTGAAGCTTTTGGTAACACCGGACTCTTTTTGGTTGATTTCATAGGTTCTTATAAGGATCTTAAAGACATTTATTTTTTTTAAAGAAAAAACTAAGTTATAGTATGTGGTAGCTGGTAGGAGAGAAAGTATGGCAACCAACAAACATGGCCACACGAGGCAGTTTCGTAGAATTGAGGAACTTGAATCTAATATTTTAAATATTAGTAATAGTTCTGAGAGCAGCATTTTTTGTGATGAAAGAGATGAAGTCCTGGAATATCTTTCTGTCGTTGGCTGAAAACAAATCGGTTCCAAGTTACTCCTAAAAATGGTACGAGAAGATGTCCTTACTTCTTAAGAATTTTTTAAGTAAAACATAGTATATACTACAGTTAACATATTTTACACCCACTAGGTTAAATGACAGGAACGAGCCTAATGCTAGGAGAAGAATTCTCTTAATATGTTTATAGTGCAGCAGGGAGAATTTTTTCAAGATTTTAACTTAGGGAATTTTTTAGAGCACATAACAAGGCCACAGGACCTCAAACTTGGATGAAATACAAGATATTTACGTGTACCCTTAAATTACTTAGTACTTAAATTCACACACAAAAAAAATATATATAATTAGCAGCTAATAAAAACATTATTTTTAAATAGACGAAAATTATTAGTGTCATGTAATTATTTGATTTTTAAAGAGGAAAGTAATGAATATTACCCTCAAAACTTAATAATCGATTTTACAAAAGTTTTCAAATTGTCAGTTAGCATGTTTTACGTCCAAGTGCCTCAGTTATGTTATGCTCTAAAAAACCATAAGCAAGAAACTTTCAAGTGTGGTTTTACTAGTAGAGTTTCCTGAAAAGCTATATCGTGTGTTCGTTGCCCTGTGGTATTCAGGAACAAACTTTTGGTCCCCTGACCTTGCAGCAGACCACGGACAGCATCCTGAAATGCTGAGTTCTGAACGTTAAGAAACGTTAAGATAACATAAAATGACTCGATTCATATCCTACAAAGTCTTAAACAAAAATATTTAGTTTATGCGTGTCGTAGCTCTTCTCCTTTTCGTAATCTAGACTCATCCGAAGAAGGCCGTGGTAAGCATGGGAAGGTTATAGCTCTTTAGCCCCAGATATCCATTAATATTAGGCCTATTAATCTGATTCAAATTTAAAAAAAATATTAGCACGTCCGCCATTATGCCTCAAGATTATATCCATATTTTTGACCCTCTGTCATTTTGTTTTATGGTGGTCGGTGGCGGGTTGATATTGCTTAAAAGCTTTTAACGGCTCTATATAACAATGATTCTTCGAAATCATTTTAGCCGCCTTCTCGGCAAAAGCACAAAAAAACAAAAAACATAACTGATAATAAATTTAATGTGTTAAGTATTTTATTTATAAGGTTAAAAATAAAATCTAAAAAGGCATAACTCCTTTCTGTTAGAACTTCTCTGTTAAACGGAGCTATTTCTCTCAATTTAACCTCGACCTGTCCATTCTTGGCAAATTTTACCTCAGGATCTTCCGTTAAATATTCATGAATATCCGATGAAGTTATTGTTGCCGTGTTAAGATGAGCGCTGGCTGACACCGAAGGATGGTCCTCAGCAGTAATTTGGGGGAGCTGTGGCATAACTTTAAGTAATCACTTAACCAGCTCCATGGTAATCCCTAACATCTAATCCCCTTACACTAATTACAAAACTCGCAAGATATCAACCGAACAGCCAAATATTATTAAGAAGTATATGTATTAATTTACAACAGTTGGATAATTTTTTTTATTCCTATTCAATATATTTAGATTACACGCATAATTTATATGATATATTTTATTTACTATTGCAAATTGTTTAGTGCATTCAAGCCACGGGATGTTGACCAACCAGAAGTCTTTAAGTTTAGAATGAAGACTTTTCGTATAGTTAAAGTCATGGGCGAATCCAGACGAGACAAGGTGGTGCAGCTGCACTCTCTCCACTTTTCCAATGTGAAAAATTAAGGCCGGGTGGCCACCGGTGGTGGAGTGGAGTGGAATGGAGTTGAGTTGAGCGGAGTTGACATGGGGGTGGCAATAGGAAACGGATTTCAGCTGAGGAGAATCATCTAAGCCATGCCGAAATTTTGGATATGACAGTGCAAAAAGCTCGAGCTTCCCTAGTTTCGCAGTTAATTTAAGTAATAAAAAAATATTAATACGTAATTAAAACAAAAACGCAAAAATGGTTAATTATTTTTGTAGTACACATTAACATTGTAATATATTTTGTAATACATTGTTTTTCAGAAAAACGGATTTCAAATTTTTGATTATTATACGAGAATTTTATTATTTAGATAGATTTAGTTGAATGCATTTGCATTAAATTATTAAGATAATTATTTAAAATAAATTCACATCATTAAGTTCACCGGACCCTGACTAGAACATTGCTCGTTGAAATTAATGATTCCCTTTGTCCTTGGAAAACTGCGTGCAACTCACTTTATTCCATCTACTGCAGAAATAAGGCTCCCGCTAAACCTCCACTGGCCTTCAATAACAGTGACGTAGTTGAGAGAGAAATGCTGGGATCACATGGAGTTCTGCTTTTCTATTCTTAAGTGGTGGCGGAGGGTAGATTAGTTCGGAAGTCTCCAGGCTGAATGTAAATATTATACACAAGTACGCCTATGTTTAAAATGTTTGTTTTATTTCATTCAACATTAATTTTAATTTTTTTTAATATTTAGTCATTATCTAATTTATATGCATATTGGTGAATGAACTTCTCAAAGCTATTGGTTATTGTTCTTAATTGAGACAGATTGAAACACTTCACAATCAAAATTGATTAAAAAAAAATACAAACAAAAAAATTCAGAACAATTTTTAATTTAATTTTGAAAAATAATTTTTTTAAAATTTAAAATATTCGTTAAACATCTGTTATCCCCAATCACTCCTTCTAGAACTATATTTTTAAAAAATCATTGTTTTGTTTCGTAGGGACCACCCATGACTGATCGCCAACAAAAAAATAATCAACAATAAAGCATCCATCACCATCTCCTCCTCTCCCAAAAAAAAAAAAAAAATAAATAAAACAACTAGCCGTCCCATCACGGCTTCGCCCAGACTTTTTACGTAAATTTCATTTTCTGGTTGCAATTTTCTAACCCAACTTACAACATTTCGGCCGTTCTAATTTTTAGGTAAATGAATTTTATATTTCAAAAAATTCATATATTTCATAAATCATAAATGTTTGAATCACCAAAATGGTCCCATTTATGTTTTTAATGATTATTAGTAACACATGTACAGTTGAGAGCATTTGGAAATGGTGCATGAAAGGACATGCTTCCACTATCACTGTAATGCTTTCATGTAAAATATGTAATGAAAAATACATCTGACCATATTTAAAAGCTTTCAATGGATCTAGTGGTGGATTCAATGTAGGTAATACAATTTTTCTTGCTGCGCAATACATTCCAGCTGTTTCATGCTTAAATTTAATTGTATATATTTTAAGAATGTGATGAATATTTTATATCTCGTTCATATTCAAATGCAAGACGATTGAACGATGACCGCGTTAATGCACGTTATATTTGCATCTGCTGTCCATTTATGTAAAATGTTCACTAATACGCACATATACCTTAACTACAGTGCCAACATATAAATATTGAATTTGTTTATAACTAGACTACAGCACTATCTATACATAGGCGTCTCGAATACACAAATGTATTGTGAGAATATGATATTAATCGGCCTAGTCGTTCAGAAGTTACATGATCACATACAGACGCACCAACGATTATGTGTATAAAGTTATCGATGTAGTGTTTTGAAAAAGGCGTAAGAACAAACTTTACAGGAAACACTCGAAACGATTTTCCCTCAAATAACAATATATTTTATTCTTCATTGTGTATAGTAGGAGTTTATGAAGGCGGCAAAATCATTATAGTTACAATATGTTTTTAAAGCTTCTAGCATTGGTTAAGGCTAGAGTGACGATTGATAGTCGTGGTGCTTATGTGGTGCTATTTGGTGCCAATGTCATCAATAGTCGATTTTTATACCATTTCCATTTTTTTGTCGATATATCATGAGCGGGAATCGATAGATATGGTGTTTACGCACCATAATAAATTGAATCCTCAATTTCGAATTTTTGGCGCTTAAGGCTTTTTCAAAAACCGACATCTAGATTATTGCATAAAAAATAAGGATACTAATCCAAAGGAAATATTTTTTATTTTGTACTTCTTAATAAATAATATCACATACGCAATGTCCATATTGTACGAAGCGTGAAATCTCGGATAAAAGCTTAGTCATGGGAAAGTCCCATGAATAAGCCGATGCGCCTACTTCAAAGCATTACCGTGGCATTGATCCAATTTTCGGTTCCTACCAAGGAAGAAAATTACCTAAAAATCTAATATTGTCGATAGAATAGGTCGGCCTGCCCTTGTCTGGTGGGTACTAAAACATTGATCAGATGATATTCCCCTGCGGAATAACAAATTACACAAGGCACTGTCCTTCCTCAGGACCCTTCATACATTTACATCAAATTCCTATAGGATTCTGGACAGCACCTTGACAGCTGAGCCTGTTCAGACTCCGCCACTCGTTTTCTGAGTTGATCCTTCTAGACCTCGATCGGTTTTAATGCATTTATATTACGTTTCTGGGTTATTTATGTTGGGCGTGATTTATGTTACAAACAGCTTTTATTCTAGGATGTGAGCTGGGTGGCCACTCCCTTTTCATGAAAATATCAACTCTTCGAACTGAAATTACCCTTTTTCACGAAGAATTACCCTTTTGGATTCTAACACTTATATTCATTATCATGGTCTATAAATTTGTAAGTCCACTGTACTTGAAATGGCGAGCGTAACGCCCATAAAAAACAACGAACAAAAACTACCACATTGTGTAAAAAATTAAAAAAAAAAAAAAGAAGTATTTATAAATAATTGAAATATTTATGTTTTAAAATCGCTGTAAAATATACAATATGGTTTATTATTTCCAAATATTTATCTGAAAATAAAAAAAGTTTTATAGATTAATATTTTTTTGTTTCTTAAGGCTTTGTTATATGGCCGTATGAAACCTCTCATGATTTCTAACTTCCGATATCCTATCTTTCAAAAGCCTCCTCCTCTGGCTTCATCTCTTATTCTAGAATAATAAGGACCTGCATCTTTAAAACTAAGAAAGGGATCGAGTAGAGAGTCTTATGGAGTACGTCAATTCGTTAATCTTAAGGCAGTGCCTGTACTTAGTAATAAGCAAGTAGTTTAAAATTAAATTCTCAGCATATGACCGCAGGTGAATTCGTTAACTGAAAAATAAGAATATTACTTAAAAAAAATAAAACAGTTTATTAAAGATGGTGGACATTTGTTTTCAGAAAACAGAGAATGTTGGCAGTGGAAGAGAAACTGGCCAGATAACTAAAAGGTATGAATACCTTATGTTCAAAATCAGCTTATGGTTAGAAAAATGACCAGAAAACCTGTTACATAATCTTTGTTAATCGAATTTAGTTATCTCTGGCCTTTAAACTACTAGATTATTTTTTTTTTCTCCACGTGGAAGAGTAAAATATTTTCCAGTAAACTTGTTTTGACGAAAGGTAAAAATTATTAAATAGATGTTTCCATCAAATCTAGAAATAGACCCAATTTTTGTAAATTTATCAACTTGAACAACCTAGATCCAAATCACTAATATACACGTGAAAGTGGAATCGTTTTATTAAAGTTGGATCGGATGGATTGATTTAATTATGTTACTCATCCAATAAATTCAAATCAAATAGTTCATATTAATAAATGGTATTACCCGAAGGCTCTAACTATAACGACGGCAATATCAATCAGTCCCAACATTCATCCTCACTGATACCCGTCCAAACCTGTATATAAAATATCATGCTTAGCCATATCCTTCCATTTACGCTTTAGTCTACCCATCGGAAGTTTTCTGCTGATAACCATTTCAATGGTTGGTTCCTTATACAGTCCACCAGTTTAGCATTGCCATTACGTTGCTTTAATTATATTTTGTGGGTAAAGGACAGATAATATAACGTTTTATAGACATCTAAATTATACACTCGACTCATCCTAAATTATACATCAGCGGTCTAATTGGCTTTGAAATAGTGCTCCTTTGTGCTCTTGTACAAGCTATCTGAAACTGTTCAGCATCTCGTTTACAAGTTCAACATGGTTTTCAGCTTAGCGTTTTCCCAAATAATTTTCAATAACTGCAACATATGAAGTCTAGGATTTTCGCTTTGCCTCATACATGCAATTACGATGGCAGGATCCTTAATGAGTTGAACTCATCTTATTTCTATTCTGCAACACAAATACAACTGCACGTTTTATGATATAACACTGTACTTTTTATACAACTTTTTCTTGAACATAAATATCGCGCGAGGCCCACTTCGATCTACTCTGCACGGCGAACTCACAAACTAACCTCAACTCTACCAGAAACATAGAGGTCACTCACTACCAGACAGGCAATGCTTATTTCTTCAAGCGGATTTTCCTGGGACTTTCTAGACGACAGACGGTTAATAAGTAGGATTGAATCATCCATACTTGAACGTAATGAATAGAAAAACACATTGATAGAGAAGTGAATGTATCTAAAAAAGTAGAGCTGATAGAGAAAAACTGATGTCATATCTAGATTTAGGGCACTAAATATAGCGATAAGCAGTTCTAAAATCCTAGGCACCAAAAAAAAAGCTTTTTATAGGCTTGTGTTATTGTTGGAAGTTGTATGCTAAAATAATCCCATAAGATACTAAAAATAATCCCATAAATACGCTTATATTCCAGATAAAGTTAAAAAAAAATATACAGTCATTGACAATTAATTCTATTTTAAGTCTATTTGTTGAAATTTTTTATGACGTTTACTGTGTAAGGTATTAAAAAATAAAACAAAGAAAAACGCAGTATATGAGTGTTTTAGTTACCCTGAAGATAGAATACAAGAATTCTAACAGGAAATTCATCACTGTTTGGAATAGTACAATTGTTTGTAGCCTTAGTATATCTAATATAATTAAGATAGTCAAAATTAAGACAATAAAGTATTAACAATAATTTCCCATTATTGACCCCATGCAGAGGAAATAAAATTGTTAAATTTTATGAGAGACAGAACCTTTCAACATATTACGAATTAAAACAAATTAGGTAATCATTATGACAAAATATAAAAGAATCATTTTCAACTGATCGGACATTAATTGAGTCATAATACTTCAAAAGAGAACTGAGGAACGATAAATCGGAATCAAAAAGGAGATTTACTGTCGTTTAACGGAGTTCTCATTGATTCTATTCGTGTTTTCATAAATAAATATGCTAAAACATTAATGTGGAAAAGAAAAGGGAATATAGCCGAGTTATATAAAAAGCGGAATTAGGGTGTTTTCGATATCAGCTGCCAAAGAAAATAAAGCAGTTGGGGAAATTGCTGGAACGTTGTCATTTGATCTTCAGTTTGAAAGGTCTACATTACATAACTTTTTGTTTTTTAACTTTTTTATTTTTAAGCCTCTTATAAAAGCTGATTGTATAAAAGGTATTTGACCTTTCAACAATAAAAACCTGTACCACTAACAACCCAATAGGGTTCAGTACGTGGTAAGGACCATACTATTTCTAGACCAACGGTTGTGCAAGGAGGCCACAGCCGGTCTCGAAACCGGGATCTAGAGATTAATAGCAAAGTGCTCTACGAACTGAGCTACCCCGATCCCTAAATTTACATTAAACATGAATAAATCTAAATCTAAATAAAAAGAAAAGCTTGTAGTTTTCTCTTGAATTCTCGAATACTCTCCAATCTGCCTGAAGAAAGACAGAAGAAATTATTATATGGGGGCGATATTTAGGAAAAGTACCATTCCGCAGAGAGTAAAATATTTGATTAAAGTAGAAATTCAATTTAAAATAAAAAATTAATAATCATTTTCATTACTAACACAATTAACGTATTACCGGGCTTCAAACAAGTAGTGCTTTATATGCAAACAAGGCCTGCTTTATATTTCAAAATGTGAATTAGTAATTAAATTTCAAAATTAAAAAAGACAAATGAGAAGTTAAACGGTTACCTCTTAGAAAGTGTTGCAATAACAAGAGGATAGTTCAACTTGACTATTTAATTCAATTAAAAATGTATAAAAAGAAATGTACATAAAAAATAATCTTTAACGGCTGAACTTATAATTTCAATTACAAAGCCAGCCTATTTTTATTTTATTTATTTTCTAATTTATTATTAAGATGAAATAATAATGTAAGAAACAAAATCTACCACCCCTTATTATAACATAAGGATTTAAAAAAAAAAAAAAACGAAATAAAAACAAGGAATAAAAATTAAAACTAAAAATATATATATTTAGGATAAATAACCTATATATATATATATATATATATATATATATATATATATATATATATATATATATATATATCTATTATATGTAAAAGATGGTAGAACTCTTCTCACTATACTTTTTGAAGTTTATGATTAAGAAACATAATTAATTTCAATTATTTTAATAAATAATTTTATTAATTTATGTATACGCTTATACCAGTTATTTTTATAATTAAATAATATACACGTACTTTATATTCAGTAATATGAATTCGCTATATTGATTAGTATACTCTATTAAATATTTGATTAGAAGTATAACATACCTATCTTGTATGATTCAGATTCTCCACACGCATCTTGAACTTCCTTGGCACCCCAGCCAAGAGGATATATAGTCCAACCAGTGCAAACGAGGAGAGCTGTAAAAAATGGAATATAATTGTTATTAAAGTTATATTAACTGAATATTTTCATGTTAAAAATAATACGTTAGGGCATAAAGAAATGAAATGAATAATAAGAATGGAGTGGATGCGGCAGAAGGCGTTAAAAAAGAGATTAATGGGTGGTCGGCAGCCTTCAAGAACTTCCTAAACGAAAATAATTTTATACTGCGGATTTCGACAATTTTTTTAGAATTTCTTAAGAATATTAATACAGAATTGCCCGACCCACGGCATCCTGCCGTTAAATTCTATAAAATGGAAAGAAAGATTAAAATTGATATGACCGGCAAGGGTGCAAGTAGTTTCGAATCCGCAGAGAGCCAACAAGGCAGACGGTCCGCAGTGGCCCAATACAATTATTAAAATAAAAATAAGAAAGTGGTACAAAACATAATGAACGCTGACGCTTCTAAGCAATGCTCTTTGAAGGCAGCCGCTATTGAAAAGAAAAGGATTTTAGGAACCATTTTGAAAATAACAATCTCTGCAAAAGTGCGGACTATAAAAAATGCGCCCAGACGCCAAATTTGATGTTCATCGATGTAAAAGCAGTAAAAAATTCAATAAAGTCAACATCAATGGACACATCTCCGGTGCTGGACGCAGTTTCAGTTCGCACAATCATAAATTTTGATGTATCAGACATCATCGGGGTAATTGCGGAGATCATGCTGAGGGTGGATTATGCACCAGAGCCTCTGGCGCCAGAAGCGCATAATCTTAGTAAACAAGAGTAAAGGTGATGCTAATAACAACATATCCTCATGGAGACTCATGGACCATCTACCCAATTGTACGCCGACTCATTGAGAAGGTTCTGGATTACAAATTAAGAAAATAGGTCATATTAAGCAAAACTCAAAGAGACTTCGTTAAGGATCTGCCGGGAAAACACGTCAGCGCGAGAGTCGTTGACGCGATCATAAAAGATGTCACACAAAAGAAAAATTATTGCGCTGTGGTGTTTCTTGACGTTGTTGGCGCTTTTGAAAATGTTGGGCATGATCACATTGTCAGCTCACTATCAGAGGATGTCACCGGACCTGAAAAACGCGATAGCAGCTCTCCTGTGCACTAACAAAATTAAGATCTCTGCAGAAGGCCACACGACATGCCAGATCAATGTGCTGCGGGGAGCACCCCAAGAAGTCGCCTTCGCTATTCAATCTGGCCATTGATTATTTATACTGCGAACCCGATGGATCAAGATTTCTCCAAGCATTATGGATAAAACCTAAGAAGTGACCAAATTGTGTGGTCCTAACAGGGCACGCGGACGATCAAGCCGTCTCGGCACGCGACAAGGGTGTTACTGAAAGAGTGATAAATAGCGTAGAAAGGGTACTGGGAGTAAGTGGTCTGGCTGTTAATCCACAGAAATGTTGGGTGTCGTGAGGAAAGGAGAGCTGCAGTCAACGACGCTCTCCCTTGAGAATGGAGATACAATCCGATGATCACAGGTAGGAGATACCATCAAATATTTAGGATGCACATTCTCGGGAGAGCTAATATTCAAGGAGGAGGCGGTGACAAAACTAAATACTAATCTTGTCACCGAAGTGTGAAAGTTATACGACAGTTGTTGCGAGAAAACGCTTTTGAAGAATGGGCTAACTGCAGGTGGCAAAGCGTTGGCGTTCATCATTTCAAAGCGACTCCGAAAGCCAACAGATAAATATATGAGAAACAATTTCCTTTGGGGTCTGAGTGGTCCAACGTCCTAAAGCTGAACTTTGCACTCCTGCGTGGAGTCCCAGGAGCCAGCGGACAACACAGAGACGTTGGGTCCCTCTCGCAAATGCGGCAGAGAGCCTGAAATACCAGCCCATGTGCCGGAAAAATGCCCCAATAACTCCTCAACAACAAAGATTAGCCAGAGTAGTGCATGAGGCAAGAGTGGAAGGAAGAAGAGGAAGGCCCAGAAACGCATCGGAAGTCGACGTCAGAACAGCTTTCGGGAGAACAGGTATGGACTGGAGCAGGCGTAGTCAGCTGATCCAGGATCGAGATGCATGGATCGGAATATACAAACGGGATCACTGAACTATGGTAGAAGAGGATAATATTAAGAAAGAAAGTATATTTGTTGCCTTTGTTATTTATTCATATCTTTTTATTTTTCATTATTTCTTGTACTAATTTTGATGCTTAGATGTGCGTTTCTAAAATGTGATCATTTAATTAATTTTTAATTCATTTATTTTATTATTATTTATTTTTAATTTATAAAAAAAAAGCTTTATTTTAAGTTATGTAATAGTTGAGGGTCAACTAAAAAAGGGAAATAAGGGATAGATTAGAGAGTGATAGAAGGCTTACAGCAAAGAAAAGGAAAATAAAAAAAGAATAGATATAATATGGTAATGTAGCGATGATAATAATGTATTTAAAGTTAAAATGAAAGGCAAAAATGTTATTTATAGTAGATTAGATCGATGATTTTGCTCTGTGTGTGTAGCAACCCAAGATATTTGGGCAGTATTGCTATAAATAAAGCATTTCTCTATCCATTTTAAGTTAGAAAAATAAGTCTCATAATATTTCCAGCTGAATAGAATGCAATCCAGAAATCACATAAATCGAAAATTTATAATGGCAAAATAATTAATTGCAATGCTTATTGGCAAAAAACAACAAAGGGCCACTTAGGCAATAATTTATTCTATCTTTATTCTGTCGGTACTGCTACAAACGGCACTCAAGCATTGATACAACAACAACTATTCACAACGTTCAATAAAGAAAAAACTGTATTATACAAAATATTATGATTTAAACTATCATAATGCTTGAAACAAAAACATTGGAATGATGCTTACGTAACTTTTTAGCGGATTTATTTGGTGTTTTTGAAAAAACTCCTTTGAAAAACTATAGTCGTATATTTAATAAAAAAATAAACACATCCCAACTATAAAAGCATACTATATATATTTCTTGTGTTACTAATTTTTTATAATTTTATATAATTAATGGAGTTAAAGATGTTTATGTTTATGTTTTACACACATCTATACATGAACTGCTTTTTTAGATTTGTCTTCGATACCTCGAGGCGGTCTCACGTATCATATCTTTGCAGCGAGTTTAAGTAGCTCTTTTCTCCCACTCGCGAACAATATTTCTTTGGATCTTTCCTATACCGAAATTTCTATACCGTCAACTCTCAGCACCATTGCTAATCTTCTATCTACTCACAGGAAACAAAATCGCGCCTTTCTGACCTCTATAACCCTTACCATTGTCCTCTGGTATTCCCTCCCTTCTAATATCCGCCATTCATCTTCTCTCTCCTCATTCAAATTCCTCCTTTTTAACCACCCCCTCACTTCCAAAAAAGACTCTGTCAAAATGATAAATGAAATTTTAATTCAAGATTAATATCTTGATTAGTAGTAAATAATTGTTGCAATTATCATACGAAGTTTTAACTCTGTGAATCATTTCATAATTTTTGTTTTTATTCATTTCATATTATTTCGTAATTGTTTTTAACGCGGCTTTAATTCTGGATTGTTTCATTATTTTTAGATTTTTATTTTCTATGTTTTTTATTTCTTTTAATTTTTTGTCAGTATAATTACATTTATTTTATTTTTTACCAGAAGAATCGCAACTTATATGTTGCACTTGAGATTATTGTAAATATCAATCGACTTTTATTAATGTAGTCTTTGGCTAGCCTTTTTTTTCTGTTATATGTTTTACTTGTACATACTTGTTATTCTTAAAGCATCTAGTCCCAGAATAAAGTTTATTTTTCTATTCTATTTCTATTTCTATAATTGGTATACAAAGTGCTTACAGAAAAAAAATTGCAATTTGAATGACCCGTGACAATAAATACTATATTAAAGGGAGGCTTTTCCTGTTGGTACGCAATATTCAAATCGTATCGGAAAGTTGCCTTATATACAGTTATTTTCGTAGCCTCAGGGCTCTATCGGAAGCTCGGAAATCCCCTACTGATAGCAATGAACATCCTGCCGGCGGATACAATTCTTGCAGAAATTTTCTTCTTTATGTGCTCGCCCTCAAAAAATCAACCGATAGCCGGCACTCAAAAAGTTGACTTCGTAATATCTGTAGTGATGGGTGGACTTGAGACCATATGGCGGTATTTCTCTTTAGGATTATAAAATCACGATAGCAATTTATTGTGATTGATTTAATTATTTAATCACATATTATTCTGTTGCTAGTGAGTGGACCTAGCCTACTTCTTGTTTCGATCCACCTAATACCATCCCCAGTTCGTAACGATCGATTAAGATGTGAGAATGAATTCTGAGCTTACTGACAGGAACAAAGAAATGGATGAAAAAACTTGTCACAAAATGTTTGAGGAAAATGAAATGAGGAAACTTGCTATCAAGTTCAAACTCAATGAAAGTCAACTAATTACAAAATTACGAGGGTATTTCTACCCCAGAGTTTTCCCAGGAAAATTTCACACTGTCGAAACAGCCGATCAATTCCATAGCCATATCGTCGAGTTAATGTGAATACCTTACAGATGGATCTCATTAGCACACCATCGAGATAATTACTGAATACTACAACATTTCTGTGGTTAGTGATTATCAATGAATCTCTTCATCCGTTCTTAATCCAGCTGAAGTATACTGACTCTTGGCTGGTGTCTGTATATAATTCAGCATTAGCCGTCAAGAGTAAAGAGAGACCAGGAGACAAGAAGTATGATGACATGGTCAAGTTTTGGGCACTGCCTTTTAGGACGGGCAGATAAAAAAACATGAAACTGTGCTGATTTACAGCTTTAATTATTTTACTACAACACATTTTTGTACTTATTTTAATCTAATTGATCTTATTTATGGAGCTGTCAACGGCTGCAAATGAAACTGTTACAAAACAAATTAATGCCGTTAAATCGAGATTTATCAAGGATTATCTTGTAACTTACATCTTTACTACATCTCATAATGCCAGAAAAATTTCTTTAAAAATGTAAATATTTTAACTAACGGATATATTGTTTTATATATCCTATTTTATAGTAAATAACTAGGCAATCAATAAACAAACATTTTATAAATGAACAGCGAATTTATAAGGAAATGAAGCAGCCAAACTAGCGGTAAACTTGAATCCTTGAATTCTGTATGCCAATAACTTTTTTGTTATTAGTTAATTTGTATATCTGTAGTGATGTAAATATTTATTAATTATCGTTATTTTTATTTACTTTTATTATATTTTATTTTACTCACTTTGTATAAATGGTATAATAAAGAATGGAAGGGGGATTGTTACTAATATCCAATGCCCTGGAGTGCGGCAGCTTGTATTATATTTCAATCAAAAAACATTTTTTTTTAAATCTCTCTGAGTTTTTAATATATTCGCAATCGGAAAAAAAAGTTCTTGCGTTAGTCAGAGCTTATTAAGAAATGACGAAACTATCGCTTCATCACTCAATTTAAAGGTAAATGGATCACTTTTCAAGCTTCGGCAGTTGAACAAGAGCAAATATTTTCGACATTTTCCACCCTTTATTATCAATCATGAAAAACAGTACATTATAATTTGTTGTCTGCAAAATCATTTCTTCAAGGCTTTTAATCTGCTCTTTCAAATGGTGTCGGAATTATTTGAGCTGCGATAACACGTTTTAAAGTTACTAAAAGTTTTACCTGCTCCGAGTATTGCTTGGTGGACGCAAAATCATGTGAAGGGATGTACAGGTTTATAATCAGTTGCAATAGTTGTTTGCCGGGATGTGGCTAATAATTCTCGGAGGGAGGCGGATAGATGATAAGAGAAGCATGTCGTAGTTTGCCAATTAACTGGCTGCACTATCTAATTGGATATTGGGCTAACGATAAGGAGTCCTCGTACGTGGGGCCTCAGCCCATCCTCTTAGTCTCTTAATTAAAAGCGACTTTTCCTTACAAGGGACTCAGAACTCGAGTTCCCTCGTTAAATGCTAAGTTTATCATCGTTACTTGGAATATAACTGGGATTCGGTTAACATGTACAGACTTCGAAATTCTGAGAAATATTGATGGATGCAAACTGGGTTAATAAACAATATTCCTTCCAAATAATAAAAATAAAAGCTACTTTATAATGATTAAATAGCTATTAGAAAATTAAACGCGGTGGATCTTAAATGAAATTAATATTAAAAAGAAAAATATCTCGAAATGAAAACTCAATATTAATTAAGAAAGATTAATTAATTAATTCTGAAAGCAGTGTCCGTAGCCAGGACCCCTGAGAACTTTTCCTAAAGTGGTTAGATCTGTAGTGATCTGTGGGAGGGGGAGGGGTGGAGAAGGGACCAATCAGTTTCGTATGCTTACCGAGTAGCTAATTCAATGCAGAAAGGGTCACATCTGCATTATCACTATCTGCAAAAGATAGTGATTTGCAATCTATGGTAGTCTATGATCCATAAGAATATGCTGTTTAATATTCGTTAATTTTATATACTTGTCCCGATAAGTATGCCTTTTTATGCCATTAAGCATACTTATATTTAAAAAAGACATCATTAATAGTTTTTAATGTTTAATAGTTGTAAAATAATTAGTTCATAAATACTGATTATCTTCGTTCTTCAATATTCATAATATACACATAGAGCGGTGTGGATAGAGTAAATAATACATATTAGTTGTATAAATTATAATGAATAGATATGCGATCCTTCAATTGCTAAATCTCTATGTCCCAACTATTCCGGTCCTTCGCCTTTCATGCGTAACGCTTATTCTCAGTTTTCTGAGATCTTCAGAGACAATATCCCTCCATCTGCCCTTAGACCTAACTCCATCAGGACAGTTTTCGTAAACTGTTCTTGTCATCCTTCCTCAATGGCCGATGTATGCATGGTTTCCAGCCAGAATTCTTATTTTGATTTATTTTATTTCATTCTGGCTACCATGGAGAGATGCAAGAGGATTTAATTGTCCAAGGCCATTTTATATATTGAATGGTTCTGACAAGTCCCCTTGACAACCTATCCGACAATAAGTATCTTTCATTGTACACACCTAAAGGCCTATTAGTTTCAGGGAATCTCCATTTCCTTCATGATACTGTTGAGCTCTTGTCTAATGATGGTATCATACACTGATTTAAAATCGATGAACATCATCCACAGAGTCTGACCATATTCCTTCATTTACTCGCAGATATTTTTCAGAGTCCATATCTCGTCTGTTATAAACCTATTACATCTGAAACCTCCCTGATAATCTCCACGCTTCGTCTTAACATACGGCAGTAGTCAGTTGTGTAGCACTATAGTGAAAATTTATTGTATAGTATGTCGTGCTTAGTAAAGTTATACCTCTATAGCTAGAGCATCGCGTTGGGTTACCCTTATTTTTTGAAACAATGATCCCTTCGCTCCAATCACTGGTTATCGATTCTTCTTCCCAGATCTGCGTATGAGCTCTTGCGGTTATTTTCTTGGTTCACTTCCAGCATTCTTGAGAAGTTTCGCTGGTAGACCATCTATTCTAGGCGATTTCCGGTTTTTTAGCTTGGTAACTATATCTTCGATGTCTTCTGCATCTGGGAGAATATTATTATCGCATGACATTTTATTTTTTGCCATCAGTTTTTCTCCTATTTCTTGCTTCTGAGAATTCTTTCAATGTATTGAGCGTGTTTCTGGCTAATAATACATGCCTTTTTTCATTCCTTTCCTTTATTACCTTTACGCGCTCTTGATCAAACCAGGTATTTTTGAGAGATCTATCTGCCAGTCCACATGCTCTTTCCGTAGCAATTTTTAATATTTCCTTTATTTCAGACCATCTCTTATTCGTATTTTTATGTAGCAGTTCTTCTGCTGGGATGCTTCTTACACCAGTTGTCAATAATTCTTGAAACTCTTTTGCTCCTTCTTCTACTTTGAGGGACGCCAGATTCCATATCTTGGCTTTCCTTTCTTGGTTTTTTGGAAGGCATTTGATTCGTTGTTTTAGTTTCAGAACAACTAGGTAGTGATCTGAGTTTGTGTCAGGGTCTCTGTGTGACCTCACATCATCGGCACTTTTAAAATACCTACTTGATAGTAGTAAACGGTCTATCTGGTTCGCTGTGTTGCCATCAGGCAAATACCAGGCTTCGTTTACCAGGATTTGTGTGGAAATATGGTACACATCACTACTAAAGACTTCGAGGATGATAAAATTATCATTCGTTCACCATGCTCATTTGTGGAGTTATGCAAGCTGGATTTTCAAATCGTGGATATGAATTCTGCTTCTTTTCCCACCTATGCATTAAAATCTTCTAAAGGTCGTAAACATTCTCAGCAGAATTTTTCACGGGATTCTTCATTGATTTCTTCACCTTTTTCATGGGGCATGGGCATTCACAATGCTAAGATTATGAAATTTTCTCCTCACCTTAAATTTACAAATTCTTTTATCGATTTTAAAATAAATCCGTATTTACAAGTACACTTTTGAGTAAAAGACTGGCATCCCTATGAGCTACATGAAGTTATCGTCTTGTTGAGAATATTCCAATATTTTTTATACGATCCTATTTTAAACGGTAAACTCAATATAAATAACAGTATAAACAATATTTAAATCACAAATTTATATTTTCATTTAAATAAATGCTGTTTGAAATGTTGATCCCAGACGAAACTACAAGTAAGTTCACATAAAATTTAAGGCTCGTTTTAAGAAAACCATACTATGACTTCTTTTTTCCTCGAAAATAAATTGATTTGGCGAAAATTCGGGACACAGATGAGTTTATTCACGACTCCAGGACACTGCTGAAATTCGAGACTCTCTCGGGAAATTGGGGACATAAGGTCGGCGGATGGATAATACTGGTGTTAGATCTGTAAGGAGTTGCTGAAACTTGTCCCTCAGAAAGTACAGGTGCAATAGAGATAATGTTGCTCTTGCATGCAAAAAATACTCTTTTCAATCCTCATAAAAATTCAGAAAACCCGAGGCTTCCGCAAAGACAAAAGAGCAATGGAAATGTAATCAGGAGATTCTGGAACATATTCGTAAATAAAGAAATATGAAAATATTCAGCCCAAGAAGATTTCAAAACGAGCCCAAGAACAAGGAAGTTCCACACTATTCTAGGTACCGAAAAAAGTTACCGTTGAGTTGAACTAGCGTTACGGATCTACCACCTCCCAAACCCGACATCCGATCTCACAGTGATTCCAGCTCAGTCAATAAACATATAGATAAATCTTAGTATAAGTAGCATGGCTATGTTTCGGACATACTGAAATCTCTTTGGCTGAACCAACTTGGTTTGGAAAATTAAATTAACTTCAAGGCCATTAATTATTTTTTTAATATCGTCATTCTTGGATTGATCAGTATGCTGTGTAAAGTAGAAACTTAACACTCTATGTAAATCAGCAGCCACTCTCAACTTTAGAGTTTACAGATTAATTAATAGGAACCTACTCATTTAAATAAATTGTTTTGTTTTTTTATAGTGAAGTACTATTCAGTTTATTCATTAGCCCTATGTGACTATTAATAAGTCAGCCAATGAGGGTATTCTAGACGGAAATGAAGAGACGGTCAAAATTTATTTCAGGGCTTCGTCTCCGAATCTAGGAGCAGAGGCAAAGAGAGGAGGAGGGAGAAGGTCGTGTTTTTCGGCTCTTCGTTTTTATCTCGAAAACGATTGGTCTTAGCTTAAAACATTTTATGTAAAATACTGAAGAGCATTAAATTTCCTACAAGAATGTCCCTATTGAAGAGCGCATATTTTTTAAACTATAACAGATACGAAAAATATCAATAGGAACATTGTTGTAGGAAATTTAAGCTCTTCAGCTTAAGCTAGTGACACCTATTTTTGAAATATAAACGAAAAACATTTGACCTCTCTTCCCTCTTTTTTCTCTTAACCTCTACTCCTAAATCTGGAGACTTTTAGTATACTTATCTCTTTACTAGTCCAAACAAAGAACTTAAGTCAATTTTGGGCGTCCCGTCATTTCCTTCTACACTCATAACATCCTATATGTATAGATAACATCTAGTGAATTGGTAGAAACAGGAAAAAAACAAACAATGCTACCGTTCTAGGTCGGTGTTATCGTTTAAGGCATTAAGGGCTTAGAATAGAAAGTCATCAAGTTTAATAAGAAGGAAATCCAGCGAAGTATCTAAAAAGTAAGACATCGAGTGGAAATAAAGTATATCCCTTTTTTCGACAGAAATAAATTTCACGTATCTTTTTAAAATGAAAACCCTGGTCAATGGGACAAAGCAAAGCTAAGTGGGAAAGTTAGCAGCCGTATAAAATAAAGCTACAACGGATTTCACATAAATAATAGTTCAACTTACTTTCAAGCCATCAAACATAACAACCGCATTTGAATGTATAAGTTGGGGCCCCAGCGTCGGGGAAATACTGGCTTGTTTTCGTTTTAAAAAGCGCTCTCACGTCACATATCTCACCTCAGCTGAGTATCTGATTTATTTCAGCAGAAGAATCCGTGTTCGTAAGATAAACCATCAGATATAGAACTCTATCAGGAGTTCGTTCATGCTTATCATATATATATCTATGATATACTAACTATGTCTCTTGAGTTAAGCGCTGAATTCCGCGCGTTCGCTCAAATCTATACTGCCAATTGCTAGGAACTTATAATAGGACTTACTTTATAGGGTCTTCATTACAAATGACTCTATTACCACAATAAACCTGAACGTCAGAGGTAAACTGGCGTATGTCCAATTCTTCTGAATTTGATTTTACTATTGTATTCGCATTATTCTGCTCATATTTTTCCAAGTATCATAAATAAGCTTTAAAGGGATTAAAATGTGCTACACTTCAAATATAAATGTTGGTCAATATACAGTGCAATCTGAAGCTCGTTTTAAAACTTTTCTTATCTCTGATGTATAGAAATGTCTTCATGAATTACATTCAGATATCATTCATTAATAAATTTAAACCAATCTAATTATAAAAATAGGTACTAAAGTTTAAATTTAATATTAGGTTTAATATTTATAAATAAATACAAATCTAGAAAATTTACTAATTCGTACATGAATAATAAATTGTGTATACAATTAGTTAACTTTAACAAATATTTCTAAGTACACAGTTAATTATTAAATAATGGCACATGTACACGCTTTATCCTATAATATTTTTTTATTTCATCTTAACGTAATCGTGGATGATTATAAGGATATTGTGAATTATAGTTTCAGCCTATATTGCTACAGTAAATCTTTTATTTCAAGATAAAAGTTTCCTTTCAATTCGAACTAATATAGAGTAAATTATTGGAAATTTTCTGTAAACTTAGTATATGTTTACTCCTTTTGTAAGAATTACCAATTTTCCTACCTTATCTATACTGAGGTATAATTGTGTTTGTTTTGTGTAAGATTATTTATATTTTTAGTTTGTTCGTATATATTTTATTATTTATTTATATGTAATGAGATTGAGCTTTGACCAACTCTATTTGGAAGTGGCTCACCCCAATAGCAAATAAATAATGTGGATGAATTTTTATTATTATTAAACTTACCAATATTTATATATTCATTGTGTTGATCATGTTTATGTAGAACAATTTCCACTCCATCGATTACCAT